>BSBN01001487.1:0-1200000 GCA_027924645.1 Cunninghamia lanceolata | reverse complement strand
TTACATGACTATGAGGCTGTATTTACAATAAAAAGCCCTATACAATAATAACATAAAAGAAATTTGTTGATCCCTTAAACTTGGGAGAAAGTTTAGCCAAATAAATTATTCTTTTGCAAAAATAGAAGATCCGATTCTCTATTCGGTTTTTATGCCCCAACAATAGATTAAAAGATGAGTTGATGATATGGTACCTACTCAACTAGAAAATGCTGCCAGCTTTCTTAGTTGGACCCACGTCACCAAACCTTATTTGTCACCGGCTGTCCGTTAGCTTTGCTGTTGAGACATTCAGGCAGTGGCTGCCAAAGTGCACCGCAAGTTCTAGAATTGCACCATAAACTGCCAGAAGACCCAAAAATGTTGCTAAAGTTCAGTATGTCTATCTAAAGCCTTTACAATCCCCTAAATAGTTCTTCAACATCATTATCAAAATAGGCTAATGAAGTGAAGAACAAAGCAAGGTAAGTAACTTGGTTAGACTTAATCTAATAATACCCATTTCTATTTATTTGCCGAAAAAACCAAATATATGGACATATGTCAAGCACCACTTCTTTCTTTGACTTGGATATGAGGTCAAAACCCATAAAATACAAAATTTGAACAAATATATAGGCAAAGCCAAAAAACTTCCTGCACTTAGAATGCATATTAAACTTATCTTAATAGCCAATTCAAGAAGTTATCTAATTCCATATTATTGTTTTATATTGTCAATCAAACTAAAAACTTAAGCATGTTTACTAATCTTGATAGCCAAACAAGAACTTGCATCTATTTCCATATTTGACTTTCAATGTCAATTAAATCAAAACTTCACTTTGTTTTTAAATACATCAAAAGACACCTTACCAACACATTAGCAGGAGCTTGTTGTTCTACGACCCTTGTTTCCTTTGGAAAGCTTTCTTAATGTCATAATTTGAAAAACATCATGCTAAAAACATTTCAAATTTTGTCATCATATGTTAAAGGAACTTCTTTGTAATAGTTTTTTTATGCTAACCTTTTTTTGGTATCACAAATAGCTTTATGATGACACATGGGGTGGTGTTTTTTAATATTGACGACTAATAAACATATTTTATGTTTTTTTGTATCTTTTTCATCACAAAATTTTGAGGTGCCTTCCCATGACCAGATTGTTCTATGAGCTTTTGTAGCCTGACTTTTCTATGGTTTGCTTGTCCTTTTAATTCTAATTTTAGATCAATCCTAATTGGCAATTGTAACTTTGCTATAATTTTGCGTCCCATTGTGAACATGAGTATACTTTCTTTGTTCTCAACTATATGCTATGTGGTTCAAGAAACATTAGTAGATATTGAATATGACTTTCACTTTTTCCATGTTTATAGGAAAATTTAAATTACTTTGCAGCTTTTCTTTAGCTAATGTTAGTTGTTGTCTCTCCTTGTTATAGGTAGGTGGAGGTGGCATAGTAAGGGATCCAGAAGTTCATAAAGAGGTAAAAATTCTAATTTGGATTTTGTTGGTTGAGATATTTTTTGCAAACTTATGAGATCCAATTTTCTTTAGGATTGCGAAAAATAATGTATTTTGAAGTTCAAGTAGGGGCTTCCTTGTTCAAGGGGCAATTGGGGTTAATCCAATCTTTCAAACAAGAGGATTGCTAAATGGAGTCCCCCTCCTCCTGACTTCTTTAAGCTCAATTATGATGGGGCCTTACGCGGAAATCCTAGGGCATCAAGAGTAGGATATGTGATGAGAGATAATTTAGGAAACTTAAGCAAAGCCACTTCTAGAAGATTAAGTGAAGGAACTAACAATGAGGCATGTGCTTCAACTTTGGTGCTATGTCTACAAGTGGTTCAACAATGTGGCATCACTTCAATACAAATCGAAGGAGATTCAATGGTAATCTTTAATGCTATTACAAATTGAGGCTCTATGAATTGGAAGTTAGAAAAGATCCTTAAAGAAGCATGGTCAATATTGGATTCTATGAATACCTTCTCATTTCAACATTGTTTTAGATAGGTGAGTGGATTCCCCGACTTTATAGCAAATTGTGGCATAGACACAAAAGAGGATCTAACTATTTGTAATAATCTCGAAAGTTGGAGAGGTTTGGAATCCATGTGGATCGATAGCTCTACATCCCTCAAAGATCAATAATTTTATTTCATTATCTTTTCACTTGCCATCTTTATGCTTGTCCCAACTATCAATGGTCACATGTTTGAAGACAAGTGGCATCAAAACTTAAGATGAAAGCTATTTATTTCTCAAGGACAATAAACTCCTTTATTAGGAAGGGTTTGGAAAGTAAATTTGTTTTCATTACAACTCCCTTGGCCACCATGGAGCCCAGATTTCATCTATATATAGAGAAGAGAAATGCCTTTTAAGGGGTGATCTCTAACTTGGGTTTTGGAAAGATATTTGTGATTCAAATTAGCACTGTGGAGAAGGCAACTAAGGATGTTTGTGGGTTGGATTTCCTAGATGTTGAATAAGAAGCAAAGTAAATTCGGATGTATCTCAAAGCATGGTGAGAATGTGTGGGAAGGTGTGCGAGAAGGGATGGATCAATGACTATTATATGGTGAACGTATTGAGTTTTGTATAAAATGGGGATGATATAATGTTAGATGTATAGAAATGGGTGCAAATAGGAATAGAATGGGTAAAAATAAGTATTGGGCCATGAGCAAAATTTTACAAGAGTATGCCACTTGTTAATGTGTAATTGTATTAATAAGCATTCCAAAGTGTATAGATTCTTCAAAATTATAATAGAAAGTAATTTGAAAAGTTTTTAAAAAAATGTGATGACAAAATAAATTATAGAGATACTCTCTAAGAAATTTGAAAAGATTAAAAAAAGACAAAAATAACAGAATTGAATGTGAAAGGTATAAAAAAATGCATCATAATTACCTAAACAATCAGTTCATGGAGTGTCTCTATGGCTTACAATGCCTTCAAAAGTCCAAGTCAATGCATCTCTGTGAGGAAATTAGTTGAGAGATTGAAATCCTTCTTGATGGTTGCTAGGCTGGACAAATGCTCATGCTCCAAGCTAAAAAATGGCCCACTAGTATGATGCACCATTGTAATACAAATTACAACAAATCTTAAAAAAACAACTCTGAGACACATGAAACAAATCATCAAAATAAGAGAGGAATGCAAATGAAGCCACTAATGTGCTTGTTTATCCAAGGGGAGATCATAATGGTGGGAATGTAGATGCCCAGTCAATCAAATTTGAAAAAAATGGAGGCAGACAAACTATTCCATTAGGGGTAGGGACATCCCTAACAGAAGCGGGCACATGGTCATAAAACCTATTATGCTCTTTATAAGTAACAACAAACAACGTCTCATTCCATTGCAAACTAGACCTTAAAATTTCACACTTCACAAGCTTTTGCCCACTACTCACATCATCACATGGGTGATAATTGTTGGCAGGGGAATCCTTGAGATTGAAGTAGTGGGGCTCAATAACTGCCAAATTTGGCAAATTGTCATTGTTGGCATGGTGCCAAAACTTTTCCTCAAAGTTGTGGAATTGTGAAACATACTTGATTGCCCTCAGCTCTTTCTAGAAGAGCATAGTGGGGATACAATGATGGTAAATACCAAAAGAGAGGTTAGACTCATGGAGCAATTGGAAAATGATAATTTGAGGATAACCTTTGGCCAATTGCTTAGATAAGTGAGAAGTTGCTCTTTGAGATGTGGAATAGTAGACGAAGAGTCTATTGGACTATGTGGGGTTGGGCAAAGAAGAGAACCAATGGTTGAACACGGTGAACTCCTCGGTAGGAGTGGAATAAATCGAGACAACCTTTGGGCTAAATTGTTTCATTGCCAGTCTGGACATGTCCATTTTGTTGGCTTGCTATGCAAATCCAGACCTTGTAGGGCAATTAAAAGTGATGTCCAAGTTGAAGATCCGCTCTATGATTACAATGAAAGACTCCCTTGGATTGGGATCCACATACTCTGCATTGTTGTTGAAGAAGATTTGGTTTAAGTTGGGGTCTCTAGTGGACAAGGCATTCCATTCTTTTCCTATACTCCCTCAATTTGAGGGCTCTTTCCCTCCATCTAGGGTAAGATGTGGTTGAAGAGTTGATTCTCCATTACCATAATCACCATCATCTTTATGCGCCTCTTGGTGCCTCTTGGGAGCTCAATGCCACCCTTAGGGAAACACCTATTGGTGTAGCAAGTCTACTATCTAGGTTGTGTTATTGGGTACACTCGGTTCTTAGATGTACTTGGTTTGAATTGGTTCGGCTTCGAATCCTTGGTTGGGTCCAACCTTGGTCAACATAGGCGAGTCTTGAGAGGAAGCAGAAACATTCAAAAAATTATTTTAAAATATTTCATGAACAATTTTTTTTACAATCGTAGCTAAGCTTTGTAAGTTTTCTTTTCATTGATGTTTGTGATTTTTTGGATCGTGGAAAAAGGGGTTTGTCTTTAGTTGCACTGTGCATTGGTTTGGAGGGTTCCACTATTGTTATGTATATCTTGATACAAACATATAGATTCATGTCCACATAGGAACTATTATGGTTTTTTGTCTACATCTGACGAAGGCGATTGGGGGAAGGAAAACCTATTGTGGTTGGTAGTTGCCCTTTCCTAGTTATCTTAGGAAGGTTATTTAGCCACATGTGGAATGATTAGAACCCATAGGCTATTAAGACTAGAGTTGAGAAAAGTTGAAGCAAAAACAGAGAAGAAAATAAAGAAAAAGAGATTTTCATGAACCAAAATTTTCCTTTTTTTAAAAATCATAGATAAGCTCCAAAATTTTCTTTTAGAAATGTTTGTGAGTTTTTAAATCCTCATTACTGTTTCGTGGGAAAAGGTGAAGCGAAAACAAAAAAGGAAAATAAATTAAAAAATGATATATTGCATTTCTTCAATTGCCTAGCCATCACCGCCACCCTCTTCATTTCATCTTTAATTTAAAAATATATATTGAAATTAAAAAAATAATTTATTATAATTTTGTTTATATAATATATTGATTTTTTAATAGATTAATGAGGGTTTGAGTGGGGCTTTTACCGATGGAAATAAGAAAAGGATGTTGGAAATGAAGCCCTACCGTCACTGCCCTTTCGTCTTCCTCTTCCCATGTCTCTTTACTTGCCTGAAGAGTTGATATATTCCCTTCTTATTCTCTTTTTGGTAGAGATGAAGATTGATGTATTTTTAGTTGATTAATAAAATAGTGTCCTACTTTCCTTGGTGGATGTAGCCATTTTGATGGTGAACCACATTAAATTTGTGTCTCTGTTTTTATCTTTGTGTGTTTGATTCTTTATATGTTTTAGTTTTTCGTTTAATTGCATTTTATCATCAACAAAGGATACGTAATATAAACCAAAATTGCCTAGAGCTAATAGATTATTACATGACAATACAATTCGAAGAGTAGGGAGCTCCATGCAAAAGCCATAAAACTAAACATAAATATAAATTTTATTAGGAACTTAAAAAAAGAAAAACACATTACTGAAAAGTTGTAGGGCTTTATTTGAGTGCATGACACTACAACCACCAACACCATGTGCAAATTCATCAATATGCTTAACATAAGCTTTATATACGACCTTAACCACTACATCACCCTTAGAGTGGGACACTGGGCTCCCTCTGTAGTCTTTTAGGTATTGGGTTTTGACACTTGGAATGATTTTCATGCGCTTGGCGACTTGACTTAACGCCACCTCCTCTAGCATGGGAAGGATAAACAAGTTGGTAATCTCCAAGATACTCCAACTGTGAGTCACCAACATATGCTTCAGTACCATCCTCGAATGAATACAAAAATCCTCGACCTCCAATGAATAGTACATGAAATTTCCAAAAGCTCTTGAGCACACTCAAACCACCCATGGTTGTCACATGCCTCAAGCATTTTGTCATCTCTAGTTTTGCCTTTGACTACTGTAAAAAATGAAGAGGAAGCGTTATGTGCAAGAAGCACATGAACTAGTCACTCCTTAAAGCCAAGAGCCAACACTTTCTCTTCCAATTTGGCAATAAGTCCTCTAAGATGCCCTCAAATGTGCTGCACTTGTGTTACAAAGCCCTACAACCCCAAGATACATTTCATCAAGTATTGACATCCAGATAGTGAAAGATATTTGTAGTGGTCTATTAGAGATCGACAACCCCCTTGTAATAGAGGTCTCGTGGTTTACCTTGAGCCCTATGCGTAGCCATCCAAACCTACATAGAAAACATAAGAAGATCAAATGTAAAGGCGACACCCACCAAGGCAATATGCAAAAGCAGTTGTAGAGAAAAGAATTGAACCAACAAATGAGAATGACACACAAGAAAAATAAAGCCTTGCTATGCCTTAAGAGTTTACCCGTCAAGAAGCTCACACAAACTAGGAGATAGATGAGCTATTTGCTTCATGCCAAAAATAAATCGGTCTCGTTGTAGTCAAAAGGAAATGATGAACAATTTGAGCCACACAAATCATAATAATATTGTTCTGCCCCTAGGTTTTTCCCCTGTGGGTTACTTTGTAATAGGGTTCGGCTCCCTTGTTTTGCCGCTTACCTTTATCAAAAATATGGCAATAATAATATTTTCGTACTATTTTTATTTTAGTTTATTTTTTATTTTTATATTTGTTTAATATAAATATATTTATTATATATTAATATATTAATAAATTTTATAAACAAATATGTACAAATTTATATATAGGTAAGATGGGATTTTTAGCTCGGCCATACTAGTGCAGGCTAACAACACTTGGACGATCAACCACACACTAAGAGGCGACAACCACACACAAGGTGACGACCAAACCTGGACAACCCACCGCACCCTAAGAAGTGGTGACCACACTTGGGTGACCAACCTTCCACCTAGAGTTGGCGACCACACTACTCGAGCTAATATTAGATGTTTGTATTAGATTACAACTTAGATATCTTCATTAGAACTCACGATGGAAGTCCAAGAGTCACCACTTGAATAACCACCTTTAGATGTCTCTTTGGTTAATTTATATTAATATATTAAATTATTGTTAGTATATTTATATATAGTATACTCGAACCTAGCAGCATTGAACCCAAGGAAAATTAAACATAGAAATGGAGGAAACATGTCGCATTTGCACCGTTGTAAATTTGCAACTTGTCAAGAATTGTATCTTTAAGGGTTATGTTGAGTGTTATCCTCTCTATACATGTGTTGAGGCCACCCATAACCTCCTCATTGGCCCCAAAGAAATCACAAAGTAAAAACTTGGGATTTAAGTAATCCGTCCACCAAAAACAAAATAGATTGGATTTTAAAATTGAAAGTAATAATAATTTGAATGACAAAAACAAATAAAAATTAAATGAAAAATTAATGTGTTCTACAAACATACAAATTAATGCACTTGTTTACTTTAAAAGTTTGTAAATTGTAAGTCTAAAGTTAGCTTGAGGATCTCGTCCATGCTCTTTTGCAAAAATATCATCATAAATGGTCTTCACAACCCTTTCCCCTTCGACCTTTTTGGAGCATGGAGACTCTACCCACCTAGTGCTTACAAGCATGTTTTTAAGAGATGCTAGTGAGCCTAAAATGTTTTGCAATGTGATAAAGTTGACGGAGAATTGTGTGGCTCCCTATTGTGCAATCTCCTTTTCCTTAGTGAGCTATGTTATCAAGTTAAGCACCCAAGGGTGGTTTTGGATGTATTTGGTGATTTGTTTGGTCTCTTCCACCATGATTTTCTTCCATCCAAGCTTACCTATATCTTTAAGTAGGAGATCAATGTAGTGGGTGGCACAAGAGCACCTAAATATGGTAGGGTGCCCATCTTGAAAAAGTTTCCCTAGTATGACATATGTTGTTGCATTGTTAGTCATAACTTGGACAACATTCTGCACACCCATTTTCATGACCACCTTGTCCAAAATATTATAATCTCATCATTTTTTGCTACATGAGAGATCAATCAACTTAAAAAGCACCAATTGTCAACCTAAAGCTGCAAGGAAGTTAATTAATGTGTGATTCTTGTCATTCGTGCACCCATCAAACAAGATAGCGTAGTCCTTTTTGTACCAAATTCTCTTTTGATCTTCTACTATGATCTCTGTGTTTTTCAATGCTCTAATCCAAAGAGGGCCCACTCAAACACATAGACTAGATGTCTTGAACCCCTTCCAACAACAATTAATGCATTGACTAATTGCTCAATAGGGGCTTCTTGCAACATGGAATGGTATATTGTTATAATACCAAAAATTAGTGCATACCATCCTCACCTCATAATGTTTCTCCTCATTCCATATAGTACCTTCACAAGAATGTTGTGCACTACGAGTGTTACAAGGAATAAAAAAACTCTTGTGACTATGTTCGGCTAGACCTATCACCAACGAATGAACACTATATCTGTAGGGCAAGACAAGAGCCCACTATATCAATCTTTGGTTTAGGAGGATAATTCATTATAGTTGCAATTGTGTCAGTTGTCCTTTCTTTTTAATTTCTTCTTCTCATATAAAGCAAGGACAACCTTCATCTTGTAACATCCACGTTCTAAAAACATAGTAAAAACCAAAAATTCACCATAAAGTAAATTTACAAGGTAAAAATGAGATAGAGAAAATTTTTCTTTTATTCAACATAAAGTCGAGTAACTACAATTACAAGATATCTCATTACAAGTACAATCAACCTTATTGTCTTTCTCAAGTACAATGTTTACAAAAAAATAAATCAATTATAAATACCTGAATCAGATAATGTTTTACTTAGTCTCAATAAACACAAGTCTCAGAGATATACTGCATCCGGAAATCTGACATCTTTATCGCAAGCCTCGGCATGTCTTCTGCTAGAGAGAGAGAGAGTATCTTTCCAGTGATTTACCTCCAACCACAGATCGTCGGTCTCCCGCACTCCTTCCTGACCGAAAGTGGCCCTTCCCTTCACGAGAAGTATAGACCAAGGTGACCAGTGGTAATTTGCCTTTCCGAGTACATAGTGTTGTATCTTACACAACTCTATCTATCATACAACCCTAGATACCCTCTAGCTAAGTATGATTCCCCATAGGATGTGCAATCCAGATACAGTGAACCGACAATGCATGCAGAGACATATGCATTACTATGGCCATAGTTTTCAATATAAATTGATGTTCGCAATGAACATTGTCGTAATGTTCACCCACTCCAACTCGACTTGGATACTATCATATTCCTACAGTTCGACTTGGTCAACTATGTTTAACTAATGAAGTCATGATGATTTCATCAATCTAGTCTTCCCGACCCAAAACATGTTTTCTTTCACTGTCTACAATCCATAGACTTTTTCTTTCATCTTTCTTCCTTTACAAGGACTCTCATTGCATCATTGCAATACTCGAGGTCCATGACTTATTGTCTCATAATAAATATAGATAGATTAATTACGACTAAGATGATAACCTTACCCAGGTTAAGCAATATAGTCCAGGGATCTAAATCACTTCTTGCAAGTAAGAATAATTACACATAGTCAGGGCACTTGACCCTTCAATCATGATCTATAAATAATGATCTCAATGCCTTAATATAATATTTACCATATCTAGGATTAAGATTTAATTGATGAGTTTTGCCTAACTCAAACCTAGTCTTTCTGACTTAGGTAAATTCACAAGACACTGTCGTTGCTCTAAAAATGTTATGGAAAGACTATCCATTCTTAAGTATCTCTCTTTGCATCTACGCAACATAAGAGATTCACCCCTTGTCGACAAGTAATAGCTTGGAGAAGTTGTGACATAAAGATATAATGATTTTAATGTTCGCCTAACCATTCAATGGTACCTCTTGCATACTTGCAAAGTCTGAGGCTTACGACTTGTATTTCAAATCGACTTGTAACTCCTCAAATAGTTTTCCCTACCTAAGGTTATTCATTGTTGACTAGTAACAATTCTCATTCCAACAAGATAGATATGATCATTTACTAAATTAGGGTTCACGACACATTAATGTTTACTCACAAAATGAGTTCACCCACTTATAAGCTCTTATAAAACATCCTCGATAACCTCAAGGTGTTTGAAAATCTTCATGCATTAACACATGGCGTTGAGGTTTACTCATCTTTCTACAAGCTCATGGAAACATCTCCATTTACATGATAAATGAATGGTTTCCTAGCATATCAAATTTTCAAATAACGCTATACCTTGTTATAACAATCTCTAAATTATACCATTGTTTATTTTACCCATTCACGAGTGGGTACTAATCCCAACCTTGTTTTCTGAAAGAGGTTACTACAAACCAATTTATGGAACAAAAGTATTCACATCCCTAAGTTCACAATTGAACATTCTAAGGAATCTTCTTCGACTGTCGCTCTTTGACTGTTGATCCATCGATTGTCGATCCTTCGACATAGCTTCCTCTTTGTCATTTTGAAAGGGTTTCACAATAAACCAAAACATAGAATACGACTACTTGAAAGCCCGAAGTTTTTAAGTTTTAGACTCATAAAGGTCTTCAAAGTAATAGCGACACAGAGATCATTGCATGCAATTTAATTAACTCAAACTCAATATGCGGGTTTCCCACCCTTATCTTTTCATTTATAAGCATGACGGTTTTTGACCAAGAATAAATACTTATACTTTAACTCTACACCTCCTTCCAAAACAAATGGTTTCACATGGTTCAATGAGGTAAGAGTTAAATGATAAAGAGATATAAAGGCTTAGAAACTATCTTAAGACACTAGAGATGATCAAACACATTTGTCGACCTCTAACTGAAGATCCAAAACCGAAATAGAAACTAGCTAAATACATTTGTCGGCATTCATTGTCTTTGTTTTCGGGATTCTTATCGGATTTGGACAGAGAGACATCTTGTAACCTTTGCCTACTCTGGTTTTTATCTCCCGACACCACAGCTAGTTGAAATTACACCTCCGGCCGTCAAACAAACTAAAACTACGTCGGAAACATGCAATAAATCGGAAGTTTAGACTCCTTCACAACAAGCACGTGGTGCAATGTGGCTTCTCACTAAGAATCTAACGTTTCGAGTGTACACAAGATAGTTTGAGCTGGTATTACAGTCATATAAGAACCTCTCAAAGCATGCATCATTGCCGACAGCTAGTAAATTATTGTTCACAACTTGCATCATGCATTTATCAGCATTGGTGTATAAATATATTTGAAAAACTGTGTTCTATTATTATTATGGTCTCGTTCATGATATATAATAATATCGTTTTCTGAGAAGACAGCATGGCTTCATATTCTGAGAAGGCAACAACGATACGTAATCATTGTCAACAAGTCTCACTCAGAACTTACAGTAAAATGACATTGTTTGCACATCCTATACGTTGTAAGATTCCTACACTATCATTGCAGAAATAAGACACAAACATTGATCATAGGCTACACAAAAAGAAAGAATGGAAACCTGTCGTTGTACTTAGAGATCCGTTGTTGCTAGCTCGTCCTTGCTGAGCTCTTAGCGACGTCCGCAGGTTCCTTTCTCAGTCTCTCAACTCACTGCCCCCTCCTATACACATCCTCTTCAAAAGGAAGTACCATCTACACTCCTACGGCGAAGAAACTTACTGGTATTTTCCTCCCGGTTTCAATTTCTTCTCAACCGAATAACCACCTCTCCCGACTGCCCATGGCAAAGAAGAATAATCGCCTTTTACTCTGTCGTTGCATGCCTAAACAGAAGGAGATCCGTTTAACTGCATGCTACCCGACTTCCTAACCTACGGTGACCACTAACAAGATGGAGGCTCCTTTATGGCGACGTGGCATTGTGGCACAACAACCTTGTCCACTTATTCCCACAAGAAGGCTTCTAAACCTCCGAAAATGCAACTAACACCGCTTAGTGGAATTAAACTCTTACAAGGTGATGCATAATAAATGCTTATGGTGTCTCTAAGGTCGAAAAGAGAAAGAATCAAGACCGACTTAATAAAGAAAGTATAGGTTAGATTAATGATAACTCAAGTCTTAAGCTCGAAGGAAAAAGACGCATTCGAAATAGAAGACGTCCAAAACGACAGAACTTGGGCGTAAACCTACTCGACTTGATGAGAAAACCGACATCAAACAAACTAACGAAAATACCTCACGTTAACCAAGATATAACTAAGGTGATTTTGGAATATTCTTCCAAATAACGACCAAAACAGGTTATAGCTCATCTTGGCTTCAAATTCGACTTCCGTCGATTGTCAAAAAGGAATAAATTCACAACACATGTTCAAAGCGTTTTTACGGCAATTACGACGGATTGGACGTAATGCAAAACAAGATTTTAGATTTCGTTTAGCTATCACATAGCTGTGAAAAACCTCTACCCAAAGTTATTAAAAACTCCTCTATTTGTCCCATTTTGATCACTAAGGTTTTCAGATGATGTGAATGGGTCGAGTTTACCTCCCCATCACAATCCGGCGACAATATTCGCGTCATCTAACTTGATGAGAACGTCTTGACGTTTAAGGAGCGACAGTAAAACCTCAAGTGACACATGAAGAATAACACAACCGTTTTACGTCAATGACGTTTACATTACAAACGACTATGCCGACTCACCATCGACTTGACTAGATGATAATCAAGATATCGACTTCCTGTCGATTAGATTCGAAAGTAACTAGCAAGACAAGACTTACCTTATACGACTCATTGGTTCACTTTATCGTTTAACACTAAACTCGTTTGGCAAATAGACCACTCGTATTCCAAGGTCTATATCTCTCTTCTCGAAAGATACTCTCTCTCTTCTCTGAGAGTCGATAACTTGTAATCCTGTTTCACTTGTCATCAACAATAAGTAATCAATGCATCATTATTCAATAAATTCAACTAATAAATCAAATCTCATCATATAGATATTAAATCGACAATAACATAATCATTTCCTTGATTTCATAAATGATATTCAATATAATTCCATGTCATATCTTATCATAAGTCTGTAACATCACAACAAATTTACTTATGCCCAAGTAAAAAGTAAAAGTATAGCAAGTCAGAAATTGGGATGTAACACATCTCTTATATAATCTTTGGTTCCATTGAATTACATAGCAACATATTTTGGCCAAGGATTTGTGCAAGGTGATTGATGTCTTTTCTCATCCTCAAGCAACAATAACTGCACACCACTATTCCTACATTTGGACCTAGTGTGCCATGCTTCTAAGATGAATTCCAAGCCTTGCCACCACTACGGTTAATTTTTGATGCCATTTCTATCTATAAATTTGGAAATCTAGCAAAAAGAAAGAAGAAAAACAATCAAGCAAAATTGTAAACCCTAGCTCTAGAAGGAAGATAAAAAGGGGAAGATAAAAACACAAAATGCAAAATTGAAATTTGAAGTGCTAGAACACAATAAAAATGAAAGAAAAAAATAGCAAAATCTAATAACACAAAAAAATAGTTATGTACCTTTCACATCTGGTCAATAAATCAATACCAAGAGCACAACAACAAATGTAAAAATGGTGACAAAAGTTTTTTTTTTGGGTTGTTTTAACTTGGGGGTCCATGTGAAAGCTGAGTTTCTGAGCGAGTAACTTAGGTAAAGGTGAGTAATTTCAAGAACGTGAATTACTTGCTAGGTTTTGAGCATTGGTCTTATATATTGAAAAACCACTCTTATTGGTAATACCTAGACAATCAACGTCAAGAGAGAAATATTGCAAACCACGACTTATTACAAATTTTTTTTTTCCTTTTTTTTTTTTTTTCCTTTTAGACAAGTTGTAAACCTACTTATATGGGAGATTAATTTCGTAATTGGAAAAGCTAAAATGTCTTGGAATAGACTTCACTAAGCTTATTATATCTAGGTGTCCTTGAGGCTCTTAAGAAAGATGTCAACTCATTGCAAGTTGGTTCAAAAACAAAAACAATGGCTCTTCTTACCTTCGGGGAGAGAGGGTGTCTTAAATTTAGTAGTCATTTTTCTTCTTTTCGATGTTACTCACATCTCATTCAAATTGTTCTTTTTTCCCAACAATAAAGGAGGTATATATATATATATATATATAAAATAAGAAGAGAAGCACAAATATAAATAGTTCAAATGAAAAGGTTGGATCCACATCTCATTTATTTAGTGAAATATTTATATTCTTCTCTAAAGCAATTTTTGTCAATAATAAAGAAGAAGATGACATTGTGTGAGGTATTGGAGGTGTCGACTTTTTAGTTCTTAGCCAAAAGGAAACAGAAAGAAAAGAAAATATAGTGCTTTTGAAGGATTTAGTTTTGCTTCCATGATTTAATTTAAATGGTTTCTCTTTAAAAATTGAAGTTAGTGAAAAAGCGTAGAGATAATCACATGAAATGATAAGTCTTCCTAGGAAATGCAAAAGTGATAATTGAATAGAAAAAGCATGCCAAAATATCATAGATTGATCATTTTAATGGTTTTTGCATGATATCCTTGCATCACTATAAAATTGAAGTCTTACGTATTTGGCAAAAGGCTAAAACAGACAACATAGTTTCTATTTTTGGTGTTCTTGGGTGCCTTAATGTCATATCAGTAAGCTCTAATTTATCAAGCACTCGGGGGAAACTAAAGCATTAGAGTCACATTCTAGGTTTTCAGGGTCAATGCCAATGTCATGCCCGAGTTGTGAACAATATCTCATTTTTAAATTTTCATTATCTGAAAGGATTTTTAAAATTGGGGAATAAACTTTTGAGAATGTTTATGTCAATCCATTAGGCTGAGTTTTGATTTTTTTTTTTTAAAGTCTAATGAAATTGGAGGATTAAATATAATAAGCCTTTATTTTCTCAATGTTCATTGTTTCTTTTATGAAAATTCTATAGGTACTTAAACTTGTTTAGAAAAATGTATTAAAATAGAAAACAAACTTTTGGAGACTAAATTTGATTTGCTACAAAGTATTAAAATGCTATAGGTACTTAAAATTGTTTAGAAAAATATATTAAAATAGAAAACAAAATTTTGAAGACTAAATTTGATTTACTACAAAGTATTAAAATGTTATAGGCACTTAAAATTGTTTAGAAAAATGTATTAAAATAGAGAACAACTTTTTGGAGACTAAATTTGATTTGGAAACTAAATTGCATTCATCTCTTATATCAAAGAAGTAAGATTTCAATGTTTTGCTACAAAGTTGGTCAACCAATTGACTTGAGTCAAAGAAGTGATTTATAACCTAATCTTTGAATCCTTAATGATTTGTTAAAGGAAAATAATTTGTTTTGTGAAGTGCCTTTTATAGAGAGAACAATCCACTCAAATTGATTTGTTCTTATGTTTTCAGGTACTAGAAAAGATCATTAAGGGTGTGGAGGCATTTGGATTTACTAATAAAGGATGGATTGAGTCTCCAATTAAGGGGGCGGAAGGAAATGTTGAATTTCTATCTTACTTTAAAAGAAATGAAGAGAAAGTTTCATGATATGGAGATGCCAAGAAAAGGACAATATGCTACTATTCTTCCTATTCCATTAGAGCAACATTAGTTCATGCATATCTCAAGTCTTCCAACTAAAAAGGATTTAGATAGACCTAAAGCCAAAATCATTTCAGTTTTAGTGTCACTAAATACATATTAGATTAAACAGTTGTGTTCTTTAAATGAAAAGTTGTATTATGTCTTTGAGAGTGCATGCTTCTCAAAAGAGAATAATTTTAAGATATTCAGGAATGATCATCTCAAAATACCCTATTATAGTCAATTCCAAATTTAGTTAGTTTTCTTTAAGGAGAAAAGAACATTTTATTCCTTCTCACATATTTTTTTCTTGGCTACAATACCATGCCTATCTACCCTAGGAGTTCCATAAAAAGAATTCTATGCCTTTTCCAAGGTTATAAGAGCCTACTGTTTTGCCTCATTTTACTTCCATTGTAATTGTTTAATTTAGGAGCTCATTTAAATCTACCTCTTTGACTATGTCCCAACCTACTTAAGACATTGCAGGGGAATATAGTGTATCACCTATTTAGAGAAAGGAATCTCATTTAAATCTTTACCTTAGAACATTTTTTTAAAATGGTCCACGATGATTCAATAAAATATTTTGTTTAATTGAAAACATTCTAGGTTTCTTACTCTAAGAAAAGTATATGTTTGTTTTTAATTAATAATATTGGTAATAAGTGTTTTTCATAATTAGTGTTTTCAAAATGATTAATACACTCTAAGTTCAATGTTGCTGACCAATAGAGAATAGTTTAAAGCTTATCATATTTTGAAATTCTTCATGTGTGCAATTCAAAGCATTCAAGGGTTGAATGACACAACAAACTTCTTTAAAGTGTTTGTCATGGATTTATAATGAATTTGTCTTTATCTCAAACTTCCAATCCTTGTCAAGGTTTAAATTCAAAAGTTTCTCGTTTCTTGTTTGAACTCCCAAGTATTAGTAAGTATCTTTGTTTGGACAAGAACTTGAAGAGCTTCTATGTAGTTCATCCAAACAAGCTTCGATTAACATAGGGAATGTTGATTAACCCTCTTGATAAATTACTAGCTAATGGCATATGTAATGCAAATAATCAATCAATAGTTCTAATCTATCACATGGTTTACAAATAATACCTAACAATTAATAATCTTAACTTGGTAGATGAATAGATCTCTAGAACCTTCTAAATACATTTGTTTTTTTAGTTGACAAGTTTCTCAACCTTCCAAACACAATATCTTGTGTGATGTTCTTGTATGGGTGTTGAAATACATTTGGACATATTTGATATTTGCTATGGACACTTCTTGCTCAAAACAATGAGTATTTTATAATGCTACTTGATGTTGTATATTTTAGTTTCAATTTTATCCTCTCCAACATCAATGATGCGCAACCTTGGATTTCCTTTTTGATTAAGTTCATACCATTTTTTAGAAGACAAATCACCACCTTCCTTGGGAGGATAAAATATGTAGCATTTTATTTTGAGATGCTCTACCTATTATAAGGTTTCTTAACAAAAAGGGAACAATTAATTGACATGTTACTGTAATGGTTCAATTCTTAGGCAGAAACTTTTGTAATGATAAGCTAAAAACTAGTTTCATCACAACTAGTTTACAAAAAGTTCTTAATGATCAAATAATAAATAACAAATAATTAATGTTCTTTTATGTGGGGCCAATTTGACATCCAATTTTATGTGAGCAATTCACACCGTCATTTATGCACACACAATATAGGAACAATTAAGAATATTTGTGAAAAAGGATCAACAATCTATCACCTTGTGACTTCAATATCACAATACCACCTAGTAATCTTGGTTAATTAACCATGAAACTAATTTTATAATAATGACAATAACATCATTATTCTATGAAATGAAATGAATGCCATTCATATCAAGGGTCCAAGAGGCTAATAGGTTGCTGATTAGTCATCACATGGTAATTGTTTAAAAATGAAATAAACATAAAACCCTTAAAAATGATGGTGAAAAAAAAATAAAAAAATCAACATAATTACATAAATATTTTTAAAAATATTATACTAAATTTCATAAATTTTAGTATAATAATTGTTTTTTTATTATAGTAAGCAAGGATTTTGAAAGGGCTTAAACCCTTATACAAGAAAGAGGATATAGCAATAAAGCCGGCATAACTAGAAGGAACCACCACCAAACAAACAATACAACACTAGCACAAAATTAAAAACCACCACCAAACAAACAATACAACACTAGCACAAAATTTAAAAAAAAAAAAACGAAGGGTCAAGAAACCCTAACAAACAACCAATTGAAAATCAAGGCGGTTTGAAACCGAATTGCTCCAAGGAGCTTTGAGTACCTTAAAACATCTTGAGCTTCTTGGATCTCTTCTTTTTAGAAGAATCGGAAAGATCCAAAGGTCCATCCAAAATCCCTATATCACATCACACCTCCGTCAAAGAAGCCCCCAACACAACTCTACGGTCACCAACACTTACATCTCACACCTCTGATGAGGGAGTACTCATCACAACACTATCTTTAGAATTCCCCCTGTTACCCGCCATATACCCATTCTCTAAGAAGGTCATGCACTCCTTTCTCTTCTAGACAGAATAATGCCTCTTACTACCTAGACAAGCAAAATTAGTGTGACCCACTTTGTGACAACAATGACAAACAACAAAAAAGTGCTTAAATTCAATCTATTGTACCCAATTTCCAAGCTTGGATAATATGGTAATCCTAGAAGGGAGCACCCTATTATCCTACACAAACACAAAATCTAGCAAACAATAGACGCCTTTTGAATTTCGTGACTGCATCTACCCCAACAAATTGCCCCAAAGTCTTAACAATTCCTATAAATATCTCCTCATCCTAGTATTTTAGTGGAACACATGACAACCTAACCTAGACTAGAAACTTATTAATAACCAATTTTGAAGGCATAAACCATTTTGACCAACTAGTATAATAATTGTTACTAGTATATTGCTGAACTATTAAATTAAAAAAAAATGGTAAATTTTAATATAATAATTGTTGCTAGTACATTGCCAACAACATAAAAAACAAAAAAACCTTTTGACTAGAAGTTACGTACAAAGCTTCTCCATTTTTAATTTTTGTTTTTCCTTTTTCCACGATTTTAAAAGTTGACGACCACCTAACCAAAAATCTTTCAAAGTCCTTAAAAGTTAAATTAACTGCACGTAAAACAAATTCACAATTTTTGCTTGAGAAACAATGGGAATAATAAAATTGATTACATTAACCAAAGGAAACTAGTTAAATATTATAAAAATTATATTTCACGCCATAATGGTATATTTCACACATTTACAGTCCTCTTCTCATCACCACCTGTCACATAAACTTATGTGACCACATCTTCACAACTTCAGATGATAAACATTGGGACTAAGAGGAAAACTTGGGGCAAAATGCCACAAAGAGGTAGATAGCAAAGACTTTCTGCCAAATAAGGAACCCATCACGAATTGAGAATTCAATGAACAAACCTAATCAATTCCTTATTACATCGAATAAATTCATGACAAGATAGCTAATACTTTGATGTGCAACATTATTAAGTATACTTTAATTATAAGAAGGTTCTCTAGTCTTGGCAAGATCATAACAGCCCGTTTGTTTTAAATGGTGCAAATGTTTGTTTCAACATGGTATAAGGTAGGTTTAGTGAAGCACTCGCACTCTTATAAATACAATATTTTTAGTAACAATGTTAAGGTCATCACAAAGAGACACCTGAGTTAGTCTATTGGTGAAAAATTTGTCCTCTTGAAAGAGAGTTCACAAGTTTGAATCCTTAAGGGATAGGGTATGTATGCCTCATATTGAAGCATAGTTAGGTGCCTCCCTCAACACCAGTGGGAGTATGAGATAGTCCCATATGCTACAAGCCGCCAACAAACTAGGTCGTGAGGCATCATGGACTATAAAAAGATTCCGTTCCAAAGGCATATCACTAGCATATATGCTGTCTTAATGGAGGATAAGATTTGTAAGCATTCATATAATTTGAGATTGGATGAGGGCTTACGTCTAGCCCACTCACTCACATAACCACATTATCCACAAACTAGGGGACGGTTCCCAAAATAGGGGGTTGGGTAATGTGTAGAAATTAGTGGGTTACATGCAATTGTATATTTAATGAGGTTGGGTAATGTGTCGAAATTAGTGGGTTACATGGAATTGTATATTTAATGGGGTTGGGTAATGTGCAGAAATGAGTGGGTTACAAGCAATTGTATACTTAATATTTTTTAGTGGAACCTATTTGACATCATTCAATTGTTTTATTTTGCAATTCAAAACATTAATACCACATTGATCTGAAACATAAATGCAATTAAATCTTCAAATGTTCCCCAAAAAAATTCTTGATCACAATTATTATGGGGTGTCAAAACCTTGAATCTCTCACAATATAATATTGTTCATTAATGTAAATGAAATATAAGAAAAGCTTTCAACATTCTATTGGAATAGAGGGCCTATTGAAGAGTGCTCACCTGTGTAAAAACAAAAAAAACAAAAAAAACAAAAAAAAAAACACGGTACGATACATTATCTCCACGTCATTTAACATTAATGAGAAATAAAATTAAATATGGAAAATATTGTCTTGTACACTTAGGAAATAAAATTACTAAAACATATAGATAGCCTTCAGAAAGTAGCGACAGCTTTGACAATAAAATAAAAACTGTTCTGAAGCAATCTCATTATATATCAAAGATGAAAGTAAAGAAAAATCAAGGCTATATTTGGCACTAATGGAGATGGCCACTTATATAGCCTTAAGCTTTGCTGACACAACTCTTTAACTACAAAATCTCAGGCAAATTAACAAATAATTATTTATTTTCTCAACCGACTTGGTAGAAGAACATTGCATGAAATGCAATGCAAAAAATAGGGTTGGGCAGCCTGTATCTATGGATACATTAGTTTAATCACCAATGCAACTGGAGGATCAAAATACAATTTCCACCAAATTGCATTCTGTAATGATTTTAATGTGATCTGAGGATGTTCTTGTTAAAGATGGCAATCCTAAACATAAGAAGGTTAGGATTCATAGGTACTCAAAGCTGCGATGACAGATGCTGTTGTTAAAAATGTTGTTGAGATGCTAGGAAGTGTCTGCCATGATGTGCCTGTTTTCAATGATGGATACAACCAAGGTTGAACAGCCTGCATGAATGCTTGAAAATCCCTAGAGAGGATCGCTTCCCAGTCCACCTGAAATACAAATGAATATTATTTTCATTGCCCATGCTCTATCTGGAGGTGGACATTGAATCTGTGTAAAACATAAAGTAGTAATTAAGATAAAGAGTTTAAAAAATGGACTGAAATATTTCCTTACCTGCACACTTTCTGGGATTTTTCCAGTGAACTCCATGTTGGCTGCAAGAAATAGACCAAGTAATACTACAAAGCCAACAACAGCTGTTCCTCGTGACAATGGCATGAAATTATACCTACATAAATAGACATCAAATTTGATTTGTCAGGAAAGCATATGCAGTTGCAACCAGAAAAATGCTAATACAACTTTTCCAATGTGTTTTATAAGAAGACACTCTCAAAACAGACATATATTACCATTAATTTTGCTGAGTTTTTTGAAGATATTGTGAAATGACATACCAGTAGAAGGATAACCTCAAAATGCACTCCTGAACTTTCTCCAAGCAGCTTATGTCAGTTGACCCATATTGGTCACCACAGTATGCCTCACAAAGAGCCTACATTCATACAAAGTCAAAAAGTCAATCTAAGATTGTTTCTGCGACAAGCCACAATGGCTCAAACAAAAATAATTATTATTTTAAATTCCTTTGTCAAAATATTTTTTAATAATTGGGACAAACCATTCAATCTCCAGACTAATAAACCTTGTACATGCATAATTGGTTGAATCTATGGAGACAGCATGGTTCATTTCCTACTTAACTCAGTGAAAGCATTCATAAGTACACCAGCAAGATATCCAATGACTATTCAGAAAAAAATGCATATAGAGAAATAAAATCATATTTGGAACCAATTAATTATACAAATGCTAAAATGAGTCAAGTCAACAGCATCAGCCTCGAGAGTTCAGACTGATGGTCTGAGTGTAGAGGGACTGAACTTATTTGTTGCAACACCAATTCTTTTGGGATTGATGTCTTGCACATACAGGTGTTACTGTGTCTAATTCTGTGTCTTCGTTCATTTCATATTGTAAGCATGTTATGCTCTTTTTCTTTAAAAGGTATCTCTCTAAACTCACTTGTGGGTTTTTTGTGTACAATCATTAAATATTTTAACTTGCTTATGTTTTTCTTTTGTTACTTCCTTTCCAGGGCAATTAGGTGGGAAGAGTCCAAATATGGCAGAGGCTGGAATCAACACAAACAACTCTAAGATTATACTTTGCATCAACGATTTGAGTGAATTGCATTATCTAGAATTCTATACATCTGTAGGGGTCTTACAAAACAATTTGATCTGAAGGTCATTGAAAGTAGTAGTTGTCATTATACCTACAAGCATCTTATTGTCTTTGCTCATATGGCTAATTTTCACCCAAGTATTCATTTATTGTATCTGGGTGTACTTATGAGTCTCGTTGACCTACTTTGTTCACAAACATGAACATATGCTTTCTTTATTTCTTTCTTTGGTAGTGCCTTAGGAGAGTGAGCTCAAATTACCACCGTCATCAATGACAAGAAGTACACCAATAAGGCCATGTAGGGTATAATCGTCCTCAACTTAAGTATTTGCTCTGAGAAAGTCCTATCAAACTTCCATGAAGCAATAAAGACTTTAGAATACAAACAATCCTCAACGATAGTAGTTCAAAAGAGTAAGATGTTATTGGTAATCTAGAAATCTCCCATATAAGCTGCCTGGCCTCTTAGTTTGAGCTTACCACACTCCAACTGCTTGAAAAGCAGAAACATGCTCAAAACTGTTGATAAATCTCCTAAATATACCACTAAAAGAAAAAGGTTAAGAAACAAAGAAAGGTATATGGAAACCTGGTCTTCTTGCAGCTCCATAATGGTATAGCGTATACCAAACCAAGTGCAGTATGCACCATGTGCTTCATCCTGGTTCCAACAACTCATGGTCAAACAACTAGATCACAGCTTGTCATATTGGTACCGACATTTGACATCACTGCCAGTACACTCTTAAACATTCATGCCATGGTACTACCAAAAAATGCCAAAGTAGAATATCAACTGGCAAAAGGAAACTGGTTTCTCTTCTTGTAACTTTTAAGCTATCTCTTCATTTTTTCACATTTGTATAACTATGTAAGAAATATATAAATTAAATAGGATTCTAGTTCTCAAGTTGGTTTTCAATTTTGGTTTAGTCTTACATTGGTCCTCTCAAATCTTTGTACACCTAATCTGCCATTATAGTTCTCATACATTGTGCATTTGCTTAGCTCGTTCCATCATTTGTTTTGATATGGTACTGTAATTGTGCTTGAGAGATATGTAACTGCTTCCATTCACAACACAGTAAATCCTATTTTAGTGTATTGTCCCCAAGTTCGACCTTGGGCTTTAGATCAGTGTTATCACAAGATTCACAACAACAAATGTCCCATCTTAATGACTCTTTATATTCATATGCTCACTCATACAGCTTCTCGCAGCTTCATAATGGCATATCAAACCAAGTGTAGTTTGTGCCATAGGCTTCCTCATGGTCAAAATGATGGATCCTACTCGTCATATGTGGTACCAACATGCAAAGCCACTGTCAGCACATTCTTAAACATTCATGGCATGGTACTGCCAAAAAATGAGAGACTAGAATATAAACTGATGAAAGGAAAGTGTTGCTCTTCTTGTAACTATCAAGCTATCTTCTCATCGTCCTCACTTGTATAAGAAAGAAAGCTATTCATTGAATAGGCTTCTAGTTCTTGAGTTAATTTTCTGAAATATACCAAGCCAATTTTTTTCACTTTTCCAATTACAACAAGCAGAGCAATACACAATCGTTGAAGTTAGCAATTAAACCAAACGATGCGGAATTCAACTCTAACCAAGAATGTACACCAGGATGGCGTGATCATACGGTCAGAAGATCTCTATGCAATGTTGATAAAGGAACTCTAACCAAGAATGCGCCGGATGTCGACGAGCATATGGTCAGAGGGTCTTGATGCAACGCTGATATAAAGAACTCTAACCAAGAATGCGCCTGATGATGACGAGCATATGGTCAGAGGATCCCTACCAACTATTATGCTGAAATAACTCGACGTCAAGAATGTGCTTTCCAACTCGAAGTGGAATTGGAGCTACCATATGACGGAGATGCAAAGTATTATAAAGCAAATATGAGAAGAAGTATGAAGTGCTGACAGTACTACTGTTCAGCTTACAATAATTAGAGACTTCCAACCCAACTCAAATGATAGAAGTTAGCAAACTGAAATGACGGATCAGCAACTTTGAAAAACCAAACCAGCAACATAAAACCCTACAAAAATGCTCACACCTCACTCATTTCTCAACTAAATGACCTCAAATCTGATGCAATGCACTCCTATGACAATGGCAACCAAGCTACACACTATAGACCACTCTTAAACCCAAGTATTTATTTAGCATGCTTTCTAATGCACTCCAAAGAGGGGCGGCCAGCAAGAAGGGCGATTTCTTTCTAGAAAATCAGATTCTTCATAATAAATTCTGTAAATTGGCACAATGGGGCGCCCAACATAGACAAAGGGAAATATGAAATACCCAGAACAAATGCCTTTTTATTTTCAGATTTATGAATGAAACTACAGATTCAGCCCTGTTATCAGCAACTCCAAAAAATGACATAAAATGCAAATAACTGAACTACAAACAAAACTCAAGCTACAATGCAAACCCCCACTACAAAATCACTACTATCAGCAAACCTCTCCCTAGGTGCTATCTCTCAAGCACGAAGTGAGCCCAGGCTAGGAGGCATTCATTCCTCGAAGCAGTCCCAAAACCATTACGGCAGCATAACATTATCAAGATTTCGGATCCCCAAATGAGAGCACTCTTCCTCTTTTTATACGTTTCCAACTGGGAGTCTCTAAAATCCTCTTGCATATGGGATAAAACATGAGAGGGAAAATAATATAATACTCTTCAATTCTTTTTCAACCTCAACCTTAAAGTCCCCTCTTTTAAAACAACATTAATATTAAATAATAATATTTAATTTACGGACTTTAAAACGGAGGCCAAGATGATGTCGGAAATCAATGATCTATAGCTCGTTGGAAAGGTCTTGACAAGACGAATCCAACCCCACTCTCAAAATCCCGTTCTGGTGCCAATCCTGAACTTACTAAAAATAGCCGTAACCAACAGGGACTAAGGAGAACAAACCCGGAAAGAAACTGCCAACCAAACCACAATCCACGAACAAAAGCAACCACCAAAACATGAAACCCCATTTCAACCTCCGAGTAGCCTACGGGTCTCTGGAATAGGCCAACGGTCAACTGTAAAAGATCAATCTAGGAAACGGGACATTATACTCCGCCCTTCCCAAGATTGCTTGTCCTCAAGCAATTGTAAGCCTGGATGCTGCAGAATCTCATCATTCTCCCAAGTAGCATCCTCCATAGGCAAGTTCTTCCACTTACCAAATACTCTCTAATAGTTCTTTTCCTCAAGGAACGCTCCTTGGAATCAAGAATCTCTTCTGGAATCAAAACTAACTGTCCTTCTTCATCCAAGGGTGGCATCTGTGATGAAGCAACAACATTGTGTCCAAGTGCCTTCTTGAGGCGAGACACGTGGAATACATTGTGCACTTTGCTATCCGAAGGTAGCTCCAACTCATAAGCTACTACCCCCACCTTCCTAGTGACCTTGAACGGCCCATAAAAACGTGGTTTGAGCTTCTCAGCTCCACTTTTCTTGAGAGTGGACTGTCTATAAAGTTGTAGTTGAAGATAAACCATATCTCCAACTTCAAAAGAGCGCTCAACACGCCGCTGATCAGCATACATCTTCTGCTGATTCTGTGCAATCTGTAGATTATTCTTTAATGAGATATCTTGACTCTGCTGCAACAAATCTTTGGCCTGAGGGGCTTTGCTATCACCAAACACCAAATCAGCAAAGCTAGGAGCCTCATAACCGTAAAGAGCCATGAAAGGTGACATCCTTATTGACATGTGAAAAGTAGAATTATAACAATACTCGCCCATGTGAAGCCACTTCACCCAAGCTCTTTGCTGCTCCGAAACATAGTTTCTCAGGTAACCTTCCAACCACTTGTTCACTATCTCTGTCTATCCATCGGTTTGAGGGTGATAACTAGTGCTTGGAGTAAGCACTGTACCACTCATTCTGAAAACCTCTTGCCAAAAAGTGCTTAGGAACTTGCTGTCCCTATCACTCACAATGTTTTTTGGCAACCCATGTAATCTAAACACCTCATGAAAAAACAAATCTGCAACTTGGGCTGCTGAAAAAGAGCTGGCAATGGCGAAGTGAGCAAATTTTGTTAATCTGTCAACTACAACATAGATGCAGTCTTTACCTTGAACCTTGGGCAACCCTGTGATGAAGTCCATTGATATGCTTCCCCATTTTTGATTGGGAATGGGAAGAGGTTGCAGAAGACCAGCTGGTAAAATATGCTCATTCTTGTTCATCTGACAAGTGGGACACTCCTGAATGTAACGTTGAACCTCCCCTTTCAGCCCTTTCCAAGAAAATCTTTCCCTGATCTGCCTATATGTCTTTAAGAACCCTTGATGACCCGCAAGTGGAATGTCATGAAAGGTCAACAAAATCTTCTTTTTGAGCTTAGAATCAGCCACCACAAAGATTCTACCCTTGTAGTGTATTAGCCCTTCGACCACTTTGTACCTTTTGTCAAGAAAAGTACCCTCAATGATGCTGGTTGCAAACTGATTTTTGGCATAATCAGCAAACAACATGTCCCTCCAATCAGCTGTAAGCTCACACAATGAGCTCAAATGAGGTCTCCTAGAAAGAGCATCAGCCACAATATTGTTTTTTCCTTTGACATATTCGATGTCAAAATCGTAAGCTTGAAGCTTACTCACCCACTTTTGTTGCCTCTCGTTCAAATCTTTTTGATGCATGAAGTGCTTGAGGCTATTGTGATCAGTCTTGACCACAAACTTGCTCCCCACCAAGTACTGTCTGAACTTAGCTAATGCATGCATAATGGCAAGCATCTCCTTGTCGTAGATGGAGTAGGTCCTTTCAACACCTCTTAATTTTCTGCTTTCAAACATAATGGGATGTTTGTCTTGCATCAAAACAGCCCCAACTCCTTCACCGGATGCATCACACTGTAGCTCGAATGGCTTGGAGAAGTCTGGGATAGCTAAAACCGGACAAGAGCTCATGATCCCCTTAAATTTATCAAAAGTAGTTTGAGCCTTTTCTGACCAACAAAAAGCACCCTTTTTCGTGAGGTCAGTAAAAGGAGCAGCATTCTGAGAGTAGCCCTTCACAAATCTTTTGTAAAATCCACAAAGACCCAAAAATCCTTTCAGATGAGTCAAATTCTCAGGAGGTGGCCAATCAACAATTGCCTTGATCTTTTCAGGATCAACCTTCACTCCTTCAGCACTGATTATATGGCCAAGGTAAAGTAACTCCTTCATTCCAAATTCACATTTGGATTCTTTGGCAAACAAACTCTCTGATTCCAGGATGCTAAGCACTTCCTCCAAGTGCTTGAGATGTTCTTCCCATGTCTTGCTGTAGATCAGGATATCATCAAAAAATATCAATACAAACTTCCTCAACTGCTTCTGAAAGATTTTGTTCATACATGACTGGAAGGTAGCAGGAGCATTAGTCAACCCAAATGGCATGACTAGAAACTCGAAGTGGCCATAGTGACATCTAAACGCTGTCTTCTCAACATCGGATCCTCTCATCCGAATCTGGTAATAACCCGATCTCAAATCGATCTTTGAAAAGAACTTGGCTCCATGTAGCTCATCAATGAGCTCATCTATCCTCGGGATGGGATATCGATTTTTGATAGTGCTTTGATTCAAAGCACGATAGTCCACACACATGCGGATGGTACCATCCTTCTTCTTCACCAGGACAACTGTCGAAGCAAAGGGGCTCTTGCTTGGACGAATGAAGCCCATCTCCAAGAGTTCTCGAATGTTTTTCTCAATCTCGTCCTTTTGCTACTTAGGATACCGATAAAGAGTTGTAATAACTGGTTTAGCTCCTTCCTTGAGCTCTATGACATGCTCCGAACCTCGATCAGGAGGTGGTCCAGGAGGTAAATCAGCAAACACCTTGCTCTTCTTTTTGAGTAAAGACTGAATATCAGGAGGGTAGTCTCTCTTTGTTTCAACCGGACTAGCAGGAAGAATCATACACTCTGCAGCCCACTCAACTTGATCATGACGAATTAGCCTCGCCATCCTCTTGAATGACACGATCCGAGGACCACCATTGGACATTCCTCTTATCACTACATTCTTCCCTTCGGATTGAAACTTGAGCTCCATGGTTTGAAGATTTAGAGTGATCTCCCCGAGTGAACGCAGCCATTGAATGCCTAGGACAGCATCCGTATCTCCAATTTTGACTACATAGAAGTCGTCCTTGACCTCATAGTTTCCCACTTGCATGGTCATGTTTGAGATCTTCTTGGTGCAGGTGATGTGAAAACCATCAGCAACCATAACCTTGAAGCCTTCAAACTCTTCTGTTTGCAGCCCCTTCTTTGCCACCACAGCTTCGTCAATGAAGTTATGCGTTGCTCCAGTGTCAATCAAAGCAACTATGCGTTGCCCCTTAATCATCCCTCGAACTTTGAAGGATTCATTCCTTTGAAAACTCGAAAGTTGAGCCAAAGTGCCTCCACTTCCCTTTTCATCTTCGGATTCCTCTGGGACTTTTTCCACTTCACTGTCTTCAAAATCAGACTGCTGGTTTGACAAATCAGAATTACTTTCTTCAGCTGAATAGTATTCAATTTGATGAAATTTGCCTCTTTTTGGGCAAACATGATCTTGGGACCATTTTTCTCTACACCGGAAACATAACCCTTTCTTTCTGAGTTCATTAAGTGTCTCAGGATCCAACCTTGTGACATGAGGTTGATGCTGTTTGAACTCCTTATACTGAGGTCTTTTTCCTTTATCTCTTTTGTGAAATGATGGCTTGGGTTGAAACTTTGCTTTAGGAGCAGCCCACTCCATGTTTCTTGTCTTCTTCATTGCCTCTTGTAGAGAGGGTGGATCAAAAGCTTTAATCCAACCCTTGAGTGGCTCCGTCAATCCTTCACTGAATAGGATCACCAAGCGCCTCTCAGTGACTCCTGTGACCATGACTGAAAGCCTTTGAAACTCAGCTATGTAGGCATCAACTGTACCATATTGCTTAAGTTGTGCCAATTCTCGGAAATGCACTTCTGGATCTTTTTTCTCAAATCTCTCTATGAGCTTATTGGTAAACTCATCATAGGTAGTGATACACCGATGACCCAAGGTGACTAGACCATGGTACCACCACTCGTGCGCCACCCCATCCAGGTGTAGCGTAGCGAACTTAATCGCCTCCTCCTCCTCCATGGGTCTGAGAGCTAGATAGTTGTCTAACTTCTGTATCCAGGCTCTGGCTGAACTATTGTCACTCCCATCAAAATGTGGAAGCATAACCTTGTTGATAGCTTGATGCAAATCCCCATGAACTATTGTCCTCCTTTGTTCATAATGTCTTCCTTGTCCTCTATCTTTCCTTTTATGATCCATAAAATCATTATAAGACATATCTGCCTTAATTTCATCAGGTAGAGAATCATACTCAGCGCGGCCGAGTCTCAACTGTTCAACAAAGAACACATTTTCTTCTGGATCAAGATGAGGTTTTACTGGTGCCAAGAAAGTGGGTTTGAATGGCCTGGAAGAAATGTATGTGCTATTTGAAGCAGGCTGAGCAGCATGTCCATTATGCTGGTTGGTGGCACTGTGTTCTCCACTATGTCCTGAATTGTTTAGTGGAGGTTGGTTCTGACCCATTCTCCCCATCATGAGAGATATCATATCCATTAAGGTATCCATCTTCCTCTCGAACCTCTTTGCCGGACTTAATGATCTTTCTCTTCCTTTCCCACTATCATCTCTGTTACTTCCCGACGTCCTCTCATTATCCCCCATTTCTCCTTCAGGAGAAGACTCACAATTGGCTCTTAATACCTCTGAAGCTGTCTGACCTTCTGGGGCCTGATGCCAATGAAACTGACTGGTAGCCTTCTTGTATTCTCTTGCTAAGTACCTCTGTTCTCTGTCACTCATAGAAGGTTTGTTTTCACAGGATGGCAGGATGCGTGGCTCTGATACCACTGAAATATACCAAGCCAATTTTTTTCACTTTTCCAATTACAACAAGCAGAGCAATACACAATCGTTGAAGTTAGCAATTAAACCAAACGATGCGGAATTCAACTCTAACCAAGAATGTACACCAGGATGGCGTGATCATATGGTCAGAGGATCTCTATGCAATGCTGATAAATGAACTCTAACCAAGAATGCGCCGGATGTCGACGAGCATATGGTCAGAGGGTCTTGATGCAATGCTGATATAAAGAACTCTAACCAAGAATGCGCCTGATGATGACGAGCATATGGTCAGAGGATCCCTACCAACTATTATGCTGAAATAACTCGACGTCAAGAATGTGCTTTCCAACCCGAAGTGGAATTGGAGCTACCATATGACGGAGATGCAAAGTATTATAAAGCAAATATGAGAAGAAGTATGAAGTGCTGACAGTACTACTGTTCAGCTTACAATAATTAGAGACTTCCAACCCAACTCAAATGATAGAAATTAGCAAACTGAAATGACGGATCAGCAACTTTGAAAAACCAAACCAGCAACATAAAACCCTACAAAAATGCTCACACCTCACTCATTTCTCAACTAAATGACCTCAAATCTGATGCAATGCACTCCTATAACAATGGCAACCAAGCTACACACTATAGACCACTCTTAAACCCAAGTATTTATTTAGCATGCTTTCTAATGCACTCCAAAGAGGGGCGGCCAGCAAGAAGGGCGATTTCTTTCTAAAAAATCAGATTCTTCATAATAAATTCTGTAAATTGGCACAATGGGGCGCCCAACATAGACAAAGGGAAATATGAAATACCTAGAACAAATGCCTTTTTATTTTCAGATTTATGAATGAAACTACAGATTCAGCCCGGTTATCAGCAACTCCAAAAAATGACATAAAATGCAAATAACTGAACTACAAACAAAACTCAAGCTACAATGCAAACCCCCACTACAAAATCACTACTATCAGCAAACCTCTCCCTAGGTGCTATCTCTCAAGCACGAAGTGAGCCCAGGCTAGGAGGCATTCATTCCTCGAAGCAGTCCCAAAACCATTACGGCAGCATAACATTATCAAGATTTCGGATCCCCAAATGAGAGCATTCTTCCTCTTTTTATACTTTTCCAACTGGGAGTCTCTAAAATCCTCTTGCATATGGGATAAAACATGAGAGGGAAAATAATATAATACTCTTCAATTCTTTTTCAACCTCAACCTTAAAGTCCCCTCTTTTAAAACAACATTAATATTAAATAATAATATTTAATTTACGGACTTTAAAACGGAGGCCAAGATGATGTCGGAAATCAATGATCTATAGCTCGTTGGAAAGGTCTTGACAAGACGAATCCAACCCCACTCTCAAAATCCCGTTCTGGTGCCAATCCTGAACTTACTAAAAATAGCCGTAACCAACAGGGACTAAGGAGAACAAACCCGGAAAGAAACTGCCAACCAAACCACAATCCACGAACAAAAGCAACCACCAAAACATGAAACCCCAATTTCAACCTCCGAGTAGCCTACGGGTCTCTGGAATAGGCCAACGGTCAACTGTAAAAGATCAATCTAGGAAACGGGACATTACATTTTCAGTTTTAGTTTAGTCTTACATTGGTCCTCTCAGATCTTTATACACAACTTATGCACTTATGATTAATATAATCTGCCTTATCGTTCTAATACATTGTTCATTTGTTGAGCTTGTTCCTTCATTTGCTTTGCCACGGTAATATCTAACTTTGCTTGGAACCTATATAATCGTGTTGTCCCTGAGATCATCCCTGGGCTCCAAATCAGTGATATCACAATCTTCAATCTCTCATCTTAACAATTCTTTGTATTTGTATACACACTCATATAGCTTTTTGTAGCTTCGTTATGGTATACTGAACCAAGTGTAGTTTGTACTATGGGCTTTGTCAAAATCCCAAAAACTTGTGGTTGAAACCATGGATCCTAACTCGTCATATGTGGTACCAATGTGCAAGGGCATTGTTGGTACACTCTTAAAACACTCATGTCATGGTACTGCCAAAAAGTGAGAGAATAATCTCAACTGACAAAAGGCCATCTCTTCTTGTAACTATCAAGCTGTCTCTTCATCCTCAACACTTGTATAACCATGTAAGAAAGCTATTCATTTAACAGGCTTCAAGTTTTCGAGTTAGTTATCAGTTTTGGTTTTAGGCTTGCAATGGTCCTCTCAAATATGTGTACATAACTTGTACACTTCTGATTTGTATTTATCTTCCATGATAGTTCTCATATGCTGTTCATTTGTTTAGCTTGTTCCTTCATTCACTCTGTCATAGTACTCTAATTGTGCTTGAAAACTATGTAAATGTTTTTGCTCATATAACACTAGAAACCTATACTAGTGTGTCATCCCCAAGATCACCTCTGGGCTCCAGATCAGTGATGTCACCAGATTCAATCTCTCATCTTGATGACTCTTTCTATTTTTATACCCACTCATACAATGTCTAGTTATGGAAAGTTTGGTCTCAAAAACTACGGCCTTTCGCCTTAGCTTCCTAACCGTTTAACATGACCCTCAACAAGATGCTTTGCAACAACATGAGATGATATTGTAGAGCACTTTGAATGGGAAGAAGATTTGATCATTTATCATTTCATACAACCCTTGCTGAACCATGAAATCAATTGGAGGGAAAGCACCATATAAGATAAGTAAACTAGGATATTCCAATATTTCAAGGCAAGATAGATGTTGATGCTTTAAATAACTAGAATCCTACTTTAACCTGAACTCCTCTGACTCAAAATATATTATGTTTTCTGTATTACGAATCTCAATTTTTGAGGGAAAACAGTGGGAAAATTTGTGTATTGTCCATGAGTATGACACTACTCCCATAGAAGCCTGCCTGCTTTTGTTGATACCTTGAAAGAAACCTATTATCCTATTGGTAACTACAATGACCAATTCATTAGATTCTCACAGTCATGGCAAGGTCATCATTAGTGTGTTAAAGACTACACCAATATATTATATATCTTAACTCCAAAATAAATGTTGAAGATAACTATGCAATATCTAATCTTGAAGTATACATTAGGATTAAGACCATATAGTGAACCCAATGTGGATTTTCTTCACATCGCTTCTTTATAGGAAGCCGACGACTATGCATGTAAACTTGAGTAAAAATTCAAATCATTTGAAAAAATAGCAGATAAATCTTAGAATTAGAACTTCAAATCTTGAATGAAGTCAGATTCTAAGCAAGCAAAGGACCACTGCTTCACTTCCAGAACACACTGCCTAAGGAGGAAAATAAGCAATCCAAGACCAGCACAAGGTAACCCTAGGAAAACACTGCTTGCACAAGGTAGAGCATCAAGCCCTACTGCAACACCCTTTGACAAAGGGAAATAGTTCATACGCTTTGAACCTAGTGCTACGGTGGTAACCACCACATAGATAAAATTGTTTTCAAATTCTGACCTAGAAAAAAGCAAAAAGATTGTTCCATTTCAGATGTAGGTCCACAGACAACTAGTACACTTTATAATTGACAAAAGATGCTAGAAGAACCTGATTTAACCTGAATTAACTCAGAGATTGACCTTGCCACTGATGCCTCACCTTACACCATACAACATTGGATAATTTGGATGATTTAGTTCAGTTTTTGAGAAACATATTACTCTTAATGTCACTTGCAGCACTTTAAAGCTTACCCTTTAGTATCTTAAAGTTTTCTTTTGAATCTTGAAAATTTGAAGATTTAGAGTTATCTTAAGCAGCAAGCTGACTTGCAGTGCTTTGTATTTGCTATAAAAGCTCATTTAAATAAATAAAAAACATTAGATGCATTTCCCATTTTTCTTGTGTCAATTTCACAATTAGATTTAAGTCTTGATTGTTGTTCAAACAAACTGAAGTTCGGATTGATCAAACACCTTGTGTTGTTTCTATTTCATGGTTTTCTTTAGAGCTTCAAAATCTTGTTACTAGTTCATATGCACTTTCATGTATAGCTGATTGAGTGGTTTGTTAAGTGTTTAAGTTTCACTAGTATTAGCTTAGTCTTTACTTTCGAAACTTTTAGATTAGATCTAGAGAGGTACAAACTACTTTGAATATGGGCTACTCTTACTTTTCTTTTCTGCTGCTTCTAGTCTATTCCTTCTAATATATTCTCTAGAAGGATTTGATGGAGATAGTTTGTCATTGATGTCAAAAGGTATTGAGAGAGTTGAGTTGTTGTGCATCTTCACAAGGTATCATCAGGATTGTAGGACTAACACAGGTTGTTAATGATCATGCATTTCACAGTTGTTCACTTATGACAGGAATCAATCAGGAGTCGTTCACTCAATCTTGATAAGTGCGTATCTTTCATATAGTGTGGTGTCTTCAAAGATGTAGTAGCAGTATCTGGCAGGAATCAAGTTGTTTGATGTTGATAATGGTCACTATCTCAAGTTTATGAAAGGAGATTTGCTCTTGCACAAGCTTATGGTGGTCACATTGTTTGTGATGAAATCATAGTATCTTGGCTGCTCTTGGTCAGGATAATGTCATGCTTACCTCAGGTTGCTTCATTGTATTGTCTTCAAATCAAATCAGGAGAATAATGCCTTCATGATTATCTTGTGCTCACAAAGTTGATTATGATCAAAGTTTTCATAATTTATATGAGAACATAAGTTTGTTGTTTTGATGACATGATGGTGTTGTTTCATGGTTGAGTCAGGTGATGCAAATGGTTTATGAAAGCATCAAATGTTTTTGATGGACACGAATTGCTTATTGAAAAAGGCATCAAAATTTATATACAAGATATGCCTTGTAAAGTGGAGCACTAGACCATATTTTAAGGAAATTAAACATAGCTTTATGAAGACTGAGCATTAAATTCAAACAGTGACAGCAATCGGTTTTGTTTAAATGTTTTGAAAGAGCCAAAAAGCATTTCAAATGCTATATAGCCCAATGTCTTGGAGAGGTTTGCCTTTTGTTATGAATGGTCATTGACCTGCTGTCATAAGTGACCGACCACTTAAGTGAAGACTTAAGGGGGTCTTTTTCATATGCTGACCGGCCCCATGGCTAAGGAAACCGGAGGTAATGTGTCTTCATAAGGTGAGCACCAAAAAGGGGAGTTTCTTGTTTTAAGTTAGAAACATTAATATCATCGGTGGTCTTTATTTTAAATTGCATGAGCGCAAAAAAAAGCGAATAAGATAGTTGGAGCCTGATTCATATGTGAAAAGAAATTGCATCGAATTTAAAAAGTTTGTATTGGATGTTTTTTTGTTAAAAGACATTTGGAGCCCGATATCCTTAAAGGTAATTTATGTTTTAAAAAAAAAAGAAAAAGAAAGGGCATCGGTCTTTTTGAAGTTTAAGAAAAAACATTAAAAATGTTTTTTTTTAAAATGGAGGAGTTAGGTTCTCGTTTAAATGGGGAATAAGATATTAAGTGGATGGTGAGAAGTTAGAAATTTTTTATTTCCTATTTTCTTGGAGGGATCATGATAAAGGATTTTTAAGGAGATTTTTTAGTGCTTTTAAAAAAGGCAACTTTCTTGTAAAGATTTTCATGACAAAAAGGCTATCAAATGGATTTTGAAATTAGAAATTGTTTTTTTCTAATTTAAAGAGATGACTTCAAGATTTTTGAGGAGATTTTATAAGGCAGATATTTTGGCACAGAAAGATGATTTATTTTGTGGAAAGAAATTGTGAGAAGATTAAATTTTTTTTTGGAGAAATGTTTTTTGTTTTCTTTGCAGGATCATTAGCAGAGAGATTTTTGACAGAGGTTTTGTGCTTTGAAGAATTTAGTGAAGGAATATGAAGCATCATTGAAGAGATTGAAGGGAAGATGGAATATTAAGAATTGAAGAAAAGATTTATTCAGAAAAATTCTTAATAGATGAAAATTATTATGCAAGAATATCAAGGATATGAAAGGTCATCAAAAGTTGTTGAAATTGTGTGATTTATACAAATAAAACATTACAAATGGAGTTTGTATTTTTCAGAGAAGAGGAACATCAAGTACAGAGAAGATGAAATTTAGAGATGATGATAAAGCAATCAATTTTTGAAGATGGAAGATCAAAAGTTTTAAATGGGATTTGATATTTTTTTTAGATTTGAATAGGCACAGAGGAATATGAAAAAGTTTTTTTTTCTTGCAGATGGATTGGTGTTTGGACTTCTTGATGTTTTTATAATTGCAAATGAAAGGTTTTTGATTTACAGAGAGAAGGTGAAATGTTTTTGTTTGCAGAGAGGATGTAAATGATTATCTTGTATATAATGGCTTTGCAGGTGGATTGATTAGTGTGTGTGGTCATGTGGATCAATATGGAGTATTGAAGATATTTTTAGTTTATTGTATGTGAGATTATGTTTGTGCAGGAATGGATCAAACACAGTATGAGGACATCAAGCAATAAACTTACAGATTGAACCATGAAGATAAAGATTGAACCATGCAGATAAAATGCAGGTGAATATGCATCAAGTGAATCAAATTTGCAGAGATAAGAGTGTTGTAAAGATGTGTAAAAGGAATTGTTTTGTATGGTCTTGATTTGAAAATCAAATAGGAGGTATAAGGGTGTATGATGAGACACAGGTTGCATAATGGTGCAAATCAGATTGAATAGCAATCAATTCTTGCACACAGAATTTTATGATGGAAAATTGTCTATGCCAGTGAGGCTTATAGGTCAGTGAGACCTTAACATTTGTCAGTGAGATATTGTAGCCAGTGAGGCTTCTTTGTAGCCAGTGAGGCATGTTTTATCAGTTAAGCCAGTGAGGCAGTTTTAGAGTGGTTTTTCTACCCCTGGAGGGTTTTCCACTCGTGCAAATCTTGTGTCATAATCTTCTCTATGTGTGTATGATTTACTTATAAAGTTTTGTTTCTTTCTGTATTCACAGTCATGTGCATATGACAAATTAATGCTATCTTTCTCTCCTTGTGCTTTGAAAGTTAAAGTTTGTAAAAAGATTTGAAAATTCACACAACACTGATTCACCCCCCCTCTCAGTGTTGATTGTACTCCTACAGGATTTGCCTAGACTGTCTCGTCTTCTTTACCCTCTCCTCCTTTCTGTCCAATCATTTGATGACTATATCCAGTTAGGATCAACCTATCACATTTGAGAGGATAACGCATGTTATACAACATAGGCTTGTGGTCTCAAACCAGAACAATGTTGACCAACAACTCCATAAAACTTGTTCTCCATTGTACACCATTCCATTACTTCCTAGTCCACCAATTTCAGGCTTCCAATGTACTTTACAAAGAAGAAAAGCAACTTTGTAAGCAAAGAGGCCATGAGAAACGACATCTTCAACAAGAAGAAGCCAACCAACAGAAACAAGCTAATTGTCTCAATGACAAAAATCTTTCAGCCCATCTTTCCCTATCTTTTTGGTTCCAAACTTCCAACACAACCTTGAGAAGTCAAGTGTGTGAGGTAAGTGGGCAACTCTCCTCTAAATCAGAGTTTGTCGAATATCATCCAAAAAGTTTGAAAGTCTGGCAAATACCATTACAATCCCCCACAATTTGTTTAAACCTGCCTATTATATTCATCTATATGAATGCATAAAATTTTAAGCAAAAGCCCTAAAACAATTATTAGAATTCACTATGTTGTACCCATAGGAAACCCAATGTTCGTACTTCTTTTTATCTGCTTTGATGCCAAATTGATCACTATTTGTGTGTCAACCCAAATTGATCTTGATATCCCCAATCAGTTTGCAAGATCATCTTGTCATGGTCTATATGCTTCAACTAATGCTTTTGCAAGGTGATGAAGATTGTCTCAAGTCCAATAAGAAGCAAATGATGAGAAAATATCAAAGGCAACGGAGAAGCATGGAATGATTAAACATATCATAACATCAACAACATACAAGGGTGCTTAGGGCAAGGAAAAAGTTGGCATAAGTGATCAAATTCTTCACAAAGGATAAAAGTGGCAATAGTGATGTCATTCCCCACCCAAACTTTGGCCTCGTATAAATTGGCACACGTCAATGATGGCTTAACCAAGCAAAAGTTCCACTAAAAAATTGGAAAACGGCAAAATGAATATGAAATTCTGCCCTAGTGCATTTTCCTTATGGTTGAACCAAGTCAATGTTCCACCAAAATCATAAAAGATGGCCTAAATGGTGTTGTGCATGTTGGTGGTGGCTTTGCCACCATGTTTTTCAGCCAAGCACTCTTTTCCCTTGGCGTAACAAATAGTGATCTCTAGCAATGTGATGAAAATTGATTTGTCTTAAGCATAGTTCGCATACATGGACTCGACTCAAACTCAACAGATCAAAAATTTCCAACTCAACAAAAACTCGGTAAAACTCGGCAACTTAAAAAAGTACTTAAATTTCTTTAAAAACACAATTTTTAATGCAAAATTCAGTTACAAAATGTATCAAATGAGTCTATAAAACTATGGGGAAGTGTTTTCTATTAGATTTGAAAAAAAAGGAGTACAAAATTGCATGATCATGCGGATATAATAGCTAGCTGATAACTATTATGAATTTATGATGATTGTCTTTGAAAATCATCATAAATTGCATATCTAGGTAAATTAATAACTACACGATTTTACAAATTCCTTATCCGTATTTTAGTGAAAAAAATGCGACGTAAGGGGTCGAGTCCTCACACTCAGTTGTGGCTCCTCACTCGGCCTAGAAGATTGTGCCTATGGCTCCATCCTACTACTAGATGGCAATGACTCCTCTACCACATTAATGTCATCAAATGACAATCCAATCTCTCTTGCTAATACTGTAGCCACATCCTCGATAGCCCGCCTCTTGAAATCAACAATGTCATCCTATGTAAACAAGGAGGGCTCATCTTGCGCAGTCCAAAAACTATAGGGATCAATCTCATCCAAATCAATAAGTTTCTATAATGTCCTCCACCATTCTTGTGCTAAGCTGAAGTTTGTAATGCACATAAATTCGAAGGGCTAGCTTTTGGAGATTTGGGGTATTTCCACCCCCAATTTTCCCACCAAGAACCTACAAATAAGATATTCAAGAGTTTGTAAGCAAGCAATATTTTATAAATAATTGTAATTTGTAACTTGTAAGATATAAGACTTCAAATTTTCTTACCTAGTGTTTGGGTGGATCTTCCTTGGATAGCTAGTGGTGAAGAAAAGAGCCTCCCCATAGCTTGGCTTATAATTCTACAACTCTCAAATGATGACTTCTCTCCCTTCAACCTCGAGTGTCATCCTCTCAATGCATGTTGAAAGGCCCTCCATAACCTCTCCATTAGCATCTGTGAAGCTATCAGAGAAGAAAAACTTGGGGTTGAGGTAGTACTCTGCTGCATGGATGGGTTGGTGGAGTTGTTTGTTCCACCTTTAAATCTCCCAGATGGGGGCAAATCTACTTGCATCCCCCTTGTAATAGTTTTGGATGGCCTCTTTGGCCCTATCCATGGCTTCATAAATATATTCCATTGGGTTTTGCTCCCCATCTAGCAAGCACAAAACCCTCACCAACATCTTTGATACCTATGAAGTACAAACAAATTAAAGTTACAATGAAACTAAATACTTTTAAAGTTTAAAAATAAAGGTTTCAATTTGAAATTTATATTGAAGTTTGAAGTTCCCTTGACAATCTCTATAGCTCTCTTGACAAACATCATCAAAAATGTCTTAGCTCTCTTGACAGACATCATCAAAAAATGTCTTTGCGGTCCTCTCTCCATCAACTGTCTTTGAATATGTTGAGTCTAGCCATGCTTGACTCACAAACATTTGCTTAAGGATGGCAATAAACTAGTAATGCTTTGCAACTGTAATATCCCCAACTGGCATTTAGCCAAGTTTGTGACCAATAGCCTATTTCCTAAGTTTTTGTAGGCTATCTGGCATGGTTAGGGAGCTCCTTAATTCTTGGAGAGCATAGGTTCAATTATTTGTGATGTTTTGCTATGGCATTGAGCTTAGATAGTGTTCAAGATTACGATGATGCTTTCGGAAGTTCTTTCGGCCTCCTGGATTGCTCTCCAAACTTCCTGGAGAAGCCGTCTATTTTTAGAAAGTCACCTGGAAGGCGTCATTCTTCATCCCAAACCTTATGGAGTATGATGGTTTAGTTTATTTTGCAATTTGATGAAGTTTGGCTTTTTCCGTAAAAACAGGTGATTTAATGAGCTATTAGTTAATTATTTTGCACTTAGTTCTAAAAGGTTGGAAATAATTATTGAGTGCTTTGGTGTAATAGCTCATTGGAATGGAAAAACGACATTCTTTTTAATAGGCACATAAAAGTGAGCACTTAAGTTGAGAAAAAAGTTAAATATTGGAGTTTGAGTGAAAATGTTTATTTTCCCAAGAAACAATTCATTTTTATGTGAACTCCAAAAGTGCCTATATAAGGGAGTTGAGAGCTCATTTTGCTCTTTATGCTTGAGATTGTATTGTTATGTTGCTGGATTGAACCTGCGTGTTCTCCATTCCTTCTTGAAGACGAAAACCCTCTTAAAGAAGATCAATTTCGATGGTGAAAGATCCACCCTAGCTGGTTCAAAGTGATTTCACACAAAAATCACATAGAGCGGAAGTGGAGTTTGATGTTTTCTAAGAGTTTTGGGATTGGAAATAATTACTTTTGTTGTGTTGGATTCTAGTATGATGTTTGAGTGATCTTTTGGAGTTATTCTAATTGTTTGAGGTTTCCAATGCTGGCCGTACCATTTCCTTGAAGTTGCTTGGAGTTGCAGTGGAAATAGTGCTTTAATGTTTGAAAGGCTTTAGATTGTTGATTGCCATATTATAGTGTTTAATTCTGAGCAGATTGTAAGAGTTTTTAATGCAGTTTGGGACTGCTGTGTGAGCCGTACAGCTGCTGGGCCGTACCATGGCATGATGAGTTGTTTGTGAAGAGTATATTGCTTGCAATGTTTGGATTTTGTTTTGAATATCTCTGCCTTGTCTATACACCCTTTCAGACCAGTTTACAATGAGGTTGCTGCAGATTTCAGATGTGTGTGGGCAGACCGTACATGTACCAGGCTGTACTAGCCACAATTGGGGTGTGTGAACTCATTGGTGGAATCGCCCTTGTTTGAGCAGTGTTCTACCTTCCTTCGATGGCGTCTAAGATGGGTCAAGCTATGGTTGAGTGTTTGGGGGCGGAATGAGTAGAGTTGGAGCATGTATGGGGTTTGTTCATGGCTGCCATGAAGTGTTTCAGTACAGCGATCAGCTACAACAGTAACAAGTCAGCCAACAATTGTTTCTTCATGTCTCTTTTCATGGTATTTGCATAGTGATTATATGTTCAATCTGGTATGCTGAATCTTCATTGCATAGAGATTTCCTATGCTCTAATTGTTTGTAGCTGTGACTTATTCATATCAGGGGTAGTGATCTTAGTATTGCAGATTGTTCATTCATTGTAATCTTACATTCCCGCTGAATAAGCAGATGTGCTTGTTCTTTTCTTGTTTATCTTCCCCAATGAATAAGTGGTTTTGTAATGGCTTCCCACTGAATAAGTGGTTGCCCATTGCAAAAGTGGATGCCTGCTGCATAAGCAGATGCCCACTAAATAAGTGGAAGTTGTTCTTATTTGTTGGTTTGGTTTTGAATGCTAACTCGGAAGCACTTGTATGCTCTCACCTTGCCCACATCGGGATCTAGGTGATTAGAAGAGTGTGGACGAATCATTGTTGCACTTAATTGTCAATATTGTTGTTTGTTTTCAAAAAGAAAATCAAGGCAGCTTATTACAGTGGTATCAAAGGTGGATTTCCTGCTAGCCTGTTGGATTGCTAACCAATGTGCAGAATGCATGTTAGAAAATTCCAGTTGCATGTCAGTTTGAGACTATCCAAATGCTTGCATGACAGTTTCGAGGGCATAGGTAGTTGCCAAGTTGGCACTCAAATTGGAGCCACAACTTATTGAATTCATCTCTGCCTGTCTGAATGGAAAATACTGTCTCAGAAAAAGATTGCATCTAGAGTGAATCAAAGTAGATGTACTCTCTCAAAACACTTCAATGATTCATTCATATGTGTCCAACCTAGAAACTTGCAGAAAGAAGTAGTGGGAAGCTTGCTATTTGCATTGGGGAATGATTTGGAGTTTCTACACTTGTCTAAAGATACTCTTCTCAACAAATGGAAAGAAGTAGATAGTTGTTTGACCAAGGTTAAACAATTTGATTGTGGCATTTTGAAATGGGCTTTGAAGCCTTCAATGATTGCTTTGGTCCAGCCCAAGTTTATGAAACATCCGCACGAAGATGTGAGACTTGTAGTCACTCTTTGTCTATGTGAAATCACAAGAATTGCAACTCCTCAAGTTCCTTAGAGAAAGGTCATAATGAAGGAGATATTCCAATTGATTATTGAAGCTTCAGTGGATTGGCTAATATCGGAAATCCTTCCTTTGCAAAGATGGTTGCAATACTTGAAATTGTTGCAAAACTCAGATTTGGAAACATCATGCTAGATATGGGTTGTGAGGAATTAATTCTTCAATTGTTTCACCATTTCTTTGCTACCATTAGTAAATCTCATGCAAATCATGTTATAACAGCCATGCAGGACATTATGGCCTTGATAATTAATAAGAGTGATGAGGTATTTTAGCCACTCTTATCTATCTTATTGGCTAACCTAAAGAAGAATGATCGAGAATCCTTATCAATTGAGCAAGTATTAGCTGAAATGGAGTTGGTTCAGTGTGAAGAAAAATTAAGACCCTATTTGTCAAAAAAGGAAGAGGATGATTGCATGAAAATAGACCAAGTTGATAAAGGAGAGTTGACATCAGAAATTTCTGATGTGGTTGATGGGGATGTCAAAGCATCAACCTTGGAGCAAGTTAGTGGAGTTTATGAGACTCTTGTTGGCCTTGAAGACACAAAGGAGAATGATGAGATTTCAGATGTTGTAGCTGAAATTCCAATGGCAATTGTAGAGGAAGAAGGTTGTAGTTCTCCTGTAGAAGTCAGAGAAGTGCTTAAAATTGAAACAATGGAAAACTTATGATAAACAACGGTGTTGTTTTTGGGCCATGGAGACCTTTCATTACCACAAGCAAGCCTCAGAAGGAAGCGAGAAGGCATAATAAGGCTGCTATGGGTGCGGATTTCCTCAAGAAAGTTCTAGGATTGGATTCCTCCAATGAGACCAACTGGGTGCATTTCCTTATATCAGATGAAAATGAGAAGTAATCACTTCCTTTATGCTCAATTTTTGGTTTTTTAGTTATATCATATGCTGATATATAGTTGTTTAAGGGTTTCAGAAAGAAGTTTACATAGGGTTTTTCTCCATAACCCAAAACGAGTGGAAAAACTGTAATGTAATATTTCTATTTATATAATATAAACGGAACGGTCCCCAAGACTGTGATTTACTAATAAAAAAGAGATAGTTTGTAATTTCCCCTATTGGAACAATACTAAATTTACCCTAAAAATTCAAATACCTCAAGTTTAGGGTTAGGGTTTCGGAATTACCATTTATATTACCTTCCAATTTGCATGATTCTTGTGCCCTAAAGCTGCAATTGTCTACCATTCATTCTAGAAGATGAATGGTAGACAATGGCAGCTCCAATGATGAAATGGCAAGCAACGATTAGGGTTTTACGACTGCTACAACCTGCTGGACTGCAGATCTGAGATAAATAAATCCAAAATACTGAATTCTTCCCTTCTAGAAATTAGCACACAAGATGTGGATCCCTTCCTCCCAAATCGGCGCTCAAGTATGAATGAATCCTCCTCAAAGGTTCGGCGCTCAAGTGATAAAAAGGATCTTCAATACCTTCAATCAAGTCTTCAATCTAATCAGCTGTTAATGATGTATCAAGAATGCTCAATGAATCTTCAAAAACTCCAATGAAGCACAAGTGTGAACTCCATATGAATCCACCTCCAAGATGTGATTGGCTTTTCGTCCAACACACCTCCTTCCACAAAGGGTTTTTCCGTCCTTGGAAAGTCCGGCAATACAATTGCCAAGCAAAATGCCAAAGTTGCCAAAAGTTTGAGCTCCGTCAACCTTCTTTGATACTTGAATCTTCTTTTTCCTCCGATTTAGGCCGACAAATTCAAATTAAAGATTTGAATTACCTTTTCCCTCCATGTCAGCCAAAAACCAATATTTTATTAATTTTATTTTCTCCCAATGTGGCCGCCCAAATTCAAATAATTTATTATTATTTTATTTTTCCTTTTCTCCAAGTTGAGCGCTCCAAAAGAGAATAATATTTTATTTATTTTTTCCACAAACTTGGCCACTCCAATTAAATAATAATAAAATATTATTATTTAATTTATTTTCTTTCAATGTGGATGCTAGGACTTCGGATAAAATAATATTATTTTATTTTCCAAAAACCCAATTGGTTAGCCCAAATCCAAAAACAATTATTTTATTATTTTTGGCTCTTTCCAATTTCACCAATGCTAGAAAAATTAGTTGAGCCTTATAAATCAACTTTCCATTATCCAAGCTTCTAAACAACGTTATCTTCTCCAAGCCATTTTCCACCAAAGCTCAACCAAATTATTCCCTTGTTTGATGAATTAGCCTACGGGAATAAGGATAGGCTAACCCAGACTCTTGTTAGGTGATCATGCCAGAAATGGGGACATTACAAAACATGTGTATGCCATATTTGACGTAGTCCTTTAGAGCCCCTAGATATAATTCCTTCAAATTTTCCTCTGGAACATACTCCACTCTTAACGATAAGGTTGGAATTGTTGAGTGTAGCCCTTAACCATACATGTTTGTCTTAGTTTAGTGATCTAGCTGAAGTAGTTGTCCATGAGATTATTTACGTAATGCATCGTGAGTTCCTCTTGGAAAACAATGTGACAACACATCACTTCTTTTTCTTCTCATCACATAACCAACAATACCAAATGAATTGATCTAGTTCCAAATATAATGATGCCATTGCAACCTTCTGTTGACATGAAACATGATGAGGATCAAAGAATTGCTCCATTTGGCATAGCCAACTTAATAGATCCTTGCCATCAAACTTGTGCATTGCCATCCTTGACATGAAGTGCCTAGAGTTGGAGATAGAATTATTTATGTGATGGTCTTGCTTCAAATTTGAGTCAAACCAAGAAGCTTCATGTACCAATAAACTCTTGAGGAAAGCTATTACTTTAGCGATCCCTTGCATCTACTTCGCCATTTTTGACCCAATTCCCTCCTTGAACTTGGTTGTTGCATCGTTTATAATGGTTATGGTATCCATCTCCTCTATTATTGTATCATTTTTGTTAGAAGTCTTTCTAGGAGTAATTGGATTCCCTTTCTTTGCCTCTTGTTGAAGCCCCAACTATTATGCGGCAAAATAATTTTGCAATAAATTACATAAAACAAATCCAAATAATCCAAAAAATTTATTGTAACTTACCTGGGCCTAGATCTCACTTTTCAGAAAAAAAATCTATAAGAAATTTGTTGATTTACAGCCTTGGGAGCGAATTTGGTGGAAACCCTAATTTCACAATAACTTTAAAAAAATTTCAAATGATCTCAAATCTGGACTATAGTAACTTCAATATGTCCTTGATCAACCCTCTTAATTGCAGAAAAAAGTTCACAAAATTGAAAGAAACATACGCTTCACAATTTGACCTCCTGAATTGAAAAAAATTGCTTTGTTTCTTGCCTTTTGGATGCCAAGATCATGCTTTGATACCACTTATTATGAAATAAGTTGCACAAGACAAGAATATAATAGGAAATATGGTGCAGATACTTGAGAATACTTTGATAATAATAAGCCACTTTGAGGGGGCAAACCTCCAAAAGACTTCAACAAGAACACAATTCACAATATAATGATAACAAGCTAGTCTCTACCTCCTATATATACCATACTTATGCCATGGATGCCACCTACGTCATCCTAACTAACCATATAAGATTATTGTAATAATAATATAACTTAATTAAGCGTTATGTTAGCCACAAGCCAACTACACATCCCCACACACACTATAGGTTAAGGGCATAGCAGAAGCTCAACACTCCCTTGCACATGGCTACATATGCATTTTACCTGAAGTGGTACATGTGAAGGTCTAGCAAAGTTGTCCCTATGTCAAGTGCTTAGATGAAAAGAGGCTTCATGAAGGCATTTCTAAAGATATTAAATGTTGACAATGCCACCATCCTTTGTCATGAGGACCAAATTTGCCACACTCAAGGGATGTCCAAAAGTTAAAGAGGCAAAGTTGGATAGGGAGACAATGGCATGGTAGGACCCAATGCTATGGTGGACTATGCATGGGCCTCATTTAGTGACAACCACACTAGCCATTTGCATCTAGTCTCAAGTTTCTATTTCTACCGAGAGAAATTGGTCTGCATGCACCTTTACCCACTATCAAGAGGAACAAATTTACTTCTAGGAGAGCAAGATAAGCTTGTAGCTATACATAGTGCCTTGTGTCTCATGGATTACAGCATGATTACATACAAGCAAAGTCCAATAATGTGATGATATATAGACCCAAAGAAGCCAACGAAGATTGATGAGGATCAAGCACATATACAGTTAGTCTATGTCCATTTGGAGGAACTTGAGCTAGATGGTTCTTGCAGTTCTAGAGATGAGGAGATTGCCACGATGTTTGGGGATGATGATTAGAGTCTTAGACCACTAAGGCATTAGCCCATTAAATTTCAATGTAATCAGCATATTAAAATTTTGAATATAATAATATATTGATATTCAACAATTTCAATGAATTTTGTTTAGTAGTTTGCAATTTCAATTGTTATTTCATATACATTTTTAATAATTAATTTTTCAGGTACTATTATATATTTGCGCCGTTGTTGACCCATCACCCCTATGCCATATATAGTCCCCTTGTCCTTGAAACCCTATCCCCATGTCCCCCCATTCCAAAACACCATGGAACATAGATCTCAACACAATAGGATGTTCCTTTAATGCATCTTTATCTTTATTTGCTTCTAATAGTCTGGTTGGCGGTTGTAAACTTGTATGCAATCCAACTATCATGACCATCAAGAGAATCCAGATGATGTGGATTTTCAATTTCAAGAGAATAGTGATGAAATCTTTTATAGCATGTGATTTTGTCGATGTATTCATTTTGATGGTGAAATTACATCTTTTAACATTTTGGAATAAAGTAGCAATGATCCTATCTTACTTCTCAAGTAATGAAAAACTCCTCTTATAGCTTATATTTGTGTTGAAAAAAAAATGTGCTCTATTGTCCTTTTTACATGTACAATTTATGGACATATCTATATTAGAGGGCCTCAAAAAATAGCTGTATTTATGTCCATGCAACTCTGAATTTTTTTTTTTTTGCATGCGAACATTTCACAATTTTAGCAATACACTCGCCACCTTTATCTGGATGAAGACCTATTCCTTTTATCCAATGCTCTAACTTTAAGCCTTGGCATTCCAGAAGGAAGGCAGAAATAAGAAATCTATGAATCAGAATAAAAGAGCACACATAGCCCTGCCTCAAAATTTACATTATGACTAGGCCCATTAGTAATTAAAGTAATACAAAGATGATCCAACCATCTGCCCATTACCTACATTCTGTCTTTTTAAATCAGTTACTCATGAACTAGCTATGCTACCACTACCCCCATTAATGTGTAACAATACTCCTAGCATGTTCTTTAGTAAATAAAATCAAATTCAACAGGCAGCAGTATCAATAAAATGCTTCTACTTTTCAATTTGATTAATTAATTGACAACAAGGAACCAAATAATTAACCAACCTAATAATACAATGGAAGCCAGAATCAACAGCTCTGATGTCAAATTTAAGAAAAATACGGAAGAAACAATACATTCTGTTTAGATAATTCAATTTTGAGTTTTGATTTTTTGTGTTTACCTCCCAGGCTGCAGCCATTTCAGCATTATAATCTGCCCACCGTTGTGGGGTGCAAGGTGTCCTTATTGAAAAATCAAAAGCCTTTTCTCCTCTGTATAAAGAAATAATAAACACCTTATCAAAAGCTATTTCTAGTACAGAAAAGGCAGAATTTTAGAAGCAGAATAATATCATGTGGACTATCAAATTTACAAGGTCTTGACTGTACTTCTTCTGCATTGTCAATCGTGTTCCCTCAAGAGTTTTCCTGTGAACAATCATTCCAGCAAATTGTTTAACTTTTCATATGATATGGAGAGAAAAAAACAGGAAATATCAAGTCTTAACCATGTAAAAACAAGAAATATCAAGTCTTAACCATGTTGCATGCAGAAGGATTTCAAACAATCCTTCAAGATTTTTTGTAAGCCACAAGAAATTCTAGATAGATTACTCCTAATTCTACATACAAAGACTATTTTATTTATATCCATGAGCAACTAAAACCAATCGATGGTCCAGTCATATGTGAACCAAGTACGCTGATGGGAAGTACATAAAAAAATATTTTTACTATTTCTATAAATTAGCATAGAAAACAAATAAAATTAAGAAGCCTGAAAAAAAATGAAGAATATGCTATAATATTGATTCATAGCAAATAAATAGCATCCACACAGTACGGAAGCAACCAGATTATTGTGTCCATTTCATAAACTACAAAGATGATCTTGAAATAAATGTATCTTTCCAAGGAGCCTTACCCCTCATAAGCTTTGCTGTGACAGGAAGTGACTACCCAAAAGTCCTCATTGATAGTACTGTATAGTTCAGGGTATGTTTGGGCAGCCTTTATCTGTATAAAAAAAGGAATCCTTAACAGTATATAGGACAAAAAATCTAATCTATTTCTTAAAAAAAGCATCGTTTCCTTGTTAACTTTTGAACAAATCAAAAATACAATGTAGGCTTATAGCAGAGAAGAAAGATCTATTAAAAATACAAGAGAAACTAAACTAGTATATGTAAAGGGCAATGAAAAGAATCAATTACTCTAAATAGCATCTCATCTTTATTAAATTAAAAATTTGCAGTGGATATCAGTGTGTTGAGTTTCAAAAAGGACTTGAGGATCCAATTCCAGTCAGGGTCGGCAAGTTTGTAGCCAAAACTTGCAGACTTGGCCAATTCCAACAGCCAAGACTCACAAGTCCTGACTGTCAGACTTGGTCAAAACTGCAGAAAAAACAGAAAATCAACTTAAAACTTTATAAAAAATTTAAAATATTTTTTTAAAATTGCCTAGTTTTGCTGAGTTTTTTCATGAGCCAAAAAACAACTTGCTGAGTTTTTGTTAAGTCTGAGTCTCAACACTATTAGATACTGATCTTGTTTATACTTCTGATTATGACTTGTTATGACCTTTTAAGGCGTTTGTAGGTAAATTTTTAATGCAATGCAAAAAATGTTTTTAAGAGATCCTAACTGGGATGATTTCAATAATCAAGTCGCTAAATCAGGTCAATCTCACACATAATAGATTCAAGTGAATAAATGAATAGAAGTATATCCATTCCAGAACGCAAGCAGCTTGTTTTAGGAAAAGAGGGAGAAAAAAATGCCTTCCATATAATAGGGCACATAACAAAGCTTAAAAGATATGGAAACTAGAAAACACAGAAATATAACTCAAATGCTAATACAGAAATACTTATGAAAGTGCATCAGCACATATTTTTAAACTTTAAATTATGAAACAGAGGTAATACTTGTCAGAGATTGGATCTGAATAAAGAAAAAAAGTTCAAGATGTTCGAAATCTCTATATTGAATGCAAAGGAAATTCAGACTTCAGTGGATAATTTCATATTAAATGCCTGTTCAAAAATTTGATTACAAAACTCAAGTGCTAATGGCCCTAGGAAAAGAAATTCCTTTCAGCCCACAATCTACGCTTTTACAGAACTCCTATCAATATTCATATGTTTTAGTACAGAGGTACACCAGGAAGAGGTGCATCAATATTTGTATTTTAACCAAAAAATGATATAGCAGCATACAAAATAACAATTGTCCCACACATTATTGAGATAGTAAGAACTTCTACCCTAACTAACACTTATTAACTCTGAAATACTTACAGCTTCCAACTTTGCAGGATCTGACAGATCTATCCAGTTATTGGCAGCATTGTACACATCTTTCCCCTCAAGCATCAGTGTCTTTGCAATAGAAAATGCCCTGTATGGTATCTACTACTATCAATTAAATATTTGTCAACAGAGAAATCCTTCAAAATTCAAAAGTGATATTTGATTGCATACCTATTGAAATTTGGGTAGTAGCGAACAACCTTTGCTTGTCCAAGAATTATAGGTGTATGGGAACCAAACCCTGCATTGAACTCCTCACTGTATTGTACCAAAGACATTAGAATTGTAAGGTTACACTTCATTCTAGAACATACCAGATGGTTAATTGAGCATAGAGATTCTTTTAACTCATCTTATCAGCTGTGAATTTATGGAAAGACAAAAGACACAAAAGGTTGATAAAAGAAGGCCAGCTATAATGAGATCGAAATGTGCATATTGGCTGATGAAAATCAGGGCTGGTCCAGCCAAAGTTACAGTTATCAATTAATGACCATTACCTGGATTGAGGTAATATATACAAGGACCTATGATGGTTTCATTTCAAAAATTCATGTTTAGTCTTCATTGTTCACTGTAAAAGTTTTAAACAAGAAATCTCCTTGCCCACTAGACATTGTTATCATGTGCTCCTTTCTGATGTATGTCATTCTCCCCTTCATTCACAACCATGACACCTTGTACCATGTAAAGGTAGATGGCATAACAACTCCATAAATGGTCCTTACAAGATAAACAAATTATTCATTCATGACATTCAACCATTAATAATTATGGGGTAAAGCAGGGATGCATGTTTGGGAGTAGCAGCAGAACAGAGACCCTGTCCAGGGCCACTGCTGAAGATATTTATATTAAGGACGTGCTGAATCTGAGGCAAATGCAAGGTGGTTCAGCTGTCTTAATTGCACTGACAAATCTGAAGAGTCGCCAATTTAACAATGATATAGTCAGCATGTAGAGAGTGATCGCTTGATACTGAGACATGACTGATACCAGCTTATTCACTGTACACAGCAAACACTTTAAGGAGACTGTATTTTCTTGAGTGAAAAGAGCGATAAAGAATTGTCATAACTATAATGCTGTTTTTGAAGATGCCATGATAGATAGAATAGGAGAACGTTGATGGCATTGTCAAGAGCTTATGTAGTCACTAAGAGCATTGCACTTCATAGTAAATTTGCCTTCTCTATCAATCTTTGAAATTCAACAACTGCAATAACTGATGATTTTACCATACAAACAAAATAAAGAGAGCATGCCAAAAAGGCCTCCAACATCCCTATGTGAAATAGCCGATATGCCTCAGTGGTGAAACTGATCCACCCAAGTCACCGCCCTTAACACCCTGGGATGCCACCCTCACCACCAGGCCGGTCTTTTGGTGTAGTGGTTGGGCCTTAGTGGTATCAGAGTTGAGGTCTCAAGGTCGAGGCCCCCAGAGCATGGTGGGCTGTAATGTCCCTGCGCGGGTGATGTGCCCCGGCGGCCACGTGTTCGTTGGGCCTGCGTAAGGCCTCGGATTTCCGGTGGGGGCCTCAGTGGTGAAACTGATCCACCCAAGTCACCACCCTTAACACCCTGGGATGTTGCCCTCACCACTAGGCCAGTCTTTTGGTGTAGTGGTTGGGATATTTGTTTCTCTGGATTTTTGCCTATCTGTTTAGTTTGTTTTTGGTTTTCTTTGACACTTGCAACAATATAATGCAAAATAGGAAGATATTGCAACAATAATATTTTATTTAAAACTAAACATCACATATGGCATTAATGGCTGAAAATTCCAGATTTTTATAGCAGTTTCGATACTCGGTATTTTTCCAAAATATCGATAACCCAGTTAAAGCAACAATACCCAAAAACATAGACAGCCAAAAATATGAAGCTTCTTACATACCCATTAGCTGTAGTCGTTAATACATGGCTGGAAATTGATGGAACAGCAACTAGTATCACTAAATCTCTTCCAAATCAATACCAGATCAGATTACAACTTCAGTTCAGTGAGATACAGCCAATATAAGAAAGAAACTATCCTTTGGATGATACTCAATGGTTCCAAAAACCCCAACGTGGCTGCACTCTAAGCTGGGACGGCCTGTTGTGATGATAACAGCAGCAAACACGAGTTTCAGCACTCCCCAAAACCTCTCCAACTCCTGCACAATCTTTGTGTTGCTGGTCGCCAAGGATAAATGAAGTAACTTTGCCAAAAACCCTTCTAAAATGCAGATATCCTCTTCTAAAGGTACGGCCAGGCAGAACCCTGTACGGCCAAGTTAAAAGGGGCAAATGACAACCAATAACTCTCCAAATCGCTGCCAATAACCTACAATATATTCATTCATGTCTCCTTCAAATTACCATGGCAATAGCCAGAAGATATGGCTTTGAAAAAGCTCCACGACAATGCTCAATGCCTCCAAACTGTATAAAATTGATGCACAATCAGAACCACTGAGTATGGCTGTCCTCAAGCAACCTCAAATGATCTTTCGCACCCTCGAATCGCTGTTACAAATGGTGGTTTTTGTCACCAAGTGCCAAAATGGTTTTCTCAAACCCTAGTCTCTTTGTAGAGCCACAATATCATAAAAATGTAATATCAAGAATGAATCCTCCATTTGCTTTTTCACATGCTTTTATACCCTCTCTAAGATGGCATGATTTCCCATGAGGCATTTAATAATAAAAAATAATATAACATTTGCTTTTGTCACTTTTATAATTTGACTTTATAACATTAAATAAACCCTTCACAATAAAGTCAATAAAACATTTAATAATGTGCACTTTAATAATTAATCATTATTAAAGCATTACTTTAATAATAATTAAAACTTCATAACTCCATTGATAAACGTCATTTATCAATTCCGTCAGCACCAGGAAGAAGCCCATTGAGTTCTCTACTCATCAGGGTGCCTTACTAAAAATAGTAAGGTTGGCCTCTAACAACCCATAGACTTACTATAAATAGTAAGTACATATAAATGAAGCCAGAAACCCCTGAATAACATCGCCTCTGAATATGCCAAGGGACTACAGAGATAAACACTGCAAATGGTCATCTGAAGAGCGAGATAACTCCACACTGGGCCCTCTATTCACCATTATTAGCCTACGAAGACCTGATAATAGGCTAATCCTCCCAACTCTAATGCTCGCTAAAAAGGGGACATTACGGCATATCCATCAGCTACAGTTAATTAATTATTTCTAATTTGAACAACTAACAAGTAATCAAGTTTCACAATGCATGTGACAATTATCTAAAGCATGTTCAGGTATTTTACAGTGATAAGAAGTCTCTCTAATTTGGCTTCTTTGAGTGAGCCCCTTCTTGGACTTGTATGCTGCTTTTTTTTGACAAAAGATTTCTCTTGGCAGTCTGATATTTTCAGAAAAAGAAAATTTGGAATGGCACAAGGCTGGTTGTATTTCTGGTGTTCCAGTCATGGCAGACCATGTGAGACTGCATTGTTGGATGGTTCAGCCATGAAAGACATGGAGGATGACTACTTGGGAGAAATCCTCTTTCACATCATGGGCATCACACTTACAAATAATGCTAGAGCTGAGGAGAATGGCTTTAATGTTCTTTTTGGAGGCGAAATAAGATTTATAGCAAATTACAGTTTATCCACAGAGCTATTAAGAGGAGCAACAGTAGTATAATGCAACCAATAGAAATTGAAGGCAAGTTTAAGAAGCAGATAAGTACAGTGGTCTAAGCTGGAAAAAGAAACAGGGACTAGTTACAAATAAGAAAAAATATTGAGTATCATTTGAAGCAGCCAATCATTAAACAAAAATATAAGTCATCCGAGGAAGAGGATGCTAGCATACTGTTACAGGAAAGAAGTAATTCAAGAAAATGTATCCTAAAATTGAAGCACAGCCCAAGATGAGGAGTCCATGTATTGTCCCACCCTTAATTTTTTCTGATGTTTAGTTGAACCTGGTGCGTTTCATGTGTTTGAACATAACATTTGTTTTTGCATGCATACATATATTCAGAAATAAAGCATTCTAAACTACCCAGATGCTTATTTATGTGGGAATCAACCATACAACTAAAATATTAAATACCCAGATGAAGAGTTGGTATTATAAGCGAGTTTATTACATACCCATTTGCTGGTTTGGCAACATAAAGTCTGATTTTTGAATATTACAGCAACATGGAGTCATTTATCCATCTCCAAACTCTCAAACCCTAAGTTCTTCTTCCCAAGAATAATGCACAGCAGCAAGTAAACCCTAGGCGCCTCCAATGGTGGAAAGAAGTACTCAAAAACCTAGGCGATTCAGCTTCTAGAGTGCCATGTTTCCCCTCTAGCTGGTATGGCCATTGCTGGGAGTGAACAGCAGCAAGGAACGTTGGAAACTCCTCCCAAAACTCAGTCCAAACTCCTCAAAAAAACCTAAAATAAAGACTTTATCCTCCACGCCCAAGTAGAGCTGATTTCTACTCCAAACAATGATCAAAAGACCAAAAGATGGTACGGCCCAACAGCAGCTCCAAAGGTTTGTAAACTCACACTCAATCTGCATTAAACACACCTCCATACTCTTATAAACTCTACACAACCTATCATTCGAAAGATCTTCAATATTTTGCATTCAAACCCTTCCGCTAACACCTGCAAATCTGCTCAATATGCTCCAGCATAGCCTCTGAAAATAAGACTATCAGCAAAGTATTCTTGGGTGATCTTCCACACCTACAAATATTGTTCCCTTTGAGGGGTTTCGTCCTCAAAAAGTCAAGAATCCAAAGTTCATTCTTCAACCTGGTAGAAGAGAAAATATTTTTCGAACATGCTCCCAAATGAGCGTTCAAACCCTTTTTATTTTCCTTTACATTTCCCAACGCACCTTTTTGGGAATTAAATATTTTAAATGTCTTGCTTTATTATTCACTCAAAGGGGCGCCCAAGTTATGTGACTTATTTCTTTTGAAATATTTCCATCCCTTTAATAAAGTCACTTTAATAACTTTATAACTAAGTTAAATATTTAATTTAACTTAAAAAATATCACGCTATTAAAATAATAGTTCAAACGGACTCTGAACATGGATTTCAAAGCACCGACAAGGAGGCAAATATAAAACAAGTGAAATCCAAGAATATCGCACCGACTCGCACCAAGTCCAGGGACCCTACTAAAAATAGTAAATTCAGACTACATGCCTGAAATCACTCCAGAAAGAGTCAGAAGTGATATCCTGCCAAAAGGAGCTTAAAACAAATCTGCAAATGTGACGATTGATCCTCGAGATGAGCAAACCCAACATGGGCTCCCTAACCATCCATGTTAGTCTATGAGAACCCAATTGATAGACTAACCCAATGGACTGAACTGCTTAAGAAGGGGACATTACAGTCCGCCCTCCCCAAAATTGCTTGTCTACAAGCAATTTCAACTCTGGATGCTGTAAGATCTGCTCATTCTCCCATGTAACATCCTCTACTAACAAATTCCTCCACTTCACCAAATATTCCATGATGACCCTCTTTCGCAAGGTACGCTCTCTAGTGTCGATGGCCTTTGGAATAAGAATCAGCTTACCCTCCTCATCCAAAGGGGGTTAACTCAGTGGAAGGTATCATGTTATGTCCCAATGCCTTGAGGCGAGACACATGAAAAACATTGTGTACCTTGCTTCCTGCCGGTAATTCTAACTCATAAGCCACATCCCCTATTCTCCTGGATACTCTGAAGGGGCCATAATACCATGGCTTCAGCTTTTCTGCACCACTCTTCTTGAGAGTGGACTGTCTATAAGGCTACAGCATCAAATAGATCATGTCACCAACCTCAAAAGAACGCTCAACCTTGTGCTGATCTGCATACTGCTTTTGTTGGTTCTACGCCTTCTAGATGTTTTCCTTCAAGGACTTCATTATATCCTAGCTCTCCTGAAGTAAGTCCTTGGCCTTAGGCACTCTACTGTCCCTAAACAACAAATCCAGAAAGTTAGGAGCCTCATATCCGTAGAGAGCCATGAAAGATGACATCTAAATGGACATATGGTAAGTAGTATTGTAGCAATACTCGCCCAAATGCAACCACTTAACCCATGCCTTCTACTGCCCTACAATGGAATTAAGGAGGTATCCTTCCACCCACTTGTTGACAATCTTCGTCTGCCCATCCATTTGTGCGTGATAACGGGTGCTGGCAGTGAGTTCAGCCCACTCAATCTAAAGAACTACCAAAAATGACTCAAGAACTTGCTGTCCCTGTCATTAACTATGCTCTGCGGCAAACCATGCAGTCTGAATACCTCTCTAAAGAACAAATCAGCAATCTGCGTTGTTGTATATGTGGCTAAATCGCAAAAAAGTGAGCAAACTTTGTTAGCCTGTCAATCACAACATAGATACAGTCCTTGCCTTGGGCCTTGAGCAAGCCCGTGATAAAGTCCATAGTAATGCACTCTCATTTTTTATTAGGAATGGGTAGGGATTGTTGTAAACCAATTGGAAAGGAGTGCTCTTGTTTATTTTGCTGACAAGTAGGACACTCCCTTACATACTTCAGAACCTCAGTTTTGAGACCTTTCCAAGTAAACCACTCCCGGATTTGCATGTATGTTTTGAAATATCCTGGGTGACCAGTCGTAGGAACATCATGAAAGGCCCTCAGAACTCTCTTCTTCATTGCTGATCCTGGTACCAAAAGTATCTTACCCTTGTAAATGATACCTGTCATCATAAATAGTACCATCGACAATAACTGTAGCCCACTTGTCCTTTGCATATTCTGCTGAAATCCACTCTCTCCAATCAACTGTACTATCTCCTAAAGAACACAAGAGAGTTCTCCGCGAAAGTGCATCAGAAACTGTTTCTTTTCCCTTTGACATAAACTATGTCTAAGTCATAGGATTGCAACTTGCTCACTCACTTCTGCTGCCTATCATTGAGGTCACGTTGATTAAGGAAATGCTTGAGGTTGTTATGATCAGTCTTGACTACAAATTTGCCTCCCACCAAGTACTACCTAAATTTCGCTAAAGCATGCATTATAGCTAGCATCTCCTTGTCATATATGTTGTAACCTCTCTCTGCACCACTCAGCTCCCTACTCTCAAAAGCAATCAAGTGCTTGTCCTGCATTAACACTGCACCTATGCCTTCTCCTGAGGCATCGCACTCAAGCTCAAAAGGCTTAGTGAAGTCCGGTATAGCCAACGCCGGGTAAGAACTCATCACCTATTTGAACTTGTCAAAACATTGTTGTGCCTCATTGGACCAAACAAGTGCTCCCTTCTTCGTCAAATTTGTAAGTGGAGCAGCACTCTGTGAAAAACCTTTGACAAAGCGGCGGTTGAAACCACAAAAGCCGAAGAATCCCTTAAGCTACGAGAGATCCATAGGTGGGGGCCAATCAACAATAGCCCAAATCTTATATGGATCGACTCTGACTCCCTCTGCATTGATAATGTGACCTAGATATAGCAATTATGTCATGCCAAATTCACATTTCGACTATTTCGCATACAATGATTCCCTCTCCAGATACTCAATACCTCCTCAATGTGTTGGAGGTGCTCCTCCCAAGCCCTGCGAAATATCAGACTATAATCAAAAAATATGAGGACAAACTTCCTCAATTGATCTCGGAAAACCCTTTCCATACAGGACTAAAATGTAGCTGGGGCATTGGTTAAGCCGAAAGGCATAACCAGGAACTCGAAGTGCCCATAATGGCAACGCAAAGCAGTCTTCTTCACATCCTCCTCTATGACCCGAATCTAATGATACCTGGATCTCAAATCAATTTTAGAGAATAGCATGCTCCATGTAGCTCATTAATATGTGGAATGGGGTACCTGTTCTTGATGGTCTTTTTATTCAGAGCCCTGTAGTCAATGCACATTCCCAACGTCCCATCCTTCTTAACTAAAACAACTGCAGAGGCAAAGGGGCTCTTATTGGGTCTAATATGCCCCATATTGAGAAGCTCTTTGATAGTCTTCTCTATTTCATCCTTCAGCCTCTTCGGATGTCTATAGGGAGTGATGATGATCGGCTTGGTTCCCTCCAACTCAATCATGTGCTCAATGCCTCTATCTGGAGGCCTCCCTAGTGGAATGCTACTGAAAAGCTTACTATGCTTGGTTATCAGTTTTTGTATATCTGGGTGGTAGCTCTGTTTTTGCTGCTCTGTAATTGTAGGCATAATAACACACTCGGCTACCCACTCTACCTAATCATGTCTGAGAACCCTCTCTATTCTCCTAAGAGATACCACTCGAAGTCCACCATTTGTCATTTCCCTGAGTAAATGTTTCCTCCCATCCACCTCGAACTTCATCTCCATGGTGCGTAAGTTGAGGTAGAATTCTCCAATTGCATGAAGCCACTTCATGCCACGAACCACATCCATATCTCCCATGCTCACCACATAGTACTCGGCCTGGAACTCATAATCACTGAACTTAATAGTTAAGTTAGGGATTCACCTTTTACAAGTTATAACAAATCCATCTGCCACCCTGACCTTAAATCCCTCAAACTCCTCTATCTTGAGTCCTCTCTTTGCCACTACACCCTCATTGATGAAATTATGGGTAGCCCCTGTGTCAAGTAGTGTGATCACTCTCTGCCCTTCCAAAACTCCCCTACTCCTAAATGAACCCTCTTTCTGAATGGCAGAAAGGTGGGTTGTGGGTCTATCATCATCTTGCTCTCTCTGGGACTCATCTGATGAACTATTTGCTTCACTATCCTCCGAATCAGTTTGCTGATCTGATTTTTCTGAAGTTGTTTCTTCCGCTGAAAAGTATTCAATCTGATTTACCTTACCCTTCATAGGGCACTTATGGTTAGGGTCCCATGGGCCCTTGCATTTGAAGCATATTTTCCTCTTCCTTAGGTCATTAATGGTGTCATCATCAAGTTTTGTAGCTGGTTTCTTCTGCTGATCTGAATCTCGATGATGATATTTCTTATCTTTCTTAAAGGGAAGCGATTTAGATTGGAACTTATTCTTCGGGGCAGCAAGCTCCATACTTCGTGCTTTCTTCATAGTTTCTTGTAAAGTGGACGGATCAAAAGCCTTAACCCATCCTCTAAGGGGCTCCATTAATCCTTCACTGAAAAGGACTACAAATCTTCTCTCTGAAATACTAGGAACCATAACTGAAAGCCTTTGAAATTCTGAAATGTAAGTCTTCAGTGATCCATATTGTCTCAACTGTGCAAGCTCTCTAAAATATAACTCGGGATCTTTCTTATCAAATCGTTCAATGACCCTATTTGTAAATTCATCATAGGTGGTGATGAAGCTATGACCCAAAGTAACCAAACCATGATACCACCACTCATGGGCTGCTCCATCGAAGAGTATGGTGGCAAAGTTAATTGCTTCATCCTCTGGCATGGGTTTAAGAGTCAAATAACTATCTAACTTTTACACCCAAGCTCTAGCTGAAGTCTTATCAGTCTCATCAAAATGTTCCAAAGAGACCTTCCCCAATGCATGTTGATAATCTCTCAGCATATGTTGTCCTCTATTTTCAGCTCTTCCACCCCTCTTCTTCTTTTGGTTCATAAACTGCTCTAATGTCAACAAGTCACGGATTTCAGCTAGAAGAGTTGTATACTCTGCATAACTAGCTCTTACTTCATCTGTTATCGGTATTTGGGCCTCTTGTATAGGTGGGGTCTCCTGCCTACAGGTGAAAGTAGGTTGGAGAGGTCTAGCAACTAATCTAGTAGCTGCTCTAACAGTGTGTACATTATTCTGAAAATTGTTTGCATTAGAATCACTAGCTTCCCCATTCTGAATGGGGATGCTTGAGGCACATTTTGGTTCATCTTTGCCAACAATTGAGATTCCTCTCTACTCTAGAATTAAGACTATTTGGTTGTTCTGGTCTTTTATTTCTTTCCGCCATGCCTCCTGTAATATTGTCACTATCACTAGATGAATTCCTGTCTATACCCAAAATACCCGATACAGTGTCACCTTCTGGAACTTGTGGGGGCTGCCATTGATTGGTTTCTGGTATATACCTGCTTCCACTCACTCATGAAAGATGTTCAACATAGGCTGGCAAGAAAACCAGCTCTGATACCACTGTATTGTCCCACCCTTAATTTTTTCTAATGTTTATTTGAACTTGGTGCGTTTTATGTGTTTGAACATAACATTTGTTTTTGCGTGTATACATATATTCAAAAATAAAGCATTCTAAACTACCCAGATGCTTATTTATGTGGGAATCAACCATACAACTAAAATATCAAATACCCAAATGAAGAGTCAGTATTATAAGCGAGTTTATTACATACCCATTTGTTGGTTTGGCAACATAAAGTCTGATTTTTTAATATTACAGCAACATGGAATCATATATCCATCCAAACTCTCAAACCCTAATTTCTCCTTCCCAAAAATAATGTACAGGACCAAGTAAACCCTAGGTGCCTCCAATGGTGGAAAGAAGTGCTCAAAAACCTAGGCAATTAAACTTCTAGAGTGCCATGTTTACCCTCTATTTGGTACGGCCAAGGTTGGGAGTGAACAGCAGCAAGGAACACTATGAAACTCCTCCCAAAACTCAGTCCAAACTCCTCAAAAAATCCTGCAATAAAGACTTTATCCTCCACACCCAAGTAGAACTGATTTCTCCTCTAAACAATGCTCAAAAGACCAAAAGATGATACAGCCTGTCCTTGGAAATGGTACGGCCCAGCAGTAGCTCCAAAGGTTTGTAAACTCCTTGATGCAACCTTCGCTAGAGGAAGGGAGCTCAATTGTTGCCACCACAACTATTAGGGCTGGTGAAGCAGTGGACTTGATCACCAATACCAGGGAACCAATATCAACTGTGTCATCTACTTCTAAACCAAATGGTTTGATTACGAAAGAAGAGCCTAGAGAAAATCTAGAGTTATTAAAGTTGGTCTTATTGTTATTTTTGCTAGCATTGTAAAAGAAAACTTTATTTATTATTTCCAGGCTGCCTAAATGGGGCACAATCAAGCCTTATGAAACTCTTAGTTATATTTTATTATTTTGGGGTAGAGATACTAAAGTCAATTTAAAATTAGATTTTTGGAATTGATATGCGTGCTTTATGGGTTATCCTGCCTTGTAATTACTATCAATATCAACATGAGATGAAGGCCATAGAGAAATGACCACTCATGGTTAGTAATCAAAGAGGTGAATTAACATATGTGGTTTTAAAAAAGATCCCACAAAATAACTATTGAAGAACAAAAATTTTAACTCAACCTGCAATCCCAAATCTCTGGTAACTCAGTCACACCTATGATCCAGTCTAACTATATATAATGTTAAAGGTTTCTTGGTGGGGTTTTGACTTCATAAGCTTCATAATTGTTTCAAATAATAGATAAACGATTTTGTATCTCCTACAAATCATTCGGCAATCTTCAAAGCCCCAAATTAAGGTTTTCTATACTAAGAAGCTAGTCAAATGTCACTGGCATACTCCCTATGGTGTTAGCTCATGGGTTCGCTGTTCATCCTTTTGTCCAAGAAACTTCATCTTCTCCAGATAATTTTTCCAACTTGGTTCAGGATTTCTTCACATAATTTATTTTCCTGTTTCTACTTTCTAGGGAATGGTCTTTACTACTTGTTTACAAACAACTACAGGTAAATAATGAACTTTCTCTGCTTTAATGACACTCATGATTGTCAAGCCTGACTGGGATCTTTCACATTGTGGTATCATTGATCATATGTCTTTTCAAAAGCAATAGGGTTTTAACTGCGTAAACACTAAAAGGGTTTGTTCTTCACAATTCAATATTCACCATAAGGAAGCTGAAAAATCCATATAGGGTCATGTCAGCACCTCAAACTTAATTAGTGTGAGTGCATCGTAACTTCAGACCTCAAGATTAAGGACTCACATTCCACCATTATTTTCAATAAATGTTCACAAAACAAACTATGGAAAACTTCTGGGGCTTCTTCTTATGTTTTGAACTTTTGACTTATTCACTTACTTTCTTTCTAATGATGTGCTATACCTCTAAAAGAAAATCTTATCAAGATCATAGTAGAGTTCATTGACTATTTAGCTACTTCAGTAGTTTATTAATAATCCTTTCCCTTGTGGATGATATTCAAGACAACTTCCCGTGTTTGGCTTTTAGAGTCTGAACCATTTTCTATGTATTGCTGAATCATCTTCAAAACTTGTGTATCAAGAAAAAAACACAAATTAATCAAGCAATGGCAACAAGCAGTGGCCCTTCCATTTAAGGAGTAAAATCATCAATGGTGTTCCAGATACATTATTCATAACCGACACATATAGTGGAACCAAATTGAAGAACCACCCTTGATAAGACCATATACATGTTATCATAGGAGGGATTCATAAAGAGGGCCAAGCACACAATGCCCATGACATAAATAGATGTTGAAAGGTGCATGACATTACTGAATTATTCTTTGTACAAAACAAGAATTTTAAAACAGAATTGGACCAACATATCGAAAAACTCTGCAAGATTATGATTGCAGAGGGCATATGAGACCACCATATACTTCCACTATTGTCATCAGAAAGAAAGATAAAATGAGTAAAATATTTTCATGGTGAGATCTAGACAAAATTGAGGACATGCAGAGAAGATCAAGAAATAAAATAAGAAAAAATTGTCTCCATGCAGAACTTATTTATATTAGATATAAAGTCTTAACTTTAAAATAATCTCCATCAAAGCCTTGAGAAAAGGTAGATAGCCATTCAAGATAAACAGCCCTGAAAGAAATATCTAACAAACTAGAATGGAAGGTTTTACAAGTGTTAGAAGTATGAAACCTATGCAACGTAATACTACATTTGCAATTTTAAATGGAACTGGCTTTCAATAATGACGACTTTCCTAAGATGCTTGCATCTGTAAGAATCATAGTTTATCTGCTAAGCACTATGCTACTAACTTTACCTCAATTTGTTGACCCAAACTACGGGGTCACAAGGTTCTGAAGCCTGTCTCCACTTTACAGCTATAGAGTACACATCCTGCCAACCCAATGTAAAACGAACCAATGAAGACTTTTCTTCATGACAACTACATGATGTTGAAGCATCACTGCTGCTGGTGCTACTAGAACACACACCCCCACGGTTCTGACTGATGGTGCTGCTCCGCTCCTTTTTCTTTGTTCTTTTCCCACCTTTGGATTCACTTACATTTCCAGATATGCTTGACTCTCGCAGAGCCTGCCATGTATTTAATACCTTTTGAGCAACTTCCAGTGCAGCTAAGCCTGCCATGCGATGCTGAAAGGCAAAAGAGAAAGGAATAAGGCTAATGGATAGATCAATAGAACAATTTAAAACAAATAGTAAAAGTGTCAAAAGCAATTCTTTTTTTTTTTTCATTTTTGAGGAATGTGTTATAAATATATATTAGTTCATGTAGCAAATAATTACATCAATCTGTAAATCCATGTTGCCAATATCACAATTTACAAAGCCAATTTGTCCGTATCATTCCTATAGATAATGTGCGAACTCAGGAATATGTTAATTATCAAATGTAGAGGTAAAGACAAGCCAAAGCCCATCTGTCTCACCCACCTGAAACACAGATAATGATTCAGACGGAAAATTTCCAGTAACAATGTGGACATCACATACATCTTTTCTATGATAACTAGATAGGCAAAGAAAATTCCTGAACATGAAATAAACTATATCTGGCGATAAAGAATGGGAAAGAATAATATGTTGAACAAAAGTGGGATTATAACAACTACAAGTAATGCTGACAAAAATTATCACAGAACTTTCCTATTCCCTAAACTACCAAGCACTAAACTATTTTGTATCTGATTGAGCCCTAAAAACAGCCATATTTTATAGCACATAGATATTTGTCTACGGGAGTTAAAAGTGCATAGTAATAAATGAAACTCCAATTAATGGATACAAATGGGAAATGCTGAAACTGATCTGAATCAGGTAGAGGTTTACTTTTAGACTAAGTTACCAGGTTCCTTGCCTATAGACCAATCCCATACCAGTCGGGAGTGGATCCCGGTACGGCAATGGGAGCGGGCCCGGAGCAGACAAGGCACAGTCTTGCTTGCTCCCAGGCACCCCTGCGTGTTAAAAAAGCGCATTTAAAAAAACATGAAAATTAAATTTTTTTAATGATTTTAATCAAAACAGAAACCCTAAAAAGTGCCTCATATCAAAACTGTGCCCATTTGACTTGTCATATGCCTAAGTGGTTCGCCCACTTGGAGAGTGGAAAGAAGAAATGAAAAAGAAATAAAATAAGAATATTCCTCTATTGTTGGCACCTAAAGGGACGTCGGCCCTCTGGGAGGGAGAAATACATTAAAAATAAAAGAATTACCTTGACTAGGTCGGCCTTGGGGATGGAGAAAGAACCATGTATAAATATAAGATGTTTTGAGGCATTTCCATCATCATTCACATATCACTTTCTCTTGAGTTTAATGATTTAATCTCATTTGGCTGCAATATTGCTAGCCTTCATTCCAAGGAAGAAAACCCTTAGGAATGTGGTGAGTTGGTCGAAACCCTAGCTCATCCTTGTGGAAGTTTCATCACGGAGACCTAATTGTGCTTCATTGGCGACTTTGGAGGAGGCCTTGATTGCATATTCAGATTTTAGATCAGAATTGGAGGAGGAATTCTTTGTGGCATTGTATGTTCATTGGCACTAGGGTTTTGCCCTAGATTTGAGCGCCACACTTGGAGGACCATTATTGCGGCATTTTGGTGTGCACGTAGCATTAGGGCTTGCCCTATTTTGGAGCGCCACACCTAGAGAAGGGCAACTTGGCTTTGGAGGCGATTTCTCCATTGTTGAAGATTTTTAAACCCTAACTCTAGCAGCAGCCCAAGCGTCATCATTTTGGAGGGTTTGTGGAGCATCACTTCATCATCTCTTGGTATGTACAAACCTATGTATTAAGTCTGAATTGGACAGCAGCATTCCGGGCATGTTTTGTCATGTTTGAGCCCATGTTTTGCATGTAATATTCAGCCTTTATATTCTGATTTATAGCAGCAGACTTCTACTCAGAAAATCAGACTTGTTGTATGACATTTGATGGGTATAATTTGTGTATTTCATGGTGTAATTCATGGTTGATATGAATGTCATTGTATAGCATCATTTGCCACCATTATTTATATGTTTGGTTATGTATTTGTTTGCTGTGATCACATGTTTATAATCAGAAAATAAAATCAGAATCTACGGTTTTGAGCAGAAATCTAAAGTGCAGAAATTTAGGGCAGAATTCAGAAATTTATTTCCAGAATTTTAGGGCAGATCCCATTGGGGATATTAGTTATTACAGCTTCACCTGTTAATTTGAAATTTAATTCAAGTAGGTCAGCAATCACATCTGTAAACCTTCAGTAAGCATTAAAACTTAAGAGGCTGCAGATCACAAATGCAGCAAACTGTTCTGACATTCTTACTCCCAGCACACCCATAGATTTTCTGGAGTAAACATAATCACCATGAAATTCTTAAAGGTTTAGCAATGTCAGTCTGACTCAAAATAGGATATCCATATTGTTTGCGGTAAACTGCGTGTTAAAGGAGTGCTGCTTAAGTTTTAATATATGGGATTTTACTTAACAATGTCCGAATAATATCAGATTAATATTCTCTAACCACAAGTAAATCATCCAATAGAAAGACTGAACACATTCTTTAGAATATATACATCTCAAAATTACTCAACAAGTATCAACTTCTTTCATTTCCCTTGACCGTAAAAATGAAACAAGAACATAATTGTTTATTTCTTAGTCTTCCAGGGTTTCAAATCCCTTCACATTACTCATGGTTCAAAAAGTTGCTAATTTACGAGTATATTAGTAATTTAGCATGCATTCTGTAAATATTTCAAGTTTTGCCAATAGGTAATTAATTTGTGATGAATGTTTCTGTGATGCAATGTAGCTTTTTGAATTGCTTGATTCACATGCTCATCCTACTTTTTAGGTGTCCTCTATATTAGCATTTTTTCTGTTTGGCACAATAAATAGAATAGGACGAAATTGTCAACAAAAACAAATAATATTTATACAAGCTCTTTCTGAATTTGAATCACAAGAATAGTCTTTCACACTTATTTATGGTTACCTGACGCTTATTCCTTAGGAAACCTTGACAGTAGTATTGGATTTTCTCACCAATACGATCTGCAGCTTCAAGTAGCATCTTCTTAGGCTTTGTCATTACAAAATCTTGCTGTTTCAGACGACCTTTTTTTAAGGACTCTCGCAGTGGTGGTTGTCTTACCACCACTTCACATACCCCTTTCGGATGCAGTCTCTTACACCATGCCTCCTGCTCAAGCAATATGGTACAAACACATACAATGAGATTTGTCACAAAACACCAACCATACATCCAACAGTTTATAAAATATAAAATGTCCCAGATTGGCCTTAAAGGAACAATCATAATATAAGTTTCAAGGTCATTCTTAACAATGACAAGAATAATCAAAACTAAATAAGCATGAATATTCACCATGCACAGAAAGAAAACCCAGTGTAACCAACAGAATTTTGACGTTGCTTATCATGATGCTGAAGCCATTTTTGGTAAAAAAAATCACAATTGTTTTTCAGGTACAGTCAAATGAAAACTGGGGCAATAAAGTACAACATAAGGCTGTGCAAAATATTTGGATAAGTATGAACAAAAAGTGCACACACACAAATCAATAGACATCTCTAGTATGAGGCCACAGCAGACAAAATCAATCTATGAATTGGAAGGCCACTAAAATGGTGATACGCTGTGCAAAAATCCCACTTGGAACATTAAAATTGATAAAACTTAAAACGAAGAAGTTAGAAAATGGGTTAAACAAAGGGCACAGATTCAAATATAGCTATCAACAAATTAGTCTAATAATTCAATTTTAGAAATGTTTGCTTATAGAATGAACCTTAACCCTTCTGAACGTCATAAAAATAGGTTTTTGACCTTGGCAACTAGATTAATTGGAAGTGATAGAGATCGCAAACTTGCAACTATTTCTGGAAAAAACTAAACAATTCATCACTCACCATGTGTAGGTAATATTGTCATTGATGTCAAAGAGATTGTTGTCATTGATGTCAAAAGGCGTATGAGAGATTGTTGGGTTAAGTTGTCATTAATGTCAAAGTCATGTCAAGAAGGGATTTGTTGTCCAGGACTCATTGTCATTGATGTCAAATGATATCGATGGGCAAGCGAGCTACATTGTGAATAATTCTAATTATCAAGTTGACTCGGCTGATCGACAACTACAAGAGAGTCTGTGAAGAGTGTAAAATGATGTGTCCATAAAGAGAACAGGTGAAGGATTTGTCAAAGGTCGTCCAAAATCTTCCTAATCATAAATGCATATGTGACGGGCTAGTTTCAAGAAATAAATAATAAAAAGATTACCCTTCTGTTCAACTCTTTAACTGTCGACCGTCAGACAAAGAGTGGTGAGTTATAAGTTATGAGGATAGTAACTTGGTTGCACTGTATCAATTTCTAAGAGTCTTCTACATCAAACTCATATAAACTTGAGTTACAAAAAATTCAACGAAGCAAAGAAAGACATTGACGTTAATGAAATTAAAGCCATGAGCACATATATGGAAGCGACTATATATTGACCAGATTTTAATCAAACACCCTGCACATTATGCTTTCTCCAGCAATGAGAATTTAATTTGTCACAAAGGAAATCATTTGTTTGAAATAACATAGAAGAATGGAAGTGCTTTGGTTGCTAAGGTTTGAAATGATTGTTGGCAATCTTGTTAAAGGCGGCTAAACTTTGTGACTACCGACTGATGAAATAAAGACATAGACCTCACTTCAAGTCCTCGACCTCAAATTTGCAGGCAACAGTGATTCTATGACAGCGACCATTTTAAAAGGATCATAATTAAAGACTATGCTGGAATTAATTTAATAATGGTGGCCGACTCTCATGAAATCATGGGTTTAATAAGTTAAACATAAAAGAGTGCAGACTCATTTATGAAATCAAAACAAATTAAAGTTAAATATTTTCTTATAAAGGCCGATCCTCATAAGAGGAATATAAGGAAAGCTTGAATATATGTGATTTTCTGGTATTTCTGTGATGTTATGGATGTTGGAAAGCTTGAAAGTTTTACTCATATTAGCTGTCGATTTACTTAAGTACTTAAGTATTTATAAGCGCTCAGAGATAATCGTGGGCTTCTAATACATTAGACGCTTCATATGTTTGAAGTTTTGTTATGAAAATTTGAAGATCCTGTAATAGTTGATTCACATGCCCATCGATTAGGAAACAATTTCTGACAAGACATCAGGGATCAATAGAATATTGGTTTAATACATTTGCTAGTGCTCTGTGGGTCCCAGCCATGAGTTTGGGAATCCGAATGCAAATAGGAGTCTATCTCTGTGGTCGCAGGATATGATCATGGGTCAGAAGATAGTGCATAAGGAGATAATATGAGTTACAGCTTTAATATGATTGAGGATAGGGAGTCAATCGCAGCTATAAAAGACAAGAAGATTAAGATAGAAAATTAAAAGGGAACCATATGAATTTGCTATAATAATAAGAGTGGACAGCATCTGACAGAATTTTGTTGTGACCTCATCACACATCGCCCCATTGCAAATGGGGACCCCCAATTTTTTTGCTTAAGTTTGGTGTGGTTTCTGAGTCTTAGCTAAGTCCTAGTTCAAACACATGCAGTGAGGAACACTAGAGACGCCTTAGAATGTCACATTGAACACTTTGAGTGATCAGGACCGGAGCTAATAAGGTATATCTCCTTGATCGGAGTCTTCATATAAGCTTGTAAAGAGTTCTGAACTTAGAATGGATGAATTTCAAAGATAGGTTTCATGAGTTTATAGTGTCATCACTTTCAAAAGACTCTGTCCATACAACACTCACCACCCTGCCTCAGGAGTAACTTGTCGAGTTTGAAGTGTCATAAGCTCTCCAAACCCAGATATTGAACTTACAAGGATGTTTTATGCATTTGAGAGGTTTTTGATGCACTTTAAGGAAGAATCCAAGGGTCATGTCCAAACCCGCCCTTCCTGGGCAGCCTCAAGAGGGGGTCTTGGACTTTCTCTCCTACCACATGAAACTCTCGACATGCTGCCTCTAGGACCGCTCAGGGGTGTAAATGGTTCAATTTGCAAGGTTATTTGATAAAAAATGAAAAAGATAACATCTAGGAAGTGAAATGATGTAGATGGACATGAATGAAATGTTTCTAAGTATGAAAATCCAAGGGTGGTGTCCTAACCCGCCCATTCTGGGTGGTTTCACAGGGTGTTAATGGACACCATCTCCTGCCATACCAATCTCTCCATGCAGTGCTCCCAAAACCGCCCTAGACAAAAAATGGTTAAGTGTTGAGGTTTTCATGTGCAAAACACTGAGGTATGGTGATCTGTAAGTAAGATTTTTGAGTTTGAGTGAAGTCAAGTGGATAATAAGCAATTTTCCAAGTGTCACTCTCCAACCCGCCTTACTTGGGCGGCTTTGGCATGTAGACATGGACAATGACTTCATCACCTCATCAATTTCTCCAGGCACTGCCTTCAAACCGGCCCTAGGTGAGAATGATCAAATTTTGAAGGCTTTTCAAGCATAAAGCATTGGAGGGTGAAGACATTTCAATGGAAACTTGAAAGTTTAGGAGGATGAAGTGAGTTTTGAATGAAAATCCAAGGGGTACCCCTAAACCCACTCTACCTGGGCGGCCTCAAGAGGTTCCTATGAACAACTTTGCCTCCTCCACATGAAACTCTCCAGACAGTGTCTCCAAACCCACCCTAGGAGAAAGTATTAAGTTTTGAAGTCTTTCAAACACAAAGCATTGGAATAACATGAAGATTTGAAAGCATTAAGTGAATTTGGAGTCAAAATCCAAGGGTCACTTCTAAACCTGTCCTTCCTGGGCGGCCTCAAGGGGTCTTTGTGGACTGCAACACCTAACACATGAAATCCTCCAAGCACTCTCTCTAGAGCCGCTCAAGATGAAGGGTAACACAAACTATTAAGTTTGTTTGATCAAGGTATGCCAAAGAGAGGTTAGAGTCAAGCTCAAGCGTGAGAAGTTCCTAAATGATGAAAATCCATACTACACCCTCAAACCCGCCCTACTTGGGCGGCCTCAAAAGGTTCTTGTGGACAACTTCATCTTCTTCCACATCAAATACTCCATACAGTGCCTTCAAAACCGCCTTAGGAGAAATGAGGTCCAATTTATAAAGTGTTTCAAGTGCCAAGCATTAGAAGGTAATGACATTTCAATGGAGATTTGAAGGTTTTTGAAGGCATTAAGTAAGTTTGGAATGAAAATCCAAAGGTTACCCCTAAACCTGCCCTACTTGGGCGGCCTCAAGAAGAACCTATGGACTATGTCACTTGACAGATGATACACTCCAACCACTCACTCAAAACCCGCCCAAGATGAAGAACAATGTAAAATGCGAAGTTGTTTGATGAAAATGATCAAGATGATGTCACAAGGGAAGGAAATAGTCAAAATCAAGAGATGAGAAGTGGCCAAGTGCCAAAATCCACACATTGCTCTCAAAGCCGCCCTACCTAAGCGGCCTAGAAAGGTCAGCTTGGAATTTTGATGTTGAAGCAATGCAAATACTCTTCTTGACTTCCTAAATCATCATGCAGCTTCACATGTTTGAAAAGATCATCCTAGAGAGGTAAACTTGGAGACATGATTACAACTTACCTCACATCTTAGAGAGAGAGTCATTCCAAAAGGAGGGAAGTTTGAAAAGTTCACTAAGCCTTAAGAAGCAAGGAGAGGGAGACATTTCCATGAGGAGAAGGCTTTAAATGACAAAATCCAGACATCTTCTCTAAACCCGCCCTTCCTAGGCGGCCTTGAGCTCCATGCTTGGACTATGCTATCTCCTGCACATCACACTCTCCAGACAACACACTTGAACCCGCTCAAGGAGATAACTTATCCAATTTGCAATGTTTTGAGTTGAAGTACAATGAAATCATGAAGATTTGAAGAAACTGCATAAGATTGAATGCTTTTTGAGTCATTTTGAAGGATAATCCAAGGGGTGCCCTCAAACCCGCCCTACTTGGGCGGCCTCAAGGGATGTCTGTGGATAATACCTTCTTCCACATGAAAAAGTCCATACACTGCCTTTAAAACCGCTCAGGGTGAAGATTCTGCAATTGGTAAGAAGGGATTAGTAAGTTGATGAGTTTGGAAAGGTTTAGAATGCTCCAAATGATAACAATCTACATACCTTCTTCAAACCCGCCCTTGCTAGGCGGTCTTCATAGAATACACTTCATCCACCCATCACTCCTAGATCCGCTCAAAAGGGGAATGTTATGAGAGTTCTTTAGATGAACTTGGAATTGGATGTTGATCACTACACACATACCCTCTCAATTCATTCATTCTTAGAGATAAGTTGCAAGGTTGAATCAATGATAAGTGGAAATTCTTAAGGATGGACAAGGCAAGTTTAAAGGGGTTGTATTGGCCACTCAACATGACATCTTCCATACCACTTAGCTTAGGCGGATTTCACCTTGACATGTGGATAATGTTTATCAAACATTCCAAACTTGTCTTCTGACTTCCATCAATTATTCACCAACACTAAGTTTTGCAAAGACAAGTTTGGGAGATCTTCAAGGTTAGAGGAATCAACTTTAAGACAGAGAATCCACACCATGCTCTCAAACCCGCCCTTCCTGGGCGGCCTCAAGAAGGGGTCCTAGATTTTCCCATGTCTTCACATGTATCTCTCCATTCAACATGCTCAAAATTGCCCAAGGTGAAGAATGACACAAGTTGCAAGTTTGTTTGATGGATGATCAAGATCACACTCAGGAGATGAGATAATTAAGGTCATTCTAAGAGGAAGGAAGTTTGAAAGTCATTAAGTCATGGAGGTGGAAGAGAGTGTCAAGGTTAAGGTAAAGATGGGTGCACATGGCAAAATCCTCACTACCTATCCAAACCCGCCCTACCTGGGCGGTCTCAAGAAGAGGTCTTGGATTCATTCATGTCTTCACATACATCTCTCCATACAAACACTCTAAATCCGCCCATACTCTTAAGAGTTTCACATAGCATGCAAGGAGTTTAAACCAATCAAAGAAGTAAGTGAAGGTATCTTGAAGTTGTCAAAACCAAGTAAGAATTGCCTAATTCATGGAAAATCCTTACACCTCCTTGAATCCCGCCCTCCCTAGGCAGCTTAGACCATTCACTTGGACAAGTCCATGTTCTCACATGCATCTCTCCATACAACACATTCAAAACCGCCCAGGGTGCTGGAAAGGTGGTCTTCATGAGGATGAGCTAAATGAAGTAATCCATATACACTCTCAAGACTATCATGTTAAGAGACTCACTTTCATTCACCACTTTCACATCATTCACTCCATGCAACATCTTCAAGGCCGTTCTTACTAGGTGGACCTCACCAAGACACATGGACGTCACCACCCAACATCTAGGATGTGTCTTCAAAATTCATAATCATTTCAAGATTATACTAAGAGTTTAGATTGATGGAGAAGATTTATCAAATGGAGGAATGAACGTCAAGAGAGATTAAATCCACATTCTGCCTTCCAACCCGCCCATGCAAGGCGGCCCTAAGCCTTCCAAGAGGACAACACTAAGTCTCTCACACTATATTAGCTTCAAAAGAGTCATCAGTAACATCAAATGAAGGTTAAAATTCAAAAAATCCATGCATCTTCCTTGAACCCGCCCTCCCTAGGCGGCTTTAGACCCCTTAGATGGACAACATCATCTCCATATGAAATTCTCCACACCTACCCTCCAAACCCGCCCATGCTGGGCGCTATGAGCACAAAGGCATGGAAAATGTTTAAAAACATTGAATTTACCTCTTACTAGGCCAACCTCATCACACTAGGCCGACCTGCTTTAGGTAAAGGCAAAGTTTGGTATAAAAGGAGGATTATATCTGCATTCTAAATCAAAACAAATACAATATTAATTCTGATTTTGCAGCAGAACAGCAAGGAGCAGCAGCAGATTTCAAGGAGAAAAGTAAAAAATTCAAGAATCTTCAAAATCAAATTTTCCAAATTTTTTATTTTTTTTATAAAATCTGCTTTTTCTAAGGTATGTTATTTTGAAATTAATTATTTTTTGTCCCACATGCACAAGGAGATAAGGTAAATATTAGAAAATCCTTATTTTAAGAGGTCACATCAGCCTAATGAATATGTTGTCTTCTCTTGTAGGAAGAGGTAGAGGATGAATGCGAAAGAAAGACAAGCCTTGATCAAGAGCGACAAGCAAGGAGTCATGCCGGAGACGAAGATCATGTCCAAGTGGAGGAACGTGAGTGACACCAACTTGGGTCACATCGACATGGAGGAGATCAAGAAAGAGCTCTACAAGGCAACTCACTCCAAGGTCATCCATGAGATGCTTCGCAATGGGATCGTCCAAGCCGCATGCTTTCCGCCTGCCTTGCCGAGCTCCGAACTTATGTGGGAATGTGCTGATCATTACAACCAAGAGACTAGATGCATTGAGACATCTGATGGAGAAGTTATAGCTCACTTGAGGAGGGAGGCCATCGCCGAAACATTCAACATCCTGAAGCATAGGAAGGTCACCGTCTACATTCGAGAGCAAACTCAAAAGGTGTTTGAAGGTGCAATAAGTGATTGTAAGCAAGAGATAAACGTCAATTGGGTAAAGCAACCAAGGAGTCATCATAGCAAATTGCCGAAGAAGCTCAATAAATCAGATTTCATCACGGAGTTTGGCTACATGGTAATCTTCTTGAACAAAATCATGGGTTGTCTAACAATCATCAACATTCGATGCGTGGATGTTCGTATTCATGCAAGAGATCGTCAAGGGTGAAGTGATGATTGATTGGGCCAGCCTCATAAGCAACAATATTCATGAGCAGATGATCAAGCTAAAGGAGACTAAGTCCTTCTACATGAGCTCATATGTCATCTATATCCTCGCAATGTGTGGAAAGTATGATGGATTGAATTGCAGAGGTAACATAAGGTACGGCCCCGGACAATTCAGTGTGTACGATTGCTACCCGCAATTGCAGCTAAAGTCCATAGCCCACTATAAGCGTGTGAATGATGCATTCTTCATGTTCATTGTGAAAAAGCTTCAAGGAAATATGCATGAGAGGTTATCGAAGGATGCAAAGAGATTGATTGGCAAATATGGACGATGGTACATCCAATTTCCGAAGTTCACCTACTTGAGGATCCAAAGATTTTCATCTTATCCTTACCGCTTGCCGAGGTATCCTACCAATAAGATGGTACTACTAGAGGTGACGAGGCAACTGTTGGCTTGGGACAAAATTCAGAAAGATAAGAAGAAAGCCGGAATCAATTTCTCGATAAGAGTTGGAAAGTTGGAAACTTGCCCAACACTGCAAGCTGCACAGCATTCAGAATATGAACTTCAAGCTTACAATCTTGTGCTTCATGACACGAATCGAGATCACTTTGATCCATTCAACACGATTCGGAAGGCGTTTGGGAAGAAGTTTGGACACCGAGAGCACCAAGAGGATCATTGGGCAGATGCAGACGATGATGAGCACATTAGAGAGAAGAGGTGTTCGAGAATGGCTTGGGATTTGGTGAGATCTTGTAATATAATGCCTATTCCTAATCAGTTAGAGGAAACTGAAAAGTTTTTCGTGCAAAAGATGTTTGACAAGGACCTATCATTATCAATTGGGTTGAGAGAGAAGATGGTCATGATGAGTGGATACAGCGAGTCATACATATCACAAAGAAGTATGTAGATCGTGAAGTTCAGAAGCTTGAGAAAGCAAACAAGGACATAACATACGACTTGATGGGAGGAGCTGACTTGTAGCAATCACAAGAAGTGGATGATAGTGAATCTAGCAACGAACACCACAGTGAGTCTAGTGGATATCGTATAAGCTCCAGAGAAGAAGCTCAGCATGGCAAGAGGAAACATCAAGACGACTCACGTGGAGAAAGTAGTCGGAAGAAGACAAAGTTGAGTTCACAACATGAGATTAGTACTTCTTCCAGGCAAGAAGGTGGTCCTTCTCAAGATATGAATGTGACATCAGTAGTGGAGAATGAAGAGAGAGAAAACCAAGGAGCTCCACAAACATTAGATCAAGCACACATGCATGACATTCTAGCTGAAGAAGTCCAATCAAGTCCCTCCAAAGATCAAGAAGTTGTTACACATGAAATAGATGTGCACATTGAATCGTCTAATGAGGAAGCATCATCACCAGGATTAGAAGTTGAAGCTCAAGAACAAGATGTTCAAGAAGATTTGTCCGCCTTGCCAGAATGGTTGAGGAAGAGAGTAAAGGAGACTTCAATAGTGGAAGTAGCGCTAGAAGTCAACATACAAGAGTTGTTAGGCAAGACAAGGCGAGACAAAGGAAAGGAGAAGGCGACTAGATTCTCCAAGATTACAAGAGATAGTTCTGGATCCAGGAAAGTACACATTGCAGTGCCAAAGGTAGAAAAAACAATTGATGATATTGCTCCTGAAGACTACAATGTGACTACTATGGATTTAGGACCAACAACCGAAGAGCAAGATTTTGAAGAATTGGAGGAATCAATTTTAGTTGTTAAGGAAAGATGTAGGCGTGAAAGGGAAAGAGGAGATCAATTGGAGAAAGAAAACCTCGCCTTCAAGCAATATATCCAGCAGTTGATGAATCCAATTCGACAGCGTGAAGGGACAGCTACTCCACCTCCCATGCTTTCACAAGAATCTGTTGCTCAGTTAGAGGGTATGAAATCACAGTCCCAAGAACTGAAAAGCTGGATAGGAAGAGTTAGAAATCAAGTAGATACATTCATTGATGAACTCATCCAAAAGTATGAAACCGTTGCTCAATTGTTGGAAAGACTTCAAACAATTTCAGCAGTGTGTTCCCAGTCCGATGTTGTCAAAAGAGAATACATCCCACACTTGGAAGATTTGATGAACACTCCACTGTCAGCATTGATAAAGGAAGGGGTAGTTAAAGAAGGTTCATCATATGATTTCTCTACTTGGTACTTCACTATGTACATAAGAGAGTAGCTTCTTGATAAAGTTAAAATGGATTGTGCTCGAGTAGACAGTGTGCTTCAAAGAGCTCATAATAAGATAGTTGGTGTAATGGATGATATGTGTGATCTTACAGGTGAGGTTGCCTTTCATGACGTGAAGAGTCACATACATTCTCATTACTTCAACTCTACTCACTTCATTTCTGGTGAACAACTGAACGACATCTATTCCTTGATCTCATTCATTGGTGGTAGGCGGGTTAGTCTAGCAGAGTGGGAGAGGACAATTGATGAGCATACACGAGATGTGAAGAAGGCAGAAGGAACCATTCAGAACGCACCAAGTGTACCAGTTGCTGACATGGCACAGGTTGTTCCAAAGTTCGTGGCATTGGTCCAAAAGAATAAACATAAGAAATAAATGCCACGTTGGCAACCCACATGGACGCCAAGGTGTTACCTTGGAAAACGTGCTTTTATTGCTTCTATATCTCTAATAATAGAAAGTTGTTATAACCACCCTTGATGTGGCATGATCTGGGCCATCGAATCCAAATTGATCCTGGCCATTCATTGTATTTTGAGGGCTATATAAGCCTCATTCCTCTTCATTTTGTATAATGAGTTTTGAGCAAATTAGAGCTGTTGCTAAGACTTTGCTGAGATCAATACAAGTTCATTGTTGAGCTATTCATGGTGATATTGTATTCAATGTTTTAACTTAGTTTATTTCCTTCAAAGTTTGTTAGCTTTAGTTTGTGGAAGTCATTGTCTTTCGATTGCTTGGTGAAATCTCTATATGTTCATACCTTTTATGATTTGTCGCTGGCAAGTTGTAGTGTAAGGTTAGTCTGAACACATCACAAACGTCACTTCGATTGTTCATACAACAATTTGAAAACCTTTAGCTTATCCTTAGAAGATTGCATCACCTTTGTGGAGTTGTTGTCTCATGGCGAAGCAAAGCGTGGTTGAGATTTCCAGGAACTGATGACAATAGCTTGCACTTAGATTAGATATTCTTTCTAAACCCACGTCTTTTGCATTTTTTTTGAAAAACATTGTTAGAAGTAGGACCAAGAGCTGAATTGCTATATCATAAGTTTATCATAGCGTGTAGCCTTGAAGTGATTGTTACAACCTGTGCGAGTGTAAACGGTATTTTCCTGCCGTTGAACACTAAAGTGTAAGTCCCTTTGTATGAAACAGCAAATCACATCTTTGCCAAACAAGCTATTCTAAGTCGAGAATTGAAGATAAGGAACCTTGGAGTCTACTCAGTTGATCACAAAGTTCAGCATCTGAGTGATTTTGTTCAAGAGAGGATAGAATACGCAAGTATTTTATGCTGCGTTGTTTGTGCAAGGAAAACACATCAACAGGTTTCAGACTTGTCTGCAGCATTTATATTTGTTATCACAGCCTTCCAAAGGCATATCATATCACAAAAGAATTCAAGACTATTTTAACAAGGCAGCGCTGAGATAGATTTATGAGGTATTGGTAAAGTTGGTTGTCAAAAGGGAGACAAGTTCTGACATATAAAATCCCATCAGCAATCATTGATAAATCTTTGGTTTTCAGAATATTCGTTGACTTTTGAGGAGTCCTAACACCTTTAGGACTTTAACTTTATCACTTACCTTGGAGATGCTCATTGTTAAAAGAATTCGTGGGGCCCAGCAAGTCAGCTGCTACTCTTGTTAGAGATTTAATGTCATAAGGACTCTTATATGGAAGGAATTCGTGGGACCCAGCATACTTGTTGACTGCAATCAGCATTTTCAGACAGCTACAGCAGACTTTTACCATCATTGTATTGTAATTTTGGTCCATTGGTCATCATCCATAGGAAATGGTATTTGGCTATCATTAAGCCATATTGTTGAGGTATTGAAATCATAAACAAGTCTGAATTGTAACAGCCAGATTTGAGTTAACTCCTCATTCATTGTTTACCATTGTAATCTGTATTCCTTGGTTATTATTCAAAATTCAAAGGCTGCCATCATCTATTGTTGTTCATTTTACATGATTGGCAACTTGTAGCACAATGGTACAAGAAGGAATCAAATTTCAGTCCTAGGGTTCGAATTTCAAATAAATCATATCAGATAATCAGAATTTGAGCAAATATCTTTAGAAGGGATATTACATATCTCTATGGACTTTATCACAGGTTTACCAAAAGTCCAAGGCCGGGATTGCATCTTCGTGGTGGTGGACAGATTGACGAAGTTTGCACACTTCTTTGCCATTCCTACCACCTACACTGCAGCATAGGTTGCAAAATTGTTTTTCAGAGAGGTATTCCGTCTTCATGGGTTGCCGCGGAGCATTGTGAGTGATAGGGACAACAGGTTTCTAAGCATTTTTTGGCAGGAGCTCTTTAGGTTGACAGGGACATAGCTCACCCCCAGCACTAGCTACTACCCACAGACAGATGGCCAGACAGAGATGGTTACTAAATGGGTGGAAGGATACCTCCGAAATTATGTTTCAGGGCAGCAAAAGGCATGGGTAAAGTGGCTTCATATGGGTGAATATTGTTATAACACCACTTATCACATGTCCATTTAGATGTCACCGTTTATGGCATTATATGGGTATGATGCACCGAGTTTTGTTGATTTGTTGTTTGGTGATAGCAAAGTACCTAAGGCCAAAGACCTATAGGAGAATCGAGATGTTATGAGGTCTTTGAAAGAAAATATTCAGAAGGCACAGAATCAACAGAAACAGTATGTAGATCAGCATAGGACTGAGCGCTCATTCAAAGTTGGTGACATGGTGTATTTGATGTTGCAGACCTACAAGCAGTCAACTCTCAAGAAGAGTGGAGCAGAGAAGCTTAAGCCACGTTACTATGGACCCTTCAGGATCTCCAAGAAAGTTGGAGAAGTGGCTTACGAGTTGGAGTTCCCGATAGGTAGCAGGGTACATAATGTATTTCATGTATCTCGCCTCAAAAAGGCGCTTGGGCACAATGTGACACCTTCTGCAGAGTTGCCTCCTCTTGATGAAGAGGGGAAGTTGATCTTAGTACCTGAGGCTATTATTGATACCAGAGAACGTACCTTGTAGAGGAGGATCATCAGGGAGTATCTGGTCAAATGAAAAACCTGTCAGTTGAGGATGCTACTTGGGAGAGCAAGCAGATTTTAACGCATCTTGATCTGACATTGCTTGAGGCAAGCAATCTTAGGGAGGGCGGACTGTAATGTCCCCTTTCTCTACACAGAGTTAGTCTATCACTGGGTTCCCGTAGACTGACTATCCTAGTTAGGGAACCATGGTTGCATGACCTTGGATGTGTTATTCAGTGGTGTAGATGTGGTTTGGGTTCATTGGATCGAGTTGCCACTTTCCAAAGGTGGCTTTGATTGCTTATTGCCCATACTTGGTATTTTTAGTAAATTCGGGAATGGTGTCGTTTTGGGATTTTTCAGACTTGGAATGGATGCGTCTCGTCAAGACCTTTCCAATGAGCTATAGAACTCTGGATTCCAATATCATCTTGGTTCCCATTTTAAAGTCTAAAAGTTGAATTAATTTATTTAATTGGGACTTTAGTAATATTTTATAAAGTGACTTGAATGAAGCAAAAATCAACAATGTCACTTAGGTGACTTGGGCACCCATCTCTAGGGAAGAATAAAGTGGTTTTAAAATATAATGTTCCCTCTCAAAAAGCAACGCCTCATTTGGGGAAATAAAAGTGGAAAAGTGAGTTTCATTTCTCCTGCTTGAGTTTATGAAAATTGTTTGTTTTGGCTCTGCTAGGGTTTCAGGAGGGTTTGAAGAGATTTGAACCCAGGTGGCTTTTGGAGACAAAAACCTCCATTAGTAACAGCATTCTACAGGCGTGAAAGACTGTCCAAAGGTGCTAGATTGGCAAATGCATACAGTGTTTGCATCCTGTACTTCAATGGAGTTCGTTTGATAAGTGTTTGGGGCATATTGTTCAAACCATTCGCAGATTTGTTGATGATCAGCAGATAGCAAAGGAGTTAGAGCAGATTTTAGAAGCTAAGGAGTTTAATGCAGCCATACATCTATTCATGCTGGTCGTACTTCATGAGCAGGCCGTACTATCTTTGATGGAAGTTTAGAGTGGGTTTTTGTTCACAAATAATCTCCTAGCATGGTTGCCTTGGGACTGCAGCATAGAACAGAGATATTAGAGGTGTTTTTGATGAGTTAGCAGCTGCTTGGGGACTGAAATCTATGACAGCCAGGCCGTACAGCAGCTTGGAGGAACGTGGGGGTTGTTGGTAGTCATTTCATTGTGTTCGGCAGCAAATATCTTCCTTGTTTTTGGTGTATAGGGTCTTAGATCAGCTGATATCATTTGTATTGCAAACTTTCTGTCATTTGGAGTGGTTTGGAGGAGTTTCTATACTACCCGGTTGCTGGTCCAGCTACAGCACATGTATGACATTGCATATTTCCATATGGGTATGTAATAGTAAGTCATATTTGGTGATTCTATGATCTGGGTCTCTCATATTTTCTTCATATATATTGTTCTTTTTCTGGGTTTCACTTGCAAGCTATATTCTCTATGTATTCTGCGAAGAAAACAAACACATCTCAAGAAAACTGAAACACCTTATGCATCTTCCATCCAGTCTGAAAGAACACAATAAAATAATAAAATAACACTATTAAGATTTTAAAAAGAACCAACAGGTACGGCACATTATAGGGAACGAAGCCTAAATATGGTATATCCAATAGGCATGCACCTCACTGCCAACATCACAAAAAAGTTATGATCCTTGGTAACGTAACCACTAATGGTGCACAAATATTAGCATATCCAATATGCACATGTCAATAAAAGTTATGATCCTGAATACAAAAGGCAATCTCACAAAGAAATAAAGGTAACTATGGTGTAATCACATAATACAAAAGTAAAGAAAATAATGTGGAAGGGCATGGCCTGGGGCCTATTTTAACTCTGAAAAGAGAAGAAAATCAAATGATGAGATATGGATTATTTCCACAAACGTCACAAAACTCAAAGTCAACCTAAAAGGCTAGTTACAAAATGTTATCATTGTGACATGGAGAAAGAAAGAAAGAAAGAAATTATATTAATGTCCACAAATGACCAAAAGTAGGTCAATGGGACAATAGCATGATATAGGAAGAGAGAACCCTAGAAGTAAAATAATAAAAGTACATAAGACAACATAAAACACTATGCCACTAACAAATAGCAATGAAGGGCAAACAAGAGAACCCTAAAAGCATGTGCCGATGAAGATTGGAAGGAAATCTCATTAAATATCTTTGTGTCTTAAATGGAGGACTTATGAGCCATTATTAGTCACTGGGAAGGATATGATAATGCTCGCTATGGAGTATCCAAGGCCAACTAGGCCAGGCTAGGAGATCTTAGGAGGAAGCAAAGAACTTCCTCTAGAAACTCCCTTAACATCCAAGGTCCATGTAGCTCCTGTAGTACAAAGAAACTCATAATATGAATTTGTCGTTGAGGTCTGGGGGAGGCCGACAAGTAGTAGATCTATGTTGTTGGAAAGGGACTAAGTCACGTTGGTAGGAAGGAGTAGAGCCACGACGCCTAGGGAGAGTAGGCATCTAAGTAATCTGAGTAATAATGGTGTGTTGCAAGCACCACTAACCTAGGTGTGCTGGAAAAAAGAGAGGATCAACATGGGGAATCTAGCACCTCTAGACTCACCCTATAGGGATATGTGCCAGAGGGTGACAGCCTCACGAACAAAAAGAGCCAAGCACTACTAGTTTGAATATCTAAAGAAAGTAGGTAGATTATTACATGAGTCCCTGTAGAGGTAGTGATATCTTCCCCAAATCTCATAGTAAATGGGGCATATGAAAATGAAGTGTTCCTTAGTCTCCACCTCCTCAAGAGAGAAAAGTTGACAGATCTAGCCCTAACAAAGGATGTGATTATCAATTTCAAACCGTAACTAGTTAGAGCACACTCTCAACAAGCCAAGGGAAAACCTCAAGCCATGGGGCTAGTGGCGTTGTGAAATATCCTCTTTTAGAATTTTTGGGATTTTGTAATTTTTTTGTATTATTCTGATTATGGAAAACTAGAAATAAATGCTGAAAGTAAATGCTAAACTATGTAATCAAACCCTAGGTTATTATGGAATGAGAGATATTGAAAATGAATGCTCACAAGCTACAAATTATTTTGGTATTTTCTAATTATAGAAGACTGAAAGTAAATGCTAAACTATGAACTATTATTTTTGGAGATTTATTGATAAAACAAAAATAATACTGTAATTCAGCGATACACTTAATATTTCTTTTATTTGGTCATAAGACTGGAAATGGATATAAAAATAACAATCTACACTACTGTATCATGCAAACATTAAAATAAGCATACATAATAGCATCAATTAATAATATATTGTGGGTCTATTATCAATGAATAGTAATTTTTGAAGCTCTTGAACACACTGTGATAAATCCGAAGTATACAAATAGATCCTACACTAGCGACTTAACAACAATATGTAATTTATGAAGTAACAATGCACGGTTCACCTTATTGGCTATTAGCATTCATTCATAAGCAGCAGCAAATAACAGTTAAACAATTCAATATCAGTTTATGTATAAAAGCAAATCAAAAATGAATATTGCAACCATAGCAGCATAAATCTTTTGGAGAAAAAATCGGCAAACCAAAAGTATAAGATTTTTTCAAAAAATCGTGAAAAAATAAGGAAAAAATCGGAATTTTACAAAAACTTAAAAAAACATAGAAGAATAGAGAAAAACTATTTTTTTTAATTTAAAGGCATTTCAATAGCATAGAGATATGGAGAGCAAATAAAATTGACAATGTAACCCATCAATTGTGGAATATATATTTTTATCATTTATGTTCATATCACTGATTACATTGCATTGCATAATGCATACATTATAGTGCAAAAACAACAATTAGACGCTAATAGTTTTGAAAATGTCAATTATAGTTTACTTTGTACAAAGTCAACCAACAAAATAAGTACAAAGTTCCAAAAAATAAGACATAGCCAATGACTCTTCATGCTATGAAGAGTCATTCACTCGAAGGTTGCATGTCCTAATGATGAAGCTCCTGGGTCAAGGCCTCTCCTATATTGTTCTACATGATCATGATCAACGTTGGCCTCTGTCATGATATCAAAATCCTCAAAATCAACAAGGACACCATCATTTGCAATCCACTCATTTTCTAGATCAAGCTCGTCGAGGTCAATTGGCTAGTCTTCCTCAGCAATACCTATTTTTTTCCATATAACAGTTAGATTTGGCAATTGAAAGTGAAAAAACAATGATTACAATTTATAATATGATTTCAAGTATTTCAAAACTCTAACCTTGAGCTTTCTTTAGCTTAAGGCGAAGGTTGTGGTGAACGAACACCATGTCATTCATCCGTAGTTGTGATAGACGGTTGCGTTTCTCGAAATGTATGTGTTCAAACACACTCCAAGTACACTCGCAAGTAGATGAACTACATGACTGGCTCAAAATGCATTTCGCCATCCATTGAAGATTTTTGGCTTCTTAGCAAAAAAATCCCACCATTGTGCTAAAAAAACACATTATTTCAAGATGATATCATGTAAGATTTTCTAAAAACTTAACGCCTTTAATGTACATGTCCACAATAGAGAAAGATTGTCCAAAGTTTATAAAGTCTACCTGGTTTGATGGTCTTCCTGCCATGCACAGCAGCCCTACTCGAGAAAAAACCCCTTCCCTGCTTATATATTGTACACACTACCATAGCTGCTTCCAACTTTTCTGCAGTAGGGAACTTTTTTCCATGCACGTGAATAGGCCCTGTGACACCTCAAGATTATCATCCTTGAATGAGAGGCTATAGAAGAACATTGGATTCAGATAGTATCTAGCAGCATGGAGAGGAGAGGGGAGTGCATCTGTCTATCCCATCTCCTATCGATTATCTCCCATAATGGCATATACCTAACCTCATTATTTTCCATCCTAGTCATAACCTCATTCGCCCTATCCATGGCCTCATACAAATAGCTCATTGAGGGTTTCTCCCCATCCACTAGCCTCAAAACTTTTACTAGAGGCTTTGAAAATTCTACAACTTGTTCAACTGTGTTGGTGTTTTAATTCGCACCTTTGGAATATGATTTGGAAACGGACAACTATGCATAGATAAACTGCTCTCCTATTGGAAGGGGGAGTTCCCTTTCTTGCTGATGTTCGCTGAAAAGATAATTAAATGAAACTTGGCCTATCTTCTTTTTGATTCTCAGCTGCGAGCACAAGGTTATAAAACTCTAAACGCTGCAGAAGAGGTTTTTTCCTTTATTAAAACTTCCACTACAACTAAGCAAAGACTAATGACACTTTCAATCTCCTGAGTAAATTCAGAGCAAAGGAAATTGAAAGTGAACAAGAAATGATTGATAACAGAAAAACTTAAGCAATTTTCCTCCAGATTGACATCACAAGAATAAAAGTACTTTAATGATGAAAGCTGAAATGAAAGCTACGAAAGCTACACATCTGACGATGAAAACTCAATGAATCGAGATAGAATATCAAAGCAAAATAGGCATGAGACTTCTATTCAATATCACAAAGTTGCACAACTCCAGGACAGCAATATTGCAGCAAAAGGTAGGCATACAGCAAGCGATCAAACACCGGAGAACAAATTACACAAAGTGAACAGACACTTGGAATATCAAGACTTGCAGGCTATAATAGGCACAGCAAACTTGTTATCGCAATTACCATTACATACAATGGGCAAGGATGCCTTTATTTATACTAAAATCAAAGGAGTAGGGAACCCTAAAATCTCCTTAATTAACCCTAACTTGCCAACTCGCAAACTTTATTACTATTCTAAGACAAAGATACAATAAACAAATGCTTTAAAGCAATCTGCTTTAAAGCAAAGAAGATTCCAACTATCACAAAGTGATTTCTTTTTTAAATATAGAATGGATGAGCTTAGGATGAAAGCAAATGCTTTAAAACAAAAAGCATATGTTTTAAAGTTGCTTTATTTTGAAATGCATCCTCATCAACATTCATGCTTTTTGATGATGTCATCCGTTGATATTCTGGGAAACAATATCTTCTAAAAAGCGAGTGACTGCATCTCTGCCAGGAACACTGATACTCTCTAGAATGATATTCTAATTCTCTAACATTTCTTCACCATTGGCAACCATCTGAAGAAATTCATGAACTTCACCCGCAGCCTTGTTGAATTTGACTGTCATTGCGGCAAAACAACTCATCTTCCCGGCATTGATATCATCATTAAAATTGTTGCAGACGAGAGTCTAGAACTCTGCTTGCACTTCCCTGAGATCATACAGGGTACCATCTTCTCTTTCATACGAACACGGGATCTAAGAGACAAAAGATCTGACGAACTTGAGGATGTTGACTACCTTTTCTTTCCATTCTGTCAACTCTAAAATCATACTGTCATAAGTTTTTACTGTTAAAAGGTATTGTGCTTTCCAAGTAGAAATTGTCTTCTTATCTTCAGTTGAATCAACAGAATCAAATACAATCTTCAAGTCAGAGATAATGATCTCAAATACCGGTCTATTTTCTGCCATGGTCTGTTGCAATCCCTGTATGCCTTGGCGTAAATCAAGAGCATTGTACTTCATTTGATAAAGCTCTGCAAGTACAACCCTCCCTTTAGTCACAAATTCTTCCACCCAACTGTTCATGTGCCTCCCATAGAGAACCAACTGACTAAAGTGTCGCTGATCGGCTAGTGATTCAAGATTTGGTGGAAGAAGTAAATCAGCCTATGAAGTGCCATGGAAAAAGTTGGAAATGTACTGCTGCAGCTGTCGAACTTCGACTTTGAGAGCTGCCTTGTCTTCTCCATCTTTCAACACCCTTTCCTTCAAATTATCCGCTACAACCTCGAAGAGATTGACGTCTGTATGGCGGGTACTTCTCCCAAGGTTAGCTTTGACAACCACTAAGTCATCAACCTCGACATCATCAGCGCTTCTATTTTCTGGCGGTGTTGCAGTTTCAAGAATTATTTCTCCCTCCGCATTCTTCTTAATGCAAACCTGCTTCTTCAGCTTCTTGTCTGGTGTGTCTTGGTAGACACTTTTCAGCTCTATTAAATCCAGCTGATATGAGGGCTTTCTCCTCTTCCTTCCTAGAATGTTTTCAAGCCAGGATGAGCCATCCTCTCTTGGAAACTCGGTTCTAACATCATCAGCTCCTGATGAATCAATATGTGCATCAAAGTTACGAACTGGCGAATCTGGCTCTGAATCTATGTGGATAGGAGAAGTGATTGGTGAAGAAGGTGGAGAGACATGATCTGAAGGTAACACTTCATGCGGCGTTGGTTCAACTGGTGGTTGTTCCTGCTGGACATGAGTTGGAGACTCATCCTTTTTCCTCTTTAACTTAGCTGTTTTCGTTCCTTCTGAAAGAACACTCATAGCTTTTACTCTTCGTTTTGGCTTTGAAGTGGAAGGCTCTGATGGTTGCACAACTGGCGGCTCTGCTAACAGAATATCATCCTTCCGCTTAGTTTTCAAGAATATCAAACTATTTTTAACCACTCGACTCATTCTCTTCTCAATGGAAGTGCTTTCTTTTACCAACCAATTAACTGGTGTCAACGGTTGTTGCTCAATTTGGTCTCTGAAATATGTGGGAAGAACTTCACTACTCTCTGTCAAACCCTCTATGTCTTCTGATAGGATATCAAACATCTATTGAAGAGTAAACCTGCTATAATTGCGTTCTCGCACTTCAAGCTCATTAGCACAATTAGCCCAGAAGTCTTCAACTGCATGCTTATGCGTACAATTCTGACCAAGATGTGATGCATAAACACCATGGGGATCATATGAAGATCTCCTGTCGAAAAACTTAAGACCATATCTGGATGATTCATTACCGATTGCCTTGGCATCTGCTCCAGATCTACATCTATAAATACTCATCCCAAGTGGAAAATTGAAAGTTGTCTTGCGTCTACTACGCAAAAATGTATGAACTTCATAGGCTTGCCTCAAAAATTCCATAAATGCAATTTCGTCTGTAGGATATCGCGGCAACATGGCTGGCTCTTTTGAGAAGCCATATACTCTAATCTAGGAAAAAGTAGGAAATTGGATAAACCAATCAGCCCATTCTGTCATTGCTATTCTAACATCTACTGAAAACCGTATATGCAACTCGTTGTCCATATCTCGCATTGCATGCATCAAGAATGCATCATTCACCCGCCTATAATGTCGTTCAGCTTGAGAGATTTCCAACTGAGGGAAATGATGATACACATGCTGAGTACCCAGAGTTCCAACAACATTCATACCTCTGAATTGACCCTGAAAAGCCATCAAATACACAAGGTATGATATCATGTGGAATTCATGAGCCCTTTGAAAATCAATTATTTGTTGGTGGAGACTATCAATGATGAGCACCGACTAGTCATAGAATGCAGTTCCATCAACAATCTAGGACATGATGTAAAACATCCAAGGTTGAAATTTGTTTGCATCTGCTTGACCCGTGATCCGACTTAGCAAAGTAATTATTATTGCATGTTCCTCCTTGAACTCTCCAATCTCTTTTCTGTATTTTTCTTTATCATTGTTCCAAACCCTCTTGCATTCTTCAAGTGAAACAGTTAAGTTTTCTCGCCAAATTGGTATTGTAAAACACTTCTCAATGTCGTTTGGCCTCAAGCTGCAAAGCACACATCCATCTCTTGACTGAATTTCTCTTGTGACTGAGTTGTAATGCATCATGCAAGCAATCAAGAACTCGATACTTTGCACTGTGATAGGAAAGGATGCTGTTGCAAACAAACCGGAGTGTCCTAGATTCCTGATAGCATTATTTCCTGCATCCTCCAAAGAGTGTAAATTGATTACTGGAAGTACTTTCTGCAAGTCTGTTTCACAAGTTCTCAGGGAATCGTGAACCAACGTCGTTTTGTGTCTGATTTGTGTTGGAGAGTACTGCATATTGGAAGATTTGAAAATCCACTGTGAACACGCCTATGTCAGAAAAATCTTGGACAAATGGCTGAAAATTTCTTGCTGATTTTTAGAAAAAGCAGATTGTGAGCCAAAAAAGCTGGCACATGGGTTTTGTAGGCAATTCTGTTTCAAAGCAACCCAGATTGTCGGATTTTGAAAAAGCAGAGATTTTCTCAAAAAAGCAGAAAAAAAGCAGTTTCCCGAAAAAAAGCAAAACTTCAATCTTCAAGAGGATGATAAACTGGATGAACCCATCTCGACGAAAATTGAAAAAGCTCTGGTCAAATTTCTGAAAAATGATCCCCTTGAAACAAAGACCCTAAAAAAGCGAGCCTCTCTGCTTCCTCAACCTGAAACTATGAAGAACGCTGAAAAAGCACTTGGTTTGGGTCTTCGAATCTTCGTTGAAAGAAAAATAAAATCTTTCTCTGGATGCAACCTGCAAAAGATAATGAAATAAACAAGCCAAATGCTTGTCTTTATAAATCTTTAGGGCGAAAAAGAAGCTTTATTTGTGTGAGAATAAAACTTCACTCTCGTCCATGAAGAAAGCAACTTTAAAAGCATAAATCCAAGTGGATGTCTTCGAATAGGAAGAATCCCTATTTTGTAGCTGCCTATGGCTTCATGTGTAAGATGACGAAAAATATCTTCTTTTGATGATTTCATCGAACACGCGAGTTGAAAGAAGTACTAACCAATTTTTCTTCGTTTTGACTCAAATATGGCCTGTCTCTGACTTCAGCAAGGCGGAAAAATGTCACTGTTGACTGAAAAAGCTAACTGATCCTGACATTTTGGAGATTGATCAACTAAGATTCCATACCCTGCCTCTGACTGACGATCTGACATCATTTGACCAAGTTTGACCTCCCGTAAACTGCCAACGAGCGAAGATTGGGCACAAAACTGTCAGAAAACACTGTAGAGATGGAAAATATTCTATCTTTGCTCAAGTTGGGCGCCCCAAGTCAGCTAGGGTGCCTGGTTTCCCAACACTTAGCCATGTTTTCAATTTTTGCAACTTCTTCAATTTCTCGATTTGCGTGTGCGTTCCGATGGCAAAGGACCCCTGTTTGGCTGTCGATTTATGTCAACTAGGATGAAACCGAGTCTGATGATTTGGTAAATAGGCAGGCCTGATGAAAATTGAGCTGATTGTACCCTTTGTTCGCCTCGAAAAATGTGCCAAACTAATCAACTCTTAACCAGACCGGGCTGACGGAAGGAGATTCACGTTTTTCGAGAAAATCTTCAAAAATAAACTAACGCTGGAGAGTTTGGGCGCCCCAAGTCACCTGGGGCGCCTGGTTTGCCAACACTTAGAAATTTTTTTGAAAATTTTCAATTTTGTACCTTTTCTCGATTTTCGTGCCCACAACGCCTATTCAATCTTCAATTTCGGTCGTTCTAACGACTGTCGAGGCGGGACGAAGGGTGATCTGAGTAGTCTGAACATATCTGTGATGAAATCCTAGCTTTGACTGACTTTTGATTGAGTTTGACCAAGTTTGACCAACTGGAAACAGGCTAACGAAAGCACTTTCGACGTTTCTCAAAAAACGTGAAAAAAAACTAACACTTGAAAGGTTGGGCGCCCCAAGTCACCTGGGGCGCCTGGTTTCACTAGACTTAGTCAAATTTATGATTTTCCAACATTTCATTCCACCTAGGGTCCATCTTGCATCGTTGAGTCAACGACTGTTCGTCAGTTCTGCGTCATTGGAACAACGTTGAAAACTTGTCGACGAGCTTTGGCAAATGAACTTTCTCTGTTGATGCCTTCCGAGCTCATGCTTCGCCTTCTGAAAAAGCAGAAATGACCCAGTAGAGAAAACTTGGTCGTTTGAAGATTCCGTCTGAACCGCGCCAATCGTGAAGCAAAATCGACCAATGAGAATCAAGCGCGACACCTGAGTTGAAGATTCTATTTTTAGAAAGTTTTGCCAGCATCCATATCTCAAGAAACCCAAAAAGCTTGACTCGATGTCTATTTTTAGAAATTTCTATTTTTAGAAATTTTGCTTTTTTGACTTTTTGACAAAAAATTTTCTAGACTTGTTTCAAAATGCCTTAATGAAGCAAAAATTTTGGTTGGGTACAACAAGCTGCATCCCAAAAACTTGTAGAATAAATGTATTTTGCCACTATGATGCCATCTGATTGATTTGTGAAGCCATACTCCATCCACTCAGGTGAAAAGAACATTCGTTTCAAATTCATTTGATGATGGCAAAGAGTCTGCAATGCAAGAAATTGTGTAGCAAATCTTGTCACCCTAATCAAACTAGATCCTTGCCCCTTGTGAAAGAGCGCATCATACACAACACACTTGTGTGATTGTAAATGAACTTCATAACTGTGCGAGCCTTTTGCAATAGCTCCCTAATCCATTCAAGTTTTCCAATGTCCTCCAAAGTTAGATCAAGGCAATGTGCCACACACGGGGTAAAAAACATCGAGGGATACTTGTCCATCAAGAGTCTCCCAGCAGCAACACAAGCAGTAGCATTGTTTGTAATAAACTGAACCACATTTGGTGGCCCTACTACCGAGAACACCTCGTCAAACATCTCAAATAGTGCAGCCGCATATTTGATTCTATCCGATGCATCCACGGATTTCAAAATAACCGTGCCAATATCACAAGACACAAGGAAGTTGATGAGGGTTGGATTCCTTCTATCTGTCCACCCATTTGACACTATGGTGCACCCAGTATTTGCCCACTCTATTCGATGTTCATTCATAACATCTGTAACATCCTATACTGCATCATTGAGCAAACTAATCCTCAATGTCTCATAAGATGGGAATTTGAACCCAAGACCTGCAGCTGCAATAGCATCCACCATACCTTGCAAATATGGAGACCTAGCAACATGGAATGGTAAGCTAGAGTAGTACCAAAAATTTGCAATTGCTTTCTTTGCCTACTCATGGACTTATTTCCTCCATCCTGTACTCTCCAAAGTGGTCTGTGACCATGATGTAGTCCGAGGTGCAAAGAAAGAATTAATGTTTCCTCCACCTGTGTTTGGGCTACGTGTTGTAGAAGTAGGTGTTGACTCAAACTCCTTGGAAAATTGTTGTGCACCTTCCTCATCCAAAGGATGGCTCCTAGCACCTATAGAATTCAAAGCCACTTATGCCCCAGTTCTTGCCTTTTTTGCCTTACCTTCAGCAATTGCCTCAAGAGCTTGTTTTGCCTAATATGTTTTGCCCGATATGTAACATCTGCAGGGCAAACCGTGCAAGCAGTGGTGTCATGTCTTGCCTCCTTTGCCAAATGCCATTTGAAGCGATATATGCCTCCATTGACATCATTCAAACACCAGTTGCATTTGACCTTGGTTGTACCCTTGACTGATGTGCAATGTGTCCATGAAAAATCTCTTGGATGTGGCATTATGATCAAATCTGCAAATCTGCAAATGTAATTCATCATGATCTTGTTTGCTTATATATATTGTTAATGTATCCTTTCTAGATATTTCTAAAATTCCAGTTATTTTCTGACGGATGTAATGGTTCCTTCCCAAGTTTTGGTTTATCTGATTGTCTTAATTGATTATGGGATTAGAGACTTCTGATTGATCTGAATGTAATTTCTGAAATTTTGAATAATAGAGTGATCCGAATGTAATTTCTGAAATTTTACTATACGGAGTAGACCCCTAGTCTGCATTTACAGATTAAAAAACATACATGCATACAGCTAGCACTGACAGGGTGCACTAAACACTTCATTGATTCACTTTTTTGACTGGGAATGTGCTTCCGGAACTAAAATGGCTCATCCCATTATTGGTTAAGACATATATATAACATATATAAAAAAATGACTATATAAATTAAAATATATTTAATTTAGGATATAAAAGTATTAAAGAATGCCAGTCTCCTAAGACGTCTTCATGACAAATCCTTTCTGTCCATATCTCACAAACCTACAACATTGTCCTCTTTTAACAGTACATTGATGTGTCACTAGGCATGTTTCAGACTTACTAAAAAATATCCTTTTTTTCAGACCATTTTGGAATGAAGCCCTACGCTTTTCACAGCCAGCATTGCCTCTGGATCTACAAAGCCCCTTATAACTTTGACAAAGCTGATGATCCCATCACACAAGTTTTAAATTTATGCTCAATTTAGAAAGAATAGACCAACCAAAATTCAGATGCTGCATGTTAATTGTTCGCCAAAATATTTTTTTAATGATGCATTACTGTGGTACTCCCAATTTTTGTGTGTTTCCATTCACTAATTTTGTGATATTTTTGAATCATTCAGTCAGAAATTTCAATACTAAATAGTAAATACTAAGTAGGGACTATCGTCATGCATTTCTGACAATAAGATGATATGAGAATGAATTTTTTTTTACTTTTCAACTGTTCACAGTTTCTATAAAAAAAAGATTTCATAAGCATTTGTTCGCAAATTGAGAACTTGGTAACTTAAATTGACTAAAAGATTGGGCCTTTTGATATCACAGCAATTAATTTCTAGTATTTTTTTAATAAGTCAAATATTCATTAATAGATTTACAGCCACTTAACTGGTTTTTACAATTTCAACAGTAAAATATCTGAAAACCTATGTTTAATTTATATCTTATTTGGTGTCAAGTCCATAGGTCTGGATCAACTCATCTACCTATGCACTTGTAGTATGAAATCTGTATACTGGTATTCTTCACTTTGTCTAATTTACCTAAATAAATTATATAGTTGATGAGTACGGCTTTGAGTTGAATTAAACTTCTATTTAAAGGTTATGATCTAGTGATATTCAATGTCCAAATTTTTAATGCATCGAGATGAAATTGTGTTATAATTATTTTTATTTTGCTTCTCTAAAAATACTTTTGTGAATTTATATTTGATTATGAAAATTAAAGAACACATATATTCAATGGCAGATTATCGGTTAAGACATATATATAACACATATATAACAATGACTATATACGATGGAGATTATCGATTAAGACAAATATGAATACCTGGCAAATACAGTCGATATAGGGGAAACAATGACGATACAGGGGAAACGACGAATACCTGGTAAATATGCAGCAAAACAACAAATACCCTTGTTGCAAAACACGAACCCCTGTTGCAAAACACGAGCCCTTGTTGCAAAACGTTCTTCTATTACTTTGACGCAGGAAAATCCTGTAAATAGACGAGTTTTCTGGCGAAATCGCGCGGGAAAATTTACGCAGGAGATCACGGGAGATTTCAAGGGAAATTAATGCAGGAGATATGAGGGCATATAAATGGCGTTTTAGACGCGATTTTAACCTGTTTTAAACTGGATTAAATCGTTGAAAATCAGGTCAACGATTTCAACGAAATGGCGATTTAAACCAGTTAAAAAATTGCCAACCTATCTGATTCGTGATTTTTAGATGCATTTTGTTTCTATGATTGCAACAATTAATTCAAATAACGAGTAAATGTAAAGATCGCCCGATATATAATTATTTTAATATTACAAAGATCAGCACTATGAATCTTATCTAGAAATGTATAGGAAAGGCACTCAATATGAAATAGAATATATGCAACACTAACCATGCAGTGGTGACTGTTAGAGGGTATATTTCTGCCGAATTTTGGTGCAACAATGACTGGCCTCAAAATTACATAAATTTGATAATTTGCTTGCAAATGGAATCACTCCAACTAGTATAATTTGCTTTAGTAGAATTGAGGGTTTTCGTCCCCAAATCAAATTGATTCCAAGAGGGGTTTCATCCTTGAGAGTTAAATCTGAAAATTGAGTTTGCAACAATGAGATTTTGGATGCTTTACCTTGGGTTCTTGCCTCTCTTATGTAGGTGTCTGAAATGGGCCCTCTATAAATATTTTTAATTTTTACTTTTTTCCACTCAAAGTGTTAAAGCACTTTAAAAATAAAATATCACATAGGCCTTATAATGTCTCATTTAGACGGCCACACTAAATATATAAAATTTAAGTTATTCCCCTTATAATGTCCCTTAGCCTACGGGAAATAGAAATAGGCTACAAGTCTTCAATCCAATCCTTCATTTTTAAGAAGGGGACATGACAATCCGCCCTTCCGAAAATTGCTTGTCCTCAAGCAATTGCAAACATGGATGCTCAAGACTCTCTACACCTTCCCATATGGCATCTTCTCCAAGGAGATTCTTCCTACACACCAAGTACTCAGTAATGCTCATGTTCCTCAATTTCTTTTCTCTGATGTCAATGAGGGCTTCAAGAACTAAAATTAGCTTCCCCTCATCATCCAAGGGAGGCAACTCTACTAAAGGAATGGTGTGTTGTCCAAGTGCCCTTTTGAGGCACAAGACATGGAAGACATTATGGATCCTGCTGTGCTTTGGCAACTCCAACTCGTAGGCGCTCCTCATGATCTTGTAAGGTTCGTAGAACTTGGGCTTGAGCTTTTCTAACTTCTTGTATGGCTGCAACCTCAGGAACACCAAATCTCCCACTTCGAATGTCCTCTCAGTGCGGTTTCGATCGATGTAAAACTTTTGCATATTATGTGCTTGTTGAAGATGATCCTTGAGCGACCTCAATATGTCTTGCTATGCTTGGCCAAGTCACTAGTGGCTGGTACCTTGCTATCTGCAAACACCAAATCAACAAACATGAGAGCATCATATCCATAAAAATGCCATAAATGGAGACATATCTGTAGACATATGGTAGAAAGTGTTGTAGTAGTATTCTCCCAAATGCAACCATTTGACCCATGTTGTTGATCTGAAACGTAGTTCCTTAAATATTATTTGACCCATTTGTTCACAATTTCTATCTGTCCATCAGTCTGAGGGTGATAGCTTGTACTTAGAGTAAGTTTTGTCCCTGCCAACTAAAATAACTCATACCAAGAAGCACTAAGGAATCTACTATCGTTGTCACTCACAATGTTCTTAGGCAATCCATGTAATCTAAACACTTCTTTGAAAAATAAGTTAGCCACTTGGGGAGCCTTGAACTCAAAAGAAATAGCAAAGAAATGTGCATATTTAGTTAGTCTATTCACAACCACAAAAATACAATCTTTACTTGAAGACCCATGATGAAATCCATGGATATGCTTTCCCATTTTTTATTCAGGATAGCCAATGGCTACACAAACCAGCTGGAAGATTGCATTCTGCTTTGTTTTGTTGGCAAATGATGCACTCTCTAATGTGCTTGATAATATCCTCCTTTAGTCCTTTCCAAGAGAACCTCTCCCTAATCTGTCAGTAAGTCTTGTAGTATCCAAAATGTCCTACGAGTGGTGCCTCATGCAATGCTTTCAAAATCTTCTCCTTCATTCTACATTTTGGTGTTAGGAAAATCCTACCCTTATAAAGAATAAGGCCTTCTTTTACTATATACTTATCACCTTTCACTATTCCATCAAGGAGGGTAGTAGCAAATGCATTCTTAAAATACCCAGCCATAATATTAGCTTTCCAATCAGCATGGAAATTGAACATAAAGTAAGATTCCTGAAAAGTGCATCAGCTACAACATTATTCTTACCCTTAACATATTCTATATCAAAATCATAAGCTTGTTTACCCACTTTTGTTGCCTCTCATTCAAATCTCTTTGATTAAGGAAGTACTTCAAACTTTAGATCTCCACAGCTCCAACATTTAGCCTTGAATTACGAGGAGATTTAGATCTCCCATGAAATTTAGATCTTGACTTATCTTGCTTCTTGTCTTTGTTCTTGCCTTTTTCTTTCTATCTTTCGCAAACAGCTAGGACCTCCTTGGTTGATTTAGAAGTCTTTCTTAGCATCTCTTCGAAAAACAACAAAGCAACCACCTCATCCATTTTCAACTTGGTTGTAGTGCTCCCAATGGCCATAACAAGATGGTTCCATGAATTTGGCAAAGAACACAACAAAGTCATACAACAATCCTCCTCCATTTTTATTCCAATGGAGTTCAACTAAGCAACTATCATATTGAAGGCATTCATATGATCAGCTACAGATCCACGATCCTCCATTCTAAGGGTATATAGCTTCTTTCTCAAAAAGACTTTGTTAACCAAAGATTTAGCTTGATACAGATCTCCCAATTTCTTCGAAAGATTCACTATAGTGGTTTCGTTGTGAACATTCAACAACACTAAATCTACGAAACAAAGTCTAATGAGACCCTTCACCTTTCTATCCAACAAGTCGCAGTCTTTCTTGTTTTGTATCACTTGACTTCGTACCAAATATTGCATCCCATAAATCTCTATTTACGAGCATATCTTCCATTTTGAGTTTCCACAACTCAAAAGTAGTGTCAATAAACTTCATCTCTATTATGGATGTGCTTGCCATCTCTTCATACAATAAAATCAAAACTCCCACTCTATGCATGTTCCCGCTTAAACGAAGATTAGTACAAAAAACCCTCCACCCAACAACTAAGATCCGAGGTGATCAAGCTCTAATACCAACTAAAAGGAAGCAAGGTATGCGGAAATGCTTCCAACACTAATACTCTGAGGAGAATGTTATGCCAATTTTCAATCTTTACAATTACTGGAAGTAGAAACACATAAAAACATAAAATAAACAATATACCATAACACAAGTGTATGGGGGGAAAACCTTTTTGAAAGAAAATCCACACTCCAAAGCAGCCCAACGTATTATTCAATAAACAATACAGTTACAATACACTTACAAAGCAAGCCTTGATAGGAATATCACCAACATTCAAACCTAGAGTGATTTTGGCAACATTATGGTCCTGTAAATTAACTCATACAAACTACAAGTCCAAGCACCAATTTATAGGAGATGAACAAATTGAAAACCATGAATGGTTTAGGAAAACCATTTGCAAAACCATAAGGTGTATTGCGCCCAAAGCTTGGGCAACGCCCCTTCTTGGTCTTGGTCTTCCTGGCTATTTTTAGCAAATTCCTTACACAAATTACATTGTCATAAACTGTCATATTTGACCACCCAAGTTGGACTCCCCAATTTATTTTCACTCCCAATGCAAAAAGATGATCCATGACAAGTGTCCACACCTATCATAATGCTGGTCAAGATTCCAATGTAACCTGCCTCTTACATGATTTTATGCATCATAAGAATCTGTCATATTCAAAATAATCTTACAACTCCACAAGATGTCGACACATGGCCAAACAATGCCACCTCAATGTGGAACACCCACCTCCTCATGTGCAGACAAAATCCACTAAAGACAAAATCTATGTCATCTCCAAGTGGAATGCCAATGTCTTGTGCCGGAATGGATCTGATATGATAATTTTGTGGTTCTTTCAATTATGCAAGCAAACTGATCTACTCTTTTCAATTACACTTGTCTCCGACACAATATCTATTATCTATGAATTGCAAACTATGACAATAGATATAACAGTCTTAACAGTGAATCATAATAAAGAACTTTGCAAATTACAATGATATTGATAACTATGAATTGGAATCAGATCACTGCTAAAATTCGGACTTCAACTCTTCATTTATATTATCAAAATGAGGCTCTAAGGCAGCCAATTACAACTGTATATTGCTGTTACAAAGTTCAGAGGGAAATCATATGCAACATACCAATTTTGTTGATCAATTACAATGCAAAGATGCTATCCAACGTACTGCAGCTGTCAGTCCCTCTGTTGATGGTGATATGCAAGCAGACAAACCATGAATACTGATCGCTGTTAGATAGGATGTCAAAGATGAAATGCCAATGTTGATCGCTGGTACTCGTTGATGAAATCTCAGTCCAATCGCTGCCCAACTCATGCAATTCGGGGCCACTTACGAAATCGATTGCTAATGCAAAACCAGATCCCAAACGAATCGCTGCAATGATGATATACTTCAGATACAAGGGATATCTTTGACAGCGGCTAGGGTTTATGGCTGCTTGTGACCAAATATGCAAAGATAGGGATCGGCGCTCCAACAATATATCAATTATTCAAGTCGTCTTCCCTTGATGATATGAAATGTGGTGCTGTATGTAGTAATGTCCACGAACAATGTGGAGGTCTCCAACAATGAAGTCTTCAATCTCAGACCTCTGACTATGATGAACTCTTCAATGATATTCGATGATAGCAAGAATGGCTTACAGCCCAATGTCAATGATCAATCTATGAAGCTCCGATGATGAAGTGCAATGAAGTGCAAATGCGAACTCAGGATGAATCCGCCTCCATGATGTGATGGGTTTTCATCCACACACCAAAATCTCCGCAAAGGGTTTTTGTCCTCCTAAGATTAAACAACAATTGCCAAGCAAAAGTGCAAAAGTTTGCCAATAGTTCATGATGTCGGAAATGAGACACACAAGCTTCTTTTATACAAATTCAAATTAAAGATTTGAATTTGCAAATTCCCTCCAAGTTGAGTACCACCTTTATTTTATTATTTTATTGGCCTCTTTCACATATTCCAATGTGGGCGTCCAACTAGGTCAGGGCCTATTTCTTATATTTTTGTATTTGCTTTTAATTAAATAATATTAAAAAATAATATTATTTAATTTATTATTTCTTCATGGCACTCAATTAAATAATAATAATAATAAATTATTATTATTTAATTATTTACAATTGAATAATTAATGCAAATGAATTAATTTCATTTACCACCTTCGCCAGATTATTCCCTTGAATTGACGAACTAGCCTACGGGAATGAGGATAGGCTAATTCCATTCTCCGTTGGGTGATCACTCCGGAAATGGGGACATGACAGCCAACTCTCCCACAATAAGACAAAATACACAGAAGACGAAATAGTGAATACATACAAAAATATTAAAAACGAACATAAGGAATGCAGGGTTGAGACACCTCTTTCCAAGGCTAACTATTGGGTGGCTAGAGATTGAGAGAATAGGTCAACTTTTTCAATCCATAATCGCCCTTCACAATCCGGTTTGGTGATCTCTTTTCATTTCACAAAAGGGTACTTGAATCTTCAAAGTATCTACAATTGCTCTCTATATATAGGAGAAAAATTAGACATCAATTTGTCTAGGTCTAAATTCCTTTGGAGAAGTCCAGATCTATAATCCAAGAGTTTTCTTCTATATCTATCAGAGCCCTAGACTTTAATGATTGAATACTGATCCTCCTTTCTTTAATTTACTGGTTTTAGTGGTGTTAAAATTCCCCAACATCATGGCTTTTATGGGTTTGTTGCTGCAGATCCAGTCTTTCAAGGAAGTGATTTCTTGAATCCTGGTATAGATATTTGGCTACACGTTAACATAGATGTGATTTGACAGAGAGAAAAAATACGGTTTGACTTCTAGTTGTGTAATGTACTGAAGTTGATTGAGTATACTGCTAGTTGACTGTTTTAGATACTGATTATTGTGTGATAAACAATGCTTTACTTTGCTGAGTTGCTCAAATCTCAGTTGAAATAGCTAAGGCATCTTTCCCAGTTAAAGAAATCAATTGAAGGACATCTCTGGCTGTCCCTGTTTCGGGAAGTGCCTATGAACCATCCTATGGAGATACTTGATAAATTTACATTGCCATAGATACAGAGAGCTCCTATGAATTTCTGTCACCATAGATATAGACAGCTCATAAAGGACATCTATGGGCATCCCTATTTGGGTGAGGTTCTGACATCTATGCTGCAAGATACCTGATGAATTGCTTTTCCTGTTGAATATAGGTGGCTCTCCCTTTTTTGACTGCATGTGAACCATTCAGTACAGTCTTGCTGACCCTGTTTCTACACTTCAAAATTTAAACTTTTTGTGCAAAAAAGACAAGTCTTATCATCTGTCAAAACCTTTGTCATGTCACCTTTTCAGTTGTGAGTCATCAACATCACACAACCCCTACTCATCATGTTACTTTCTGCTTCTTGTTACCTTTGTGCATTGATTCTATATTGTGGTGTCAAATTGAAAGAAGAATGATCAATCTTTTGCTCAAGTCCTAAGGTGTACCTGCCCAGTTTGCACCTAATTATGAAAACAATTAAATCTTAAGATTTGTGATAAATTGAGAAAAATTCTTTCTATGGCGGTGTTCACAACTCCATCTCGCCCAATCTGGGAAATTTCTAGACCGTGACGTCTCATGATTTGCGAGTTTTTAAACTTTCAGTTTTTCGGCGGGCAGTTTGTGGAAATGATTAAAATGGGAGTTCTATATGCATTGGGGCAAAATAGTTTGATCAGGTGTTTTATATTGACATTCCAGCCAATGTGCCAAAATTTCATGAGGAATTATTATTATAGTCAAAAGTTATCCAACAATTCCTCCATCACGTTCGCAGGTTTCAAGGACAAGTTTGGCGAGATGAAGTCGAGTATTTTACATGTTTTGAGACCCACATCGGCACACATTCATTGCATAATATGCAGAAATCGGATTTGCTGAAAAGGATGCATTTTACAAAATTGGGGCAATATATTTTATTGGGCATATATCACAAGAAATACAAGTCTTAGACTTGCGAACCTTTATTGCTTCAAAAACATTCTCAGAGGCTTTGTCGGTCTCAAAAGTTTTGTTTACTTCCACTAAGGTTGTGAAAACCATCTGAAGTGCCTATAAATATTGTTTTGACGTCAGTGAAGGTGTTAAATTTTGAAAGTCCCCAAAGTCTCTGATCAGGAAACTGCTGAATCTTCTTAAAAACACCCACGAAAGAGAAATTGTCTGCCTTAAACGCCAATTAAACAAGACTCACCCTTGATCGGAGTTTTTGTTTGGTTTCAAAACTTATCCAAAACGTTGTAAGGTTTATTTAAAATGCCGGCAAGACTTTGTTACCGAAGGCTACTACTTATACCCAAGATGGTTTAAAAACTATTATCAGCAAAGGTAGGAAGTTTCTGAACCATTTTCAACCACCGATAAAGGAGACTTGTTTTTGTTATAGGGAAATTTGATTGGTTTCACAAGCATCTCATAACACCGATAATAAAGAAAATTGGTTTTGAAAGTTTCCATCGGTCCTCACTAAAGCTTTCGAAAGTCTTCTACACCGCCGACGAAAGACACTTACATTATTTGTTTTAATCAGAGAATAAAAGATGTTTTGAAAGTAGTCTTCCCTACCGACGAAGTTAAGAATATCCTCCAAAACACCGATCAAAGAATGCCTTGAAGCTGCTAACTTCCAACACTCCACACGTTGCTTAAAAGTAGCCTATATTTGTGTAGGATGAAAAACGGTTTGAAACTATTTTATCAAGAAATGAAGTAATCTTCAAAAAGGATCTGAACATCCAACAAAGCATAACGGTATGGGCGTCCGCCAAAATATAATGGAATAACATTTTCGTCAAAAATGTTAGTCGCTAGCACATACACACAGCATGTAATATGTTTGACAAACTATCTCAAAGAAATGCCATCGAATGGGCTGCAATAAGTGAAGGAACATGCACAAAATGGTTTTGTTGAGAAGGCCGTAGAAACTTTTAAGCAAATACAACTGGCTATTGTAAAACCGAACTCCACGAACTTTGCTAGCATCCTCTCGGGCTTATGCTCAGAAGAACACAAAGATTGTAGACTCCACCATATATTTGTCATCTCCAAGCATGCAATGGTTGCAGGATATTCACAAAATAGTTGCTGAAACTTATTAGCAAACGTGATTGGTGAGTGTAAAACCAGATTCTATAGCTGCCGCACCACCAAAACAGAGTGAAAGTGAAATTTTTGTCAGATATTATAGTTGGAAATGCTTTGTTAGACATGTATAAAAAAATGTTGACGCCTAGACAAAGCGGTGAAGCTCTTTGGCAGAATGCCTCTAAGAAATGTGGTCTCGTAAATTACAATCATTGCACTATAAGCACATGAACTGTTTTACAAAATACCTCAAAGAGATGTGATCTCATGAAGTGCAATGATCGCAAGTTTTTCACAAACTGGGTTTGTTGAAAAAGGCTTTAAAAACTTTAAAGGAAATACAATTTGTTTTGACTATATTCTTCTACCCACATCACATGAGAGCTTTGCAACAGATTATGGGCACCCATCAAGGTGTCGTATAAACAAACATGGTCTCATGGAATTCAATGATGTTGGGATATGTACAAAAAGATTTGTTGAGAAGGCTTTAGAAACTTCCAAGGAAATGCAGATGGCAGGTGTAAAATCAGACTCAACGACCTTCGCTATCATCCTCCCAGCGCATGAAAGCATACATAAACACCCATGAACTGTTTGACAGTTTGCCTCAAAGAAACGTTGTCAAATGGAATGCAATGGTTGCAAAATGTACGTGAAGGGGATATACTAAAAAGACATTAAGAAATATTCTTGCCATTCGCTACTCTTCTCAATCTCACAGCCTCGATTTGTTGAAAAGGTCTTAAGGGACTTTCAAGCAGGTGCAAGAGGTAACTTTAGTGTAAAACTTGCAAAAAGTCTCATTATGAAGTACAAATCTCAGGACTATGAATATGCTCCGATGATTGATACTATGCTTCCAAAGGTATTCGACATTAAAATGGGGCACATTAACCTGCAAGACATCCGAACATCACTAATGCAAGGAGAGCGGTCAAAATTGTCCCGCAGGATAGTAGAAAGTGGTCTAGTGGATGCGGCTTGCTTTCCTATAGAAATGCAGTGTCCAGAATTAGTGATAGAATGTGCAAAAAGGTACAACCTTGAAGCTAGAGAAATTAGGACTATTGACAAGTGCTTGATGGCCAAGCATGATGGAATTTCCATTGCCATCATTCTCCGACTGCCATACAAGGAAAAATTCACTTGTATTGATAAGCAAACAGCCTACAAGTATTTCAGTGATAACAGAAGCAAATGTTTGAACAACTTAGCTAAAGAATGGATGGTGAAATCCAGAGGTGGACAGTCTCAGCTTCCCAAGATGCTTCATCGCTCTCTTTTTATTAAAGAAATCTTTCATCTGATAGTCCTACTCCACATATTAACAGGCAGTCCCGATTCAACTGAGTTCAAGATGTGGATGTACCTTTTCATCATGGTCATATCAGCCGGAAAACAATTCATTGATTGGGGTCATCTTATCAGTGACTACATACATGATCAGTTAATCCACTTCAAGACAAGTCAACGCTTCCACATGTCATCCTACTTGATATATGCAATCGCTAATTTGAGGTCATGGCCAGGTTTGAGTACTCTTGGTGTTCTGAATCAAGAGACACAGATTTACAACTACTACAAACAACTGCAGCTAGAAGAGAGTTTTGTGTATTTCAGACGAGTGAATGATGCCTTTACAATGCTAGCAGTGAGTCTACTTCAAAGAAATACGGCTATCAGAATATCGAAAGAAGCGGCACTATTGACAAAGAAGTACGGAAATTACTTCATTCAGTTTTCGAGATTCACCTACCTTCGAGTAAGAGGATTCGATGACTATCCTTGTAAGTTGCCAAGATACGTGGATGATAAACTTGTTTTGATCGAGCTTTGTAGACAGCTGGTGTCAATCCAAAGGAAATGCAGAGATAAGAAGAACAAAGGAGTTGCCTTCCCTATTTGCCTCAGTCATTACAGATGTGAGTCTAGCTCAAGAGCAGAAAATCTGGATAAGGCTCTAGCTAAGATCAATTTGTACACATACCAGATGAGATTCCCTTTCGATAGCAAAGACTATGTCAGGAATAATTTGAAGCTTGGTCCTAGATATCTTCATTTCCCTAATATTGAAGACTTTTGGGAAGACTGTGAAGATGAATTCGAAGTCAGAAAAAGAGATTGGACGAGATTCACCTTGAAACAAATCTATGATTTCAAGTTGGAATGGATCATTGAAGGTATTGAAGATGATGAATCGGATCTAATTAATCCCTTCTATTTTAAAGAAATCCAAGCTCAACCTCTTCCTGCTATCAATTGGGCAGATCCAACGGTTAGAGATGTCAGAGAAAGAACCAGTTTTGTGATCAAAAAGTCAGAAGCTTAGATCAGAAAGAAAATAGCTCAAATGGTTGCTACAAAACCAACAAGTAGAAAGGAGACATCAAAAAGAAGTAACCACCAAGACAATTCTACTTCATCAATTCCTTCTCATACACCAGTTATGGATATTCTTATCAAAATACTCAAGGAAGCAGTGGAGATGAAGATCCCCCAAGAAGAAATAATCTCCAAAACACATGCGGAGATGAACCCAGACAAAAGAAGAAGAAATCAAGATCAAGGGATAAAGAAGGAGGCCCTACTTCAAGAGAAGAGAAAGAACAAGAAGAAGTCCTGATTGATTTAAGGTTCGATGAAAGCATACCAACTACATCATCTTCAATCCTCATTGAATCCCCTCATCATGAAGTACATCATCCTACTTTAGTTATGGAACCTTCTTCCTCAAAGAACCCAGTATATCAAACAGAACAAGTTGAAGAGAAGGCAACCTCACCAATACCTAAACAACAAAGTCTCCAACAAAATAATGTACAGGAGCTCTCAGAAAATCTTTCCCTCCCATGGTTGGAACAAAGTCTATTTAAGAAAAGAAAGGTAGAAGAGTTGGTTGTTCCTGAATTCAACACAGTATCCGATCTTTTCAAGAGATCTGGGAAACTGAAAAAGATCAAGGTGACTTCAAGAATAAAAACTGATTCAAACTCAGGAAATATGTGTCTAGAGATAGCTCGGCCCATCTCCGAAAAAGATGTAAATAAAGCCACTCCTGCAGATTTTGTTATGACAAAAATTGATATGGGTCCATCTACTCATGAAGCTGACATACAGAACTTCAATATAGTAGCCGCAAAGTTAGTAGAAAGGATTGAGAAAGAGAAGTAGTCTAAGGATCAACTGAAACAAGTACAGAATTTGTCTTCCTACTTGAAGTCCATAGTTGACACTTCTACCATGCCACTCAATGTTGATCACCAGTCAATCATCTTAGGTCCAGAAGGAGAAGTTGAAAGGGGTGCTATTGATAATCTTTAAAAATATCAAGTTTATGGAAAAATGACCGAAAGTTGGGTGGAGAAGATCAAGTCCATTGCATCCGATTTCTTTGTTAAAGCAAAGGTTGTTCATGATGAAGCCTTGATCAAAAAGGAAACCATTGAAAAAGACCTGAAAAATGTTAGAAAAGAAAAAGCAGCTTGGAAGGATATCATGAGGGATTTCATAAAGATGATGGAGATTGATGTCAACATCCTTGTAGCAGAGAAAATCTTACCTAATACAGAGGAGAACTACTTGGAAATCCGGTTGGAAAGCATAAGTTGAAAATTGGTAATCATCAACCAAGTTTCAACAGAGCAAGAAAAGCTTATACTTGCTTGTGATCAAGTGTGTGCAAAACTCCATAATCAGCTCACCATCATCCTCCCAAATGCAGTATTGATGGAAGATTCACAAGTGATACAAAATGGTTTTCAGAACATGGTAGATCAACAACTCTTCAACAGAGAAATCTTCAATGAAAATGCAATGGACAAATTGATTGATACCTATACTTCCTTAAATATTTATGTTTCCCAAATACCGAGTATGGTGTTAGAGTTGAGCAACATCTACAGGAACCTGAAGACCTGGAAGATGAGGATAGCTAACATCCTAATTCCTAAGGGGAAATCTGTTACTCCAGCTATCAAACTTTTCAGAATGTTCAAAGAAAAAGAATCTAATCAGCAGAATCAGTCTCTAGAAGTAGCAGCTCCATCAACGGCACCTTCGACAAGCATGGAATAAATGCAATGTTGCATATTGTATAGTTCTCATTTTTTATGTGTTTGTGTGTAGCTTAGTTCTCATTTTTTATGTGTTTGTGTGTAGCTCAAGTCATGATTTTGACTTGTTTTGTAAATAATCTTCATGATTGAATTTTTCCTGTTTGAGTCTCCATCTCTTTTTATTGTAAAGTTAGGTTTATCCTAACTCTTTCTCACAAGGTAGTTATTCTAAGTGTCAAAGTTGGGTAGATACTCTAAGTAACTAACTTTATGAAAATAAAGTTATCTCAAATTAGTGCACTTAGAGAGTTAGTTATTCTAAGTAATTACAAAAGTGGTTAAGGTAGTTGCCTTAAGTGGTTACTAGCCTCACCTATATATACTTCTTTATAATTCAATCAAAGGGTTCCACTTTTTTGAAAGGCATTGTATGAAGGACTCGAATAGTACTATTCAAGAAAGAAAGCAATAGAGAAATGTTTTGGATGTGTTCAATTCAATCTCATGTGTTGTTGTTAATATTTTTATGTCTCATTGATGACAACCATTTGCTTTCCTTTAAACATTGTATGTGGAAAAGATTATCATGTCAAGTTTTGGTATCTTAACTTGAATGTGTGGAACTTAAATTGATAAGATTATTTCTCGTTCTTTCATTAGTTTTGTTATACAATTTGTTCCTAAAACCCCAGAAAATCTATATACCCCCATCATACGAGGGAGCTGCCCCTCTCAAACGCAGAGAGGAATCAACATTGTTCTGTGATTCTTTAACTGTTGTGAACTGTTTGTTGTTGATCCAAGGGTGAAATGGAGTTACTCAAGATGATTACTTAAGAGCAACAAATCTGTTTACCAACAAGTCTACAAATATCATAATCATCCTTCTTTGCTAAGTGCCTGTGCACTATCATATAGAGAAGATATCTTTATAAATGATCCCATTGAAGGTGTTTGTGCATGTCTTTAGAGGATAATGTGTGAATGAAGTGGCTTAGATAATGCACTTGTGTATAGATGTGTTGGTAAACAGATTTGTTGCTCTTAAATAATCTTCTTGAATAACTTTGTTTCGCCCTTGGATCAACAACAACCTGTTCACAACAATTGAAGAATCGCAGAACAATGTCGATTCCTCTCTGCGTTTGAGAGGGGCAGCTCCCTCGTATGATAGGGGTATTTGGATTTTCTGGAATTATAAGAACAAAAACAAAGAAATAACAAGCACTAATGATGAAATAAGAGTTAAACTTATGAATTTAAGTTCCATGCATCCAAGTAGAGATACCAAAACTTAATGCGAAATATCTTTCTCACAATGCAACTTTGAAAGGAAAGCATATGATCAGTATTGATGAAACATACGAATACCAATAACAACACATGAAATCGAGTTGAACACACATTCAAACATTTCTTTATTGCTTTCAAACTTGAATAACACTATTCGAGTCTATCATACACTGTCATGTGAAAAAGTGGAACCTCTTTGATTGAATTACAATGATGTATTTATAGGTGAGGTTAGTAACCACTTAAGGCAACTACCTTAACCACTTTTTGTAACTAGTTGGTATAACTACCTTCATAAGTGCAGTAACTTTGAATAACTAACTTTCTTTTGTGAAGATAGTCACTTAGAGTAACTACCTTAGGCACTTAAAATAACTACTTTGTAAGAAAGAGTTAGGATGAACCTAACTTTACAAATAAAGATAGAAAACTAGACTTGAACAGGAGAAACTCAATCATGAAAATTATTTACAAAACAAGCCAAAATCATGACTTGAGTCACACACAAACACATCAAAAATGAGAACTATACAATATACAAACTCGCATTTATTCTCTACTTGTCGATGGCGCCGTTGACGGAATGGCGAACTCTGGAAACTGATTTTGCAGACCGGATTCTCTTTCTCTTAACATTCTGAAAAGTCGAATGGCTGGGGTGACAGATTTGCCCTTAGGAATCAGGGTGTTTGCTATCCTCATCTTCCAAGTTTTCAGGCACTTGTGGACATTACTCAATTCTGCCACCATACTTGGTATTTGGGAGACGGAAATCTTTAATGAAGTATAGAGATCGACCAACTTATCCATTGTGTTCTTGTCGAAAATTTCTCTGTTGAAAAGTTGCCGATCAATCATATCCTAAAAACCATCTTGAATTACCTGTGATTCTCCTATCAATGATGCACTCGGGAGGATGGCACTAATCTGATCCTGAAGCTTTGCGAATACTTGTTCACAAGCAAGCATCAGTCTTTCCTGTTCTGTTGAAACTTGGTCAATAATTACCAATTTCCAACTTATGCTCTCTGTTCAAATTTCCAAGTAATTTTCCTCTATACCAGGTACGATCTTTTCTGCGATGAGGATGTTGACATCAATCTCCATCATTTTCGCAAAATCTTTCAAAATATCCTTCCAAACAACTTCTTCTTTCCTGACATTTTTCAACTCTTTTTCAATGACTTCCTTTTTTATTAAGGCCTCATCATGCACTGCCTTTGCCTTAATAATGAAATCAAATGCAATAGATTTGATTTTGTTCACCCAATTCTCAGTGGTTTTTCCATAAACTTGAAATTTCTGCAGACTGTCAATAGTACCTTTTTCAATTTCTCCTTCTTGGCCCCAGATGGTTGACTGATGATCAATGCTAAGTGGCATTGTAGAAGTGTTGACTATGGTCTTCAAGTAAAAAGACAGACTCTGTACTTGTTTTAACTGATCTTTCAACTGCTTCTCCCTTTCGATCCTTTCCACTAGCCTTGCAGCTACCGCATTGAAGTTTTGTATGTCGGCCTCATAAGTGGATGGGCCCATATCAATCCTTGACACAACAAAGTCCGTCGGAATGGCTTCATTCACATCTTTTTCAGAGTGGGGCTGAGCTATCTCAGGGCACATATTTTCCGAATTAGAGTCGGTCTTTATTCTCGAAGCCATCTTGATCTTCTTCGGCTTCTCGGATCTCTTGAAAAGATCAGAAACTGTGCTAAATTTAGGAATCACTAGTTTTTCTATCTACCTTTTCTTCACTAAGCTTTGTTCTAACCATGGGAGAGAGAGATCTTCTGATAGCTCATGTGCATTGCTTGATTGGAGATCTTGTTTTTCAGGTACTGGTGAGGCTGCTTTCTCTTCAACTTTTTATGTTTGATACACTTGATCCTTCGAGGAAGGAGGCTCCATAATTGAAGTAAAATGTGGTACTTCAAGGAGAGGAGATTCAATCAGTATGGAAGAAGATGTGATAGGTATGGCTTCATCAAACCCTAGATCAAATAGGACTTCTTCTTGTTCCTCTTCTTCTCTTGAACTAGAACCTATTTCGTTTTCGCTCAACCTTGGTTTCTTCTTCTTTTGCCTGGGTTAATCTCCACGTGTTTTGGAGATTACTTCTCCTCGGAGGGTCTTCATCTCCACCACTTCCCTGGGTTCTTTGATGAGAAAGAACATCAATAACTGGTATGCGGGAAGGGACTGATCAAGTGGAACTGTCCTAGTGATCACTTCTTCCTCTTGATGTCTCTTTCCTATTTTCTAGTTTCGTACCAGTCATCTGAGCTATCTTCTTCCTAATCTAAGCTTCTGACTTCTTGATCACAAAACTGGTTCTTTCTCTGACATCTCTAACCTCTGTATCTGCCCAATTAATAGCAGGAAGAGGTTGAGCCTGGATTTCTTCAAAATAGAAGGGATCAATCAAATCTAGTTCATCATCTTCAATGCCTTCAACGACCCGTTCAATCTTGAAATCCTGAATCTGCTTCAAGGTAAACCTCGTCCAGTCTCTTTTTCTGACCTCGTCTTCGCAATCCTCCCAAAAGTCTTCGAGATTGGGGAAATGAAGGTTATCCAGGACCAAACTTCAAATTATTCTTGACATATCCCTTGTTGTCGAAGGGGAATCTCATCTAGTATGTATACAGGTTGATCATGGCTAGGGCCTTCTCCATGTTTTTAGCTCTTGAGCTAAATTCACATTTGTAGTGACCGAGGCAACTAGGGAATGCCACTCCCTTGTTCTTCCTGTCTCGACATTTCTTTTGAACTGATACCAGTTGTCTGCAAAGCTCAACCAAAACAAGCTTGTCATCCACATACCTTGGCAATTTAGAAAAGTAACCATCAAATCCTCCTACTCGAAGGTAGGTGAACCTTGGAAACTGAATGAAGTAGCTGCCATACTTCTTTATCAACAGTGCCACTTCTTTTGATATTCTGATAGCTATATTTCTTTGAAGTAGCCTCATTGCTAGCATTGTAAAAGCATCATTCACTCATCAGAAATACACAAAACTTTCCTCTAACTGCAGCTGCTTGTAGAGGTCATAAACCTGTGTTTCCTGATTCAGGGCACCAATGGTACTTAAACCTTGCCATGATCTCAAATTAGCAATTGCATATACCAAGTAGGATGACATGTGAAATCGTTGACTGGTCTTGAAGTGAATTAGCTGGTCATGTATGCAATCACTGATAAGGCGGCTCCAATCAATAAATTGTTTTCCTGCCGATATGACAATGATGAAGAGATACATCCACATTTCAAACTCGGTTGAATCAGGGTTGCCTGTCAACCTCTAAAGAAGGGCAATCAGATAGAAGATCTCTTTGATAAAAAGAGAACGGTGCAGTGTCTTAGGAAGTCGAGACTGTCCGCCTCTTGGTTTTGCCATCCATTCCTTAGCCAAATTGTTTAAACATTTGCTTCTGTTGTCACTGAAGTATTTGTAGGCTTTTTGCTTATCAACATGAATGAATATCTCTTTGTATGGCAGCCGAAGTATGATGGCGATAGAAATCCCATCGAGTTTGGCCATTAGGTGCCCGTCAATAGTTCTGATCTCTCTAGCTTCAGGATTGTATCTGTTTGCACATTCTATCACCAACTCCGGGCACTGGACAGCGATGGGAAAACATGCTGCTTTGACTAGGCCACTTTCTGCAATCCTTCGGGACAATTTTGATCGTTCTCCTTCTGTCAATGACTTCCTAATTTCCTGTAGATCAATATGGCCCATTTTAGTATCGAATACCTCCTAAAGCGTGGTGTCGATCATGGGAGCATACTCGTAATCTTGAGGCTTATACTTCATGATGATGTTTTCACAAGTTTAATAATATAGACTCTTTAACCAGCTTTGTACCTGCAACTGCTTTGAAAATTCCTAGGAACTTTGTGAATAACTTATTTGCTTTGAGGCTGTAAGTATCCTTCTCACAGAATATACTCCACAATGATTAAAGTACTGAAAAATGAAGACTTCATTCTGTATCTCTCATAAGGAACCCCTTCCCACTGACTTTCCATCAATTTCGTGATAGATTTCAGGCCTTCAAAAACATGTTTTACCGTGCAGGACAGTAACCTTGTGCAATAAATTTATAGAGAAAAAGATTCTCTTTACAGGGGTCTCCCTGGTTATTTGGAAGAAGTAAATATCTTCAAAACATCTATATCTGTGGTGTCTTAGCAGTTTGTCGGTATTTACTCGTCATGTGGAGTAATATGTTCATGCGAGAAGCTTTTATCATTTATAGTACTTGCAGATACCTTATTCAGAGGCTCACATTTGTTTACAGGTTCCTAAAGTGTTTTCAATGAATGCATTTCATGCATACGCTGCAATAATTGCATTCTGTGAGACACTTTATTTCTGCATTTTAGAGGCTATTCGGTATTCCAGTGTGTGCTTCTTCTTTAGACATGAGTCACGAACTTGCTAGCGAAAGATGGCGGAAAAATGGCCTTATAACAACCAATGACCTTGCCTATAAAATCTTGAAAGATCTTTTCAACAAAAACCATTTTATATATTAATTCTGTGATCATTGGATAGCATGATATTTCATCAAGTGCGACCCTTGTCTATCAGCATATTTACAGCTATAAAATCTGACAAAGATTACCCATTCGATTATTACTTCAAAACTCCATGATATCATGCGTAGAGATGACGGCGAAGTTTGCATCTTGTCCGTTGCTGGATGCCTTTAATCAACTCCATGCTACAGCAGTCTGCCTTTCCAATGTTCCATGGTGCAACTGGGCAATGCTTTAACAAAGTGAAGAAGATTAACTACCTACCAGCACTCGCGCCCATGGAAGGTTTGATTAATAATGCTATCTCTGATTATAATGTCTGCTAATGATAACTTCGATGAAAATGAAGTTGTAGGAGTCTTAGTATATTTGGCTTCTCATCGCGAAACAGTTATAGGGTTTCTCTGCCACCTTCGTGACATGCCGACTTTTGGGCGTCGTGCAGTTTGAAACAATGCTCAAGTTTAGTTAAGTCCTTCCGAGCCACTTTCGTGGGAATTGCTAACAGTTCTGAAATGAATAATGATGCCCGAGGATTAAGAAAACGTCATATTTGATCAATGATGAACATTAGTTGGATGATGGATTAAACACGCTGATGAGAGATAAGTATAACTGTGGCAATTTGCGGCAATGATTGTGTCCATCATACCATTTACTTACCTGCGGGATGTCTTTAATTCAAACTTCTCCAACTTAGTGAGTTTATGGTTAACGGCCTGAGGATGACTCCCGAAACAGTTATTTATGCCTTCGTTTTATATGATGATGTCAAGTGTGACACGTATCTAATTTGCGTCGCCGATACTTGGGTCGACCAATATAGATTATTTGGTGATATCTTTTAACACACGTTGCAGTTCGAACAGTTTAGCATGTTCTCTCGCCACCCTATCACGTGCACGATAACCAAGTTACTCATTTCAATGGATGATGAAGCCCTCACGAAATCTCATTTCTTCGAAGCACCATGTCATCGATTAGCTGCTTGTTTAAGCTTCCACTGCTTGCATACATGTCGTTATTCGAAATCATTTTGTGAACAGATCTAACACCCTCGACATTCTTGGTATATTTCGTAAAAGATTGGGATTCGAAACCTTCTCAACCTACGGAGTATGTTGACATTGAAACCCGTCGGATGAGGTGGCAATTGGGGAACTGAAGGACACAAGTGAATACAACATCTTGACATTAAGTTATCACTTGGATTAATGAAAGAAATATGCATATGATTGGTATTTCGCAAGGAGATTGGAGTAGACTTAGCCCATTCCATGCATGATAGCACATGTTAATTTATCAAAAAAAAGTTCAAATTTTGAGTAATCCAAAATGGGACAACAAGATGATTCCCTCTTAGTGTTTGTTATGAGTTAAATGGTCAAGGTGGTTAGTTAAGAATCCTAAATTAGCGTTACCTAGTGTAGGCCACATAATGTTATTTTAAAAAGGAAAATGTGTGAATGAAGTGGCTTAGATAATTCACTCGTGTATATATGAGTCCTTATTAGTGTTTGTCATGAGCTAAATGGTCAAGATCGGTTAACAAAGAATCCTAAACTAGTGTTACCATATACCTATATACATTAGTTTACCATTTATTATACTTCCTCAATAATTTCCTCACACAATTTAACACACTACATTAACTCACTCCTTTTATCTTTCATTTCATTATCTCTTGATTAACTTCTCTAACTCTATATAATTATACTGCTTTAAACTACACTTGTAATTTTTGCACTTGACCTATAGCTCAACCCTCACCATAATTCATTACCATCACAATTTAATGTTAGGTTTTATTTCCTTTGTTATTGCCTAGGTGTTTTTGTTAATTGGTGCAACTAACTTTTTTTCGTTTTTCCCACCTTAACCATAATTTTTTATTTCCATGTCTTCCTTGTGGCATCTCTTTCACTTTTTTGAATGAACTATTCTGCAATCCTTACATGAGCTTTCTTATCTTGATGATGGATCATGGAGTGTGATCCGAAATGTTGATAAATGGAATTTACACAGTTTTTCCAGAAGCTTTTTTATTCAATCTTATTAACTGTGAAATCCTCATATTCAATATGAATCAAGATAGTCATGACCCTCGTTGCTTTGTTTTTAATATTTAAGGTGTATCTATGTTTATATTATTTAATAGATGTCTTCCCGATATTCCAAAAATCCAGAAAATTATTATTGTCCCCAAAACTCAAAGAAACATTGCTATGAAGTAACAGGTTGTTTTTAAATTTTATGTATCTAAAAAAGGCACTAAGAATTGGACAAGGTCTGATTGCAAAGCCACAAGTAGATGCCAACAAAATGTTTCTTTCTATTTCAATACATCAACCTATTTCATTAGCAACAATTTTCTCTATTCTAAAACATTAGCGATGATGGTCAATCTTCAGCGAAAGCAAGTCTGAAAGCTTTCCTTGAGCTAGAAATTTACAATTGTCCTAGTTAATGCCTCATTTAGCATAAGAGTTGACAGTTCAAAAAGATGTAGAGATTATTTAGTAAAATCTGTGCACCGAAATTGTCTTCCCATAAAACATGAACTTTTTAACAGTTAGTCTTAGCAACGTGTATGTATATCCAATGCTTTCCAACAGCAGTTCAGTGATGAATAAAAAGCAACCTATCCAGTAATTTCAAGACAATCAGAAACCTTTTCTGTTTGACTTCTCTTTGGCTTGAAATCTCAATGTGTTGCAGCACTGTGCATAAATGGGTATTACATCTCAAACAATAATATAAATTTTATTACTTGAATCTTCTAATTCAAATAACACAGCCATGCCCAAATAGTCTGAAATTTTCACAATCATATTCTAATATTAAAGAACCAAAAACATTTCCGGATTCACAAATAACATTGCAACAAGTGCTGCTTCAACATCCACAACAAACTTGCAAACAGAAGCAGGATATACTTACTTTGAACAAAGGATGTATATCACCATCAATGTCAAACCAGCTGAAGAATACATTGGCTTTTGAAGCAGTATATAAAGCAAGTTCACGCTGCATCAAACAATCCCACAAAAATTAGTTCTAATGTTGTATATATATATATATATGCAGCCCTGCAGATGATACCACCAAAGCAGATAACGCAAAATTCTTCACATCACTTCACTACTGACGAAGTAATAAATCACATTCTTATGATAAATGTCATCACAATGAGCATTTAACATTTAAGTTGAATGTCTAAAATTAAAGAATATAGAATTTACTCCAATCATCTGGATGAAATATGCAATGACCATTTCCCAACCAATATGAAATCTTGATTTTGTTGACATTGTTTTGTGATGGTCCTTTGTACTTAGAATCATGATTTTTCAACAATATGTGCATGTTGTGAAATAAATGAAGAGTTAATATCATGCACAGCTCAATACAATGTTTATCTAACTACGACTTAATAAGCTATTCATTGATGCATATATGAAATACTGGATGGTCAGTTATGGTTTCTCCCAAATGGTTCTCTGTTGCATGGGAGCAGCTACATAACAAGAGGTCCTCTAAGAAATGAAGTTCTCATTAAATTGGTGATCATCTCAGACTTGTGATAGTTTAGTTTAAGGACCCTCCAAGTCTGGAACAAGGCACCTGTCTTGTCAATTTGCTTATTTAGCCTTGTCAAAGGGGTTTAATTTACAGAGTATGTTTAGGGCTTTCTATCATGCTTTCTTGTTAAGGTATATTATTGTTTGTTATCACAATCACAATTTATTAGAAAGAAAGAGAAGGAAATGATTATTTTAATGTCCACCAGTCACCAAAGTCAATCAATGGGACTCATAAATACGTCCAATTACGAAAGAAAGTACTAAGGTAAAAAATAAACCTCGCAGATGACAGGACCAAGAACACAAACAGTAAACAAAGCAATAAATGTAAAATTAGACAGACTTAAACCTAAATCTGATAAACTGTAGCTACAATGCACAAGAACAAATATAAATAGCCATAACAGGAGGACGTCTCAAGGGAGTGAGGAGGAGGAGTTCAGCGTGAAGCACAGGACTGGGTGCTGGATGGAATATTTTGTGGGATCATTGAAAAAAAGCTTCAAAAATATTGACACCCTACAACCAGGTCTCTGGCTTTTTTTTTCCTGTCCATTGTCATTTACAAGCATTCCTGCACCATGTAAAGTGTTATACGTGAGTAACATGGCTGCAAATGACTGACAAGAAAATAGTCATCTTCCAAAAATAGAAGTAAGCCAAAAGGTGGCACATCAATATTCAAATGACATTAAAGAAGACATGCTAGAATCTTCCAATAATCCAGGCAAGTATCAAACTGGAAACCACATGCGATTCCAAAAATAGTAAGGGTTGCAGCCTGAGTGCTCCTAATGATGAAGGCATGTGTACTCCATAGAAGAGGTACAGGTACAAATCCAATGTGGGGTGGAGTATGTATACCCAATATAAACAATATATAAGGTAAATGTAAAAAGAATACCTGGATGTCAAGTGTATATAAAGAACACCAAAGAATATTGCACTTAAAATGCTCTCACCAATGAGAAAGTCATAGTCTATATGAAATTTTTTACTGTATATTCTTGTTGTTTGGGCATGTTTCTATGTACCTATCTTCTTCTAGAGGCTTCTTTTATATATGAGAACATATATAATAGACTCATAGAGTGTACAATATGTACAGTATCCACAATCACGTGTTCTCTCTCTTTGTTGCTTGAATTATAATCATATCATTTTGTATCACAATCTATTGACCATGGCCTTTAGATCTAGTCCTTTCAAGGGTTTCCATATTTTATCCTAGCAAGATCTCACAACCTTAGGCCTCTCCCAATCAAGGGCTTTGATCCTATGTTCCTCAGGGACGTGTCCCCTGCCCGTTGTATCCCCATACTGGGGGTGTTCCTGGGATCCCCGTACTAGGGACATTCCTGGGATGTGGGAACGCCTTGGAAACATCCCCAAATCGTCCCCTTTGCGCATGTGAAACATCCTCGAAATGCCGGGAAACAGCAGGGACAGCCGGCCATCCCCACCCGGGAAAGTGATAAAAACCTAATGCAATGACCTGAATTTATTTATCTACTTCCTCTGGTAATACTTTACAAGCAACCTAGGTTCCACATTTTTTATCTTTTATTTCCTGCATCCTCAAAGTTTTTCCCCGCTATTCTTTCTTACTTCTCCCACTCATTATCTTTCTTCCCTCACCATGTAAAATATGTGGTATTCTTCCCATGCAGAACTTTAACAATTTCCCCTACCTTTCACAATTTCCCACTTATCTTTCGTAATATCCTATGCATGTTTTATTTTTACCTGTTCTGTGATCTATAAAGAACATAAAGAGATGTTTTAATATCATATGGTTTTCCCTTTTTATTTAAAGAGATCATATGCTTTCCTTTCCAACTTTTACCTTTTTAAATTTACATATACTTTTGTCTTTTGCCTTTTTCATATTTTTACTTTTCTAGATTTATTTACTTAAATGAATAAATAAATAAAATTTTGTTTATTTAAATATTTATTGATTTACAGTCTAAAGAAAAAGGTTGTAATTAACCAAAAACAAATAGTTCAGATAATATGTATACATTTTTTGGGAAACCACACATAAAGAAGATAATATGTACAAATTCAAACATCAGAGCCTTGAAAAGGTACCAAAATGCTTGGATATTGAGAAGCCCAAAAACTAAAATTATGACATATATAATGAATATGGTGAATGCCTTATCACATGAATATTTGAAATTTTCTATATTTTAAAATTTCCCCTATATTTTTAATTGTTGTCCCCTGTCATCCCCGTCATCCCCTAAAAGAAGGCTTCTTGTCCCGTATCATCCCAAAAATGCATCTCCCCATTTCTTGCCTTCCCCATCCTGAAAACTTGGTAGAACATAGCTTCGATCTAATCTCCTTGAGAATTTATGCCTACAAATTTGCTTCACAAGCTATCAGTCATGGCCTTTACATCTAGCTCTATCTAGGGTTTCCATATAACATCCTTGGGCCTATCTCAATCAAAGCACTAAAACTGATCTCCATAATGGTTCCTACCTCATACCCTCCATTAGATCTACTCTCTTCAGCAACCTTAAGATTTCGGGAGTTACTTCAACAATGTCATTCATCACTTTGGCATCTCAAACATTTGCTAGAAAATACCTTCTCAAATCAGCATTGGCGTTCCAGGCGTTTCACTGACTAACGTAAAAAAAAATAATCTTGTAGTCCAGATTTATTCTAGCAAAAGCATTCTAACAGAGCAATCATTGCACCAACAAAAAATACTATTCAAGAACTTTCTAGAAAGTCGTCACATTAGAAAATCTGAGCAGTATTGAGGGATCTACAAACTTGAGAATTTAGCCTTCCAAAACTTTTGGACTGTCTTTTTTTTCAAATGCGGTGTAATGAAAAAAGAGAAAAAACTTTCCTAGAGGTTTTGTTTTTATATATTTATTTCAATCTCCATCCAACATCTTGTAAGAAGATCTGTGATAGCATGTCACCAAATGTTAATGACAAATGCAACTAGCCAAAAAGAGGCCGATTCATCCTGCGGCAGCAAGGGCCATGATCATAGCACATATCCAAGTATAGCCAAGTCATACAGAAAACATCGATGGTGTCACAGTTAAAACAGTTAATCAAACAAGAAAGTATGGTGTTAATTATTAAATTAAGCAGCAAAATCATTTAACATAGAAATTGCTAATGATAGTACCATTGATTTCTGTATTGATACCTTTAAGATGGGGTTCAAGACACCGCATGTGCCACTCCCTAATATGTCATCTTGCTACTATCATCACACAAGCAAAATGTGGAAACCTTAAATATCAGGCACATGTGCTTTTTCACAATTTCATTTGCATGTGTCTTTGAACATGCTTGACTTGCCACTACCATCATCAAGCTCATGATTCCCTTTAATGCACAACAATTATTTTAAGAAATGTCACTTTCTTCAGTTATTGATACAGAGAAAATGTTTGCATCATGGATTTCCAATGCCAAATACAAAGGCAAGAACGCCAACACACACATGCACCACAATCTTCTATATGTTTTACTTCTAACAAAAAACAGAAATCTCTCCTGTTCCCGTACATCCTCAATAAGTCTCACTCAACTATGTAGCAGACTCAAAATTAAGTTCAAAACACTACTACCCTCAACTCATCTTAGACATTGACAAGAATGAAAGAAAGATTTTAAAATAAAACATTTCAAGGCAGGTGTTCATGTTGATTAATTTTGTGTTGAGTTGAACTCAGCAAATGCCTAAACACAATAAAATCATCCAACATGGTAAAGACAATAATAGAGACAAAATTCAAAATGTATGTTACGTCTCATATTACTAATTAGTATCCAGTAAAATATATATCCAAAGGGACCTAACGCAAGTCCACTTGGCAAAGAGAAGCTGAACCAATAGAACTCTCTCCTCCTAATAATTCCTATAATTATATATATTTTACATTGGACAGTTGGATAGTTTAGTAATAGCTGAATATGATCACAAACCTCATTTCCATAGCATGACCTGTGACCAAGTTACGTGACAACTAACATAGTCCCTAAAGTCGATAAATTACTATGGACTCATTCTATGTTGCCAACATGAACAAACTCCAGCAACATGTTAACACTATCGTAATGTCAACAAGACATATATGAGTGTCTATTGGTGCTGAGACATATATGAGTGTGTCTATATGTGCTAGAAGCAGCAGAGAAGCAAAGGAGGTGTTGACAACTGATCTGAGATATCCTTATTATGGCCCTGTGTAGTGCTTCTATTGACCCTCATGACATATGTCCATGCAATTTGTTCCTTATACATATTACCTTGGTTGTATTCTTTGTTATGCTTTCAAGGTGGCGTACTTCAAAAAGATTCAAGTGAATGTCACAAAGTTTGTGCCTTTATGTTATATTTGCTCATTGACTAATTAACAGCAGTCGCCTCTAGCTTAGGTGGTTCTTTCTTTCTATTTGGTGACTGGTTACTGGTTCTCTGTGGATTTGCAATGGAGGGGAATTTGCCTCCAATCAGTTCAAGGAATTCTACAAGGAGAATGGTATACACAGACAATATGCTACTCTACACACTCCAAGGGAAAATGGAGTTGTGGAATGGAGGAATAGGATGGTTATGAAGATGGCAAGGTACATGGTGCATAGCTGGAATTTACCATATAGGTACCAGCGGAAGCTATGAATACAACTATTTACATCCTTAACCAAAATCCTTGTAATGTGTTGAAGAATATCATTCCTAAGGAAGCACAATCAAGAAGGAGACCATCAGTAAGTGCCTTGTGTATTTTTGGTTGTGTTGCTTTTGCACTAATTCCTAAATAGAATAAGAGTAAATTAGGTGACAAGTAAAAGGTATATGTGTGTTGGCTATAGCGAGCAATCAAAGGCATACAAGTTGCATGATGCCTCTACAAATAAAATTGTGATCAGCAGAGTTGTGTTTCTAGATGAAAAGATGTCTTTCTTCTCGAAAAATGCTAAATCTATAGAGAGTATTGTATGGGCAATTGATTTTTATTCTAGAACAAGTTTTGGTATTGAAATCAAAGAGGAAACATTAGAGGGGTCAAATTCCAAGGGAGATCTAGTGGACAAAAGAGTGATTCTCAATCTTAGGAAGGCCACTAAAAGAAACTGAAGTGATTTTATGCCACGATGAAGGAACTCGGTCTATGCAATCAAGAAAACAAATTGTGTAAGGTGGTGAGCAGGTAAATTTTGCTCTATCTTCTACTGTTTTGCATTTGAGCCTAGCACGCTTGAATAGGCCAAAAGGAAAGCCTATGTAGGAGGCTGCCACAAAGGTGGAATATGATGCCTTGATGAAAAACAAGACCTAGGTACTGTCAGAATTCCCCCCAAGGAATAAATCCATTGGTTGTACATGGGTTTATAAAGTCAAGTGTAAATCAAATGGTTTTTTTGACGAGTACAAATCTCTTCTCTTCACCAAAGGATATGCACAAGAGGAAGGGATAGACTATGAAGAGAAATTTCCCCCTACCATAAAAATGGTAGCCTTTTGGTTGGTTATCTCCATTACTGCTTAGTTTGGATGGAAGGTGTATCAAATGGATATTAAAAATATCTTCTTGAATGGAGACTTGGAGGACAATGTCTACAAGGTTCAGCCACAAGGGTTCGTGTTCCTAGAAAAGAACATTTGGTTTGCAGGTTGGTAAAGTCCTTGTATGGACTTAAGCAAGTTCCTCAAACCTGGCATTTTCGAGAATGGCATTTTAAAATTGATCAGTATATTAGAGATTTTCATTTCAAATATATATATATATATTGAACTCACTCTTTATATCAAAATTAGTGCTAGTGACACAGTAATCCTAATTGTCTGTGTTGATTATCTTGTCATCACTGAAAGCAGTGACAATTCAATTCAACAGAAGAAATATGATATTTCTCATGTTTTTGAAATTACAGATCTAGGTCTGTTTCAATATTATTTAAGTGTAGAATTTTGGCAATCTGGTCATACTATTTTTGCATCACAAACTAAGTATGCCAAAGCTCTATTACAAAAATTCAAAATCCCTAAATGTAATCCAACATCACCTATGGAAGTTGGGATAAAACTCTCAACTAACATGGATTCGCCACCAATTAATGAATCAGTTCCTTGATAATTGGTAGGTGGTTTGAATTATCCTATTAACAACCGAATGAATTTATTTTATAGTAAATTGCCTTTTGTCTTTCTTGATTTATTTCCAAGCAAATGATGTTTTTTGCAGTGTCAAATTATGTGAATTTTTATCAAGATTCAACTGCATAATTTGAGTCAATCTTCATGGACCCATATTTCATGAGTAGTGGTTCCTAAGAACCCATCTCTCATGAGCATTAATGGTCCACTTAGCACTCGTTGCATCTAGGTGATGCTCAAAAGGGTGAAGCATCGAGACTTCCTGGGAGGTCACTCATCCAATATTACTTCGACTCAAGCATGCTTAACCATGGAGTTTCCCCCAAGATCAAGCCCACTTAGCTTGCCACCCATTTGCAAAACCTTCAACAAGTGTTGTGCCTTATGAACCATTCATTTATAGAGCTCCTTGGCTCATTCATTTTCAAGTAGGTGGTGTTCTTTTGCAATGTGTCAAATTATCTGATGTTTTATTAGGATTCAACTATGTAGTTTTTAATTCAATCTTCATCAACCCATATCTCATGAGTAGTGTTCCCAAGAACCCATCTCTCATGAGCATGAATGGTCCACTTAGCACTCGTTGCATCTAGATGATGCTCAAGAGGAACATTGGCAAGCTGCAAAACGAGTCCTTTGATATGTCAAAGGGTCCCTCAACTTTAGCATTCTAAATCAGAGATTTGTTAAATTCATGCTAGCAAGATATACTAATTCTGATTGTGATGGATTGGTTGATACTCGGAAGTCTACAACAAATTATGTATTCACTCTTGGTTTTGAAATGCCCCAACTGATTTTTTTTGTATTTTCACAAATATTTGATGAAATGACAAAGGAAATAGTCATGCAATAAATTGAATACAAAGATGATTAACATGGAACTTCAACAACAACTTCAAAATCTCAATGTATACAAATACACATATATTGTTAGGATTAAGGTGCCATCAACCTTGTAAATCCTATGTAATTAATTACTCCTAATATTGTTTGTAAATCACCCATAAGAGATGAAAGGTTTCACCAGCAGGGATCTTGTTTTAGCCGTATTTTTATATCCGATTCACGACGCTCATTCCCCGATGGTGGGTCACAGGGGGGTTTCTTGCACTAGATCTGACAGTCGATATTTTGTCGATTATCTTGCCCTAGAGGGAAACCCCCTTTATAAGGATATTTGTACTACGTTTTTATCAAATTTGAGAGTAACAGGCGGCGCTGGATTGAAGAGTGAAGAAACAACGGAAATGCATGTATTGTAATCTCATATTTTGAAGATAATACAACTTGGAGCCTCTTTTCTTGGTGGAGTTTTTTACCTGTAAGGGTTTTCTCCACATTACATACTGTGTTATGTGTTCAGTTCTTTATGTTGTTATTTTTGTGTAGTGGGTTTTATTTTTGTTGCAATCTCTATTGATTCTACATTGTTTAGAGGACATAAATAAGGTTTAATCAGATTTCCGTTGTGTGGTTTGCAACTTCATTTCTAACATATATATTGCATCAGCTAAACTATTCAAATTGCTATCATAAAAAGATACTAGCCCCAAGGAATAAGGCGGCTACCTGATAGACTCCCGATACTGATGACAAACTCAAATCATTTAGCTAAAAATATATCAGCAAGACTGAAATTGGATAATGAAGGACTGAACCCTGATTTCTGGTTGCTGATATCCCACTATACAGCCAAGGTCAGGAATGGTACGACCCCAAATCTCATACAAACTGCCAAAATCTCTGTTGGGATGTGTATGGATGAGCAGTGAGGGTAAGCGGCTGGTGTTTAGACTGCTTTCCACCACAAGGTGTCCTTAAAACTGAAATCGACCTCTCCTTGACTGCCAATCGCCTTTTTTGAAGCTGTACGGCCCTACCACCCTAGCAAAATATGGTATGGTCTGAATTTGACCCCTGAAATGGTACGACTAGCAGCATACAAGACCCTCTTTCCACCATAAATTGATTTATATTTGCTTACAAATGATTTCGATAAATCTCCACTCTTCAGCTCCAATGTAAACTAAATCATAAATCTAAAAATGATATATCAAATATTAAGCACAAATCTCCTTAAATCTTCTAACATTCAGCATACCTACGAATTTTGGATGAATCCACTCACAAATTGGCTAGGAGGGTTTCTGTCCTCAAAACCAATCTTTGCCAAAGGGTTTTCGTCCTAGGGAAAAATAGATGAACAAGTTCAATCTTCGCAAGCTGGGGTTTGATAAAAATGCATGAAATATGAAATTCTCTTCTCAAACTCTCCTTTTTATATCCCCTCAAAATATAATTTTCATAACCTTTTATTTTCCCCACAATTACCAAATATGCCACCCCCTTTGCCCTTGTATGTGTATTGTCGTATCGGATACAGATACTCATAGGATAGGACTCAGATACGTCTTGGATGTCGTGTTCGACCGTACCCCCTCAAAAGTGACTTTTAATTTAAATTTACTTTTTTGGGCCCCGAAATAAGTCACTTTTACAATGTTGTCCATCTTTTATTAAATTTATTAATTAAACATAAGTTGCCTTTTTAAGATAAACGTTTCTAGACAACTTAAGTTAATTAATAAATTATTCCCTTGCATCATCACAATTAGCATACGGAAATTAAAATGGGCTAACGGTCTCCGTAAATTCTTCATGTCGGTGAAGGAGGCATTACAAGTTTAGAAGTAACTTCCTAGCAAAAGAAGCTACAACATATAGTTCCCTCATCTTCCAATGAAATAGAGTATAAAGCATCCTCAATAGCGGATGTGAGGCAATGTGATTACAAAGGATATTGATCGATCTTCAACTTGACCAAACAACACTAACCTCACTTTTCTGCAACAACTGGAATCTTCTAAAGATGGTGAAGCACCCAATCCATCATACCAAAACTAAGCATATTGAAGTTCATAATCATTACATCCATTAGTTGGATTTGTCTTTATTATTGTCCTACAGAGGAGTCGATTGCAAACATAATGCCTAAACCGCTTAGCAGAGGTAAATTTGTCAAATTTTGTGATAAGCTTGGACTTGTATCTGGTTTAGTCATTAAGAATAGGACATGCATTAGTTTCCTGTTGGAGCATAGCTCACCCAAACTAGGATATTTGGTTTCTTTGTTAAGATATTACTCTTGTCATCTTGTGTAGGTTGTTTTACAGAATGCTAATTGTTTTCCTATTGTAAGCATATTTAATAGGCACAAGTGCAATGGATCTATATCGCTGCTTGGAAGCTTTGTAATGCTGCAGTTTTTTTATTCTCTAATAGTTCATACAGCAACTTGTTGAAAACACATGCAAATAGCAGGTGTTAGATCATTCATTAAATGACAAAATCAGCCATTAGGACTCAAAACAAAAAAACATCATATCAAAAGTTTGAAATTGCATAATTCCTATAAAAGGGTTGCAGGAGGCAAATAGAGCAGAGGGAGGAAAAATATTTTAGTTTGAAATTTAATTTCAAGGCCAGGTACATTGGAAGCTTCACCATTTCAGTCTGACACAGAGCCAAAAGCCTCTCTATGCCCAATCATCTTGTATCTGTCTGCAGGTGCTTTCAGCTGGATGTAGATAGATACAGCCAGTTAAAAACTTAAAAGAGTATTGATATATTGTTTGCTTACCTACATATTTGAGTTATAACTATTCCATGTCATCAAGGGAATAAATAAAATAATATCCTGTTCTTTTGTAAATAAACATTTTATTAAGTTTTGACTTATCACATTTAAAGGCATCTTGGTTTAGTTCAAAAATGCTTTGCACCAACTAATATACCTATATGTATAACTTCTATTTTGCTTCACATCTTCAGGGAAGGGATTATTATGCTCTTATTTTGACCATATAAAACAAGAATGATTGATGTACATTGATGTGATGAACAACAAAATATATTTTCACATATTTCTCTTTCCATTTCACATGTATTCATCTGTACATTACTCCTGCAGATATGAGGAATTCCATTTGTGTATTGATGACTATATGAGTATAAAATAATGGTGTGCCCAGTAATAAAATATACCTAAACCACCTATAGCATCGACTGAAAGGTCAATAAGAATACAGTTCTCACATCAACAAACCTGATAAAAGGACAAACACTGAAGTACAAACTTCTCTTGAGAATCAACATCGAGATTAAGAACAGCATCATAGTCTTTCATCTAAAACCCACAAGCAAAAAATTAAGATTCAGAATTTCTATATCATGAACAACTGATAAGAACCTGGGCCTGCCTAGAATCAAATCAAAGCTTAAATGCCATCTAATATTCAATAAAAGTTGTCATATACCGCATTTTTATAATCTCCAATTGCATGCCAGCAAGATGCTCGCAGGTATAAGCATTCTAAATTCAACTTATCCCACTCCAAACCAGCAGACAGCTCTTTAATAGCATTCCTATTTCATGTGATAAAAAACAGTTTGAGGTAACAACTTTCAAATACAAGAAAAAATAGAAATGAAATGCATTAGTTTAAACTTTAAAGAGATAAACAGTAATGAAATGTCAAATTTCTGCAGAAGAAGACTTTTTTTGTCCTTTGAATTTCTACGAACTAAGTAAAATTGAAACCAATTAAGTATTCAAATACAAGAAAAAATAGAAATGAAATGCATTAGTTTAAACATTAACGAGATAAACAGTAATGAAATGTCAAATTTCTGCAGAAGAAGACCTTTTTTTGTCCTTTTAATTTCTACGAACTAAGTAAAATTGAAACCAATAAAGTATCATATCATGTAGAATAATGAGCTTCATATATCATGCCTTAAAAGTAGACAGCATTCTTAATACCTATCAATGTACATGAAAATTGGATTATTAGGAGTGCAAAATATTGATCAAATTTTGATATAAGACAGCTTAGACAGGACTTTAAAATTGCAAATTACAGATGGCTTTGATATTCTGAAACAGCATCTATGGTTCATGGCACAAAAGACATAAGCAGAGGTAATCTTTCAGTCTTATAGTAGACACCATTCTTAATCCTTATCATTGTCACTTACTAATGTACCATGACAACTAGAAGAGCAAAAAATATTGATCAAAGCTTGATATAAGACAGCCTAGATAGGACTTTAAGACAGCAAACTATATATAGTTAAGTTACTCTAAAATGGCATGTATGGTGCATGGCACAAAGGATATAAGCATGGGTAATTTTTCAGTCATACTAATATGAATACATAGTCTATCAATCTAAAAATGCCTTCATTGAAAGCCAGTCACTAATAGCTGATTATTGATTATTGATTCAATCAGAAGCACTCATGAACATAAGGGAAGCAAGGGAGACACATCAGAACACAAAAAAGATTTTTCATCAAAAGCTCAAGATCTCCATTATGAAACAACAATAAATGCAGTTACAAATATCTCTTGATCACTTAGTTCCTACATGGCCAGTAACCTATAGATTTCTTAATGTTTCCTCCCAGCTGAACTTTCCAATGCAAGATTCACCAGATCTGCCATTGAATGAATAAACAAGTTTGTCCTGGCATTTGCTCAGCTTCTCCTAGTATATGGAGTTGTCCATACTCCCTGCGACCAGACTATACCAATCATAACTTTTAATATCCCTGACTTCTTAATTTATCCAGTAAAAGATCTTTGACAAGAGACTCGTTATCCTATGGCAAACTGCTTCATTATGCAATTTGTGAATTTGAATCAAAGCCAGATCTTGATAAGATGGTTCGGATCTTCAATGTATAAGTCCTCAAAGATGCATCCATTGCATTGATCTCCTACTTGAGGACATAGGAAAAACTGGATGGCAGAAAACTATGTATGAAGAAGCCAGAAATAACGCCAAATATGTAATGTCCCCTACCTAATATGCCCTAGAAAAATTCAAATATCAAAAACTAGGATTAGGGTTTCGGAATTACCATTTAGATTACCTTCAAACTGCATCATTCTTGTGCTCTAAATCTGTAATCATAACATAGGGAACATATATACAAAATATAGGTATACCAACATACCTCTTCAGATATAAGCGTTAGATAAAATTTCCTACATTCAAATTCATAAACAATATTCATATAGACAGTTCAACTATTTATTATTATGCAATTAAATCCATTTATTCACTCACTCAACTCAATCATAGTGGGGATGTCAAGACATTGATTGGTCAACAATACCTCCATGCAGGCCCTTACGGGGGGGCATGGCAGGCTGTTACTCAGTTCCTCTCCATACAGGCCCTAACGGGGGGGCTTGGCAGGCTGTTACTTAGTTCCTCTCCATACAGGCCCTAACGGGGGGGCTTGGCAGGATGTAAGTTGTCAACAAGGCCTCCATAAGGTCCCTTCAAGGAGGTATGGCAGGGGTGTCGATCAAACTTTCCTCCAAACAGGCCCTTAGGGGGGGGCATGGTAGGGTTGCCTCCACATTGTCTACTCATCATCCCTCTATGGTTGGTGAGTTCTATTCATGTAAATCTCAGTAGTATTAATAAATTATTTAATAGGCATGTTCTGACCTGCTAAATGATATCCTTTTTAATGCTTCAATAGTCTAATTGACTTATATAAATATATTCTTTTGCAGATCCAAGGTCTGCTGGTATGATGAGACTGTTATACTTAATTTTATTCAGAAGAATATTTCCTTCATATCCTTCACCCCCAACCTCTCTCTGAATTTATATCATATATCCCTAATGAAGGGAGGCATCCCTATGAAAGAGCATGCCCTTTCAAACAGTCACAGCCTTTTTATTATGCAATCACACCTCTTAGGAATTAATTGTTTTAACCTAAGTTGCCGAATCAGGTACGGGCACGGGTACGGGTACATGGGTACGGTATGCCAGTACGGCAATTTTTTGGGGGGGGTTTGGGTACGTTTGGGTACGTCCATGCAAAAAAAAGAAAAAATCATAAATATATGTGTTTGCAGCCTAAAAACAGCAATACTAAAATCTAATAGTAATACAGATACTAATAATTAATAAATTATATAATTAAATTAATTAATATATAATTAGTAATTAGTATTACTAATTGCCCTAAAAAATTGACTAATTATTATTTACTAATTAATATTTACTATTTAATAATATAATATAGTATAACTATATGTATATTTAAAAATTAATATCTGTATATTTAAATTTTTAATATTACTATATTCAGGTAGTATTAAATTGTTAATATATACTTACAAGTTACAGTTACAATATATAATATTATATAGAAAACAAATTACTATTAATTTATCAAATTATTAATTTATACTTCAAAACCTCATACGAACATGAGTTTTTAAAATAAAAAACTTCATATATATAATATATATTACAATGTATATAATTATATATACTATATACTATATAGAGAACATTGAATTTTTAAAAATAAAAAACATTCCTTTCAGTTTTGCGGCTCGCATCCAGGCTGAGTTTTTCGTCTTTCATAGGCAACCAGACTTTCTCACCAGCGTCCGGGCTTTCAGAGGCGTGCAGAGGAAGTCACGCGTCACACAAAGGAAGTCGTGCATCACTGCAAACTTCAAAAATCTCCTGCGAAAATGTGTTCTTTGAGCGACGGCAGATTTAAACTTTTAGTCTTTTAGGTTAAAAACTTAAAAGCTGTCGCAATTTACAAATCGTTTCTTTTTTATAAAATTAAAGTCAAAAGTCAGAAATCCTTGAAAAAACTTTAAAAGACCTTAGGAGTCCTCCTGGAAGCGCCACATCAGCACGGGAATTGGGAGGAAGTTTTTTGAATCGCCCAGAAACAGCTTGGTGTCCAAATAGTGGAACCCTATTAAAATCCGCGGGGATTCCGGGCCGTACCAAATTCCGGTACGGACCGTACCTGGAATCGCCAAGGCAGGGGGGAGATTCGATAACTTAGGTTTTAACAGTTATGTTAAATGCTCCTTCGTATAATATTCGCTGCCTAAGGCTTGTAATAATCATTGCCTCATACTAAACCGCAGCTTCTTAGTATAACCAATATAGATCACATTCTTTTTATTCCCTTAATCGCACCATAGGAGGTCGATAGTATATATTAGTTTCATGAAGATCGATGTCTTCCTTTAGTTCGCTGCCCCCTTGACTTTAAATCGCATCACTTGTAAATACTTACCTTTTTCATATGGGTCGATCCTATGATCTGATCACCGCTGCCTTCTATTAATTTTATGTATTTATATTATTATATCATAATTATAATAACATTTATATTTATTTATAAATATATATATTATATTTGGATTAGATTAAAATAATAATATTGTTTAATATTATTTATTAAACAATTATTCAATTTGACTATGGAGTTGTTTAAAATCTTTAATTTAAACAATGCCTTAATATCGGGACATCACAAAATACATCTAAAATCACCCTTGTGTGCTTAACTTGATGACAAAAGAACAGCAAAGGAAAAGAGCTTGTGCAATCGGAAGTCACACAATTCACCACCAATTTTATTACCTTGCAAGTGTTTGTGATTGCTCGGTGGTTGGGAGTCTACATATTCCAATAAGGATGAGAGGGAAAGGATCAGGAAGACAGTTTCTAATGAAATGCTTGCAAAGAGCATATAAGAGATCCTCGAAACTGTAAACTTAATGATTACCAACTTTCAAAATAATAAACTCCATTACCATGTGCATCTGCAAAACTCCTAAATTTTTAATTTTTTGATTTATCATTTACTCACTGTTGTTCTTATCATTCAAATTTATATTTATTCTAACTTTAAAAATTCAAACTTCTTGTTTTAGCAACCTTTGATCCATATTCTACATTTGGCTGATGGTAGGAAATACCCAATGGGTTATCTATGCGATGCCATTGGTAAGGCCAATGAGGCCATCCAGCATTATTATGGGAAAACTAACAGAAACTATAAAACCATTTGGCACAAAATTGATCAGACCTGAAACATGCAGCTCCACCAACACATGCATTCAGCAGCCTACTACTTGGGCCCTGAAGTTTCTTCTTCGATTCCTTTAAGACCAATGAGGAGGCTAAAGATCACCACAACACATCTATAGAGAGAACACCTCACAAAACCCCTAGAGACACAATTCTTGGTGCGTCGCAGATTTACAAGGGTGCAGAGGGAATGCTTCATTCTTCAGCTCTATGCATTTTGAAGGAGAATTACCCAACAGCTAAGTAAAATAATTTGAGTCCTTTAACCATAGTTTTGTAAAGACTACACTTCTTAATAAGTGCAATTCTAGTCTACTTACAAATTTATAATCATTCACTTTGCATATTTGTGATGGGCAATTATCCTGCAAAAACACCAAACTTTAGAGCCTAAGAATCTATATGTTGTGCCACCATTGTAGTGCTTTGGGATGTGAGCACAATTGAAGAATGTTTGAGGCCATTCACACGAAAAAGCACAACAGGTTGACCCAAAAGCACCTCAAGGACCTTGTTTCTATGCAATACAACCTTCATCTTCCAATCAAAAGGTGGATGGGAAGGAGACTGGTGAATTGATTATATTGGATGGCATTGATTTCAATTCTAACCAGATCACCAATGATACAAAGCCCATGTTTACCGACGAGATTTCAAATTTCAAAAGGGAAGCAGCAGAAGGGGCAGCAACAACAGAAACTCAAGCAGAAGTAGACTCATCAAGACGGTTACATAGGATGATGGCATATTTCCAATGTTGCATGGACACGGATACGGTATCTGATACGGGTACAGTATCCGATACGGATACGGCTAATTTTCAAGACCCCCTAATACGGATACGGCCAGATACGGCAACCATCCATATATATATATACTTTATTATATAATGTATTATATTAAAATATAATTATTATTTTATAATAATATTAATATATTATAATTATTAATAAATATTAAACTAATTAAATTTAAACACTAAAATATAATTATAATACATATTATAATTATATTTAAATATATATATATATAGCAAATTAAAAATACATTATTAAATAATCTATTATATTTAATATTAATTATTATATTTGATAAAATTATAAATACAAACCTTTTAAATTTAATAAAATATAATATGAACTTTATTATAGCACTTGCACCCATAGGATGTCTAAGGAATACGCCCATAGGAACAACCGACGAGTTTAGAAAGTTTTCCGGCGTGAATTTATTTTTACAGCGTGAGAAAATTCCTAAAATTTTTCGGAGTGAATTTTTTTTTATAGCGTTAGACAATTCCTAATATTTTCTGGCATGAATTTTTTTTTACAGCATGAGACGATTCCTAAAATCTTCCGGCGTGAATTTTTTCTTACAACGTGAGACAACTCCTAAAATTTACTGGCATGAATTTTTTTAAACTAGCACTATAATCCATATCAATAAAAGCCTACCGACTAATTTAATATAATAATAATATCAAATATAAACTTATGATATACAAATTTTAAATTTAATAAAACAAAAACATAAATTTTGTGAAGTTTAATCGATCACCATAATGCAGCATGGCCGCCGCCAGAGGAAAATGAATCACCCGCAAATCAGAAGTCACGAATCGGACTGAAACCCTATTTAACCCGCGTTTTTAACCATACGAATTCAAAATACGGAGCGATTTAAAAAAAAAACGAATCCTGCCGTATCTGGCGCGGCTGGGAGATTACAGATTTTAGGGCACGGGCGGGTACGGTATCCAAGCCGTTCCCACGCCGTGCCGTACCCACATCCGTACCGGATACTCAGGGACGCGTGCCTTGTGGAGGGGGCTAGGCGTATCCTGCAACTCTGCATATTTCCCAATAAATTTGTTCGTAATGAGGAATTTACCTTCTAGGATGAGGGCACAGAAAATGATTATGAGGAGCTTTAGGGGGAAGAGAAATTTGTAAAATAATTAATGGATTTGTGATTTTTTATGAAGATGATCAATCATAATAATGAATTACAGTGTGCATTGTACTCTATTTTGGTCAAACATTAATAGAAAACATATTTATGGGTTCTCTAATTCATTTTTCATGCTTTTAAACAATATTTTGAATGCTATTTAAATTAATTTCATGAATCTGTGTGTTTTTAATGCACCAAACTTTTTCAAACCCTGAGTCCAAGTTAAGGCAGTGCAGTTCGAGTTTTAAAACTATGATCTTGACTAATGAATAAGAATGGTGGATTAGTAATATAAACCTACTGAATTTCAAGATCTGACTTTGAATCAATGACTAACACAAAGAAATTATCTCCAAGAAGAATAACCATGAAAGATCTTCAAACATGTGTCCAATCATAACATACATAGTTGTCAGCCATGAGGGTGTATGCATTGGACAATCATTTGACAACCACTTGAATTGAACACAAGTAATCACAACCATGACTAATCCCAAAAATTAAATAAAACCCATAGTCAATTTATTTTCTCTATGTTGTTAAAGGATCTTGTGCATGTTTAAATTGGTGAATCTGACATTGCAGCTAAGAGTTTTAAAATCAGTTTGTCTGCACACGTGAGTAGTGATCAAAAATCAATTCAGTATTAATACACCAGGAAGGAAATAGTGAAAGCAACATAAAGGAAAAGTCAAAGAACTTGACAAGTCAGAGAACTCCCCTAGCCAATTACTATGATGTAGAATCAATTCTAAATCCTCTTATATATGCATGACCTTAAAACATCTCCTCCATGCATCTCTTTTGCATGTTGGTTGTACATGATGTTAATCTCAAGTCTATGCATCAAAAAACTGTCTTTCAATTAATCAAACCTTCATCAAATGTAATTTGCACATATGGCAACATCCCAAGGCCAAAGATTACTTTGTAAAATCAAATGATAAGCCCTACTCCATCCACACATCTCAAAGCTTTAAATGTTATTAAAAGCCCCATTTACATCTCTCAACTAAAAACACTTGTAGTTAACAACACAATTACTTAATAATGACTACTTCAACCATTCTTAATGGTTAGTTGATTAGTATCTTTGTGTAATGAGCACCCAAGTTTTTTTTTTTTTTTTGAAATTCCACACACAAAGAAAAATGCAATGGTTAAGTTCTTCCACACTCTTCTGATCACCCAGCATACAAGTGCTTCTGAGTTAGCATTCAAAACCAACATGCAATAATAACAACTTCCACTTATTCGGTGGGCATCCGCTTATGCAGCGGGCATCCACTTAATCATGGGAATGAAATTGAAAGGAAACATCCACTTATTCAGTGGGAATCAAACTAAAAGGAAACATCCCCTTATGCAGTGGGCAACCACTTATTCAGTGGGAGATACAGAAATGTAAATTTGGGCACATCCACTTGTTCAGTGGGAAGCCCTAAGCAACAATACTTTGGTGGTACTACCATCCAGGCTTACAATTCATAATACTGCAATAAATAACATTTAACAAGGGTCAAGGCACGCTGCAATAATTTACTAATTCTAATCAGAACTGAAACAGACTGCTGTAGCATTAAAAATTAGAATATGGTGAGTTAATAAGTCACCAAACATCATTCTAATGCATACCCATGAAGCTATGTTGCTGATTATGGATGTAATGAAGCTCAAATGCTGCAAATACACCTCTGAAGGCACTCTAACAGCCAAATACTCAGGTCTAATACAAAAATTAGAACTCTGGAAATGCACAGAAGCTCACCCAAAACACCACAAAATACTCCAAAAATATCACTGAAAAACATCTCAAACCTTCACACATCCAAATACATCAAAACTATTCAACCCAAAATCTCTGCATGATGACTCCATTGAAGCTCCTTGTGATTTCTGAATAAAATCACCAGATATCCAACTAAGGTTGATCTTCCACAACCGAAACTAGATGAGAAGTTGAGACTAAACAACCCCAACAAGAAACTTTGCTCAGCAGCACAAGTTTTCAGAAGAAATGAAAATATATTCAACATAAACCTCCAAATGAGCCCAAAACCCCTTTATAAAAACACTTTTAGGGCAACAAGAGGAAATAAAAATAATAATTTCACTTTTCTTTTAATTTCCTCCTCACATAAGAATAACCTTTTTAATTGCTCACTTTATGTCTCGATTGCCAACATTCCTTTTATGTGAGCATCAAATAATACTTTTCAACACCCTTCCAAAGAGCTATTACACTTAAGTTCTCTTTTAATATTTCTTATCCTTAGACAACTTAAGTGAATAAATAATTAAATAACTCAATAATATACCCAAGTTGCGGAAAGCATCCAAATGATATAATTTTGCAATTCTGATCATACCAACAGGGTATTGAAGACCTGGAATGAAAATTGGAGGTTGTCGGGTGACTGTCTAAAAATAGCATGTTTCTCCAAGAAAGTTGGAGAGCACCCAAGAGGTCAGATTTCAATCCCGAAAGCATCTATGAACTCCAAATGACTAGCCTAACTTAAAAACACGAACAATTGCTCTGTAAGACTGAGCCACGGCCACTCCAAGAATGTTGGAGTTCTTCCAAACATGACAAATAGCATCTGGAAGACTAGGAACAAGCATAATGCACACAAAAAGTCTATGCGCCAAAAAGGGGACATTACAATCCTCCCTTCCCAGAATTGCTTGCCCTCAAGCAATTTGCGAACCATAACCAACAGAACCATCCTGAATAATGTGACGCCAGGATCCCAAATTAGTCTAGGAGGTTTGTGAACCCCTAGATACCATGTGCCATGTTGTGTCACAACAGCAATTGTAACCTTCTCCACACTTCTTGTAAAAAGGAAAATAATCCTTTGCAAGAATTCAGCGAACTCTTCATCATAACACCCCTTGGATTTAACATGCCTCTGAACCATTCTAATATAATCATGAAGACTCGTGAAAACTCTCATTGTTCTTACTTCAAGAGTCTCTGAATGATGAACCAAAGCATGCAGAAGTTCGCTATCCTGAATGAACTCCAAAGGTAAACTATCATAGTTTACATCACAAACCTTCACAAGATAAATTCTCAAGGTTTTGAAGGTCTAAAAAAACACAAACTTGTTGTTCATGACTAAAATCAATGATGAACAATATGATTTTGACACCCTACACAAGGAACAATAGCTGCACCAAAGGAAACTCCAAGAATGAGCATAAAAAGTGAGCGTTGTATTGTTCAGAATCACCCTAGAAAAGGTTGGAGAAAACTTCCAAACAACCTCCAACTGTGAATAATTGCTTTCCTTGACACCAATGTTCTGCCAACTCTCATGAATGTGAGCAGCCCGGCAAGTGAGATGGCCGATTTGCAACCAAACAGCAGAGTTGTAGCTGATAACCTGATCAATTCCTAGCCACGAAATGTCTCTTTGGTCACCATATCCCTCCAACATGCTTAGTTGGTGACCTCTATGCTGAATTTGAAGTAGTGAAGCAACACCACCATGCTTGTGATGCGCAACTCTGCTACTCATATGTGCATCATCAGAAGACCTTCTAAAGTACCCATAGGCATCTCTCCCAAAAAGAATGCCTCTCATGCAACACGTCCAAGTGCCATCCACAAACTACACCTCTGAAGCACTAAGATCAACATAAACCATTAATTTCATTTCAATCTCATTTTCTTGCTCTTCATGGAAAATTGCTACATCTTTGATCTTTTCTTGCAACTCAACCATGAAATCATCAACTACTAAGGAACTAAGACCAATTGATGTCTTCCCAAGAGTTACCATTTGAGTATTGCTCCAATCCTTACTTAAAATCTCTCTCCAATCCACTTGTGAATAAACAAATGGAATCATATGATGGCTAGTTAAATAAAAACAGCGGCATTCATTCTGAAATTTGTAATGTTATCCTTCCAAGGTACATTCCGACCATCATCATTAGTCTTAATAATCCTTGTTGATGACCTCTTGTATACAAACTCACACAAAAATTATCTACATTGATACCTTCAAAGATAGAAAAAAACTCAACACAACGCCCTATCTCATAATAGTATTGATGTTTCATGGAGACATCAACATTCCATGTGGAAACTTCATCTTCATTTTCGCTTACACCTTCATCAGGTGGTCTCCATGAAGGATTAAAAACCACAAGGCTTGGCACATCCTCATTATATGTTCGCAAATCTTGAGCAAGATGAAAACCACGCTCCAACTCATGTTTTGAAACTTCTCCCAGATCCCATATCTTGATGTTGTCACTAATTGTACTACTACATGGAGGAGATGTTTCATCATCCATCTCAAAGAGTGGATTATCATAAATTGTCTGCATACCCATTTCAAAGAGAGGGTTATCAAAAATATGAAAGTCATCCCTCTCCTCTTGCACAAACCCATCTTGTTGATTCAAAGCTTCACAAGCAACCTCTGATTTCTTCGAAAGAATCTCCGAATCAAATTCTTCTTAAAGATTATCAAGCTCATCAATTACTTGCTTATTCTCTTCCATCAATGCAACTTTTTCTTGCTCCCTAAAGTTTGTAACAGCAACAAGTTGTTTATCAACTTCTAGAAGTGTCATATGGGTACACTGAAACAAATCTTTTGTTGATTCAAGCTCAAGAGTGAGCTCGTCAACTTTCCTCTCCTTCTCCTTTGCAAATTCGATGACATGATCTTGATCCCTAATTAAGTGCAATTACTCAAACTTCATCATCTCCATGGAGTTTTTTATTATTTGCAAGTTTGAAGAAGTAGCGCCATCCACAAAACTTTTCTGCATGAGGTCTTCAAGGACCTTATGAGTGCTGTCCAAACTAGCGAGGACATGAATTTCTCTCTCATTAGAGACCAAGAGTTGATTCTTCAACTCGCACAACTCTCTAGGACTTTGCTCACTCAAGTATCTCAATTCTTCAAGTAGCAAAGATTCTGATATTTCATCTTCTCCAAGAGCAATAAGTTCCTCAAAATTTGGCTCCTCTTCATAGTCACTTTGATCAAATGATATAGCAGCTCCAAACTCAAGCAATGAGTCAACACTATGGGCTGATTTAAAGCTTTCAACAGACTCCACTTCAGCGTGCTCTTCTTCTAAACTCTATGAGAAGTCAAACTACTGTCTTGAATTGTCATTAATAGAATGGTAAAGATCCTCCTCATTAGGTGTTGTCCCCAAAGTTTTAGCAACTTCAACTTCTTCAACTACACTTTTCTCCATGTCTTCAACAAGACATTCTGCTTCAATAATTTTAGGCTCACTTGATAAATCATCTTCTAGCATCCTATCAATCATTCTCTCTTCTTATTCTAGCAGAATGGCATCTTCATAATCATCAAATTCCTCGTCAAATTTAGGACTTGCAAAGTCCATTCTCTCAGCTTCCAATTCTTCTTTGACTTCTTTAGGTAAACTCAAGTAGTTTTCCTCTACAATTGCCTTTGGAAAGTTAGCTTCCCCATCATTTGTTTTTGGTTCTAACATCTTTTCTGACTCTTCCTTTGTGACCTCCAATTTTTCTTCTTTATTCTTGTTGTCATTTCTTCCTTAGATACCTTCGTAACTCTTTCTTAAATTCAAGATCCTTCCACTCATTGGACAGTTCTTTAAACATTTCACTTAAAGACCTTACCATTGTAAACATCTTCTCGTTTCTTGGGTTTTGTACTTCTGCAACTTCTCTCGGAGGTAAAAAATTGGGTAGTCGCCATCCATCCATATTCTCAGTTTTGAAAAACTTCTAAAGACAAATCAAGCCAAGTGATGTAACTCGTGCAAATGCTAATTATTGACATGCAACTATATCTTCGATCTCAACTCTGACATGCAAGTGTAGATCACTCACATGCAACTACTGCCCGGCCCTCGAAACTGAAATGCAAGCATCTGGGTAGTCTCAAAACTAACATGCAAGTACTAGGTAATGACATGCAACGACTGCTCGTTCTCAAAGGCGACATGCAAACATCTGGGTAGTCTCAAAATTGACATGCAAGTACTGGGTACTAACATGCAACAACTGCTCATTCTTCAAAGACGACGTGCAAACATCTAGGTAGTCTCAAAACTAACATGCAAGTACTGGGTACTAACATGCAACAACCACTCGTTCTCAAAGACGACATGCAAACATCTGGGTAGTCTCAAAACTGACATGCAAGTACTAGGTACTAACATGTAACTGAAAAGTCTGATATGAACTTCTACACAAGGGTTAGCAATTCCAACAGGCTGGCAGGAAAACCAGCTCTGATACCACTGTAATGAGCACCCGAGTTTTTTTTTTTTTTTTTTTAAATTCCACACACAAAGAAAGATGCAATGGTTAAGTTCCACACTCTTATGATCACTTAGATCTCTATGCAGGCAAGGTAAGAACATACAAGTGCTTCCGAGTTAGCATTCAAAACCAACATGCAATAATAACAACTTCCACTTATTCAATGGGCATCTGTTTTTGCAACAGGCATCCACTTAATCGTGGGAATGAAGTTGAAAAGAAACATCCACTTATTCAGTGGGAATCAAATTGAAAGGAAACATCCGCTTATGCAGTGGGCAACCACTTATTCAGTGGGAGATACAGAAATGTAAATCTGTGCACATCCACTTGTTCAGCGAGAAGCCCTAAGCAACAAGCCTCTGGTGGTACTACCATCCAGGCTTACAATTCATAATATTGCAATTAATAACAATTAACACAAGGGTTAGGGCACGTTGCAATAATTTACTAATTCTAATCAGAACTGAAACAGATTGTTGTAGCATTAAAAATCAGAATATGGAGAGATAAGAAGTCACCAAACATCATTCTGACGCATACCCATGAAACTTTGTTGCTGATTATGGATGTAATGAAGCTCAAATACTGCAAATACACCTCTAAAGGCACTCTAACAGCCAAGTACTCAGGTCTGATACAAAAATTAGAAATCTGGAAATGCACAGAAGCTCACCCAAAACACCACAAAATACTCCAAAAATATCATTAAAAAACATCTCAAACCTTCACACATCAAAACTATTCAACCCAAAATCTCTACATGATGACTCCATTGAAGCTCCTTGTGATTTCTGAATAAAATCATGAAATATCCAGCTAGGGTTGATCTTCCACAACCGAACCCAGATGAGAAGTTGAGGCTAAATAACCCCAAGAAGAAACTTTGCTCAGCAGCACAAGTTTTCAAAAGAAATGAAAATATATTCAACAACATAAACCTCCAATGAGCCCAAAACCCCTTTATATAAACACTTTTAGAGCAACAAGAGAAAATAAAAATAATAATTTCACTTTTTTTTTAATTTCCTCCTCACATAAGAATAACCTTTTTAATTGCTCACTTTATGTCTCCCTTGCCAACATTCATTTTATGTGAGCATCAAATAATACTTTTCAACACCTTTCCAAAGAGCTATTACACTTAAGTTATCTTTTAATATTTCTTATCCTTAGACAACTTAAGTGAATAAATAATTAAATAACTCAATAAAATACCCAAGTTGCGGAAAGCATCCAAATGATATAATTTTGCAATTATGATCATACCAACAGGATACTGAAGACTTGGAATGAAAATCGGAGGTTGTCTGGTGACTGTCTAAAAATAGCATGTTTCTCCAAGAAAGTTGGAGAGCACCCAAGAGGTTGGAACTGAATTTCGAAAGCATCTATGAACTCCAAATGACTAGCCGAATTTAAAAACACAAACAATTGCTCTATAAGACTGAACCACGGCCACTCCAAGAACGTTGAAGTTCTTCCAAACATGACAAATAGCCTTTGGAAGACTAGGAACAAGCATAATGCACACAAAATGTCTATGCGCCAAAAAGGGGACATTACACCCTGCTTTGTCGCTACATGTGGACATAAAAAGATCTCATTCCAAACCTTGCATACATGTTCCAGTCCTTTTTGGCATCAAAATTCTTGCTTTTGCATCAAATACTACAAGCTTGTGTTTACTATCATTTGCTCTAATCTTCCCTTTGATAATACTGAATAGTCAAATTTGATAGCACGAAAATCTTTGCACTATTAAAGACAATTTCGAGAACCAGCTTATTTCTCTTTATGCCCAATTGATTTCACTAAGTCATGACATTAAGTGCTTACATTTATCTTTTCCCTTACTTTGTAATGTCCCATTTTTAATTAATTTAATTTTATGAACAAAATGTCCATTCCTATATTTCCTGTTATGGGACTTTTTCCACAAAATGGAAAATAAAGTCATTTTATGGATAACCCTATAATATTATAAAAATATAAAGTTTATTTAATCCTTTATAATAAAAAAGGGGATAAAAAAAAGGATATTATGATCCTTTGGTTAAAATGGAGATAAATAAAGAATATTTATAAAAGCCCTTTTAAGAGAGAGGAGTTATTATATTTCTTAACTAATTATTAATGACAACCTTTGTGAAAGGGTGTGAAGGTTTAGAAATTACCCCTTAAAAAGGTTATATAAGCCATTTATGTGAGACTTGGAAAGGGGCATAGAGATCACTCAAGGAGGTGGTTTTGGTGGGCTATGGGCATTGGAGAAGGGGCACAGAGTGTGTCCAACTCAGGGTACAGTGTACACTCAGAATTGTCCTAGCCAGAGCTTGTGTGCACTTGTGTTGAGCATTTGCTCTATTGAACATGGCTCTAGAGCACTTGCGTTGAGCGTTTGCTCTCTTAACATAGCTATGAGGACCAAGATCACTAAAATCTTCCTAGGGTGAGAGTGGTCGATCCAAGTACTCCGATTCGGATAAGTATTGAACTTATTGCTAATAAAAGATATTGGAATTATTATATAACTCGATGACTTTGACAGATGCCATAAGGAAGTCTTGCTGATTTTAAAACTATTGGTATCAAATAATCTAATTGTCGAAGCCCAAAACACTACATCTGCACATACCCTGTGGGATAACTTAAAAAGTAAATATCAAGTTTCAAAAGAAGGTCAAGTTTTGTATCTCAAGAAATGTTGTTTTCTATCAAATTGTCTAAGGGGGGTCCTTGTCTGAACATCTCTTAAAAATCAAGGATCTTAAGGATCAACTTGTTGCCATCAACAAGTCGATCAATAAAAAGGACATGGTTCCTCTAATCATTAACAACCTACCGCCCTCCTATGAGACTTTTGTGGAGTGTCTAAACTTGCTTGCAAAAAGCTAGACTTTGACCTTTGACAAGGTTAGTTCAAACTTGTTACAGAAGGAATGACAACGAGACCAAATGAGTGAAGTTTCTTCTAGGAGCTCAGAAAGTGCACTTGCTAAACAGTCTCAGGTTACAAACCATAGTTCTCTTTCTTCCACTTCACCACAAAGAAGACACAATGATTCTATTGCTAAAAATTTGTGCATGATAAAAATGATTGCAATAAAAGACAATATGAGCTATCCAACAAGTAACAGAATGAAACTAATGTGATGGATACTGCTAAGGAAGACCATGATGTGGAGTTTGAATTGCTAGTTCTTTGATTCAAGTACATCCAGACACTTCACATGTCAAAAGGACTAATATGTTAGGTTTACTACTGATGATAATCATAGAGATTTTGTTTCGCTTGGTGACAACAAATCACATACAATTGAAAGGATAGGTGATGTTAGAATTGCACTCGATGATGGCATCAAACTTTTAGTACATAATATTAGGTATGTTCCAAGATTGAACAAAAATTTACTCTCTACTAGCCAGATTACATAAAATCCTAACATTCTAGATCAATTTCATGGGAAAGAGTGCATTGTTTATGATGTAAACCAGGATAGAATAACTGCTTGAGACATTAGGCCAAGCGATGTGTACAAAGGCTTATACAAACTTGTTAATCTTGCTTTGCATGCTACAACAAAGGAACCATGGTCCAGTCATAAATTTAAGGAGGTCAAGACAAAAGCTAGTATTGTGGCACCATGGACAAATGTACCTTCCAGTTCATGAGGTGTTCCAATGTGTTAGTTGTTGGATGGTTCTTCTCCACCTATATATCAACAATGCAAAATTGAAGGTGTCTCCATTCCAAATGATGTTCAACCCATACAAAGTTTGTCTCCAGTTGAGACTTTGTCTCGTAACATTCACCCATTGTGCTTCAAAGGCCCCAATGGTGCTTTAGGAGTGAACCCGATAATGACTTCACTAAATCAAATGCATCACCTCAGAAAACAAGCATACCAACTGGTAACTCTACAACAAAACATGTTCATTATGATCTTTTTGCATATTAGTACTATATTATAATAATAAAAAATAATAGTGTAACTAATATTACATTTGTCTTTTTGTTTCTACTCTTTTGTAATTGCCATCTTTATGGCCTTTGTAATTGACATCTATTATTAGTCATTCCTCAATTATATAAGACTACCATCTCCTCCTGAGATAGACAAGCCTCCTCTCATCTCATTCTTTTGCTCATACCAACGATATGCGCCACATAGAAATCACTCTTTCCTTAATTATACCATCATTCCATCTCCAACCTCATATTCATTGTCTCTTCTTCATGTCAATGTTCCCATTATACTAAAAATTCATTTTCTAATTGTCTCCTTACCTCCTCTTGCAATCGTCTCATGTGATCTGTAAAATCTTCTACCTTATCACTACTTATTTGTCCATCCTTGATAACCCTTAACTCTGATACATTTCTTGGATTCCAACCATATACAATCTGAAATGGTGTTTTCCTTGTACTCCTATCCACTAAATTATTTTATGCAAAATCTGCTTGCACTAATGCCATATATTAATTTCCTATCTTTTCACCTACTAAACATCTCACAAGTTCCTAAGCTCCTATTTACTACTTTTGTCTATCCATCGAGCTATGGGTGATAAGTTGAAATAAATTTCAAATAGAAATAACTATATCTATTATAAACTATGCTTCTATGCAATCCATGTAATCTCACAATCTCCTTGAAAAATAAGTCAACTAAATGTACTACAACATTAATTTTCTTGCATGCTATCAAATGTGTCATCTTGTAAAATCTATCAACCACAACAAATATAAAATCATATCCTCTCTGTGTTCTTGGCAATCCTAATACAAAATCCATGCTTATGTCATCCCAAGGTTTCTCTAGCATAAGCGATGACTAATAAAATCCAACATTTTGACTTCCATCTTTTGCTATTAGACAAACTCTACAACTCTGAACATACCTTAAACATCCTTGAACATTTGCAGCCAATACTAATTTTTACTTATCAATGCTACTATCTTATCAATACTAAAATGACTAACTAATTCTCGACTATGTTTCTCCTTAATAAAATTTTCCCTCATTGAACTTTTAGGAATACACAATTCTTTTTGTAACAAATCATCTTGGATTACAAAATCCAACCTCTTAGTTCTATCCATACTTATAGGTTCTTTACATGCCTTACATGCTTCAGACAATCAATGTCATTCTCATACAAATTCCTCATTTCCTCAAAACCTACTACTACAATTCTCATTTCAATCAACAAATTATGTCTTTTACTCAATGCATCAACAACTCTATTAGATTCACCACTCTTACGCTTCGACACAAAAGAATAACTTTTTGTGAACTCAACCCATCTTACATGTCTCTGATTTAACTTACCTCAACTATTCAAATATTGGAATGCTATATACAAAACAAATTCTCTTGACAACAATTAACGTCTCCACTTCTTCAATACTTGAACAATGGCATAGAATTCTTGATCATACATTAAATGATTTCTCTTTGCACCATTCAATTTCTCACAGAAATGTGCTACAAGCTTTCCTTCTTGACTCAATACTGCTCCAATTATTGTACCACTTGCATCACAATCAACTTGAAATACTTTATCAAAATCTAGCAATGCTAATACTAATTGTTCATTAACCTTCAATAATTCAAAACTTTTGTTTGATGCTACAATCCACTCAAACTCCATTTTATCTCCTCTCATTGTCACAGTTATTGGCACACATATCACACTAAAATTTCCAATGGACTTCTTGTAAAAACTAGCTAATCCATGAAAACCCCTTACTTTACAAATACTCTTTGTTGTAGGCCAATCAACAATTGCTTTTGTTTCCTTTGCATCCATCTTCAAACATTCTGCTGAAATTACAAATTCCAAATATACCAATTCCTCCATCAAACTACATTTCTTGATATTTATTAGCAATTTCTCTTCCCTTAATCTTTGCAATACTAATTTGATATGCTCCAAATGTTCTTCCTTAGTTTTACTAAAAATTAGAATATCATCCCAATATACAATTACAAACTTACCCAAACATGACTTCAATACTTCATTCCATAGTTCACACGCTAAGACTCAGCAAACCAAACAATTTCAATCGAAAAAAAACTCGCCATCTTAAAAAATACTTAAATTTCAGAACTCAGCAAAACTTGGAGAATCTTGGCGAAATAAAAAAATTCTAGAAACCCTACATTGGTTTATAGTCATCCCACATTCAATGGTCAATTTTTTTGGCAATAAAAACAGAAAAATAAAAAACAAAATCACCATTTATAGTCAACCCTACTAAGTTGTGAATTTCTATTTGAGTTGTTCGTTTCGAAAAAAAATCATGAGTACTTAAAAAATATGTGAACTATGCTCCATTCATCAATCTCATAAAAGTACTCAATGCACTAGTTATGCCAAAAAGCATTTACAACAACTCATAGAAACCCTCTTTTGCCTTAAATATTGTCTTCATTCATCTCCTTCTCTAATTCTAATCTCATGATAATCACTTTTCAAATCTATTTTACTAAAATACTTTGCTCCACTCAAACAATCCATCAAGTCATCCATCCTTGACAATAGAAATCTATACCTTATTGTGATCTTATTGCTGAAAATAATCTACACATTCTCCATTCTCCTTTCTTTGGTCCTAGTACGACTACTACTACACAAGGACTTAAACTTTCTCTAATCAAACATTCAACAACTCTTGCACTTGTCTATTCAAATCTCCATTCTCTATTGGTGCCATTCTATGAGCAGCCTTGTTTGGTAAACCTAGTCCTAAAATCAAATCCATGTGATGACTAATACTCATTGGTGGTAATCCATCCGGCATATTATTAGACACTATGTCTGTGTACTCTATTAACAACTCATAAATTTGCATCTACAGCTCATCTCCTTCACCTATGCTACTGCATATCTTGGGAATTATTGCAAAACACATTTTCTCATGCTTCAAAACTTTTAAGAATTTCCTATCATCCACCAAACAAAATCTAACATTACTGCTTACTTGATTTCCCTTCTCTTTCAAGGGAGTAAGAATATGTTTCTCACCTCCTTTCATTAAACTATATGTATTTTCTCTACCATTGTGAATAATTTCTCTCTCACACTAGTTACAAGTTGCATCACATTAATCCATAATAAAACACTTAGGAAAGACCTGGCATTGTTTAGTACACCCTTAAGATGCTCCCGTATCAATTTGAAGGCTCTATGATAAATATGTGGTATTACACTATAGAAACATTTTGACTATTCAATGTGCTCAAAATGATGACTGCAATAAGAAAATACAATTATGGCAAGAATAAAATGACTATTACAACTCAGTAAACTTGCAAGTGACAAACAAACATAAAAGAAATATTTTTGGTTGATGCAAGATTACTCTTACACCTGGGATAATTTTGCATTAAAAATGCTCCTCCATGTAGAGTTTGCTTGTCCCCTAAGCTAATAAAAACAAGAAGTAAAATGTTTGAAAGCAAAGTAGTTTAGCACAATCAAAAAGAATAGCTATAACATTAAAATATCATATATATAGAAATTTGCTCGTTTTCATCATTTAACATGCAAATTCATTTTTGATGCAAAGTAATCCATAAAGAAGCATATAAATGTGTAGGTAAGCACTCTATAGATCCAGCACAAAATGAACTATAGTGTACAATAAAGGATACATACTTATGGTCTCCCAATCCATGTCGAAGAATTCCAAGCAAACGATATGCATTTACAAACCTGAAACATAACAATGTCAATGCAGAACTAGGCTATAGGAAAAATGATACCGAATTCTGATATTCCAAATCACATAACACAAAAAATGCCTCAAGGCAACAGTAAAATCATACCCAGACATTATAATATACTTGAATATCAAAATACTACCTTTCATCAATGGACAAAACTTTCTGTAAGCATTCCACAGCCTTCTCGGATTCTCCTAGCTCTTGATATGACTGTCATAAAGATCTAATCACACAGTTAATACATGAAACAACAGCATTGCAAAATGAAAAAATTCACATAGAAACCTTCAAATGCTTGTACATTATGATTAAACCAACACAAAGCCCTGCTTCAAATTCAAATATAAAACTACCCGTCAAGGAAACATTGGAATGACTTTATGGTTGACTTCCAAATTGTTTCTAGAAAGAAGATATGCAGAAAAAAATGCAAGATTTGTAGCTTTTAAAACTAATCATTGAAGTCTGCTAATTAATCAAATGTATTGTCCATCAGTATCGTTCGCATTTTCAAAAAATACGAAGTAAGGCAAGAAAAGAAACGAACAAGTTATAACAATCTCCACGGCAGAAAAAGTAGTGTGTTTACGGAACAAAGGTAAAGTCGAAATTCCTAAAAACAAATAGTTATGAAATAACAGCAGAGAACAATCCAAGGTACAAAAGAACCAGTATCCAAGAGTGTTTGTAGCACCCAGAGAGTCTCTACAATTTTCTACCATTAAATACTCCTGAATAGAAAAAATGTCATTAGAGAACCGACCTGGGTTAAGATTGACTAATGAAGATATCTTCCAGAGGTAGTAGGCTATACCATTTTCTTCTACCATACAAGGCCAAAGATAGAGGAGACCATAAAACTTGTAATAATAGGATCCAAACTCGAAACGATGATATTTAGTTGTTTTATAGGAAATGAGAATAAAGTATAAAATCACAGACACAAAACCCATGAATTTAATCAGCCTTTGTAATTAGATATGTGCCTTATTGGGTTCCACTGAGTTACTATTCAGAAGATTGAGATCTATGGCAGGTCACAGTTAAATAAACCCAACACATATTGAAAGAAAACTCAAAACCCAGCAATTTTGCTCACAGTAGAGAATTCGTCGCATCTGCAAACATGGATGCCGCAGAATTGACGATACCAATAAATACAATCATTGCTATCATTTTTTGTAGAAAAAGGTGTGTTCTCAGCCTGAACAAGGAAACAAGGCATTTATGTCTCAAACACGGTTCCTTTTGAGACCCCATGCACTGGTATAGCACATCTACAACCAAGTACATAATAAAGACTGCTAGTAACAGGAATGCTTATCTTACAATAAAAATAGAGTCCAATTGAGCTTCATAAGGTGCTTGTATCTTATTTATTGATGTGTTATTCATGTGTTATTCAGACCCGTTCACTGCTTCTTGTCATTTAAGTATATTATTATCAACTTCAATTTTTCTGCTAGAATTCAACACAATTGCTTCAAAACGAATTCCTTGATATATTATGCATTCCTTCACAAGAATGGAATCATAATACATATACAGAAAAAATCTTTTATTCCTTTATTGAGAATCAGATCATTGTTTATATTTACTATGAGATGCTTTCATGAGTTTTGAAATCTCAGAGAGAGGAAGTATGACAGGCTTCTTGTCCAGCATCGACAATACCATTGCTTGTAATTTGCCATAACCAAACTCCTCACTAGGGTCATATACTAGCTTACAGTATACCATATAAAGGATGTACTATATTCCACAAAACTCAATAGATTCTAAATCGAACACTGTTGAGTTACTATTTTTCCAATCGATGTGGGCTCTTCAATTCTCACTGCAGAAAATACAGATTGCTTTACAGGTTTATACTCTTCATTATCATCAATAGAATAGATGTACAATGATGATGGTGTGTGCTTTCTATATAAGGCCACGTACATACAAAAAGCAAAGAGGAAAAAAAATATAAGTAAAAACTCATTGCAAAGAATTTTTTCCTAGAGTGAATCTAATCACTTCCTCCCTGCTGAAAAGAAATTGTCCCCAACTTTTACATCGGTTGAATAGAATAGAATAGAAGGTTTTTAATGTCCATGAGGCCAAAGGCAACCTATGAGACAGCTGACCCAGTCATTTTATCTTTCTGCAATGTTGATCTTCTGCTATTTATCTTGATGATGAATTCTCTTATTTTCTTAATCTTCTCCTCTTTAAAGTTTAAACAAATCCTACAAAGAAACCATAGCTAAAGTATACACATATCTGGCTAAAATGTCACTATAAGCTTTGCACTCCAAAATAAAGTGCTTCTCTAACTCAACTTCCCTGGATGTGCAAAAGACACATATCCTCTCCTATTCTTCTTTTGATCTCTTCCATCTGCCTATTTCACATCGAAGATGATATGAGTTAGTCCTCAATTGGGCTATGAGCATCTTTGCTCTCCAATTGATATTTGCTCTTCTCTTTCTCCCTAACATCTTTTCCCATGTATCTGTGTGATTTATCCAGTTGGCCTGGGTAAATAGGGTAACTTTATGACTGACCGTGTAAGTAAAGGTAGCTTCTTGCAATTAGTGAAAATGCAACCATCAAGTGAAGTGTCCTTGGCCAACGGTTAAAAAATGCAATGCTAACCGCAGGATGAACGATTGAACCCTCCTCTCCTCCAAATGATATTGAGTGTATAGATTCATTTGCCTCACATTGACAACATTATGGATACCAAGCTGAGATGGGATGGATCATGGAATATGTAAGTGAAAAGCATTGACACCTATTTCTTGGATAACTTATGGTCCAAATCTGAATGTTGTTTGTTGTGAAACCTCTTCTTATCTATGTGCAGCCAAACATGAAGAATAACCGAAACATTTATCCTCCAATTGTTGGTGGGGCATATCTAGAATTGGAAAAACAACCAGAACCTTGTTAAACACCAAACTATGGAAGCCATAACGAATTTCACAAGGAAAATGCCTTGTAGAGAATCGGATAGCACAATTGTGGTTATGAGGATCGATCTGCAAGTACTTGTCCCACTACTTATTCTATTAATGGTAAATAAGGAGAGCATGGACTAAAATGTGATTAACAACCTCTATCCAGTTTGCAAATAAAAGGAAGTGGAGAAACACAACTCGGTGAACTCACAACCAAAATGTTTCAAGTTTTCAACTCTTCTCTCAATCCAAAGTCAAGAAAATCTGCATGATCGATCAATGTGAGCTGTTGAAATTTAAAGCATAAACTATTTGAACCAAGTAGAATCCATGGAAAAAAACATTTTCCATTTTCATAGGTTGCACACCAAGTAATTAACATGTTAAGTACTCAAGGAGGACAGCTAACAAGACCCAAAATTTTGCAAATGACACCAGACTTGTACTTGAGCAGTAAATGAAATTGTTAAATGCAAGATTGCCACTTCAAATTATGATGCTCATAAATATTACATTAAGAGTTCAACAAATTGAAAATGTGCAAACAGACCTTACCATGAAGACAATGGTGCCATTGCTTGAGTGTATGGACCATGATACCTAATAAATTGGAACATAGGTGCTACAATTAAGCTTAGCATGGTACAGAAGCTGTAATAGATAAGCCAAATGGATCTCCCCTGTGCTTAAATACCATGCCAATAGAATATTGAGAAGTGTTAGTCTCAACCTTTATTGGTTGTTGAAAGTTGAGAAGAGAAAGCAATGAAGCAAAGGAAAAAGCTTTAACAAGAGATTTGATTGGTTGGGTTTGCATCTTGTCAGAATTATGTGCCTGAACATCCCAAAATTATGCACATTGACATGTCAAACTGCCATCCAACGGAAAGCAGAAGGCTCACAAAGGAGTGATTTTGCATACTTTATCAGCCTTGTGTAATGAGAAGGTCTCGTGGAAGCCATCAAAGATAGCCTTTTTGATATACAGTTAATAGGCTCCAACTATAAGACAGCAACAATTAAGTGGAATGATGTCAAAATCAACTAGATGGCTCAATGGGTAATGCAACTTAGATAATGTGGCATTCATAACCGTCAGTTCTCTCACCATAACCCTCCTCTATTGTCACTAATTGTACATTGAAGTCCAATTGACATCGTCTGGTCATTTTTGGACATCAATATAATTTCTTTCTTTCTTTCTAAATCATCAAACTATGATTTCCCCTCAACTAGAAGGGTATGTCTTTAATAAAAATGCAAAACATTCTTTTGTGGGATGTTCACTACACTTTTGATAATCACAGAACTTGTTCTCGCCAGCTTTGAGGAATGAGGACCCCCTCTGTGAAAAGTTTGCAATATTCATAGACAAGTTGGTAGGGCTACCTAGAATAGGCAAAAACATGAGCTCTGTTTCTGCGATGAAAAAGACAGGTCAGGCTTCAAAGGTTCCTTTTTCTAATTGCCTTATATCCTTAGAGCAAGTTGGAAAGCATGCTTTGACAAAGTAATCACAAAGAACTCTAACTCTGTCAAGAGATAAGAAAAATAAATAATCCTAAGTTGCATTTGATGGGAAGGACCCCATAACATCTTGCACTATCAACTTGAAAGAGAGGCAATTGAAATTGCATATCTACTATTCAACAAAACGTCCAAATTCCTACTAGCTATGATGGGGCCAGTATGTCAACAACTCCTCTCCATACCAAAGGAAATAAAGGTGCTTCCTAATAGCCTCTTTAAGGAACTTCCATCTGTATTTATTGGACTGCTTGCTTACTGAAAAATGTTGGAGATAGCCAGCAGGTGTGAAGCTGATTATTCATACGAAACTCACAAGCCATAATGTGTGTTTCTTGAACTGCTTTCTTTGTGAGCGTATTTGTGTCTCAGGTTACACCTGCACAATGCAAATCCAAGCATCCACTTTGTCCCCATCAATTGTCTCAATGGAGAATGTATATCTGGGCATCCAACTCGAGGATACAAAATGGCAAAAGGAATAAGACAAAGGTTTTCTGTTGATCCATTAAATGTTAGAACATACCTATCATTTGATTCACAAGCTTTGGTTGAAGTTCATTCTCTTGTTGATTGTGTACCTCTTGCACAAGAAACTAAACAAAGTCATGATTTTGGGTTACTTCTAAGAGAATCTTACAATACGCCTCCATATTGCAAATCCAAGCATCCAATTTGTCAACAATCAATTGTGCTAATGGGGATTACATATCTTGGCATCCAACTTGAGGGCATGTTGGGCAATCAAAATGGCAAAAGGACTAAGGTGGAGGTTTTCTTTTGAGCCATTAAATGTTAAAACATGCATATCATTAATTAACAAGTTTTTCTTGAAATTCAATTCCTTGTTGATTGTGTACCTCTTGCAAAAGAAACTAAATGAAATCACAATTTTGGGTTACTTCTAAATAACTGTTGGTACTGCTAAAAAACTCCATGAAAAATACAGTGTAAGAAAACACCACACACAAGGCACTTAATTTTTCCTTATTCTATAAAATTAAAACAATACACGAGGACTATGAAGGTATAGTATTACAATAAAAGATGAGGACCCCCTCTTTTGATTTTTGATTTTTTTAAATAACCACCAAGACATTTGGAGTCACTTTCAGAAAGCATGTAATAATCCCTAGTTTATACCCAAAAACTTAATCTAACACACGTTCAATATTAAAATGAATATTTGAGATATGATAATAACTTATCATGATTGGACTTCATAACGATTTGGACTTCTCTCCAAATAGTCATGTGTTGGAGCAAGGATATGCATCAAGGAGCAAATCCAAATAGTCATGCAATGGAGAACCATGAAGAAGTCCAAATAGGTGTATAATGAAGCAAGGGTAGTTCACTCAGCACCGCCAGCGAACAGAATCAAATTTGTCATTGAGAGAGATACAGCTAAGAATAGGCCTCAACGAGCCTCTGACACCAACTGATATGGCCTGAATTCTCACTACAGAAGCTAAGAAAGAATCGAACACCAACAATAAAGAAAAACAGAGAGCCACCAACAAGATTGCTTTATACTCTTCGTTAATGCCAATTAAGTAGATGTACAATGTGAGGGTGTGTGTAGGCTTGATAAGGCCAAGCACAAAGCAAAAAGCTAAAGTGAATTAAAAAGACATATTTACAAGGATAAATTTCATCAATTTAACGCTAAATCCAATCTTTCCATATTTGGTCACTCTCATTGAGAGGGTAACTTGAAGTCCACCTAGTATGCTGCAACTAGGTGAAATTGATAAAATTGTTACTACATGTGCCTACAATGTTGCTCAAGGAGTACTACTCACTGATATAAGTCACATCTGTTAAAGCTCAAACCAAAGAGGGAGAAGTACAAGACTCAATACAAAGGGACTATCAACACAAGCAACTATTCGCAAAGCAGAAATTAGACTTATTAGTTATTAGCACTAACTAGACACTACAAGCAAAGTGACCAAAAGATGGAAGCTAGGGCATAATGGAACTCGCTATCACTGAATTGCAGAGGAACAAGCTACCATAAGCACTATTGAAATTTGGAGTTCTAACACAATTACAATATTGACTCTACAATTTTATATGATGTGTATCCATTGTGAGTGGTGAAAAATCTCTCATAACATGCATCCACCAAGAGCTTCACAATTGCAACACTAGAATTAAAGAATTTCAGCTAGATGCCTATAAACACTATACATTTATACCCTCTCTATGACCTAACCAAATTATGTTATTTCAACTACAATTTGTAGCTAGCTGCCAGACCTTAAGGCAACGATGATCTATTTTTGAGTTCAGCCATAGCTGATGATGGTGAGGATTCCCAAGGAGCAGTCAATATGTGACCCTTAAAATGGCTAGTGATGAAGCAATTCCTATTAAGGTGGTGTGCAAGTTCACATCTCTAATTTCCGGTGTTCCATGGGGAAACGGCCCCTTCTTTCAGCAATTTTGAGCATCCCCAACACATCCCTGAAAAAAGGTGCATCCCCTGTTTTTCCAGACGTCTAGGGATGCCCTATAATTGCCAAGACAGCAAAGGGGCCGTCATGACATCCCTCAACTGTCCTTTGGATATCAGGGTGTCTTTGGATGGCCTGCACCATTTGCAGCATGAAAATGAATAAACAAAGTATTCTTTGTTCATCAAAAAAAGCAAAAAAAAAGTCAAATGGCTTTTTCTTAAATTGTTGTTTCTTTAGTTTTATTAGGAAAATACTATAGGCATAGAAAAACATCATCTTGCACAGTTGTAAAAGAGGACAACCTTCACGAGCTCCTTGAAATTTTGTGGCTATTTTGGACTTGTATGATTTCACCTAAAAGCCCTAAAGCATCTCCCATAAAGCTGAAAGTATGATGTGATTCATATAATTGATTTGTAAAACCTAGGTATGAAATAATGGTTACTAGATATTAAAACCCTATGAAAATTTACATATTAGTTTTTATATTATTTTCATACCCAGTCCCAGATGTCCACAAAATCTGAAAAAAAAAATTGCCACCCACAAAACTGCATCCCCCCTTCTCCAAAACTTAGCAAAACACAGATAATTTCCAATTCTAAGATGTCAAAATCACCCGGAACTAAATCTAAGTAGTCCAAGTCACATCAAACAACATAAGAAAAGGTTTCAGATGTTAAATCTAGCTTAGGTATGTCATATTCTACTTGTTTGACCCTTGAAAACCTCATATGACCAATTAGAAAGTCACCATACCCTTGGTCGCCAAAATAGAGACTTTTTGTTTCCAAGTATATCTATGAGATAAAAATGCCCAAGTGCACACATCTGTGCATCGCAGGATACACCAAAGCACACGGACATGCATTCTTAGACATGGTCTATTCTTGTATTCTTGTTCCACTCTTCTTTTAATCATAGCTCATTCATTTCAGGGAAACTAAAAGGATTCAAATTGAGAGAAATTTTATGATAATATCAAGGGAAGAAGGAAAAAGGTGACTTCAGATAGAGACACATACTAAAAACCTTGCATTTTGACACTGCAGATCCAGGATTCAACCTCAATATTTTCATGCTTTTGACTTGTTCTTTACCTAATTCTCTACACTATGAAAGGAGGAAGGCTAAATCATTTCAAGGCACAGCATTGTGAGGTGATTGAACCTCTAGTATCAAGGTTTGCATTGGTCAAGATCTTAACTCTAAAAGGATGTTTTAGCCATTACGAGTTTTGAGTCAAGGTTAGTTCATCTTGTCTTTCAAAACAATGATCACCTTTGTCAAGACATGTCTAGGTGAATTTTGTTCTCTTCATAGCCCCAGCACGCAGCCTCTTCCTGTGCTTTTTTTAAGCTTTATTAAAAAAGCAAGCTTGCCCCTTTACAAGAGGGCACAAGATCTATTTGAGGGTATCCACCCACCCCCAACAACCCATCCAATAATTAGACATAAATCCATAAATTTACAAATCCACCATTTAGACATCAAAATTTGAGTTCCACAAGTATGCACACCCATAATGTCCTGTTCCCCTTTTGGATGCAACCCCATGGGCCATGGGAGCTCCACTTGAAGCTCAACATTTTCTTAGAACACTTAAACCCTAAGCAGTTTAAGAAAAATTTATAAATATAATCTAAATCCTGATTAGTTGTTTCACATCTGACTTTGAGACAATTTTTTTACTTTCAAGGGAAAACCTGCATTTTATATTTTTTTTAATTTTTTGTACAGTCATCCCCTTGGCTGTCCCCATTTTCCTAGGGATTGTGGGGAGCTTCTAGGCATCTCCTTTTCGTATCACTGCATTTCCTGGCTCTACTCCCCACCACCAAAAATAAGGGCATATAAAATTAAACATACATGATACACCACATTATTAATCAACTTATCAAACATCAGTCCATCATTCATCATTGCAGAACAATCTATGTTTGTAGGCTGAAAATAATTTTCCCAATACAGTAAGTCAAGTTTGTCTCAGAGTCGACAAAAACTCTACACAATACCACAGGCAATGATTTATAGTTTTTTCTTTTTAAATACTTACAAAAGAAATAGATGTGAGAAATTAAATCCCCTCAACAGAATAGATAAAGTGCAATACCAGATCAAAAAATAAATCGAACATGTAAATCAAATGCCAAACATGAATCAGAATTCAAATTTGAATTTCATGATATGAAAAATCATAAGTGACCAAATCAGAATCTAAATCCTTGATGGTCCTGCTCCTGCTCCTGCTCCTGCTCTGAGTGTAACACCACAAAAAAAATGCATAAGATTTATTTTCTAATGCAGCTGCTGTTGTGAATGTAGCCTCTAGAAATATTCTGTGATTCAAATCTGTAAAATAAAATTGTTTGCAGTGGTGTGAAATTACTGTGAGACCTCAGATCCCCTCCTCCTAACTAATTCAGTAACCGAACATAAGAAATGCCATTTTTTTCTGGTCTTATGTTGTTTCTAGAGACTGCCAACATAAGATGAACTTGACTGACCAAATCTTAGTCTGACTCATGACTCTTGCCAAGTCAGCAAACATGAATTACCAAGATATGGTTTGTGGCTCACAAGTTTTGCCAATTCAGACATGTTGGACATACCGGATCTTGGTCTGACTTGCAAGTTTTACCAAGTCAGTCGAGTCTCACCAAGCCACAACTGAGTCGAGTCCAGAAAAGATCCCCACCTAGTTCACTTGGACACGAATCTAGGCAAGTCTCATTACTATGGACTCAACTGATATCTGATAATGTTATGAGATACCAATGGAACAGTCTACATGGACATAATCCATGGGCTAGTATACCACACCCTATCTCAGGTAAACAAGGCACAGACCCAGCCCACAGATGTACACTCGTCCCCTTCGGACATGTCCTGCAACATGTCCATATGACAGCTGTCTGAAACAAAGATAAGCCAACACTATCACGAGGTGGGAAACTAACTTCGACACTTAACAAGCTATGCTGCTATATACATACTGAATGATTAACTGCAGCCACAGGATTGCTAAAGGAAAACAAATAGGGAATGTGGATGCATGTTAATTGAAAGTGCCTTGCTGTACTAAGAAGAATAGTTTTCCTATAAAGTCAAACAATTTTCGCGAATAAATAATATTTTCTGGTGTGAGACAACATTTTGGTAACCGAATTTTTTGGACTTGAAAATCCACTGGAAAATACCTATCAACTAATTAGATCACAATAATGTACATTTTATTCAAGCAAGACTTATTTACTGCTAAGTTAAAACAATCTTGCACCAGTACATTGAAATATATAATATGAGTGAAAACATTATTTTATAAGCCCTTCATTTAATTTATAAGAATCAATTAAAATCATTCGATTTCACTGAAGAAAAAGAATGAGCCTCATCTTTATTTTCCCAATGGCATTTGACGGTCAAAGACTTGGGAAAAAACTGCAATGATCAACAAAAGTCAATCCCTATCAACAAATGCACAAATCTCTGTCAACAAAACACCCCGCTCAAATTCTAGTCAATTGATGACAATTACTACTAAGTAACATCAATGCAGGCTACCAAAAAAAAAATCCATCATTAAAATTTTCCATCAATTGCAGGCAGTCAAGTAACATAAAAGAAAGTCCACCATAGCAGGCAGTAAACAGCATGAACAAGCAAACATGGCCAAGGGCAAGCTGGTCTGTACTGGTGGACAGTCACACTTAAATATGCAGGAAATCTGAGCCTGCTATTTTATATTTGTAAACAGCATGAACAAGCCGAAACAGCCAACAGGCAAGCCGGTCTGAATTGGTGGATGGTCACACTTAACATGCAGGAAAAGTGAGCCTGCTATTTTCTATTTGTCATTATAGTGGACTTGGATAGTTATGTGACTGATGTCTCATAAACAAATAAGGATGATTTTCAATCATCTATGGGGGGTAATAAATGCTTTGTAGTTTCATACAAGCAATGTAAGTCAAATTAGTTCACATGTCTTTTCCCACATTCCTTATTGTTAGTTCTCCCGTATTTTCATGATGTGCAAAGCAGCAGAAAAATAACCAATAGTTTCCCATATCCAACAATTTCCCAGTATCCAACAAATTCCTAGGCTTGAAAGCCCACAAGGAAAGCCTATTGGTTAATCAGAAACTATGCAGACAATTAAGTAAACATATTACCAACAAAAAGAACTTTATACTTTGCAGAAGTAAAGCCAGAAGAAACTGAGCTTGGTAATTCCATTACATAACAAAAGACATGCAAGCAGCAATTGGATTGCCAAAATGACATTGTAAACCAAGGCATGGAAAATATTGATCAAAACTGATTAAGAAAGTTGTGAAACCAACCAATAGCAACGCCATAAGTAGAATAAGCAAAATGTGATCAGCGACAAGGACTCTAAGTTTTTACAAAATAAGGGAATTCCTCTCTCACACATTTAGGAGAAGATGGAAGAGCCATTCTAACCACAAAACAGACCTAGTCCATCACATGATCAACTGAAATAGGAACTGAATTTGTCAAGTTGTATAGCTTGCTCAACAACTCCAAAAAAATATATACAATAAATGGGAGCAACTACATCATATCCTGCATGCTTGGAGCTGGACTTGGCATTAATATTCACTTATTATCTCAGCCAATGATTTCATCCATGGGTACATTTAGCACCATTTTTTCAAATAGTTAACAACACACTACATCACCTTGTAAATTTATCTGAATATCATCTCAAGAAACAAAAAGTATATCATCAACACCATAAGGGCCTAAACTACCACTTTCCGAAGGAGGGATTTCATACATTCTTGTACTGAATGCTAACTCGGATAAGAAAGTGACAAGGAAGCAATACATCTATCAAAATAAATGATAAGATATGATTAAGTAAATAAAATAAATAAATCCACTCCATTTGACTTGTCAGGAAAAGTATTGAGTAATGTATATAGCAAAGGAATAAGAAATTACCTGTGCCATATGACACAATCCCTCTTTGAAACTTGGATCAAGCTGCACTGCTTTTCTATGTGCTTCAAATGCTCTCTTGTATTCACCAACAGCCACTAGTGCTAAGCCCTTCATACAAAATTCGAACAATATATGATAGCCATCCAAGTCACTTGATGATATCAAAATTCTAGACAGACTTCAAGGTCAAAAATATAGCTGCCAATGTGTACCATGTAACTGTATGCAGACTTATTATCCTTATCCAACAGTACACACGCACCCAGATCTGTTACAGCATCTTCATAGTCCTTGGATTTGAAGAAAACCATACCTGCATTTAAGTTACAAAAAGAATGTTATACACAAAACAGTTAATTACTTTTGTCCAGAATTCTTTGAAGTTGAAAAATCTAAAGAGCTAATATCCTATTCATGCACATTTTATGTCTCAGTTCCCGGTAAGCCTGCCATAGGTAACAGAATTTTCCAGGAGAAAACTATACCTGCATTTTAGTCAAAAAATGAATATTATAAAAACAAATTTGAGTTAATTACTTTTGTCCAGGATTCTTTGAAGCAGAAAAATCTAAAGAACTACTATCCTATTTGTGCACATTTTAGGTCTCGGTTCTTGGTAAGCCTGCCATATCTAACAAAAATCCTCTCTAGGAAACACCACTGAGTAGATTATTCATCATATTACACAGACAACAGGAATCTTTCTACAATTTAAGAATCGGCAACATGGCAATACTCAACTTCGTGTCCACATATCATGCCACTTTAGAATAGAAATTTAATTGCTTGCATCCTAAGGTAAAATTGGCAATGTACAAAGATCTTTTTTGTCTAATTTTAATTTAGAAGTTTATTAAAAAATTAAATTATCTAGATGGTTGAAAGACACCAAGAGCAAAAGCAAAAATTGAATGGTAGAGCTACACAAAAAGGAAGACCAGGATTCAGGAGGGAATGAAAAGAAAAGAAGGCCGAGTTGAAGAATACTGCAAGATAAGACAGGCCTTAAACAGAAATATTATGGAATCAAAACAAGAAGATGCAGGAATATGTTAATGGAAGAAAATCTGAAACACTGACTATAAATTGATAGGACCAACACATTAGACAAAGTGCAGTCAGAAATGTTCCACTAGAACATCAAATAGTACTCAAAAAATGAAGAACTTGTCAAAGAATATAAGAGGGTTGGATTAAACCCAAAAGGAAGGAACTTTGAAAAGTAAAATAATGAAGAAAATCCAAATGTATGTTTCATTGAATAGAAATGCTTTTGAAGGTCAATCCAGAAGCACAATGATAATATGGAATCTGTTATTAATACATCTTTTGTTGCCTAAAGAGCAAGCAATGAATAGTAAACGTATCAACAATCCTTCTTCCTTTGAATTCTTAATTTCAGTTGCTGAATGTATAACTTCTAATGCCATCGTGAGGAAGAAATTTCATGATGAACAAAAGAACATATATTTTAGAAGGATACTTGATCGCCATCCCCACTTCAAGGAAAGCAGAGGATCTAGATATTTGGATTCACCCCTATGCCAATTTATGAAGGAAACTGGTTTATGGATATGCCTTCAAAGGACAGAATCTATAACTAGAGATGGAGGATGTTAGGCCATAGGGGCAGAGACGCTAAAATATTTCTCACAAATAAGACTGCCTCAAAGACCACTTGAGATTTGAATCTTTCAATTTGAATGGATCCATCTATAATAATTAGCCTCCAAGTCATGAGATAACCACAGACATTCTCCAGATTTCTCAACATTTACGTTTGAAAAGACATGAATGACAAATCTGAAATTCAAACCAAAGATGAAATACTGGTGAAAAGAAAGGCATCTGAAAAAAGAAACTAAAATGTTTGTCATGGCCGCCATGAAACATTAAAACCCATATTCAAAGATCTCAAATAGAGGCTAGCATAGATATCTTGGTTGAAAAAGAGGCTCTTGAAAAGAAGGTGAGGGTTGGCAAGATAATAAATCAAAAAATTCATCAACCAAGATAGTCAGAGTGGGGAACTCTCTTTCAACCCTGGAGAAAGCATACAATGTAGAAGCAGATGAATTGGAAACCAAAAAACAAGACAACATAGTTAAAAGAACGACATTGTAAGTTGGTTTCTACTAGAAGCAAGCTCACAAAAACATTGATGGAAATTTAAAACTTTTGGTCCTTTGGATAATAGAGAAAAGGTTAACAATAAAGCAGGTGGGTTAAAAGAGGTGGATGGGTAAGCCGGCTGGAGGATAAATGGTTTCTAGGTTTTTTGTACAAGTGAGATCCGAGTTTGATTACCAAGTTCAGCTCTTTAGAATTCCAAAAATTGGTGTGAGGACAATTAGTCTGACTCTATGAGTGCATTTCTACAAGCAAGAACCAAGTCCAACAGTTTGAGCTTCCAAAACCAGGCCCAACATCTATAATTTATTCTATGATATATAGTATAGAAAATGAATGATCTAATGTGATAGAAAATATATATAGTAAAGTTCTGAATACCAATAAAGCATCGATATCTCCATAGTAGAAAAAATCTTTCTCAAGAAAAACAACATTTAAAAGATCCACGACAATGTGCGAAGGTGGTAAAGCAAGCAAGTGCTAAGGCAAGCAGGAGCGAGGATCAGCAAATCCGCAAAAGATCAATGCTAGCACAAAAGGAAATGGATGCATGAGTTATGATCCACTCAAAAAGAATGGATTTACTTCAACGAAGGAGGGTGGTTCCCTGTACGAGCTTCATAGGGCATTTCTCTCCCTTGCCCCTGTTGTTGGTGTGACAAATGAAAAACCAATTCATCAAAGATAAGACAACATGGATAAAACAAATCTACAAGGAATGTAAAAATCAAACAAACCTTTTCATGAGTGTGGCGCATGCTACAAGAATCTGATTATACAAGCCAATCCTAATCTCTCCCCTATGCTGACGGCAAAACATTCGATTTCGGAAAATGAATTGGCTTAATAAAACCTTACACAAGAACACAATAATTCATATCAAATACATGAATGACAATCTTTGCAGCATTAAGTTTTACTTCCACCATCATTTCCAATTTATGTGTTCAAAGCACTTATTTATAGGTTACAATAAAAAGCTTTTAGGGATTTGAGAATAATAATTAAACATCCCAAGATTCATATTAGCCCCATGTGGGTTAGACTATATAATCTACCGGCAGAATACTGGGATGAAGACATACTGAGAGATATTGAAAATTGTTTAGGATCATTTGTAAAAGTAGATGAATCAACAACAAAAGGTGAATATGGCATGTATGCAAGAATTTGCGTAAATTTAAATTTGGTAGCACTTATGCCAAAAAGAATAGAAATAGAATCAGAAAGTGGATTTTGGATCCAAAGCATTGAGATCTAAGGCCCTTCCCCTTCCCTCAAAAAGATGGTGGAAGAAAAGGAAAAAGATGAAGTAAACAATTTGCAAACTTTAGAGAAAGGAAAGGAATTTGATGCGCAGAAAGTGGGAAGTCTTATAGTTTTAGAAAAGAAAGAGGAAGAAGATATAATGGAAGAAGGAGAAATTCCTGCGGAGGGGGAGAAAGAAGTGGAGAAATACTTTTGACTTGGCTATGGAATTATTCGGGATCACAAATGAAAATAGGGAGTTTACAGATTTTAGCAAGTTGGAAGAAGAATCCCCTCCTCAAAAAGGTGACGAAAAGGAGCAGAGTGTAAATAACGAGGATCTCCCTCCTTTGGAGGATGCAGTTGGAGAAATATTGGCGGAACAAGAGGAACAATACAGAGCTTCAGAAATATAGCAAGAAGAACCAAATTCTCTGGTTCAATTGGTTATAAGTCAGACCGAATCTATGAAGGAAAAGCCGGATTTGGGAGAAACAAAGCGTAAGGGAAGAAAATCTAACAAGGAGAAATTGCTAAATGAAGGGGATGTTGAATAACAAAGGAAGATAAGTATGATGTTGAGATCCGGGAAGGGCAAAACCCTTCCCAGTGGGCAATGAGAATCCATCATGGAATGTCAGGTGCCTAAACGCCCCTAACAAAAGACGCTTGGTAAAGCATCAGATGGATATATCTAAGGCAAATATATTCTTGTTACAGGAAACAAAATTGGGCAGTAAAGAAGTAGAGGTAATGAAAAGAAAGATCAGAGTTTGAGAAGGTTTTTTTGTTCACTCAGATGGGGCTTCAGGTGGAATTGCAACATTTTGGCGTCCAGAGGCAATTGATGTTGTTATGTTGAATTGTACTAGATATTGGATGGCAACTAAAATTACTAGTCTCTTAAATAAATGCCAGTTTATTTTGATAAATGTTTATGGTCATACTATTTGCACTGTGAAAAAGCAGGTATGGTCAGAATTGGAGAATGTTTTATCTTCTTTGTTTGAAGCTCCAGTTATTTTAGGGGGAACTTTAATGCAATTCTCACAAATGAAGATAAGATGGGAGGGGTCAAAAAAAGAAGCCAATCATAGATGGACTTTTCAGATTTTGTCAGTAGAACAAATTTGTTTGATGTCCCACTCAAGAACGGGAAATATACTTGGACTAATCGGAGACTTGGTTTTAGTAAAATTGTGGAAAACTAGACAGGTTTTTTTGGAACGAAGATTGGAGTGAATTTCATAGAACCTGTGAATGCAACATGATTCCTTGCTTTGGCTCGGATCATTTGCCAATTCAGTTGGAAATGTTAGAAGACAAGAAACCTGAAAGAAGCCCGTTCAAATTTGAAAATATGTGGTTCAAGGATTCTTCGTTTCTTTCAAAAATAGAATGGTGGAAGTCAAAGGTACAAAAAGGCTCAAAGATGTTTGCTTTATTTTGTAAATTAAAATTTGTTGAGGAAAAATTAAAATCTTGGAATAGAGAGCATTTTAAGGATATTTTTGTAGAAAAAAACAGAATAGAAAAGGAGTTGGCAATGTTGAATAAGGAAGTGTTTTTGCATGGTATGGATGAATCAAGATTTTTGAAAGAACAAGAGTTAACGAGTGAATTTTCTGAAATTTTATCAAAGGAAGAAACATTTTGGAGACAGAAATCCAAGGAAGTCTGGTGGAAGGAAGGTGGTAGAAACTCTAAGTTTTTTCATAATTCAACAAAAGTAGGAAGGATTAAGAACAAAATTTCAAAAATAATAAGGCTAGATGGGTCTCTTGCTGAGGATGAAGCTTCGATCAGGGAAGCAACAATTGAGTATTATAAGCACCTCTTGAACATCTGGGAAGGATCTAATTTGTCTTTTCAAACCAAAAGCCTAATAAATATACCAAGACTAGTGAAAGAAGATCAAAATGAAATGTTGTTAGGAGCTTTCACAGAAGAAGAAATAAGGGTGGCGTTTATGCAGTTACACCCGGATGAGGCCCTAGGTCCAGACGATTTTCCAACAAGTTTCTTCCAAAAATGCTGGCACATAGTTGGCAAAGACGTATGGGAGGCAATCGAGGAATTGAGGAAGAAAGGAAATATGCTAAGAGATTTAACAATACTTTTTTGGTTCTGATTCCGAAGAAGGATCCAGCAATTTCCTTTGATGATTTTCGTCCAATATCACTTTGTAACACTGTATATAAAATTATTTCAAAAGCTATAGCAAACAAATTGAAGATCATCTTACCAAAGATAATTGCAAAGGAACAAAGTGGTTTTGTCCCTAGGCGATCTATTTTAGATGGTGCAATAGTTGCCCAAGAGGCCATCCATTCGGTGTGGGCTTCAAAAAGGAGCAACATGTTGATTAAGCTAGATATTAAGAAAGAATATGACAAGGTAGATTGGCATTTCTTGTCAAAAGTAATGGAGGCCTATGGATTTTCTGTCAGATGGATAAATTGGATTTACAGTCTAATCTCTAGTACAAGATACTCTTTAATTATTAATTGGACCACAATGGGTTTTTTTGAGTCTTCAAGAGGATTGAGGCAAGGGGATCCCATATCGCCCTTTCTATTCATAATTATGACAGAGGCGTTGGGTAAGGCAGTTCAAATTGAAGCTCTTAGAAGAAATTGGGAAGCTATTAAGGTTACTATAAATGTTCTGCCAGTTACTCACCAACAATTCGCAGACGATACTATGTTATATGAAGTATCCAGAAGGAGGGAAACAATGGTGATAAAAAAGGTTAACACCAGCAAATCAAAGGTATATTTTTTCTCCACAAAGATCAGTAAACATACGGAAATAATTAGAATTACAGAGTTCAAGAAAGGGCAATTACCAAGTAAGTACTTAGGTTTCCCCCTCTTTTAGAGTAGGTGTAAATTAAATCTTTGGGATCCACTTTTAGAACAATGTTCTAATTAAATGTCTACATGGAAAGGAAGATGCTTATCATGGGTGGAAGAATTGTGATGTTGAAATCAGTAATTTCCGCTATTCCAATTTTTCTTCTCTTTTAAAGCTTCCTACAGGGGCTAATAACAAATTGAATCAAAGGATGAGGAAGTTTTTTTGGCAAGGTCCATCATAGGACAAAAAGACCCCACTTATAGCATGGGGTCGTCATGTAAATCTAAAGAGCAAGGAGGGGAGGGTCTAAGAAATCAGCTGATACAAAACAAAGCATTGGGTGTGAAACTAATTTGGAGTATGTTTTCCAAACCAAATGTGAAATGGATTAAGATCATGCAAAACAAGTACCTGGACAATGAAGAAAATTCTAGAATTCTAACTAATAAGGATCCGCCAAAAGGGTCAGATCTCTAGAACTTTATGTTAATTCGTAGACCAATTGTGACGGAGTATATTACTTGGGAGGTGAGATATGGTAGGAAAGCTCTGTTTTGGAAGGGCTGCTAGGGGGTTTATCCTATTATAGAAAAGATGGGAAACTTTGAAAATGCTAAACATTGGCTCTCAGATAGATTAGGAAAACATGTAGTTGATTGTCTTTGCAAAAAAGAACATGAAGGTTTAATAACTTGGGAATGGAGATCTATGGATTCGGAAGGTTTAAACAAAAAAGATGTGGACAGCTTAAGGGAGATTCTTTTAGGAAGAAGGATAAGTTTGGTTGTAGGAGAAGATAGAATCAAATGGAATTGTTCGGCCTCAGGGGAGTATTCGGTAAAAGTGGGATATATGGTAGCAGTAGAAGTAATAGAAAAAACAAATTTACCTATACATCCATGCTGGAACAAACTATGTTTACCAAAGGCTTGGCTTTTCGCCTGGGCGGCCATGCAAAAGAAAATTTTAACTACCGAAAAAATTAGGAAAATTGGTTTTGAAGGTCCCTCTCAGTGTCCCCTCTACAAAGAATCAGAAGAAACAATTGATCATCTCCTTTTAGGATGTAAATTTGCACAAATATGTTGGGTTTGGTTGTGTGCCAAGTTGGGGTGGAGTGGAGCTCTTCCTAAAGATATTAACACTTTGTTTAAGACCTGGCCAATAGTTTCGATAAATGCAATTTTCTATAGTTTATGGATTATTAGTCATTCTATTTTACTATGGGAGATATGGAAAGAACGAAACAGATGGTTATTCCAAGCATTGGAGTTTGTTTTGCCCTCCTTTTTAAACAAAGTGGAAATGGCTATTGTGGAGGTGGTTAATTCAAGGAATGACATGGCTTTGCCAAAAGGAAAAATTTTCACTTCTTGGGATAGTCAAATGAGGAAAAACTGGAAAGGGCTTAAAACCCCCCTGTTAATGGGGTTGGAGGAGATAAATCCCTGAAACTAAAAAGAGAAGTGAAATGGAGTCAGCCAGAGGTTGGATGGTTCAAGTTAAATTTCGAAGGTGCGTCTAAGGGCAATCCTAGCCCTTCAGGAGCAGGTTGCATTGTGAGGGATTGGAATGGAAAGGTAATTTGCAAAGTGTCAAAAAGGTTAAGAAATGGAACAAATAACATGGTAGAGTTTCAAGCTTTACTAGTAGGTCTTCAGGTTAGCATTAATTTGGGAATACTAAAACTTGCAATAGAAGGAGATTCTTCTCTTGTTATAAATGCTATAAGGACTAGAATGACAAACAATTGAAAATTTAATAATGATATTGAAGAAATTTTTAAAACATTAAGTTGTTTCGAAGATTTTTCCCTAAATCATGTTTATAGAGAAATAAACTTAGAAGTGGATGAGCTGGCTAATCAAGTCGTTAATAGAATTGAGGAATGTGTAGTGGAGGAGGTGGCGGCGATCAAAGCCGAATGACAATACATAACAATGATGAATTCTCACTTCGAATGGATTGTTGGAGTCGGATGGAAAGAACAAAGGTTTTATTATCCATTAATGAAGAGTATGTGGAAGGAGTTCTCGGATATTGAGTTACTCATTGCGAGAAGAAATGTGGGGTGATCTCGAGAACATTTCATTTGAATCAATAGATTTGTAGAGGAGAAGATTTATTACCATTTTGTTTTGAAAGCCAAAGCACATGAAGAAAGCTCTGGTGTCTATTTGGGGCGGAAAGTGAGGTTGCAGAGGTAGAAAGTAAAATTGAATATGTACACTCCTGTCAGGCTAACAAGTCCACAACGCCAAATGGCTTTTTTAGGCTAGGTTTCAGAGAAAAGATTGCAAACAGTTTTTAAAAGCAAAAATGATATATTGTTATTGGCCTTTCAGTGGATCCTAGGTGACGAATTCCTTATGGCAAACCACAGGTATAGAGTTAACTAACATTTTTTTTATGTTTATTGCCTCTTTACTTGATCGCGGGGAATTAAAGGAAGATGTGGGGAAAATTGCAGAGGCTTTTATTAAACAGTCTTTCCTCGGTGGCTTGGAAGAAGTTCTTGATATTGCCAGATACGGAAATGGGGTGCTGCTTCCCAAAGATTTTCTCGAACTCAAACTCAAAGGTGATATGGTTACATGGCACCCTTTTATTGTGCCAAACAAGAAAGGAGAATACTTTAAAAGGAGGCAGAAATTTGAGAAAGCGGTTGGCTTCCTAAAGCAGGTATTGGGATGGACAGATGTAGACGTTGGTGACTGGTTTCAGAGCTTCGTGGACGCTGATAAGGAGGTAGCGGAGGGGGAGTGGATCCCTGTTTGAAGTCTATGTTTTCAGGTTCAGCTTAGTTTTGATTAGTTAGCAGGGTGTAGATTTTATATGTTAGTTTATATATAGTTAGTTATAGTTTTAACTGAAGTTGTATAAGGTTTTCATAGGTGATATGTATTTTCTGTTAAATCTGAACTATTGGACTGGTTAGATTGGTTCACAGAAAGACATATATGTATACATTATATGATGTTGACATTAAGTTTGAAGTTAATATATGGGAGCACCCCACAAGGGTGCATTTAATTAGCAAAAAATAATAATTAAACGTCCCAAAAAGAACTACTTTAAAGCAAACCTATCCACAAGTTGCAGAAAAAGAGGAAAGAAGGGAACTTTAGAGCAAAACTATTCTAAGGTAGCTAATAAAATTATAAAACACTAACGACCTAAAATAGGCTCTCACTCATTGCCCACAAATAGTACACTAGAAATAGCCAATACTGGATATGGTTACTGCCAAAAATAACAAATTGCACAAGTGACCTTGTGGGAATTTGAAGCAATTTCCACACTAAAACCTGATGACTCCTTTGACAGACACTAAAAACCTAACCACCATGAATCTGATGACAACCTCTCCAATACCAACTTGATGACTTGGAACTAAAACTCTGACCTTCTAATGCTTTGAGTCAAACCCTAACACAATCTGAAAGAATTCATCATAATTATGGACCTATTATATTTGAGAATGCTAACAGACCAGAAGAATATCTGCAATAGCTTATATGAAGATGGTGGCCTCTAAACCCTAGACTATCAATCACTCAATCAAGGAGAAATACCCATTTACGATTCTGACTAACTCCATTGTGGAAAATGAAACTCTCACCAAATCTGATGCAAATGATTGCTGATAAGTGATCTCTTCTTAGGGTTTTACGATGTGGAATTTGAACAATAAGCCTGCTGAGAATGAAAGATAGCCGCTTTTGAAGAAGAAAATTCCCTTGCATGCTTTTACCCCTTTTTTTGCTTTGAAGTGAAGATCATTTATAACTTTAACATCTTCTAAGTGCATGGCTGGAAAAAAAAGATGCCAAGACTACAGGTAACGTGTGCCAAGTCTATTTCTTTATCCCGTTAAGTGCTGACCAGAAATCACTAGGTCTGCCACTTTTCTTTCTGCTAGGAAGACACTGGAATTCACTCGAGGTTCTGCCACTTAATATGTGTACCTGGGCTGATTTTGTATGTCTTAGGCAAAGAAAACTAATGGCAAAGCCAACCAAAAAGTGTCCCTTATTTCACTTGAACTCTCTCTCACAAACCTGGGCACAGATCACTAATATCATTGCCACCTTTTATGTCTTAGGCACACATTACTAATGGCCTCGGCCTTGAAAAATTGTGCCAATGTCTGATTTCACACTGTCGGAAAAAACAAAGTTTTTGCCCACCTTGGTGGAGAAAACATGTGGCTAAACCCATCAAAATGTGTGCCTAACTATGAACGTCGGTCTTAGGCAGAATTTACTTGAGGTTTAGCCAAAAGCAGGAGTTTGGACAGAAATTGCCAAAGGCCTAGCCATAGGGAAAGGGTGCCAGCCTTGAGTGAGGCAGAATATTGTATGACATGAGCCAAAGTGAAGAACTTTAAAAGGAGTTTGCCAACCAATTAACCTTGAAAGTGGAACTTTGTGATGGTTTCGCCATAGAAGAAGTGCACCACTTTTGTATTTAAGTGCTAGGCAAAAATTTGGGCAGAGAATGCCATTGGCTTTACCACCCAAAATGTGCACCAAAGGCAATAATTGATGTTTTTGCCATCAAAAGCTCATGCCAACTCCTCTTAGGGCATAGGCCATATTTCATGACTTGGGAGGAAATGCCAAATGGTTAAGCCATTGGAAACGTGTTCCAATTTCTTCTTTACGCTTGGGCAAAATTCCAACCATTTTGCCTTGTTTACTCAAATGATCTGCTCCATCAGTCCTTGCTCCAACACTGCCATTGATATTTCATTATTACTTAGTCCTTACCAGGCTTGTGACAATCACTTCATCCTGCAAAAGTCGTTAGTTGAAGTACATAGATCCTAACAAGATGTCCTTGCAAACCAACCAAGGAAGACCAGAATTGATTGGATTGACACACGACCAAGGATCAATTGACAACAAAATGTACAAAAGGGGGTGCGAAAGTTGAGTTTCGTATGGGTACAACACAGCCCATAGGCAATTGCTAAAAGTTGAGAGCCAAAAAGTAGGGGATCCAATTTTTCAAGATAAGATTATAATTTATTCTGTATCATTTTTTTCTTTATATCATGGGACCTTTCTCTCCATAATTTTAGATCCTGAAGCACCCTACATGGGACAGCATCATTATCGTGTGCCATGAGGTCAATTCTTGTTTCAGTGACATTCATCTACATGTAACTAACTGAAATATAGAGTTTTGAGGAGCCGGAGTAGCTCAATCTTGCTGGAGCTTTCACCCATTAAGGTTTTCTCTAAAGTAAATGTGTGTATCTGGCATTGTTTTGCTTGTTTTCCTTTTTGTTTTCATCATTTCCAGCATTTTACATGTTTTCTATGGATGTTCCAATGAACTAAATAGATGTGTTACACTCTAATATAGAGACTTCATCTTTTTGGAGAATTGTTTGTGTGCTAGTGTGAGAAGTTTGTAGTTGAAGGATTGGTTGAGAACTCTGTTCTTGCTGATGCAATTGTCATAATTAATATTAGAGACAAATGTAACTCAAACTGCACTGGCTTAGATATTGATAGCAGGAAGCAAAGTCATATTGGATATATTCAGGGCATTATCTTGATATGCTACATCTTACAAGCTAAGAAAAAATTAAAAGCACCAAAAATGAAATAAGATTTTTTCTAAATATCAGAAAAATGAAGGACGTAAGGGAAGCAAAAGCAAATTTTAGACAGAATTTTAATGCAAGAAGCCATCCATGTTCCAAAATAAACAAAGTAGTCAAAGAGGCACTTAAGTGGGACATGGTAAAGTTAATACTAGGATAAATTTAAAACTTTTACTCAAGTTTTAAGTTTAATTTATGTACAAAAATGGGTAAAATAGGATAGATACATTTCAACAGCCACCTTAACTTTCACATTGCTCCTTTGCAGTGGTGGAACTGGAAGATGATGTTGCTGATTCTTCTTCATCTGCTTTTGACATTGATGTAGTCATGTGATAGCACCAGTTTCAAGCCCCCAGTTTTCAGCTTCAGCACTGAACTCCTGCTTGTTGGCTCACTTGAGAGGTCCTCTCCTCACACAACTATTTAGACTTGTACTTGTACTTTATGGATAGGGTTACCCACTTTGGCTTCATTTCCTCTATTTTTGCTTTCATTGTTTTTATTTGTAATATTTTTGTTTCTAGTTAGTTTTTTACAATGTTGCATGGACACGGATACGGTATCCGATACGGGTATGGTATCGGATACGGATACGGCTGATTTTCAAGACCCCCTAATACGGATACGGCCAGATACGGCAACCATTCATATATATATATATTAAAAAATACTTTATTATATAATATATATATAAATTAAAAAATACTTTTTTATATAAAATATAAATAATAAAAAATACTTTATTATATATATATATATATATTAAAAAATACTTTATTATATAATGTATTATATTAAAATATAATTTATTATTTTATAATAATATATTATAATTATTAATAAATATTAAACTTATTAAATTCAAACACTAGTATATAATTATAATACATATTAAAATTTTAACACATTATAATTATATTTAAATTTATATAATTATAATTAATATATATATAGCAAATTAAAAAATATATTATTAAATAGTCTATTATATTAATATATTATATTAAAATTTTATTATATTTAATATTAATTCTTATATTACTTAAATTTATAAATACTAACCTTTTAAACTTTATAAAATATAATATGAACTTCATATATAACCGGCACCTGCACCCATAGGAGGTTCAAGGAATACGCCGACAGGAACAACCGTCGAGTTAAAAAAAAATACAGGCATGATTTTTTTTACGGCATGAGACAATTCCAAACAGGCGTGACTTTTTTTACGGCATTAGACAATTCCGACAGTTTTCTGGCGTGAATTTTTTTACGGCATGAGACAATTTTCCAGCGTGAATTTTTTACAGCGTGAGACAATTTTCCCGCGTGAATTTTTTTAAACTAACACTATAATGCTTATCAACAAAAGCCTATAGGCTAATTTAATTAAATAACACTATCAAATATAAACTTTTGATATAAAAATTTTAAATTTAATAAAACAAAAACATAAACTGTGAAGTTTTCACGATAATGTAGAATAGCGGCCGCCAAAGGGAAAGAATCAAACCCGCAATTCAGAAGACTGCTATTTTTTGGATTTTGCCGACTGAAACCCTATTTAACCTGCATTTTTAACCATTGGAGTTTAAAATACGTGACGATTTTTCAAAAGACGCGAATCCGGTAGTATCTAGCGCGGCTGGGACATTAAAAATTTTAGGGCACGGGCGGGTACGGTATCCAAGCCGTATCCATGCCGTACCGGATACTTTGGTACGCGTGCCCTGTGGAGGGGGCTAGGCGTATCCGGCAACTCTGGTTTTTTAAGATTCTAGAATTATTTCCGACCCTAGCACTTTCTGTAATGTCCCTAATTGAACTGTTAGCCAAAAATATCCAAATCTTTACAATAAACACAATTTTGAGTCCTTTTTGATCACCGAGATCCTGATGTGAGCAAGGTGAGAGCATACAGAAACCGGAATATAGACTGGAAATTAACAATGCAGCTTACTAGTAGGAATGACAGTTTACAAGCGACGCCCAAACAAGAAATAGAATTAAAATGCTCAAGCTACAGATCAAGTCAATGCCAAAAATGGCAAACTACGGGCCGATCTGGAACAACGCCAAAATGGCGAATAATGAGATGCAATCGCTCAGCGGCTACACCATCCAAACGATGATTACAAGGTAGTACAAGAAATTAAATTAATCTGACGAAAGACCTTCCAGATTATTACAAATGTAATCCACTTCAAATTTAGAATAGTCCTGGTGGTAATCCACACAGAAAATTACAATATAAGCAATCTGTTATTCTTACTAAATGATTTTTTGAGTTATTGCTACAGAAATCTTCTTGAAATATTAATGTAAATGGTAGATTAAAGAAGATATTATCAGCTGAAATGATAAATGATACCTCTGAATACAGATATAACTTGTGGCAATCTACTTTGCTGCTGTACAGCCTCTAATGGCACTATAAAATCAAATCCCAAACTATTGCAGACTGAAATATTTTTTTATTCCCCTTTTTGGAATGGTACGGCACCCTTCACCAATGGTACGGCACCTCCAAAGTCATTCAAATAAATCATTAAACTTCAACAAATCCACACACCTCCCATTAGGCACTTGTATGGCAGTTTAGGAATGGGTGGCCAGCAATTTGAAATGGTACAGCCCAATTAATATGCAATATTAACTTTCTTTTGGAGTGGCTAAAGTGAGAAAGAGGTATGGCCTGCTCACAAGGTTAAAAATCTTTTCTATATAATGTTAAGATAAGATTTGTAACAAATGAACTTAGGCATCACTTGAATCTGGAACTCACACACTGAATTAAAATCACACAAACTGAAATCCGGAACAACACACAAATTTGGAAATCACACACTCAAATATATTTTTGGTATTTTCTGAATATATTGAACACACCACACCAACAAAATGGAAATCTTCACACCAACAGCACAAACAAAAATACAATGCAAATGTAGCTCAATGGAAATCCCTGCATGGAACTTCTCATTTGGAACAAGGGTTTTCATACTCAATCCCATATGCCTTCCAGGTTTTCGTCATTCGACAAAAAATGAACTCAAAGCTCAATTTTGAATACAAGGGTTTGATAAAACCTTGATCGAGAGTTGCAAATGAGCCTTCTAACCATTTTTATAGACTCCAGAGAATTAAATTTAAAATATTTTAATTTTCCCTCCCAAAAATCTAATTCTAAATTAGCTTAGTAAGTCTACCCGCAAATAATTATAATAACATTAAGAGTTATAAAGGCCTTATTGTGCTCCATTGTGGTGGCCTGGAAATAAAAATAAAGTGGCCTTTTACAATATTAAAATAACAATAAGACCAACTTTAAATATTATTAAAATAATTTTCCTAATCCCAACCCATTACCCTACAGAAAATTTAAAATAGACCAAGGGACCAAAATGCACACCTAGGGTTAAAAAGGGGACATGACAATTTGCTATTGTAATTGGAAGTATTCTTGAGTCCTATTGACCTACTAGACACAGGTAGATATTAACAGAAATTTTCTTTTTTTCCTTCCCCTCTAAGACAAGGGAGTCTATTATACTCCTAGTAACTAATGCAGCAAAGAGCATCAACAAATATAATGTATTTTGCAGTAACTATATAACCTATTTCACGTATTTGGTGTGAGCATGAAAATATTGTTAACAGGTCAAGCAACAATCCAAGGATTGCATGGATTTTAAAAGAACTTGCAAAAACTACTTGAAGCATCTAAGGGGAAAAAAATGAAGGCCGAAGAAAGAAACAAATTATATTAATGTCCATGGATGATGATGCAGGAGCATCTAGGTCCACAGGCGATCCTGCATGCCCAAAAACATGATCATTCAAATTTTAGTTTTACTCTAATTTTGTGTGTATGTGCTGGTTGGATTGTTTTCCTTTTTGTTTGGAGTTGAAGACCTTGCGGGGCCCACATGCCTAGTTGGCATATGCACCGAACTGGGACCCACATATCCATGTGTCATACTATTTCTGGCAGCCTATATTCCTAAAACTGCAATTCCATTATGCATTTCTTTGGACTGCTTCTAGAATCTTGGCTGGGACCCAGACAATTTGAAAATGATTCACTCCATGCTTGTCTTGTTTAGGATGTGGAACTACTTTGAGTTTTCTTTCGACTTAATTCCTCCTGGGGCCCACGTGCCATCTCATTTCCTTATTCAAAATTGCTGCTGAGTGCTTCTTGTTGGGGGCCAAACCCCTTTGTCTTTTCCCTCGTGCTTTCCCTTGGGTGCTACTGTTTCAGTTTCAACTTTGTTTTGGGTCCACACGGGCAGAATTTTCTTACGCCCACCTTCTTGTTTCATGTATGTAATATTGTGGTGGGATCCACTACTCGTGAAGTGTTCAAAGACTCACTGGATATAATTTCTTTTATTCTTTATTTCCTGTCGGCAGCAAATCAAAGGCATGTTTCCTGTATCCACCGATCATTTTACTTATTATTCTCCATGGCATATCACAGCCGGTAACTTCAGAATAAATATGGCAATCAACATAGACATTGAGGGGGTCCATGTGGCAGTAATTTATTCCTGTCCGCTCCATATGGGAATGAAATGAAATATGAGGCATTTGAAATTCACGAGGATGGAAGGTCATGGAAGTTATTTGTCTACCTTTTCTGAATCAACAGTTTGTGAATCTTGAGAGGCACTACATTCCTACTTACCCTTTGCTGCAGTCTTTATGACTGGCAACTTCATCATTGACCATTCCTATCAAAGTTGGCAACCTCCTTTATGGTGGTATTTTCTTCTTTTAAATGTGATCGTGGAAAAACTGGCAGCCCTATCAGATATTACGATACACAACAATCCTTTTGCTATTTCTGTCAGGTGATGAGGATCGAGCCTGGAGCGGCTGTTGACAGTTCATTTGGGGATGACCTATCCATTTAAGAACTGATCCATGTAAGGATTAAATGGCTGTTTCATAAGGGGAGACCAAGACTGTATTAGCAGAATATATATATTTTCTTTAAGATCCTGAAAATGCTAAAAGGCCTGCTGGTCCATTTAGGCCTGTAGGAAGTTGGTTAGAAAATTGAGACTGTCAAGCCTAAGTTCTTTTGTAATTTTCAAAACATTTAAAGACTGTCAAATATTGTTGTTTTACTGTGTTGTCTGTTATAAGGAAATGGCTGCCTGAATTGGCTATCTGTTGAAGGTACCTGGTTCAGGACTGCATCAGATGACCAAATGTATGTCAATGGGACTCAAGAGTACAGCAATTTACAATAGAAAGTTCTAGGAAGAGAAACCTAGAAAAGCCCCACAAAGGGGAAGAACAAAAGCAAAGAAATACAAAACATGGGACCACCAACACAAGTGGTCAAGAAACTAGTACATATAGCCAAGAATGGACCACAATGCTGAGGGGGAACATGTTGAGGCAGAAGCTGTAAGAGAGGAAAATTCTTCTTCCAAAACTGTCTTCAAATCTTCAACCAGAATAATTTTTTCATTTTAAAAAGGCAATTTTCCCCGAACATACTTGGGATGTATTCTAATTAATTGAACGCACAAATCTTAGAAGTGGAAACAGATATTGGCAAGATGTAAATGAGCTCAATAAATGAAGCCACTAGTGTGCTGAAATTCATCCAACCATTCCTTCCAATTTTCAATGTTCTTTGATTGCAAGACGTTCTGTTAACTACTGAAACTACACTCCCCAATAACAAGTGGTAGTATGAAATAAGAATAACAATTCATACCAAGAAAAATTGCATGAGAATATAATAATTGATGCTTTATTCCAAAGGTAGTGTTCAATTACAATGCAAATAGTACAAGAAGAACCTCTTGTAAACCAGTGCACTTTCCCTGACTGCAGAAGTACTATTTCAAGAGCCAATGGTTGTTGGTTAAGCCTCAACCATTGGGCCTAACTATTTACAACCATCCCATAACTTACACTGCCTTAGCCAACAATTAAAATAACAAAACTAATTCAGCATAACATGTATTATTATAACTCGATCTACACCTTCTTCAGCAGGATACAGGAATAGACAGAAAGTAGCATGTTTGTCTGTGAATAATATTTGCTGTTCAAAATCAGTCACCGGTGTGGAGATCAGGAAATCAATCTGTTAAGCAAAGTTCCAACTACAAAATGTTTCAAAACTTTTTGAGAAAGACAGACGGGGGAGATATTTTGAAAGCCAAAAATTGAGGTGAGGATTTAGTTATATAAATAGTATTGCGAACACGAGAAATGTAATACAACAATAACTATTACTGAGGAACAAGGAATGGATCAGAAGCTTTCTAGGAGTATTCTTAGAATCAAATCATCTCCTAACATACCAGGGTAGCATTTTACTGTACAACATATGCCACAGTGAACAAATAAAAAACATCATAGACATGCATCTCACAACCATACTCGTTAAATCAGAAAGCAGCCTTAAACCAGAAAGTATATTCACTTGTAAAGGATTTTATCCGATAATAAAGTAAGCATTATCCATGAGCAAAATCAAGTTACCTCTTTCGTGCAGGATGTCTGAGGACTTCGGATCAAATTCTAGTGCTCTAGTTAGGTCTTTAACTGCCTGGAAAACCAAAGGTTATGGAATAAATCTCAAACACACCTTGTCAACACGAGTAGCTTACATAAATGTATGACACTTTTAAACAACAATACTTCAAAAAGTGTCTCATGAGGGAAATCTCACAACCAATATCACTAATTTAAGAAGCTAAAAGTGCAATCCTAAAGGAGTATAAAATGAGCTAGGGAATATTCTATCTTCAACATTGTGCACAGAACAGAAACAAGAAAAAAGTACAATTGCTACATTAATCTTTGCAACATCTAATGTTAATCTGAATTAAAAGTGAGATAAATGAAAGTAACTCATCAAAAGGTGATCATGCTTTTACTGTCTATAAACAGATTGAGAAAGACACAACACTACTGTCACAGCATAATTTCCAAAAGTTCTAAGAACCTACCCAATCTTCGATGTGTTCTATTGTTACTCTTTCCACAAAGAATTTGTACATAGTGATCTTTTCAATATCAGAAAAGCTTAATGCACCCTTGTGTCATTCTCATTACAAATTTTCTTCTGGTTAAAACCAGTTTATGAATATCTCTAAGACAATCACCACACAATTGATTCCTCAGGTATAAGTTGTTGTTCTTCAACCTTGACCCTCCTGCAACTGAAGTTACGGGTAAAAATCACCTCAAGAATACTAATAATCTTGTCCATTTCATATTTGTTAGATTTATTTATAGGGTACTGGCACATATTATGATCTAATCATGTAAGTACTTATACCCTCACAAATCCTACTAGGCAGCAAAGTTAATCTTGTGTTGTTGCCTATGCAATCAAGTATTGGATTAAGTTAATAGCTAAGTTGCCGGTTCTGGTTAGGGTTACAGATTCGGTTTGTGGATCTGGCAAAAAGATTTTGGGAGTTGGGATATATATATATATATATATATATATATATATATTCCAAACTTATTTCCTGTTTTTAATCTGCAAATATATATATATTTGCAGCTTAAAAACAGGAAATAAGTTTAGAATATCACATAATATCAGATATATTATAATTTGTAATATATAAATATATTAAATAGTAAAAGTTAATAAATAATTTATAATTTTATAATAATTAATTAATTAATAATAAATATTATATTTATTAATGTTTGTACTTATTAAATTAATTAATATTAAATATAATATAAATATATTATATAAATAAAAATAATAAACCTAAAAACTTATATTAATAAAAATAAAATATAAATGTCGAGTGGGTGTGGTCTAGTGGTTAAGACCACTTGGCCCTTATTGTGGAGACCAAGGTTCAAATCCCCCCAAAGACATCTTGGCTTCTAAATGGTTGTGGCTCTATGTAGGTGACACATGGCACTCCGAGGTCCTTAAGTGGAGTGTGCTCGAATTCTGGTGTTCTCTGGTCTTCGCAGCTCGACAGGGCGTGGTAGCAATGGTGTACAATGACGAATCTACCGGTGGCGATCCGCGCCACAAGCGGCATGATGGCAGACTTAGCAGGGCCGCACCGCTGGCGATCCGCGCTGCAGTGGTGGTGGCAATACTACGGGGAGGAGGTCCCCCTTGTGACCTCCGCTGAAGTGGGCCAGCCTAAAAATCCCTCACTTACCAATCAAAAAAATATATATATATATAAATGTTTGCATGTTCGGTGCCCCTATTGGTGGCAACTCAAGCAAAACAACCCTAAAATTTCAGCTAGCGCCCTACCTATATATGGGGATATCAATAGGACCAGCAGGGGTTTGGTTTCAACGTAGGGTGTGGCGATGGAAATAGAATCCAGCGTCTGTCACAACTGGGGAACAAATGAAGCATCTGCCACGCTGAGGTTGGGGGATCTCCATATAGGGATACTTATAAAATTAATTTATCGACTATTGGGTTTCAATAACTAGCGCCTCCGTCACAGAAATTTCAAACTAGTTCATCAACTGTTTCAGAAATATGGAGTCCCTTTTTGAACTGCCAGGAGCGGATTTCAGACTGGTCACAGAGAAATTATTAAAAAGGAAAAAAAAATTAAAACTGAAGACCAATTATAAAGTTGAAGGCTAAAGCTGAAAACCAATTATGTCATGCCTCTGTAACAAAGCTCAATCCAAAAGAACCAATTGCCTCATAATCCACCACCACAAAAGAACTAATGCAAGACTTAATAATATCCATGGGACAATCTTAGGAGGATGTAGAGCACTCCATCTAGAGGGGTGCTGCTATAATAATGGGTTACACTTTCTGGAACATCCTAATTTTTGTTGAAATCGCATATTTTTAGAAAATATAATGATTTAAGCCTTGAAAGGCACCATTTAAAGGATTTTAATTGAAGAGGGTTTGATCAAACCCCCTCAGATTCAAACCCCCTTGGATAGAACCCCGCTAGTTTTAAACCATACCTATAATGAAGTCTCCTCTACACCTATCAAAACACTGATAAAAAACCACTTTTGATTTACCTTTTGGGGGATCAAATGAACTCATTTAAAATTTATGTTTTGTAAGTATGTAGTCCTTATTATAAGCTTCCCAAAAAGTATACTTTTAAATATATTTAATTTGATTATTATATTTATTTTTTATTTCTTGTGAATGTAGGTTTTTCACCGAACATTAAGTTCTATGTTCTACACACATGGATAATTAGTAAATTAGTGAAAAAAAAATTCTGAAAAATATCTATGCCCTAGGTATTGATGTCCTTTCAACAAAAAAAAATTGAATTTCGACACATATAGAAAAAATTATGTTTTACGGAATACGCCTATGTCTAAATTATAATTGGTTTGACTTCAAAACTTAATTTTAAAAAAAATATTCAACAAAACATTATAAAACCAAATGCATGCCCTATATATCAATGTTACCAATCTAAATTCAAAAGAATCAAAATTTTATCCTTTGTAGAAAAAAAATTATGTGCTACAGAATACACATCACTTTAAAAAAATGTTGTTTACTATTAAAAACTAGTTATCAAAGGAGATGCAAAAAATTTTACAATTTAACTCCAATTTTTTTAAAAAATATATATTTAGAATCTACAAACAAAATCTTACAAATCACTAGTTCGAATCATCTTCAAATTCCTAACAGTTTAGCGGCTATAGGTGTCAGAAAGTGAAATTTAGTTCAAAATGTTGATTTCAATGTCAAGTTTGGCCAAAAAGTGTAACCCATTATTGTGGGATGACCCAGAGCATAATGAATCAGATCCACAACAACTAAAGTGAGAAAGTGGGGGCACCCTAGCAGCAGTATGCAAAGAAAAGCATCATCTCACTGACCTTTTGTGCCTGAATCAGCAATGTCCGAAGGATGTGTATCACCTCCAAAAACAGAGATGAGCTAAAAAGGTGTATACCTATGAGTGGCAACCTCTAGAAAGGGATCAAGCACCTGTGATCATCATAGCAAAATGAACGTGAATGGAGAACATGAAACATGGACTAAAAAGATGTTATCAAGGGGATCCTTATAAAATCCTATACCTAAGAGTGACAACCTCTTAAAAGGGCCATGCAACTCTAATCAACATAGCAAAAAGTATATGATAGAGAACCTCTTGAATCTATGTACAGATGGTGATTCCTCACCTGTATCTCATAGTAGAGAGTGATGAGCACACGATTATACTAAGAGGGGAGGTATCATTTGTACAGCAAAGATTGCTCCTCCACTTGTACTTTTCCAATCATCAACACTACCTACCCAATCCACATTTGTTTATGTTGCTAGAGTGAAATCTTCACCACTAGGAAACCATAAACCAAAATCCAATGTACCCTTCAGATATTTGAATATCCTTTTCACTGCTTGTACATGAGTTTCCTTCGGTGCAGTCTGAAACCTTGCCACCATACCAACTGCCTGCATAATGTCAGGCCTTGAAGCTATCACATATAACAAGCTTCCAATCATTGACATATAGAGAGTCTGATTTGCTTTTGAGTGATTCATCATCTTTGCTTAACTTACATCCTGTTATCATGGGGTTACTCACAGGATTACAATTCTCCATTCTGAATCTCTTCAACATTTCCTTGACATACTTGGTTTGTGAGATAAATATTCCTTTATCTAATTGAGAAATTTGTAGCCCAAAAAAGGACAACTCGCCAAGCATAGACATCTCAAATTCTCTTTCCATCTCCATGGCAAACCCTTAACACATATTGTCACTGCTTCTGCCAAATATAATATCATCTACATATACCACAACTATCAACTGGTCATTGCACACAATCTTGATATAAAGATTGCTATCAGCAATCCCTTTCTTGAATCCTTGTTGTTGTAGATACTTATCAAGCCTTGCATACCATGCCCTGGGGGCTTGTTTTAATCCATAAAGGGCTTTCTTCAATCTACACACATAGTCCCTATTTTCTGATAATAAGAACCCTTCTGTCTGTTCAATGTACACTTCCTCCTCTAGATTTCCATTTAGGAAGGCAAACTTGACATCCATTTGATAAACCTTGAAATTTTTGAAACTGGCAATGCTGAGAACATTCTGATAGCTTCCATCCCAGCAACAAGTGCAAAAGTTTCTTCAAAGTCAATACCTTCTACTTGAGCATAACCTTTGCATACTAACCTTGCTTTGTTCCTCACAACTTGGCCATCTTCACTCAACTTGTTTCTGAAGACCCACTTAGTGCATCACATTCTTGTCTTTAGGCCTTGGGACAAGTTCCCAAGTTTCATTCTTTTCTATTTGATTTAGTTCCACTTCCATGGCCTCTATCGAATGTTTATCTTCCCTTGCTTCTTTGAAGTTCTTAGGTTCTATTTTGGAGAGCAAGGACAGATTTTCATTTTCAATATTTGCCATTCTCCTTGTTAATTTCACCATCTTTGTCACCTAGAATCAAGTATTCTAGATGATTTCTTTGAACAAATTTAGATGGTGTCTTAGATCCTATTCTTGATGGTGTATTCGTGCTTCTTTGCTCAACCACATCATCCTCATTTTCTTCCTCTACATCCTTTTCTTTGCAATTGTCTTCATTTTGATGATCAACTTCTTGTGTCTTATCATGGTAATTTCTTTCCTCATCAACTTTCACATTTGCACTCTCAACAGTCTTGTGCAACCTCTTATTGTAGCACATGTAGGCTTTACTCCTTGAAGAGTAACAAAGAAATATTCCTTCATCCGCCCTAGAATCAAACTTTCCCAAATCTTCATCTCTCCTTATATAGCATGGACTCCCGAACACTTTGAAATGCTTCACAGTTGTAGGCCTTCCTTTCCATAACTCATACAGTGTCTTGTTGTCGTTTATTCTGATTTATCCACGGTTTAGAATATAAACTGCCATATGAACTGCACCCCTCCAAAATGTGTCATGTATGCTGGACTCATTTAGCATGGTCCTGGCCATCCCTTGGATTGTTCTGTTCTTTCTTTCCACCACTCAATTTTGTTGAGGAGTTCTTGCAGCCGAATAATGTCTTCTTATCCTATGCTTTTCACAAAAATCTTCAAATTCATTTGAGGTGAATTCTCCTCCTCTATCTGATCTAAGACATTTAATCTTCAGGCTTGTCTCATTCTCAACTAAGGCTTTGAATGCCTTAAACTTGTCTAGGGCTTCAGATTTTTCTTTTAAGAAAGTAACCCAAGTCATTCTCGAATAATCATCAATTAACAACATGAAATACCTTTCTCCTTGCATAATTTTTGTTCTGGTTGGCCCACAAAGATCCATATGTATGAGCTCCAAAGGCTTCAGTGTAGAATATTCCTTCGATTTGAAGCTCACTCTAGTTTGCCTCCCAAGTTGACATTGCTTACAAATAATGTTCAAAGGCTTTGAGATCTTCAGCATGTCTCTCACTGCTTCCTTATGGCTGATCTTGACAAGGATGTCAAAATTTAAGTGCCCCAATCTCCTGTGCCATAACCAACTTTCATCTTCTTGGCCCATATAACACTGTTCACCTCTGATTTCACTAAGAATGTAAAGATTGTTGCCTACTCTACTTGCTTCTACAACTTGTTTCCCTACTTTGCTTATTTCACATCTTTCCGCATGAAATGTGAGGGTGTGCCCTTGGTCACACATTTGACTCACACTTAGAAGATTGTGTTTCAAAACTTCAACATATAATACATTCTTAGTTTTTGTTCTACCATTGTCTAGACTGAGAGTGCCTTTTCTCGATATGTTTGCGGATGCATTATCTCCAACCCTCACTGTTCCACCATTCACTCCTGTCAAAGTGAGAAATTTGCTTGTCACGTGTCATATGTCGTGAACAACCATTGTCTATGTACCATTGATCTCCTTCGTTTTGTGCGTGTAGGGCTATTTGAACTAGCATAGATTTTTCTCTCTTCTTCCTTCTTCTTTCTCCACATCTTTGAATTTTCTTCTTTCTCCTTAGCCTTTTGCTCTTCTTTGTCGTATGTCCAAAATTGTTGCACTTATAGCATATGACGTTGTGATCCATAAGGGGAGCAAATGAGTTAAAGTTCATGTTTATGAACCCATGACCTTTGTTCTTGTTCCATGCAAGATTGTTACTGGTGTATGTTCCATGATTCATTGTTTTATGCTGAAAGTTTGTTCCTTACATGCATTCTACAATCTACTACTTTATGACCAAATTGATTGCATAGAAAGCAATAACCAAAGAAAGAGTAATGACACCTAGTCATGTGAGCCTGCCTTTGTGGAAGACGTTTTCTGAATGTGTCATTCTTAGCTTTTGAATGCATGCTTTGCTTCAAGTTCTCTTTCCTTTTACTAATTTCATTTTTGATAGAGCTTTGAGGAGCATTTGAATAAGTCTTCAGCTTTTCTTCATTTGATTCCTTAAGAGATTGAAATGTTTTAGAACTTTGACCTTCTTTGTATCCAATACCACTCTTATCAAATGTAGACTTTTCAAAGCTGATGATTTTATCTAACATTTATGAACTCTTTTTGTTCTTCAATTCCCTATTTGTTTTCTGTAACTACTTTCTTAGAGAGACAATCTCGGATTCTAATTTCTCACAATTTTCTTCCTTTTTCTTCAAATGGCTTCTCACTTCCTCCTCTATCCTTTTAGCTTCTTCGATTTGAACTTTTAGGTCTATGATCATCCTTTCTGCTTCTTTAAGGGCTTGAGATGCTTTGGCCTTGGATTCATCATCTTCTTGAATATTTGATTTTAGTCTCGAGTTTCTTCTTTGAAGCCTTTCGATCTCATCATAGGCAAAATGAAGTTCCTCCTCAAGATCCACTTCTTCATTATCTTCGTTCTTCTTATCTCTTGAATCTTTCCCTTATTTTCGGTTATCTTCATCACTCTTTGCTTCCATTGCCATGAAGAGTATTTCTTCTCCATCACTGTTGAAAAATTCTTCATCGCTTTCCTCTAATGAGTTGTTATATTCCTTGGAGTAAAGGCTCTTCTTGTACCTCCGGAAGTTCTTCTTCTTCTCTTGTTGACCCTTCTTATATTGTTGAAATCCTCTTCCTTTCTTCATGTTATAGTTCTCTTCATCATCGCTGCTCTCATTTTTGCCCTATGGACACTTAGAAGCAAAATGACCCATTCTACCACAATTAAAACATTTAAATGGTAACTTACCTTGGTACTTACCTAATCCTTTCTTTAGCTTCCTCATGAAGTGGGCTTCTTCTTCATCTGTTTCATTGTTTGAAGTTAAACTATCATTTGGTTCATACTCTTTATTCTTTCCTTTACTTGATGCTTTGAAGGTTGCCTCCCTTTTGGAAGGTTTATCCATGGTTCCCATTTCATAGGCAGTAAGAATCCCATGCAACTCGTCCTTTGTCAGTTTATCCAAATCTTTTATTTCTTCAATCGCCAAAACCTTGGGATCAAATAGTAGTGGTAAAGATCTTAATACCTTTTGCATGATCACGGCCTCTTCAATTGTTTCTCCAAGACCTCCTATAGTGTTTCTCTATCTCTTCGACTCGAAGAAAATAAGACGTCGTGTTTTCTTCTTCTTTCATTTTAAGCCTTTCAAATTATCCCCTATGGGTTTGAAGCTTTGCCTTCTTCGCTTTATCATCTCCCTCGTAAATTTTCTTTAGCATATCCCACATCTCCATGGCAAATTTGCAACGCATTACTTTTACAAACTCCGATTCAGACAAATCGCATAAAATAGCATTCTTGGCTTTGGCATTATTTTCACTTTCCCTCTTTCCGGCTTTATCCGTAGGTGGGGTTGCTAGAGCAGTATAACCATTCTCAACGGATTGTCAAATATCAAACCCTAGAGCATTTAAATAAGTTTCCATCTTTATGCTCCAAAAGGCATAGTTTGTCCCATCAAATAGTGGTGCCCTATTTGATGAAAACCCATATCCTTCTTGACCGGCCATGTGTGCCTTCAAGATCTACCTTATAGTGGTTAAGCTATTCGTGAAGGAACCCGCTCTGATACCAATTGATGAGCACATGAATATACTGAGAAGGGGGTGAATCAGTAAAACACAAACTTTTACTTTTCAAAACTTAACAATATCACACACGCAAGATCTAGCAATTAAGAACACGGAAGGAACACACGATTTACGTAGAAACCCTTGCGGGAGAAAACCACAACAAAATATTACTTATGTATATATTGGTCTTCTTTGTAGGCACCAACCTACTTCTTTTAGAAGTCTTCTTTTGTAGGCACCAACCCACAGGAGACACCAATCCCCACTACAGAATTTGTAGGCACCAACCCACTAGAGACACCAATCCCCACAACTAAGCACCAACTCACCAAGAGACACCAATCTCTTATCTGACAGGCACCAACCTTCAAATCCTTCAATGAGTATTAATGTTTTCCTTCCCACACAAATCTGATCCAATTTATACATAGTCCTCCTTTCACAATTCTGATCCAAATCACGCACTATCTTCTCTCACAAATATCTTAAAATCTTCTTTCAAAAACTGTCCTTAATCTTCACACATATTCCTCAAATATATCTGCTCTTAATCTTCACACATGGGCTGCATATATATTTCAAAATAGGTCTGAAATACTCTTCATAAGTACCTGCCCTAGGTCTGCTCAAAATCAGAAATATATCTTACTCATTTCACTCACACACTCTTCCTTTTCAACACTTTACAATCACCTTTTATATGTACTTGAAAAGGAGCGATTCATACTAAAACAACATATCTTTTCATTATCAAGAGGCACCTTTATATAGATATGTCCTTTCACTTTTTGGTGCAGCACTTAAGAATGTCAGCCCCTTTAACAAGGTTGAAATTTAAATTCCAAGGGAGGCACCAATATGGGTCAGCCCATATTTAATTTAAACTTATTTTATATTTTATATTCCAAGGCTAAGGAAGTCGGCCAGCATATGTAAGTCAAATTTATTATTTTTTATTTCTATATTCCAAGGTGCTCATAAGGAGGTCGACCTCTATCATGAAATCAGCCATATTTTATCATGTTTAAATCTTTAATTTAAACATATCATAATCATCCATGAGGGAGTCGGCTTCTTTGTTTTTGTTCTTCACTAAATTGCTTCAATAACATTACTTACTTGGTATTTCCTTTGACATCAATGACAACACATTCCAACAAAAACCAATGAAGCACAAAGTTGATGAAGACCACTTGTAAAGCTGAAGACTAAGACTGAAAACCAATTCCGTCATGCCTCTAACAAAGCTCAATCCAGAAGAACCAACAGCCTCATAATCCACCACCACAAAAGAACTAATGCAGGACTTAATAATATCCACGGGACAATCCTAGGAGGATGTAGAGTACTCCCTCTAGAGCATAATGAATCAGATCCACAACAGCTAGAGTGAGAAAATGGGGGCACCCTATCAGCAGTATGCAAAGAAAAGCATCATCTGACTGACCTTTTGTGTCTGAATCAGCAACATCCGAAGGATATGTATCACCTCCAAAATCAGAGATGAGCCCAAAAGATGTGATCAATTTGAATCCTATACCTAAGAGTGGCAACCTCTAAAAAAGGGATCAAGCACCTCTGATCATCATAGCAAAACGAATGTGAATGGAGAACATGAAACATGGACTAAAAAGATGTTATCAAGGGGGTCCGTATAAAATCCTATACCTAAGAGTGACAACCTCTTAAAAGGGCCATGCAACTCTGATCAACATAGCAAAAAGTATATGATAGAGAACCTCTTGAATCTATGTACAGATGGTGATTCCTCACCTGTATCCCATAGTAGAGAGGATGATGAAAACAGAAGGCCCACAATACCAAAGTGATGCATAACCACAATAGCTAAAATGCTTAAGAGGGTTGGGACGCTAGAACCGCAGCATGCAAAGAAGAGCATTATCTCAATAACATGCACCAGTTTGTGTGTGAATCTCTAGTGTTGGAAAATTGTGTATGCCCTCCACTGTTAGAGATAGGTTAGAAGGAGGTAATCAACTTGGTAGCCTTAGGTATCCCCTGTTAAATCCTACACCTGATCATGGCAGACTCATTAAGATAAAATTGATCATGATATCAAAAGAATTGGAATGGAGAATCTCCTCAATCTACGTATAAATTATTTAACAAAAAATCTGAGCAATATCTATGCCATATTTTTCCACCATACATTCTGAATTTGTATCCTATAGATGTTGCTTTAATCAATTTTCATAGTTTACCCATTAGGCTCAATATTCTACTATTCATTCAATGACGATAACACTTGATATGGACAGTCAGAGGACATAAAGATTTGACAATATACTTGAATGGCAGCTTTACTTAGGCATCTATACAGAAAATACATCAGCAAACAGAACATATACTGTTCTACATATGGTTCTTTGGTTCTTTAGCATTTCCTTGATACCATTTATAATGGATGGATCACATATCTATCTGTAGATCTTGAATTCTTTGTAGTCCCTGGACATGTAGCAGTCTTTGTTCATCGGATGTTAATATTTAACCACTGATGGCTTATTGTAACCTCTGAAAGCTGCAATATTGTAACAGTATTTCCTTTCATATATATATATATATATATATATATATAATTAGTAATATATTTTATGTTTCTTATTTATAGTTATATATTCAGATAAATGGATATAAAATGAGTTTCTTGTTTTACTAATATATTTATATATGAAATTTATTGTTTATATATATATATATATATATATATATTGTACAGCCATTCCTGAACCCAGGAAAAAAAATTGCCAAAACCAAACCCAAATTCGAACTCAAACCAGCAACATAGAGTTTATCAGTTCCAAAATAAGGTGACAAGGATTCCAAGTCAGATTATGTGAAATATCCCACTTATACTTAACCAAATTTTTTGCTAACTTTACTAGTTAGTTACTTCAATCAATCAACATCAAACATGAATAAGATCAACATGAATTGAACATCAAAGAAGCCGAGATATCTTATTGCAATTGTCAAACCAAGTCTTATTACATTCGACAGATGCTTACTAGCATCAATGTTCAACTTATTGCAAAGATTACAAAAGATAGGCCTTGGCGCCTAGATTGAACAATGAATATATTCCAACTACAACTATCTTGTCTCCAGCTTGCAAGTGTCTTCAAGATGTCTTCAAGATGCAAGAAGCTTCGTATTGCAAGTAATGCTTCAATCCTGCACAATGATGATAACTGAATGTTAACACCTCTCAAGAGATAAGGGAGCATCACCTTATCAAGGTTGAGGGAGCATCACCCCAACAAGCATGAAATACGCAAATTTCATGAAAGAGCATAAAGCTTACCAAGAAATGTCAAATAGCAAAAGATCTAAGATCTCAAAATGAAGGTGCTCTCCTCCTTTTATAGTGCTCCTCCTTCAAAGGCAATGAAGGCACGTTCTTCAATGCAAAGTAGGAACCAAGGCACGTTTTCCAAGAGCATATTCCAATGGGAATATTCCATTTGATGACTCATTCTGAGTTGGCAACCTTGTCCAAAGAGCCGGAACGGATCCCAACGCCATCACTTGGACCAATAGGAGATCAGACACTTGCAATATGCTCATCCAAACCAGGGCGCTAGGATGATGCTCCACAGGTGAAGAAGTGCACCCAACACCATAGTTGATTCCTTCAAAGTTAGGTGCCCAAACAGGATCATGGAGAAGTGAAACTGCGCCTTAGGAAGGTATCTGAACCCTAGGCGCCAATCTGAGGTTGTGGAAGCATGGATATGCGCTTAGTTCACTTGGTGGGATTTTGAGGAGTCCATAAGCTTTCACACACTTAACTACATTCAGTGAAGACTCTTAGACTTTGATTGAAGACTTATCAAGGTCAAGCGCTCAAATGAGGTCTCTGGAGTCTAGGCGCAACTTGGAGGTTGAAGAGAGGAAGATTTGCGCCTAACTTGCTTATGCGCACTTTTGAGGTTGTGGAGACCAAGAAGTGCGCCTTCATCATCTTGGCTTACTTCTTGACAGTTTAATGATCTTAGATCATTGAGCAACAACTGAGAATGGTCCCCTTCTTCAAGGTGCAATTTAATATATCCTCCTCAAAGTGCAATTTTGGGTTTCCAGGGAAGGCGCATATTCGTGGTGGAACAAGAGGAAAAGTGCACCTCACTCTCATAACACTTCTCTTGCTATTGATGATGATTTCAATTGAATGGATTATCTTTGGAACCATCTTTAATCCTTTGATGTTCAATTTAACCTTCCAATTCATTTCCTTGCCAAGGTGCAATCTCAAGGTTGCAAAGAAATGATCTAGCGCCTAGGCACACATTTTAGGTTGTAGGATCAAGATGTGGTGCCTTGACTCTTAGGCGCTTATTTGATGTTGTAAGAGTGCAAACTAGCACCTAGGTTTACTTAGGCAAATTTATGATCCCAAACTCAATTTGATACTCCCAGATGCTCAATTTGAGACCCGACACTCTTGATATCATTGAACTCTACCTTCACAAGTTAGGCGCACTTTTGAGGTTGCACAGAGGCCAAAGTGCACCTAAGACAATTGCTCAATTCACTTAGTCAAATCCACCTTGATGGTCAAACATGATTGCATATAGTTGATGTGCTTGAAGACTCATGGAATGATGCTTCTTTGCTAGGCACAATTTTGATGTTGGAGGAGAGAGAAAGCGCGCCTAACCTTGGGCAACTTCTGGCCTTCAAATCCTTGGTTCAATGTGTTGACATGCTCCAGTGATGATATGCTTATCATATTGCACTTCCACACCTTGATAGAAGACTCCATATCCTTAGGCGCACATTTGGTACCGGGCAGATAGAAAAGTGCGCCTTGGCTCTAAGAGTCAAGTTCTTGTTAGTTTTGGCCTCCAGACTTAACCATTTTCCCAGACTTGCCACAGATTGCTGAAATAGTTTTTGACTTTGTACCTGCAAAACTACAACACTAAATTAGTCAAAAACCAAATTCATTCCCTCATCATTGGTATTAGCCCACGGAAATGATAGATAGGCTAATCCATGCTTCACTGATGCTCAAGCCGGAAACGGGGACATGACATTATGATAGGACCAGATCAAAGCACACCAAAAGCAGAACAGAGGATATCCTCCTATTTTTGGAACAGGTGAAAAAGCATGGCAAGCTTGAGTATCTGGAGAGATAAATCATATAAATAAAAATTAAAATCAAGTTGGTTAAAGAATGGAATGAAAGTGTGCAAGGACGGCTCAATAAATTCACAGAATCTTATACTACAGGCCCCAACTTTTCAGATTAGGATGAGGCATGAAACCTAAAATAGTAAAAAGCCTTAGCCCAAAAACAAGATTATATATATACTATTATTCAGAGCATTCTAGTTAGAATCGAGTGAGCAATCAAAAGAATCCTAGTTATGGCTATCTTTTTTCTAAGACCAATTTTGTACAACATAAATGTGGACCTCAGTTTTGGATATATGGTAAGCTCATTTTGGCCTACGACAATGAGATGCCTGATATTGCATGTACATCTATGATTCTTTGAGTGCACATTTATACAATATGGTTAAAATAACTTATCTTGTTTTTACAAAAAGAAAATAGGAAGCTGCTCACAAATTTAACAATCTAGCTATTTATACTACCAACACATTGAACTAACATCAATTGTATTTCTATACTGGACAATGCATCTCGCAGTACTTATGATCAAATACTGATTAGTTATAAGATGGCATCACATTTAAGGATTCTCTCCAAACAGAGGCAAGCACTAGAATTTCTGCATTTGCAATTATTTGCAAAAAGTCAATCTCTGAATAATTATAGATTTGTCATCCCCCCACCATCCAAAAAATTCAGCAATTTCTTTGCTATACCAGAAACGCAGATAAACATCAACTGTTTCTTGACTGTATATAACACACATCACATCAGTGAACCCTGTCTTACTCAATTTTGGTTTGACTTCTAACTAATACATTCACACCTAATCAACCATCAATCCTCAATCTTGAGTCCCCAAAATTTTATTCAATTCAAAGAAGATAAGGAACTTGTGCCAAAACTTGTCATATAGGCTTTCAATTGAATAGCACTAGAAGGGCTTTGTATTACTCCATCTCCAATCTCTCCAAAAAGGACACAAAATTTCCATATATAGTTTAAAAAAGGAAATTTGAGGAATGGACATGCAAAGCTATAGTCAAGAGGTGCAAGTTAGTTGAACAAAAACAATAACACAGATTATTTACCTCTCTGTTTTCTCCTAATGCTGCTCTTGCCTGCCCACGTCGCTTCCATGCCTCTCCAGTTGAGGGATTTGATTGTATTGCCTTTACAAGGTAAGGCCAAAAATTAAAATCAATGAATGCATAAATACAATGACAGAACTCAACTGAATGACAGTATGTAATGTTTAGTTTTCAACCTTAGAAAAATCTGAAATCGCAATTTCAAGCTTTCTTTGAAATGCATATGCAGTTCCTCTTCCAATTAGTGCCTCAGCCGATGTTGGATTATCCCTCAATATCTGCATGCTTCATGTATCAGATATGTAACATCATGTTTGATATAGAAAAAGTGTGTTTTGTATGTCAGAAATGCCACATTATGCAAAACAAGGACAAATCATCCCTTGCCGGTAAATCGCAAACCTGGGATTTAGGAATATCACTTGCCTGATTAAATATAGCTATGGCATGGTCATAATTGCCCTCATTAACCTGCAAATGACAGCAGTTAAGTTATGCTGCTCATGTCCACTTACTGACAGCAGTTAAGTTATGCTGCTCATGTCCACTTACTGAAAACCAAAAAAAAAATTGCACATAACCTTTCAAATTAAGAGAATACGTAAAGCTATGTATTCCACTAATTTATCATAAATGATAAAGTGAAACCAAATGCACAAAAAAGTATGTTCTTTTAGTGAAGCAACTAAAATGATTTCTAAATAAGTATTTGTAAATGCTCGGTACAAATAGGGAAAGTATTTCTAAATGCTTGGTAGAAATAGCTTCCCTTGAATAGCAGAAATAAACACAAGCGTCGAAAAGGCTAAGAGTATACAAAAAAATGCCTCATCTATATAATGTGAGAAAATCTTGATCACTGACGATACTGCTACATTCCCACTAAGAAGAGTTTTGAGTACTTCCTTTGCTTGTCCAGCTTATTGCAGAGAACAACTGATGTTTGTAATAAGTATTTCTGGCCCATAAAAAACATGTGTTTGTATTTATTTTCAATTGTAATATTATGTTTCATTCATGGAAGGAAGTCCATATTTGCATTATGACAAGTTTTCATGCAATCTATAGAAATACCAAATGCAAAACTAGTGCAAATCACTTTGAAAGTTAAAATTTAAAAACAAGACTCAAGTGCATGGTAGGAAAAAACCTGGGCTATTCCTCTTGATAACCGGAGATCCAAGCTTATTGACCGAGTTTTCTGAGCAACTTGAGAACCTACGTCATCCTCTTTCTGTGAAGGTTTTGCCTTCTCAACAGATTTTTCCTTCTCAGCATCTTTTTCCTTCTTGTAAAGTTTTTCCCTCTCAACAGGTTTAAAAGGGCTCGTACAAGTTGAGTTGGAAGAAGTCATTGTTGACTTTGGGGACTCTGTAATTTGACTATCACTGACCACTGATAAATCACTTTTTAAATCTGCTAGTAATTCCTGCAAATCAAGTAGTTGCTTTAGATCTGCGGATCGGCCCAGTGCATATCCATACCCTTCCTTCCAAGCCTGCACTGCATCCTCCCGCTTTCCCAAAGCAGTCAATGCATGACCTGAAGAAGTTAACAGTTATAAAATAGTGGCTTGCAAATTGATGTTTGGAAGCAAAAATAATACAAAGACAATACCACTCCATTAAAATAGAAAACTGTATTCATCAAAAGACGAATATAATTTTTAAAATTTCCCATTTATCTGATGCTAAAAAGTTGGCAGTGCCTTCGTGTCTGTCCAATTTCTCTCCTCTGTCTGCTTAAAGACTGTCATCGCTTGAATAGTAAAAATACACACAAACATTTGCAAGCTCATTTCAGTCTTATTTCTAGCTACCATGCACCTTCCATGGTGATATTTTAACCAGTAATACCTAACTAATTAATTAAACTTGAGTTTAACCAGCATTCTCTCAAAATAATTGATCAAAAAAGAGTGTCACTGTACAGCTAAAGCACATTAAAGGTGAAACTACAGTGTCAAATGTACAGATAAACAATCAATTCACCACCTCATATTTCACATAAGTTCTTTTTCAATTCAATTCAAACTCAGAGGCCTTTTCAACTCCCTCCACATATCCAGAGTCACAGTTAGGTGGTGTTTGACCAGGCTGGATGCCTATCATCATTTCAAGCTTTAAGCTTTTTATATATTGTGTGCAGCTGCTAGGATTAGAAGTGAACGACATACAATGAATGTAAGGGAAATGAAAACAATTGCATGAAAAATAGAGTTTAAATGGAACAAAGGAGAATGTTCTAGATGGTAGTGGGGTTAGATAGATTCTATCCCTTTTAATAATAAAATGTAATTTTCTCAACTTTTTTTAGAGTTCTATGTTTTTTTTTTTCTATTTAGTTTTTTATATCGTTTTTCTTTATTGAATATCAATAAATATATCACTCTATTATGTGAAATCCATAAAGGACTCAATATAAAATATATTATAGAAAACAATGAAGGATGCCATCTGCACCAAGGGTGGATGGATATTTATAATATCCAAGGATATGATCATGACCTATATGTTCTACCTTTTAATATATGAACTATATCTATGCAAAGAAGTTCAAGATAATATACTAGAAAATAACATATTACAAAACACAGGTTCCAGCATTAGCCAAGCATAGAATCTGAGTGCTGCAGAAACAAGTGAAGAATATTTCCCATCAGATCAAAGAAAATGCTGCTTAAACAGATGATCAATAAGGAATAGAATTTTGTACATACAACACTTCTGTCATCCCCCGTTAATGGGTAATAGGAAAACAGGAAGTTCATAAAAAGGATTTTTGGGGGAAGCTCCCTAAAGGTTTTCTTCAGCGAAATTTTGATGCTGTCTCGAATGGAAATCTGGGCTCAGCTGGGGCAGGTATTGTCATTGGTATGAGATGGGCCTCTTTGTTAAGGGAAGCTCACTTTTCCATTGGATTCGATCTAATAATGGAGTTGAATGGAAGCAGCACTGGCAAGGATTGCTTCAGCTTCTCCATTGGGGTGTAAGCATCTTGTGGAGGAAGGTTACTCTTCGATTGTTATTCAGGGGCTTACAAAGTTGGCTTGTCCTAGCTGGAAACATAGTCGCTTCCTTGAGGAGGCAGTGGAACCGATCAAAAGTTTTGATGTGTTATGTTTACACAGTGTTATTGTGAGCTTACCTCAGCAGAAGGTTTCTTAGCCAACATGGGAATTGATCAATAGCCTTTCTCGGTTCTTTGTAGGATTGTGTGTAAGCATGGCCAGGCTGGATAAATTTATTTTCAACCATAGTTCCATGGGGACGCATTCCTCCCTGAAAAAGGGCCGTCCCGGAGACGGGGACGTTTCCAAGATGGGGAGACGTCAGGGAAATGTCCCCCCGCCGCCCCCCCTTCCCCCTGCCGAATCTGAAACGTCTCCCTTTGGGGGGGACTTCTGGACATCCCCGAGACTTCCAGGCATTCCCCCCGAAATGCATTAAAAAAAAAATTAAATCAAAAGTTAAAACCTAAAAGGCTAAAAGTTATAATTTGTTTTCATTTTTCAGTCTGGAACTTGGAAGTCTTCTCAAAGTCACGCAGGTGAGGGTTTTGATTTTCAATATTTATTTTTCAGTTTCTGCAAATCTGGTCTTTCCGTTTCGCCGTTCAGTGAGGGACCTCCGTTTTGTTTTAAGCTGAATGCCTCAAAGAGATGGCATCGCATGGGATGCATGATGGTTTTCAATATTTATTTTTCAGTTTCTGCAAATCTGGTCTTTCCGTTTCGCCATTCAGTGAGGGACCTCCGTTTTGTTTTAAGCTGAATGCCTCAAAGAGATGGCATCGCGTGGGATGCATGTTCAGTGAGGGACCTCCGTTTTGTTTTAAGCTGAATGCCTCAAAGAGATGGCATCACGTGGGATGCATGATGCATCCCACGGGATGCCATCTCTTTAAGGCATTCAATCTCTCACGACTCATAAAAAATTAAAATAAAATAAAATAAAGTTTCTAAAGCCTTTTCAACAATCCATTTTGTGCATATCCTGCAATCGTTGCAGTCCATGAGAGTCCCTGCCTGTGTCAAAATGAGAGCTTTGGTATAGGGTATGGACATCCATCAAAACATAAAGGATAGAGAAATTTTGTCAGCTGTTGTAGTTGCAACTGCCCTGTTAGACATGTATGCAAAATGTGGAAGCATAGACAAGGCACGTGAACTGTTTGACAGAATGCCTCAAAGAAATGTGGTCTGAAAATGTGGAAGCATAGACAAGGCACGTGAACTGTTTGACAGAATGCCTCAAAGAAATGTGGTCTGAACCTACTTGTTTCAGCGCACCGCTCCCCCGCCGCTGTCCCCCATCGCACGCAAAATTAGGCTCCCCGCACCCAAAATTAGGGCCCCTGCCCCCCCCTCCCTCCCCATCCCCGAAACTCGTCCCCCCGTCCCCGTCCCCGTCCCCGAAACTCCGTGGAACTATGTTTTCAACTATCATCGTCTTTAGTCGGAAGTTAACTTCTTTCTCATTGCCCCATGGTGGGTGCATTTAAGGACGAGTGTATAATTTCCCATCGCTTGCTTGCTTTTCGATTAGCACTTGCTTGCTTTTTTTCTCATTATCTGATTGGTTATCCTGGAGACGGCACATTTATTTATAAGTATGAGGTCTTATTATGCACTCTCCATATGATTTTTTCACACACTTGTCAAACTTGGTACCTAAGGGCTTTGATGGTCTATTTATAATCACTGAATGGGGATTGTAGGGCATTCTCAGCCTCTCCCTGTCATTGCTTCCTTGAGAATTCAGGGGTGTTTGTGGCTTGTTTGTGCGATGTTTGAAGGTGGTGTTCCTGGTTTGGCTGTGCTGCTAGGGATGATGGCTTGTATTCATCACCTTGAGAAGTTGCAGGATCCCTATCTTAGGGGGACGGTCTCTGATTGCAGGTTGAGTAGTATTTTTTGTTGTCTTGATAATGCCTCCTTAAATTTGGTCTCTTGATAATGCCTATCTTAGAATTTTCTTGAACAACACTTGCTCAGTTCTCTATTTTGCTATGTTGCATTTGCCTTTGAATTTTAAAATCCACTGTAAATGGTAGAGATCAACGTAACAGTGTGTAGAGAAATCTGGGCATTATAAATCCATTTGTCGATGACTGAAGTGCGGCATAGCTGCCCCAGTTTACAGATCTGGTGGTATTTGAGCCAATCCGTCCTTGAGGGAGGAGATACGAGAGCAGGCTTTTGCTTGGAGTTTGTTGATATCTCTTGTATCCAGGGTCTTCTAATTTTGTTGTTAAGTGCAGGTTTTTTTGATGTCGCATGCACTCATGGAGGAGTTGCATAGATGTTTCCAAATCCGTTTTGTGTGGGCAGCAGGGTTTGAGAGCAGTATTGGGCATGTTAATGCTCTGATATTGCAGCCACATCTATTAGTTCTTAAGATCTGTTCAATACGTGCACCACATGGAGAGATTAGCAATAGGAAGTCTTGCAGGCAGGGAAACCCAGATGCAAGACAACTCCAACAGTAAAAGGCTGGATCCTTCATTCCAGCTAAACCTACTTCTGATTGGGGGTGAAAAAGTTAAGAAAACTCAATACAGAAAGCATAAAATGGCAATGCGCCAAAGAAAAACCTCAACACTTGCTCAGGAATGAAAAGCATGAAACAATAGTCAACAGAACTTTGAATACAATTATAGTTGCAAGAGATGAAAGAGTGAAGGCAATAACATTTATAAGATGTAGTGAGGCAGGACAAAATAAGTCATAGCGATAACATTCATTTAAACTAAAATCTTGTACATTCATATGATGTAAAAGACTAGCAGATCTAGACACATGCATTAAAACTTTCCTTTAATTACAAGTGCAAAAGCTCAGAAGAAGAAATGCCCAACAAGGCCTGAACAAGCTCAAGTCTTAACCAAGCTCATCTTCCTTTGCTTGTATGGAGAGCTCTATTATTTATACGAAAAGGAGAGAAGAAGGGAGAAAAAAGAAGAAAACAAATATATTTTATTCCCCGCTCAGACTTTGAACTGCAAAGTTTAAATTCATATTTCCATCCACTTCGTTTTGCCTTGGCTGTCACATTTCTTCTCATTTCGTGCCTTCCCTTTGTTTTATTTTCCCACTTCCCTCTTTAAGGCAAAGTCCAATTTTTAATATTCCCACTCTCAATTTATTTTTGATTTACAATGCTATAGCCTTTTCAATATTTAGGCAAACCTTTAATTTTAACACCAATGTTAAAATATTATCCAAGATTTACTTTTAATTCCCATGGTTTTAACTTTGTTTTTACCTAAATGCCAAGGTTCAATATTATCTTTAACTTCACCTTTAATTTTGATGTGCAACTTCATTCCATTTGGCTTTGATAAATGCGGGCTTGTTTTAATATAATACAAGGCGGTATTTAATTTCTATGGGTTTGATTTAATAAAGCAAAGCGAATGCAATATTTAGGGTGTGGGCTCCACCATCTGTCGAGTCATTCCCTCCTAGCCAATTGCACTTCTTAACTGACACCTCTCAAACTGCTTTGCTAAATCCCCGAGAAGCATTTAATCATCCTTCATCAACAGTCATTCATTTGTATCATAAGCATGCCCTCTTATTTTGTATAAGCTTGATAAAGTGAAGGCTTTAATACATGTGCCCAGCCTATAACTTAGCTGTGGGTTTTATTTTACTTTGACTCATACTAACTTGCGGGTCCCTCCAATGCTAAGTTGTCCAATTGCAGCCAATGGCACCATCTTCCTTCTTACGCTCCTCTCTAAAGCTTTCTAAAGTGGTGAGAGCCATTGGATCTACAGATTGGACGGTAGTTGAGTATGTCCAAAAAGAACAAGGGTGAAACCTGCTTTAGTTCTATGACTTTGCTTTTCATTATTAACAAGCTCCTCATTATGTGATACATGAACCAACATTTCTGAGTTATATTCATGCCAATCAATGGCGTTGATTCTTCAACAAAACTTCAAAACAGACCTTCCAAAACCCTGGGGGTAAGATCCAACAGCAACTGTGCATCCATTTGAACAAAGGCTTGTTATAATTCCTTTGTAACCTGCAAAGCTTCCAGTAAACATCAAGGTCAATGCTCTAACATCCAACACAGGCTTCATACTGCCATGTTGGCCTAGTTTCCACACTAGTTCTTAAACTTCATGCTATGCTTTCAAGCTATCTCCACGCAAGCTTTCTAAACATTTATGCAGGCCTCCAAAAACATAACCGCGGGCTCTTAAGCACCAAAGCAACCTTTCGTGTGCTATGCAGGCCTTTTAAAACCATACGCAAACCACTTCTCATTTGGTAGGCCACTTCAAACATTGCAATGTTGGATTCTTCCACATTGACCTTCAAGTTGCAATGTTGGCCCCTCCAACATAATTCTAGGCCTTTCAAATACTACCACAAGCCAATTCTCACATTGCCAGGCATGGGTTCACATTGCTAGGAGCGGGCTTCCTTCTTATAAATGCCACACAAACTTCTATCTGCAAGCTTTCATTCATTTCTAAAGCCGTGGGCTTGATTATTGATCTCTATGCAAGCATCCAATTGCTATATGAGCTCTTCCAATGGTTCGCCATGTCATAGAGCTCTTCTTGTGGGTTTAATATCTTCATGGTATGGCTAGCTCTTCCTATGGATTTAAAATCTTCATAGTATAGTAAGCTCTTCCAATTGCTACACAACCCTTGCCTTCTTTGAAATATTGCTTGTGCCAAACATCATCTTGTTGTTACTGTCTATCCCATGTAATCATCATGCCCTCAACAATCCAAGTGTAGGCTTTCTCAAACTACCAAATGCTATATCACATGCAAGCTCCCATCTTCACAATAGCTTCATTTCCTACAACCTCAGAGGCCTATATTCTTTCCTATGCAGGATGCTTGCTTGCAGACTGTTAGCATTTTAATTTGTCCTTTTTAGGACAACTTAAACTGAAACAGTGTGTGTAGAAATCCTCTCTTCAAATTTGTAGGGAAAGCCCCTGCTCTAAACCACTCCTAAAATCTAAAACAAATAAAGTAGATTGCTTCATATACACACCATACAATTTATCTTTTGGGGGTTTTGCATGTAAATAAAATACTAGAAAGAAAACTAGTTCTATCTTTTTTATCTCAGTGGTTACAACACAAAGCTAAAAGTATTTTATCTTACCACAAGTATTTTTGTTTATATGGCTAAACTATAGCATGAATTAAACATGAATACTATTCACTAATTAAAACAGAGATCAATGGATTCACACCAATAGTAGAATTGACTGAACAAAGAAAACAATGAATAATGACAGGAATGAACCATGAGATTGAAAAGGCACAATAACCCAGAAGCATACAAAGCTACTCCAAAGGATAGAAGATAGATGTAACGCAAACTTAAACACAGATCTTCTTTATCGCTACCTTGTCAAACTCTCACAACTACAACACAATGATCTAACTTCTTAGCTTGAATGAAAACTTCCATACTAAGTTGTCTGTCCTGATACGGGGAAAGGTACGGGTTCAGGTTTCAAGTACGCCGATACAAGAATTTTTTCTCCGGGTACACATACGGGTTCTTGTATACATATAATTTATAATTTTATATATACTAAAAATTTAAAATTCTAAAAACAATAATACTCATAATCGCCAATAAACAAAATATTTAAATACCTCATAACTTGCAATAAAGAAAATACTCAATGAATTGAAATTCATAATTTAGTGATTTGTCATATGTCAATACAAAAAGAAAATTACAATCAATATTCAATAATCTTCATATGGCTCTTCATCAAGAGCATGAAAGTCAACATTTGGTTCAATTTTATTTGAAACACAATCAACTGCAATGCTACTCCCACTAGCCACATCATATGTAGAAGTTGCCTCATCAATAGAGACTTTGGCAAGCTGTGCAACAATAGCATCTAACTCAGCACACTCAGGAGTTAGATCTCAATTCCTTGTCAGCCACTCGCTATAATTAGGTTTCTTATGTGACAAGAGACACAAGTTGGAGTGCACGAAGACCAAATCCTCAATTTTTTTTGCACCAATTCGTTGCATTTAACCACATGGATAAAAGAGTATGTACTCCAATTCCACTCAGCTAAAGAACTTGCAACTTGTTGAATTTACATAAAACATTTACAATTATAAAACATAAATTCTAATAAATAACCGCGAAAGAAAAATGAGTAAGTTAAAAATTTAAAAATAAAAAGATGCATATTTTAGATAGAACTTTTACTGTAAGAGGTTGTAGGTAAATAGAGCCTTGGCCATGTAGGTACAACCATTCATGAGCGTCTTTCATGTACTCGTCTCAAAGAGCACAAACATCATGATTCTTTAAAGATATGAAGTGGCCAATCTCAGTGAAGACAATACATTGTATATCTACATTTGGGAATATTCTTATGAATGCAGTCTTGAACCTGGTAGCAACCTCTTCATCTCTATATGGTGCCACCCTCCTCGACAAGGAATGTATCTCTTTGATATGATACTTTGGGGACAGAGCAAATGCTAGGAGATGCAAGGGCGTGATCATCTTGTTCCAACGATCAACAATGATCTTTTGCACTCTTTTGAATAATGTTATGTTTGGTCATGCTTCTTGGTTTCTATTACGGTCCTTATTTTTTCAACTATGGAGTCCATGCTATCATAAATTTCACTTAAACATGGTCGATCCGTATCTACATACCTAACCATACCTATGATGGACTCGGTGAAACTCAAAAAAATTTCCACACGAGCCCACCACTCATCATCTAGGATCAATGCTTTTGACTTTTTGTGCTCTCTTTTTCTCTTATTGCCTCCATACACTCCAAAGAGTGTTGATGACCATGGCACTCAATGCCTCTCACACCTTCACAAGTCATCTCAAGACAATTATGTGTGATGCAAATTGAATCTTGGCAACCTAACATGGTGTAAAAAATAAACAAATTAAAAAGTTGCAACTTAGCAAAAATTTGAAAGTAATAAATATACTAAAAAAATTACCTTCAACAACTCCAAGTTGGAGAAGGTCCTAAAAATAGCTTGTGACATATGATAATATGTCACAAACATTTGAATCTCCTCGACCTCTATGTAAATTTCTTTGACTCAATAGATCTTTGTGCCAATCTTTTGCAATATCAAGTTGAGAGAGTGGATGACACATGGTGTCCAAAAAATATGCCCATATGTACCCTCCACTATTGAACCAACTGGCCTACAATTGTTAGCGTTGTTCCTTATGACTTGGACAACGTTTTCAGGGCCCACCATCTCAATGGCTTGTATGAGGATACTGGCAATCAAGGTTGCATCCTTCACTTGCCCCTCACAATCCAAAAACATCACCTCTTTAGAAAACAATGTAATGACATTAATTAGTGGTTTGCTTTTGCAATCCTTCCATCCATCATAAATCACGGACACTCCTGTTTCGGGCCATATATCCTTGACTGCTCTCAATGATGCCTCTACATAAGCTTTTTCCTTAGCCAATAAGGTGGTAAGCACGTTTTCATACCCAAGAGTAATGTAATCAGCAAGTGAACTGGCAATTGTTGTCACCATATCCTGCCAATATGGTGATCTAACAAGGTTGAAAGGAAGCCCATTGCTATAAACGTGACAAGCAATGCTCTCATCTGCAACCTCCCTTGCCTCATTCTTGAAGACCATTTCCAATGGCCTCTTTTACGAAAAGAAAGGGGATAGTTTCTTCTTGAGAAGATGATGGTGACATGAAAGGATGTGAGCCAACCGGTTGTATTAAGCCACTAGGAGGTTTCTACAATCCTCTTAGAAAGAGGATGTACTCTTTCCTTTGCTCTGTTACTTAACATGTCAATGTCCTCTTGTTCTTTGATATATCCCATTATCTATTGCTTTGGCAACCCTTTTGATTCAGCCCTAGGCAAATTTGTATTCTTAAGCTGGAAAAAGTGCACAAGTGAGCTTTCACTTGACTATACGAGCTCTTATCCTCATTCCCACATTCGCTACAACGCCAACGACAACCCCTACAGCTAGGAAGTTGTTCAATTATGTTTGTATGTCACCAAAGAGGTGATGCTCCATCAAATTTAAATGAGCTCTCTACATGTAGGGCAATTGAACTAGAACTACAAGCCATTCTATATGAATATAACAAAACAAAACAAAAAAATTAGAAATTTTAAAATTTACAACCCTACAACTTTAAAAAAAAATGGCATTATAAACCCCTATATTATGTATAAAATATTAAAAGACTTGAAAAAATATTCAAAACATTTTTTTTAAACTGAGAAAACGTGCAAAATTCTTCAAAACTTGAAAAAACTACAAGATTCAGTCACATTTAATAGATAAATCTTCCCTATGCAGCTCTCTCTCCTATTGGTGTAGGTCTTTCTCTCCCATAGCCTTCACCTTCAAAGAAAAATGCAGCATCCTTCAAAAATCAACAATGCCAGCTTGGAGGCAAAAATGTTGTTTTAGTCATTTGTGTTTGTAAAATGAGGCAAAAGAGGTTAAAAGCCCTCACTTTAGGTTGAAATCAGGTGTTGAGGATCTTTTTAATTTTAAAAATGTTATAAAAATGTTTTTTTTTTTTTTTGAAGCGTCAAAGCGGCCGCATGTATGCCTAGGTTCACAAAAGACCATGTTGGAAAGACGATTGCCATTGCTCCAAAAGATCGACTTGTTAATGCCCGATACAACCACAAGAGTTAATGAATCCACGGGAAGCGGTTAAGCCATGTCACGAACCCAAGCGCTACACTGCACAGCACAAGGAGACCATGGGTGCACACCTTGCAACAACCCCCCAGCACAAGCGAGGGGTTCAAACCCGTGACCCAGGCTCTGATACCAATTGTTGGAAAGACGGTTGTCGTTGCACCAAAAGATCGATCTGTTAATGCCCGATACAACCGCAAGAGTTAATGAATCCATGGGAGGCGGTTAAGCCGTGTCACGAACCCAAGCGTTGTGCTGCACAGCACAAGGAGACCAAGGGCACACACTTTGCAACAGACTGCCCTAGGTTGAAGGACCCACAGGAACCCAAGGCAGACCCTGGGCGAACACCAGGCTATCTCAGCCCCAAACCGAACACATACAGGTACGAGGGGCAATACTGCAGAACCTAGTAACATAGCATCTATAGCATAAGTCTAGCACAGACTCTCATTACAATTTATGTGCTCAAGGCACTTATTAATAAGCTCTCTAAGACAAAATAGATCACTAAAATTGCCTGAAATAGACTCCTTTCATCTGCCTTAAATCTAATTTCTTCTCAAATGGCCACTATTTGACCATTTTTTTTTCTTTAATTCTTTACTTAGGCATTTGGAGCATTGAAGTTGTTGCTTTAAGTATGATGGGGGAGTTTCATCTTGGCAACATCATCAAAAAAGCGTGATTTCTACTTGTGTATTTTAACTAACTTTGACTGGGGGAAATTTTGCAATGTGTTCACCATTTCCTAATGCTTTGTCGGAGTTTTCCAATGGCAAAGCCACATGAAAAGCATGATTTCTTCTTGGCGTGATTTAAACTAGCAAAACCAACTAGAAAGTGCAATTTTACTTCTTTTTTGTCTTTCATGTTGTTCATGATTTCATGATGAGTTTGCCACTTTTGGCACTGTTCGTAGGTGGCTACACACTCCAGATGTGTCAAATTTCACTTATGGATTAATTTCTTTGTCTTTCATGCTGGTCACGATTTCCTTACTCCACCGCTTGAATCACCATTCTACATTGGCATTGCCACTAATTAATTTGATTTTCACTTAAATGAACAAAGTTTCTGACACAGAACCATCCAACTGGAGTCCTTGTAGGGACCTCTTCTCTAGTTTTCAAATTCTAAATCTTCTATTTTATAGTTGCATGTTCTTCTTTATATGCTTGTGGGGCCCTCTTGCTGATCTGGTTGCTTTAAGGTAACAAAACATCCCATCCTTGGGCCCACATACCTGATCGCTATTCATATATAAGTCTGGGCATTGAAACAAATTAATATGATTTATATTCGTGGGTTCTTGGTAAGTGGCTTATGGAGTTTTAAATGGCCAGTGGAGGGCAGCAAACATCATTGATACATGTATGATGGCGGCTTGAAAATGGAGGAGGCAATTATTTTAATCTAACTCGCAATGGCCTGCAATGGCAGTCCCCACCTTCTAATGATTTCTTTGTGGCAATGATCATCCACGACTTTGGTGGCATTTAAAACCATTTCCCAGGCATTGTAGTTGATATGAATCTGGGCATTATATTTTATATATGCAAGTAGTGGCGAGTAGTTGTTGGCTTTGGATGGCGGCTCCTTTATATGATGACGGCTGTGAAGTCTGGTGAGTTTTCTTTATTTAGCATTGGCACGCTCAGAACCTTTATTTGTCTGTCCCACAGCAGCTCCACCATCACAATGCTAAAAATAAAATTTATTTTTCTTATTTAGACATGCCAAGTGTATTGGAGAAGAGGGGGGGCAAAGGAGATTCGAAGTCTTGGGGTGATTCGAAGTCTTGGTGTGTGATCCCTTATGAGAAATTTGTTAGATCTGAGTTTAAAATTAGTGAGTCTGTGTAGGGTCGGGTAGTAGAATAAGGTGGATCCTTTTGTGGATTGGTCATGGCTGTTCAAGTCACAAATTATTTTGGTTTTGTAATCTCTGCTGTCAAATCTATCATAGTTACGTGTAATTATGAATGATGTTCACATCTAAAGCTTTTGTTAAAGATTGTGCATCTGAATGAGGTCAAAGTTGTGTTCTCTGGAAATGTATGAGTGTGGAGGAAGATAGTAAAATTTCTATTGCTGTTGCGTGTTAGCTGAAGTCCTTGAGGAGGTCTGTGTCCTATAAAATACAGTGCTCAGTCATTGTGGGTGTGTGTGATCTATTTCTGACTTCGAATATGTTGCAGAATTGCCAAATGATCACTAAGCAATAGAACCTGTTTAAATTGTTATGCTTATTTTTCTTTGCTGCTGGATCAGTATCAAAAGTTGTTATATTATGTTAATGATAATCTGTGAGAATTTACTGTTGCAAATAAGCATCTGTGTGTTTGAAGAGCTACTTGGATTGGTTGTCCTTCACTAGGTACCCCATCCTCAACTGCATCAATTGGTATCAAAGCCGGTTGATCGTTGGGATAAAAATTGAAGAGTTAATGTTGATGAGAGAATGGTGATAAAAAAAAATGAGTAATGTGTAAACTGTCCTCCAACAAGAGTAGTGCTAGGTTGTAAGAACCCTTACCCAATCTGTCCTGAATTTCTGAATTTCTGAATTGGTTTGTTTTGCTTGTTTGAATGGGTTTTATGATATTTCAGTTTGTGAATGCATTTGTCATATGATAATGCCAAGATAGAACACTTTGCAAATGAAATAACAATAAACAATTGGACTGAAATAACAAATCAGAGGTCTGATATCACTTGGAGCAACAAGGTATTCTTTATTCAAAATAAAGATTTGAAAGGATTTCAATACAATGACATACCCGATTAATATTTTCAATAATATGATGCATATGAATGCCAAACATACAATGTATGGATGCTGATATACAACTCTGATATAGGACTGATCTGATGCAATATTTCTGATGTCAAAATGTCTGATATAACCTCCTTGTATGCCACAATCCTCCTCCAAAGTGGTGGCGCTAGATCTCCAATTTATCTCACTCGATTCGAGTATGAGATGGATCCTGTGTATCCTTGTATAAACCTGAATATAAATCGATGGTGATTCAAGAATCCACATGTTGTGAAACCCCGTAAAGCGTGTGGAAGTCCTTTATGTGTATTTAATTTTATCTTTAGTATTTTATTATCTTTAGTAGAAAGAGCCTATGGTATTTTATTATTTTATGTGAGGAAAAATATAGTGAATTTAATTACTTTACAAAATTAGAATAATTTGCATAAGGTAAATAGATTTGCTATTTGGAAATTCAATTTAATTGAAAGGGCTATAAAAGATATTGATTATAAATTATTTATAGATGTATTAACCTTACGCTTATTTAAATGTGTGAGGGAATACCTTTAGAACTATTTAATTTTCAAAAAGTCATTTTAAAATATCCAATTGTAGTGTGAAGAGGAAGGAAAAGGGAAAGGGGTTTAGGGAATTATGGATAAAAGAAAAAGAAAGGGCATCTCCTTCCCACTTTTTGCACATTGTTGGAAAAACCTCTCTCACTCACTCATTTTTCTCTCCCTTTGAAAGAAAATAATTCTTGCATTTGAAATAGAAGGATTGTGAATTGCTCGGTGTGGGATTTGCTTGGAGAAGATTGCTTGATGGTGTAATTGGATCAAAGAGAAATTCTTCCCCATTGTGAGTTCTTGTTGAAAGGTATTTCTCCTCCTTTTGTATGTTTATTTGAAGTTTGAATTTATAATGGAAATTCTCCATTTCCATGCCCACAATAGGTGGTTGCATATGGCTCTAGATGTAGGAAGCACTTGGATTGAAAGAAATGATTAGGAATTGCATTGTTTTATCTTTTTTAAATGTGAAAAAGTCCAAAATAGAGCCATTACCAATGCAAAATTTTCTTAGAATCCCCTTCCCCAAATTTTAGTGAAGATTAGTGTTGTTGGGTAAATTGGGCATCAAAAGGTAGTTTTAATTTTTGCTATTTCCTTCAAAATCAAGATGTAGGAAAATTGAAGGTTCCATGTAACTCCATTAATGGCAGTAGGGAAAGTTTTATGGTTTTGGAAGTTTGAATGAAAATTGTAAAAATTGTATTTTAAAGTTTATATGAGTGATTTAATTGATGGAATGAATTGTCTCCATTATTAAAAGGCATTCTACATCTTTAGAAAAATATTGTAAAAATTGTGCATTGATTTCCATGTCACACCCAAATCGAGAGTTTGGAGTGATGGACCTTTAGGATTGAGGTATAGGATTCAAAAGGAGTGGCTCTCACCATTTGTCGCAATACAAAGGGATCAACGGAACAAACGTGTGGAGAGTTTTAACAAGTGATAATTTTAATATACATTGGGGTAATAAAAAATGAATTAACAAGATTTTCCCGCTAGGACTCAAATGCTCATTGAGATCCGGTCTAGTTGTGAAGGTCATGTCATAGCTTTAGGAGTTCGTGAATGTCATAATACCCATAGTCACCATGTCATTGTGATGACGCTCCTTGTCCTATCTCTAGGACCCTCATCCTTATCTTTAGTCAGATGGTTCATTGAACATGTATTGTGACCCTATATTTGGTGTTTGCATGATTATTGCACTTTAGTGTATTCATGTGGATATAGTGCTTATTTGCATGATGATTGGTGTGTGATACTATACTCCTTTGTTTTGCATGAGTGTTTTGTACCCTTGTGATCATCTCTCTGTTCGGTGGGGTGGGCCTAAGGGTACCACAGAGTTGGGCAGCGTTGTACCATTGTTGGGGACCATGTGGACCTTCGAGTTAGTTGGATTGCGTGCCAAGAGTTTTTTCCTTCTTAAGGGCATGATGAGCCCTTAGAAATAGATGTATTTCCATTATTTCATTTTAACTAAGTATTTGCTTTTTCTAAGTTTTGTGAGTGGAATGTACTTTTCACCTCGTTTCTTGGGAACCGTGCACTTCAAGAGGCTCTCATGTAGCCAAGTCGAAGACCACAATCCCTTGAAAGTTACCCCAAAACATTTTTAAACAGCTCTAAAATCGAGGAAATTATGCCTTGTAGAGTGAAAAATAACCATGTTTTTCTTGCCTTACCCATTTTCAATGTTTTGATTTTTCAAATCAGAGAAACAATCCGAACTACACTACAAACCGAGGTTACCAGTCCAAATTGCCAGTTGTAGTTGGTCCCTGAAACCTTGAAGTACAAGAGTTCCAAAGTTTGAAATCCCAATGCACTTTGCAAGTGCATGTTGCAGTCAATTTCTAGACTCCGAGTTCGTAGGTGGTCCAGAGTTTGAAGTTCATTTGCATCTTGCAGATGTGCAAATTGCAAATGGTCTCCAAAATCCATAGTGAAGCCAATCTGAAATTTGGAGCCTGATTACACTTTGCAGACATGTAAACTGCAATTGTTTTTTGAAGTATGTAATGGCCCCTATTTGGATTGCCCTAAATTTTGCCCTAAAATCACAAGTTAGGGTTACAACTTACCAATTAAATGTTGTAAGCAAAATAAATCCTGGTTTAGGTCCCACAATCATGTTAGATAATATTGGAAATACAATTTGTTAGATCAAAACATGTATAATAAATTATCTATTCAAACCATGTAAGAGATATGTAAATCTAGTTAGGGAGACCTACAACCATGTTAGATGAATATGATATGAAATAAATTTCATTCTAAATCTAAGAAAGATCATATGTAACAATGTAACTAGTCTCAAGGGCTATGTGGGTTCAACCATAAAGAGGGGAGAACGTGATGAGGTGTCCCAAATTTCCTCTACCCTAGGCCCAACAGCAAGACCTTATCCTCCATTGGCCTCTGTAATGTCCCTTTTTTGGCGCATAGAATTTTGTGCACATTATGCTTGTTCCTAGGCTCTTGGAGGCTATCCAACATGTTTGGGAGAACTCCAATGTTCTTGGAGTGGTTGTGGTTGAGTCTGCAGAACAATTGTGTGTCTCAAGTCTTCAATTTCACCAAGGGATGGTCGAAGTTATTTAATCAATGCATTTCTATTGCCTGTATGGCTTGGGACTATTTTTCAGATAATTAATTAATATTTTACTAAGGTTGCCTAAAGTTGTGTTTAATTATAGCAACTTAGTGTAAGATTAATTATTAAAATGGGTTTCCTTCTGGAAATGGACTAATTTTCTTTGGCATTGAGCTCAGTGGATGTCCAGGATTACAGTGATGTTTTCATAAGTTGGATCGAGCTCCCGATTTGCTCTCCAAGATTCTTGGAGGAGCCGTCTATTTTTCGAAAGTCACCCGGAAGGCATCGTTTCGCATCCCAAACCCTACAGGGTATAATGGTTCAGTTTGTTTGGCAGTTGGATGAAGTTTGGGATTTTCCACAAATAGTAATATTTAATGAGCTATTTTAATTATTATTTTCACTTAAGTTCCTGAGGGTGAAAATAATTAAAAGTTGATTAAGTGTTATAGCTCATTGGAAAGGGGAAAATATATTCTTTTATTTAGGCACTTAAAAGTGAGCACTTAAGTGGAGAAAAGAAGAAATAATATAAGTTGGAGGGAAAGGGTTATTATTTTTAAGAAATAATTCATTTCCTTTATAACTCCTAAAGTGCCTTTATAAAGAGAATGAGAGCTCATTTGGAGGGGCTTTTGGAATTGATTTTGTTTGCAGATGGATTGAACCTGTGAGTTCTTCCATATTCTCTTGAGGACGAAAACCCTCTTGCCGATTGGGTTTGGTCTCATATAGGAATCACCATTGTGCTGAAGGCGGATTTGGACCAAGCTCATACAGAGTTTACCATTGCTCTTTCAAGGTTTTGTGGTATTTTTGAAATAGATGAATGATCATTTGAAATTGTGTTTATATCTTGGATTGATTTTGGATAAAGTACTGATAAGTTTGTATTGGAGTTTTGTGAAGAAGATAATTTCCCCTGCTGGCCGTACATCTCCTGGCCATACCAGCGCATGAGGGAAATCTGTTTCTTTTGGTATGATCATTGGTAATTGATGCAGATTTTGCTTGGCAGTTTGTTACTATGAAGGTGGCGATCATTTCTGGCTATATCTCATGAAGTTATAATGAAGATTTGGAGTGCTTGGATCAGTTGAACCTCCCACCCAGGGCCGTACATGTGCATGCTGGGCAATTGTATGTTAGAATGAATGATGACTGAACTTGGTTCCTCGATTTTGAATGCATAATTATCCTTCATTTGGGGCGACTCTTTCCATGTATCTGCTGATAAGTATGCTGTAAGTTTGAGTGTCTTGTGCTCCAGGGTGTACCTTCTCCATGGCGCCGTACAATGTTGTATTGCCTCAGTTTCATGAAGAGTTTATGACTTATAATGCAGTATAATTATTAATAGACTCTAAACAAATTATAGTTACCCTAAGGACAGCAGAATTAAGGTTAATACTGCAGGTTTTAATTACTTGTATTGGCTGTACCACTCCCACAGTGCCGTACAGCTGTTTATTAGTGTGAGGGTTTGGTGGTTTTCTGTTGGTATCTTATGTAAGGACTTGAATGATGACTGATCCTGTTATTGCAGCAAATAGATTATGGTATTCTGGGCAGTTGCAGGTGTTATTTGTTGTATAGACATGACTTATCCTTGCCCTCCATCCCAGCAGACCGTACCAGATATGTGACAGGCAGGAGATTCCTTGAAGTGAACCGCTTGGGTTTAGAGCCATATTCTATTGTGTGGGCAGTGATTTTGATGGTAAACAATTCGAATTTGGAAAGAGGTGATATGCGAATGAAGTTGAGTTTGATATGAGGAGATTACTTTGCTGTCTTAAAGAAGTGTAGACCTGAGATCAGCAATAGTGACATACATCTGTCTATCTAAGCTTTCTTTCCAGAGTGGTAAATCCATGTTGATTCTATGATCTTATATTGTATTTGCAAATTGCTCCATTACATTGTAATCATTCTTTTAATGTTGCAAAAAATCTATAACCCCTAGATGGTTTACCGCCAATGTGGAGGAAATATTTAGTTTATCTTTCCAGTCAAACACATTGTAAACCCTGGATGGTTTACCGCCAGTGTGGAAGAAATATATAGTCTATCTTCTTGTTCAATCACCCACTGGATAAGTGGAGTATTCCCACTGAATAAGTGGATGCCTGCTATATAGCAGATGATTGTGTTTATTTTCATTACAAGGCATTTATTGTTAACCAAAGCACTGTATGCTCTCCCCTCGCCCATCCTGGGAACTTGATGATCAGAAGTGTGGAGGTGTTTAGCTGGTTGCATTATTGTGCTAACCCTGCTGTGATAGTTTGTAAAATTGAAAAAAAAAATTGGGGTAGCTTACTACAGCCTCATGTGGTCCTTAACCATCATCATGAGGTGGCGTACCTAGTGAGGGCTTTACACCGTTCCCCTCCATCACACCAACCCTTCCTCTTATGATTGATGATCCCCTTTTCATTTATTTCAACAATTGATTCAAGTGGGGATAGTTTGGGAGGCTGCAATAGGTTGTCCTAGATCCTCAACCCTAGGCCCAAGGATGGGACCTTATCCTCCTTGGCCTCATGTGGTCCTAAACCGATGGTCCTTAACCCTCATCATGAGGTGGTCTCATGTGGTCCTTAACCATCATCATGAGTTGCCCGCCTAGTGAGGAATCATTCGATGTTCCTCCTCCTTGCAATCCTGCCTCATCCCTTCTTGACCAATTATGGCCAGAATCAGATCATTATCCATAACATTAATAATATTGGCATCCATTATCGGTATAATTGTAGGTGTATGTAAATATATTTGTTCACCTTACTATTTTTTAAGAAATACACCCACATCTTTCTGCTGAAATCACCAACAAAAAGCAGAAAATATCTACACCCAGTAATTGAAGGAGTGTTCATTGGTCCACATATATCAGCGTGAAACAACTGCAAAACCTTGGATGCTCTCCATTTGTCACCATCGGAAAATGGGGTCCTATGCTGTTTGCCAGCCTGACATGCATCGCAGATGCCAAGAAGTTGAGTCTGAATGTCTGGAAGACCACCGACCAGACTCTCCCTAGCTAACTGGGAGAGAGTGCATGTTGAGGTGCCCATAGCACTGATGCCAAAGTTTACTGATGGAAGTACTCCTGGGTGCCAAAGCTTGTTCTGGAGAATCCCCAAAATCCACGAGTCTATATAAACCATGATCCTCAAGAGCTTGAGCAATAGTGATCCGGGTCTCACAATCCACTATACTGCATGAGTGCATGCTGAAGACAACATCCAGATGAGGTGAGTGTCGCATGATTTGACTAACAGAGAGAAGGTTCAGCTCCATGCCAAGTACGAAGTATACATCGAGAAATATTAAATTTCTCCTACCGGACTGTAATTGCACGGTGCCTTTTCCGACAACTGTATAATCTTCGCCTCCTCCAAAGACGACACAGTCTCGGAATGGTGTGTACTCAGTGAACTAGTCTCGCCGATGTGTGAAATGTCGAGAAGCGCCTGAATCAACATACCAGGCAGAGGATTTGACGTGGATTGAAGGTCGCTTAGCCATAAAGGCATAAGACACAGACTTCTCCTGTTTGGCAAACGGCATCATCTCCATGCTTGTCGAGGCATGAAAAGCAAAATAGTGGAAGAGAGATAAGAGCAGAAGATATAAAAGCCCAAAAACTAGAAAAAAACAAACAAACCCTAGTACGGGTTGCAAAGCACAAAACGCCAAGAGTAAAGACATCATTATGTGCCAAGAAATCAGATATTGTGGCAAAATCCTAGCACAGCAAAGATTCCAAGAACTCTTGCCAATTGCAGCGACAAAATAAAATAGCAACTGCCAAAGATAGAAAACTACACAGGAAATTTCTATTTGACGGAAATGTGCAGTAGGCGGCCATAGATATTCCGCCAAAAAATATATATATCTGCTCAGAAATGGGAACCAACTGCCAATTAGGGAACGCTACGATCAGAATGGTGATTTTACTGAGTGATCTTGAGAGGAATATCACAAAGAAGCAGCAGAGAATAAAGCTCCTCAAGAAATAAACGAGTCTGCACCAGACTCAACCTCGGGAGTAAGCCATCATAAATAACCGTCGCTTGAGGAGATGTCACAATCCATGGAAATCGTGATTAGGAATAGAAGCCGATGTGGAACTGCCAACGAGTTTAGAAGACTTTCCAACGTGAATTTCTTTGATCCCTGTTGATGGCTAATCAAACGAGTTGGGGGCCGTCAAAACTGCAAAGGAGCCAACGAACACGATGCTAATGCAAGAAACGTAAACACTAGAAGAAATGTAAACACCAATGCAAGAAATGTAAAAAATCGTGTCTGGAACCACGACCCTTCAAAACTACGATTTCTTCAGAATCCTCTTCCGGCAGAACAAACACAGAGAATCAAGGAAAGAAGAACCCGACCTTCAAAATGCAGACACCAGAAGGCGTTGATGGTAAAGGAGAAGAATAGAATCATACGGTACTTGTCCGTACGTCATACGGAATATACAGAGTGCCCAAAAAAGTTAAAATTTTTCCCGTTCTTACAGCTCTGATACCATGTTACGGGAACCAGATAAGTTAAAATATGATTCAATATTTACAAGGAAGAGAAAAAGCTCTTATAAAGAGATTACAATGTCTAAGAATAGACAACAGCTTGTACAAAGCAAAAAGGCGACAGCTGGATGAAGAGAGAAAAGCAAGAAACTAACTAAACAAAGATGGACCATTATAAAAAGTAGGCAATATAACTTAATACTATTCATTAAACATAGACATAATTATTCCACAGGGGTAGGTTACCTTACTGTTCTGCTGTCACCTCTATAATTATGTATATCACTGCTGTCATATATATGTCTGGCTGCCTTTATTACTTGGGTCTGCTCTGTATTTTCTAGATGCTAAATACTGCATTGCTTGATTGATCCATTCTGCTGTTATAATCAGAGATGTATATGTATTTCAAACTCAGAAATTATTATTTTTTATTTCTTATCCTTCCTTTCCATTATACCTTATTTCCCTTTATAGGCTTCCAAAGTTCTTACCATTATCAAGGGATACATCCCTTTCAACAATCGCAGCCTGTATGAACTGCTGCCTCTTAAATCTCAGACAGCATATAAACAATGGTAATCGCCTATTAACTAAGGCACTTCCCTTATAAGGAGGTTGGCCATCCCAAAAGCATGGGATTGGCCCTTTACATATATCCAACTTATAATCTTTAATATATTTAATCTGTAATATTAAATTTAAATATATCCAAGTTATTATATAAAATATATTTGATTTATAATATTTGATTATGAGTATATTTAATTTATAATATTGAATGTAAATATATTCAATTTATAATATTTAATTTAAATATATTCAATTTATGATTTATAGATATAATAATAGATTCTAGTGTCATTCATATTTTTAATTTGAATGAATAATACATAATCAATTCATAAATATATTCAATGACAAAAACCACATTTCAAGAAAGCAACTTCACCGTTTTATCATGACATTTAAATCTTTAATTTAAACAATGCCTTAACATCGGGATATCACAAGGTCCGAGTCTTTTCTAAGCCTAGGATCCAAAGTTCGTTCGCACTTTGCAATTGCAAAGTGACGATGTTTGCCGAAGTCCATAAGGGTGCAGTTTGCAACTGCAACTTGAAACCCGAACCCGAGCCAATATGCAGGTTGCAAGTTGCAACCCAGGTCTAAAACCCAACCCATTTGCAAACTCCTTCTAAAACCCAAACTTTGGCAATTTTGGAACCTTTGCTTATCAAAACTCCATGATATCTGAGAGGTGGCCTTACAAAGGAGTTGTGAGGGTTTTTCAACAATCTTGGAAACACCAACTATCCTCCACGCCTCATTTTCCGTGCCAACCGTGGTATCTTGTCCCATGGTATCGTTAAGTCTTCCGCTTGTATTACCTTGCACCATGCATTGGTGTATGTGTCAAGTGTGTCGTCACCAATTGTTATAACACCTTGGGCACATAGGAGTGTAATGCGGTTACTCTTTACCACTTTTGTATCGCGAAAAATTTGTTCGGTCGGTTTTTGTCCATTAATGTCTTGAGCAAAAGCTTGGGGCATTACAAATTGCCTATTCTTTGTATCTCCTCAAAGATATTCATAGCTCGAGTATTGAGAATATTTGTCACTATCACGTAGCAGAGGACTGAAGGTTTGCAGATTTAGGTTGTAATTGGTTGTGTGAGAATGTTTCTAGGCTCTAGAATCAGTTTAAGGGCTGAGATCAATTGTAACTAGCCATTTGGGAGTACATAAGTGAGTGTTTACTCACATTTGGTAGACTTTTTACCTACAAGGGGTTTCTCCACGTTAATCTGTTTGTCTTTTTTGTGGTATTATCACTGTTTTCTGATTTCTTGCTACAAAATTCTTTCTAATTAAAGAATTTTAGTTATATGTTGTTCTCATATTTTAACTCTCATACAAATCTATAAGTTGGTAACTAGAGTAGAAATTATTCCTCCAAGTTTACAAATCACCAGCGTCATCAGTGGGCATGTATGGTTTCTAGTTGTTTAGCAGCATGATTACTGCAAATTTCACAGAGAATGTTTTTGAGGTGAGGCCGAGCTTCAAACCTCTGGCCTCCTAATTATCATCGTAATGTGAATACTTTTCTACAATTAAAATGTTATTTTTTTCTCAGCAAAAAACAGTCACAGCTTTCTATAAAGGATTGAATGTAGTGAATATCTTAGCGTTAGTCAAAAAAGAATGTAAATGAAGCCAAAGGTTCCTGTTTTTCTACATGTATCAAGTGGACATTTCTGCAAATAATAAAATTACGTAATCAAAACTTTAGCTCCGAGTTCCTGTTCTTCTATGTATATTAAAAGGGCATTTCAGCAACTTATAAAATAGAGGAACAAATTAGTCCATGTTTGCATTTAGGATTAACAGTCTTTATAATAAATTGTCAAATTCCTGTTGCAGATAGGCCAAATTTCCATATTCCAACAATACAGGAGCATTTGAAGCAAAAGATAATGAGATGATGAGATGAGATGAGATGACTTTAGCATTGTTTAGACCATATTTAATATGAAGGATCTATTAAAAATTAAAATGTAACCACTTGTTTAGAAGATTATTTATAAGGGTGTCCAGTTTTAAAAGGAAATCAAAATTGTTTAGGTCAAACTTCGAGCATACAACCTACTAAAATGTATCAAGTTGTTTAGAATATTATTTATATGAGTGTAGTTTTGAAACAAATTCTCCAAACTTTATTCCATTGTTTTGGTTTAAAATTTTGTATACTATCTTATGACTTGAAATATATGTGTAATTGTAAATAATATCAATATTTATAGCAGACAGGTTAAACAAAGGTGTTTTACCCTCTGCTTCATTTAATTTCCACACTTCAGATATTCTTGATTCTCAAGATGTCTTGGGTCCAATGTGTGTGCATATGTCTTGATTTCCAATAGTTTACCAGTGGAGCTAATGCAAATTTCAAGGAGTCATTTGGAGTTTGGGCAGAGTTTTAAACGTCTAACCTGCCAGTTATAATATTAATGTATACACATTTTGACCATTAAAATATTTTTTTACTAGTTTTACTTTTAGCATAAAGATAAAAACAAGTTGCAGCTTCCCATAAAGCATGGAATGTAGGCTAATATTTTGGCTTTTGTTAATAAAGAATATAAATGAGGCTCCATGTCCCTGTTATAAACAAGGATATTCCAGCAATTAAAAAAAAGGACCAAAAATTGTCCATGCTTGCATTCAGGATCAGCAGTCTTTGTGGTAACTTGAATTATTCACCAATTTCCTGTTGTAGATAGGCCAAAACTCGTGTATGCTAGAAAACCATGAATTCTTGAAAGAAAAATGTTTGCATCAGATAGGCAGTCTTTATGATAATTTGCAATATTTCCAAACTCTTACGATTAGGTCAAATCTCACACATGCCAACAATCAATGAATGATTTGAATCAAACATGGTTTTTTTAGGATGAGCATTCTTCAAAAGAATTTGCAGTGCTCCAGATCCCTATTGCTGATGGACCAAGGCTCCAATATGTTAACAATCAGTGAATGTTTTTGAGCAAATGGATGTAGTGGGATGAGATGAGACCAGGTCATATTCTCTTGGCTTTGTTTGAGTGTGTTCGTTTAAGATTTTATTTACTAGGTTGTTACTTGAAATATGTGGAATTGTGCCTATTATTGTTATGTAGTTGGAAGATTAGAGGAAAATATGTCTCATCACACCTTCCAAAAAAATGTATTTCTACCTTGTATTTAAGATATTAAGTACTACATTATTGCTGCAAATATGTGTGCAGCCGTGCTTGATATCATTCCATAGCAGGAAGGTCAAAAAAAAGTGTTTCATTGTCTAAATTTAAATTACACACATTACAACATAGACGGCATTACTGAGTGGTGAAGTGGATCAATTGCCACGATAAAGATCTGAGTTCAAACCCCACATGGAAACCACTGGACGAAGCTCCCCACAGTAATGGCCCAAAATACAGTGTATGCTACACACTGTAGAATGGGGCCCCCTCTAAGTCCCCAAAAGTAAAAACTGCAGTTCCTTAGTCTCCAATTATCCTTAGCAAAAAAAATTACAACCTTACAGGAAAATATATTTCAACCATGGAATATGTACCTTACGGATTCATTGATCCTAATTAGCTCAACTAAGTCCAGCGAGCAATTTCACTGTGTGTGTCCAATCTAAACTAAAACACTATTTCCAAATAAAATTGTTTTCACACCTTTAAGAATACAAGCTTGGAGATTATTTGGATCCAGCTCCAGTGCCTTCTCGCAATCTTTAACCACGTGCTTGTGCAGCTCCAGCTTACTGTAACAAAATGCTCGGTTGCTGCATTAGCAAAAACCGAGACAAGATTTCATTAACCAATAAAACTCAAGATTAAGTCCCTTAAACTAAATAAAAAAAATGAAATAACGATAGCACAGTGTCGGTCTAGTGGTAAGGAAGGTAAAAGCATGGTAATGTGTCCCACTTCAATGGTAAATGTCAAAATGATACATAACATAGTTTTAAGAAGATTGAAAAATACCATAGCACAGCAACATATGGTGTTTCTACTTCAAATGTTTAAAAAGTTGGTTTTCAGAGATCTAGGCTTAAATATGCCTGGTGCCATGTATAATTGTCAAGTCCAAATGATACACACTTGCCAAAGTTTGGGCACCTGCAGTGCTGTGATCAATTCCCTTACAGAGCAAGGATGAGGTCCCTGATGTTGGCCTCCCCAGTTTTGATCAATAGAAAAAAAAGTGAAACACACAAGCCTTACGATTTCGCAGAATAGATATCACTAAGGTGTATAATATGATCCAAAAGATGATGTAAACCTGATAGTGCACTCCAAGTATTTATCTTATGGCGGTTAAGTGTCGAAATTTTTCCTTTTAAAAACAATAAAATAAAATAAAAAATAAAGTGCCGTACCATATGTCCTGCACTGTGCAAGACTGGTCAATAATGGAATTAAGAATACGAATGGCCTTAGACCAGTCCCGAGATACGCAAGCCTTCACTAACGCCTGCCTTTCCGAGTGAGAGGAAAGCGCCATAGCCTGCGCTAAGATTTCATCCGGCATGGATAAAACCTTTTAAAAATCCTCAGGAAAAGAATTTTAATACCATAACACGAGGGTTTGAGGTTTGAATCCTTTTATCTTTACTAGCATTACACAAGGGTTTGAGCTTTAAATCCTTCTGTCTTTACCATTACAGAGGCGTTTGAGCTGTAAAACTTTTTTTTATCTTTGCTATTTGTTTGGCAATTTGCCGTGTTTATTTTGCTGCAGTCTGCTTATTGGGGTTTCACAACAGATTGAGATGGTCGGGCTTATAATCAGCCGAAGAGATTGAAAGTGGAGTAACCTTTTCTGTCAGCGGATGGGAAAATATGTTTATGAATTTAAATTAAAAAAAAAAAGGATTCTGAGGAACAAAGTGGCCTTGCCCGGGTGTGGGGGGGGTGCTTTGTTTTGTGTCTATCTAGACGCCTTGGAACATTTTTAAGATAGGGTTGTTGGCCCTCGGTCCCGTGACGAAAGCTTGAAAATCAGAGCTTTGGAAATGGGGAACTATACATTCCATGATGAGTTGGGTGGGGAAGTCGTCCTTAAATTAAGTCTATGATGATTGTTTTTTTGGTTTTCCTAAGCACTTGTTTAAGAAGAATAGAATGGAATAGAATAATTTTTAACGTTCACGAGGCTAAAAATAGCCTATGAGACAATCAACCCAATCAGATTTGCTTCTATCTTTCAATTCTTCTTTTATTCTCCGGCTGAGGTTAAGGACGAGGGTCACTTAATTAGGTTTGTGATACTTTCATTTCTTTATTGAAACTAGTTTGTTTTGTTCAAAATTTAAACACCTATTACGAAGGCGTTCCCTTTACTGAAATGGACGAAGCTAAGTTTTAAAATCGACAACTCATAATGTCTTAGAAGGATGCAAGACGGTTGAAACAAATCTAGTCGTTGGTGTCTTTATTATCTAATGTCAAACAGACGATGAATATTTGTGGTTGGATTTGGGGTGCAATCATCCCTTTAGTACACCACTTGATGTTGATATGGATACCACGTCACATCTCCAAATTCGTGGGCACCTGCAAACACCATGATTTCTTCTTCCACATCCTTATCCTCCTTCACTGTGTTTGTAATGTTCCATTTGAACAAAGCCTCCACCCTCACATCACCTACATACGTGTAAATCCCATATCCAATTCTACAGCATTCAAAAAAAGCAAAAAAATATTCAAAGGCCCAAGTCATCTTCCAACCTTTGATATGACTCTAAGCACACCAAGAGCCACCTTGGTGACATTCAAATCAGGATCTCCTTCCCTTGGTGTAATAATTCTGGGGTATCCTTGACGTTGAATAGCAGGAACCACCAAACAGAGGGACACAATGTATTCGCGCATGGCTCCTCCACAACCTAAAGGGAGGGAGCTCCCATGTGACTCGATTCTTAAGAGCTCGCCCAAGTCAAGGCCCTCCCAGTAGGGAACAACCACTAGGGCCAATCTAGATGTCATCGTCACGTTAATAATGTCCTACAATGCCACTCCACTATCAGCTGTTATGGTCAACTCAACTTTGTCCACCACAATCTCCTTGCTATAGTATAGAATAATAAATATATAACTATAATATAAATTATATATAATAAATATGTGAGAGAGATAGAGAGATCAACGGTTGAGAACAGATAAGTATGCAAAATGACATAAATCATCCTCACCACACATATGTTAGTTTCTGATGTCAATTATTGTTTTGCCCCCTGTTAAACATTGAAGAGAGGGGGGGATAAACAAAGAGAGATAGAGATAAGAGATATTCATAGAGAGAGTAGGAAAGAGATAGATGAAGAGAGGGGAAAAGCAACAGAGAGAGAGGCCTTATCTATAGCTATCTTGATTTTGTGATCATGAGTATGTTCTTATTTTTATATCTTTAATCTAGTTTTTGGATGTAATGAGCATTTCAATCTGGAAATTTCTAGTTTAAATTTCTATAATATCAATAGTACTACATTCATGTGGCATTTTTGTTTTAAAAAAATCATTTTGAAGCTACTACCTATCTATGGAGACATAGGTTGCACACAAAACATCACTTTCTTAACGACCTCACAATTGACCTCATGCATTGCCAATTGTATGCTAAAGAAATGAACTCAATGATTGCACTCATTGTCGACGTATCTATTGCACACCAAGGTGCAATTGCTAGTATATATAAACATATCTACATAAGTTTATCTAGGCTAATGAAATAAAAGCAACAAGTAAGCACAAATTAACTTGGGTAAAGGAGTTGCATGTTGATTATAGAAAATTACAAAAATTTAATGTGAAAAATAATATTGAAATTAATATGAGTATTTAGTTCTATTTTTAATGTAGAAACTTCTATTTAGGTGTTAGGAATTCAATTACTAATGTTTTGATTTTATTTTTTTTATCGTTGATTTGAGAATTTAACTATGTATTGTTAGAAATCATATCCCCAACTATGGAGGTGATCCCCATGAGTGAAAACTTGATCTTATGCATAGGAGTGATCACGTAACTCATGGGAATGATTTGGTGATTCATAAACCATTGAGTTTTGCTCACCTTGATTTTTTTATGTCTAAGTACATGTAAGGACTATAGTGTTTATAAATATTTTTGGAGAATCTATTAGATCACAAGGTTCATTATCTCTTAGGTCAAAGCATTGGGTGGACTATCTTTGTAGCTTTAAGTGAAAAATTAAGGACAACAAGCAAGTGTGCAATATGCTCCTAGGATGATGATGAAGTGTTGATGTAATACAATTTATCCAGAAGCAACACAATTCATGGATATGCTTCTTAGTTAAGATAACTTCTAGACGATTCATTTCCAATTAGGGATAATATTTAAATACACCACCCTAGTGAGTAATTTGATGTAATTTGCATTTTAGTTAGCTCGTAACAACTAGTGAAAGGGATGCGAAAAGTTTGAATCTAAAATTTTTAGTTTGAAACTATAGGGTCATATTCATTGTCTCAAGCCTAGTCCAAATTATTTCTACTCACATATTTGACCCAAAGAGGGAAAACACAATTTTATGAAATGGAGTGAAATACAAGGATATGTGATTGTGGGATTAAAAAATGAGTGAGGTTGTTCACCAGCTTCCTTGCAAATTAGATCATCTCACACACTATTTGATGTGTTAAAGATAATCAAGTCACAATGGGCCCAAGACATAATGGAAAAGGACATGGGTATGTAATTTTCACAATTACATTTTACCCTCACTTTAAATTGCATGTGAGCTACCATGAAAATGTATGTCAAAGTAAAATCAAGAAGACAAAATAGAAATTTAAGTATTTATTTAGATGCTCAAAGGATATTGAATATGTGTGAAAAATAGATCATAAATGTAGATTGTGTGTACTCTAATCACCATGAGTGTTCCATCTCAAGAAACTATAAGAACAAAATAAAAACTTACAATTTGAGTACTATATGTCAACAATTTAAAATAAGAAAAATTACAACTTGCTAAATTATCTTTAAAAAACGCAAAGAGGAGTAGGGTGAAAGATTATGCATATCATCGAAAGCAATAAAAAGATTTGACTATGTAGATCAAAATCTGACTTTGTTGATAGCTCAATGAAAAGACTCTATTTGGATATGGAAAAATGTAAAGAGAGCTTCGTCTAGATACAAATGAGATGTTAAAAGTGTCATGCCCCATTTTTGGTTATCTATTTGGAACATTGAGTGTAAAAAATTAGTATTCATTATTCTATTTTGTACTGCACCTATAATGAGACAAATGGCACTTTGTTTATCTTGACAAAATATTCATGATATGGAAATTAATTATATGCAATTGATATATACTTAAATTATGATTATGATTTTTTTTTCCTATAAGACTAACTACTGTCTGGTTGGATATGAGGTGGATGCAGGAGATCCTTTTCCCCAGCCACATGACAAGGGAGAGTATCATCCAGGATAGGATGATTGATGGTGACAAATCAATAGTTGAACCAAATTAACTCAGACCTCACACACCTACACAAGTTAGTAATACAATTGTATGTCGATGCGTGATAGTCGCATAAGAGTGTATTAGGCATTAACAAAAGGTAATTTTGATAGTTTATTTTACTGATTGATTTAATATTTTAAGAGTCAATTTTTATTATAATTATCGTGATGATATTATATAGTTGCTCATAAGCTTAGTAGATCGTATTAGTCAACTCAATTATTCAATAGTGTTTTATAATGCGATCTTATTGCAAATCCATTAACAATGGTGTGCTTGTGATATTATTATATATTCCTATTTTATCTCTGCATGTAATAACCATTGTTGAGAATGGGAGTATGGAGCCATTAAGGTGCATTCTGGTGGTGGAGGCTAAAAATAGCCGATAGTAGTCGAAATAAGTGAAAGAGAAGATGGGCATTTCAAAACAAACCACTCTCCTTCTTCTGGTCATGGCTAAGACTAGAAGGAAGACTCATTCTTGCATGTGATAACATTAGAATAATTATTCTTATCTAAAAAAATAGAGGCGTAGAATTCTTAGTATTGTCATATATCTTGAAAGGGAGACTAGGCAATGTGAATAAGAAGTAACTCAGAGAGAGAATATATAGGTAGGACCATCCCTATCGAATAGTCAATACAATAATATTGTTATTGATTCAGTTTAGTGAATAGACAACAATAGACTAGTAGATTGTATTTGTGTTCAGGTTGTATCGATTTGGTATTGGATTAACTTGATACTATCTTTGGTTAAAGATCAATTTATTATTATCTTCGAATTGGTATTATGTTTGACAATGACTTCAACCTAGTTATGTTTATGGAGTCATTGAGCCATAAGTCCATACTACCCATTTGGCTGCAGGGCTTGAAGAATATTATCATACATGATAGTTCATTACGAGTTGTGGCATATACGCCACGAGAGGACCACACAGTCCTCATCTCACAATCATATATATTGTTATCTCTATCAATATGAGTTCATTTGATCTTCTAACCTTAGTGTTATCACTATCATTCACAGGTCATTTGATTAGCCTACTGTAGATATTATCCTTATCTTTTTAAGACTTATGGATTCTTTTGGTTGTCATTGTGATCACTGTTCAATATAATTGGATGTGTTATTAACTAGAAATAAATCTAGTATATTATCTATTTACTACCATCACTACTAATAGAACTTGGACCCATAGTTTAGGTTGAATACCTTAATTAATAACTATAAATTTATCGTGTTGTCTTGAAAATGACCCTGTTAATAAGCCAGAGACCCCAAGTTAGGGTTTAATACCTTTTTTGTCTATGTGAAGCTGAATGTAATTCATTCTTATGTCTATGTTTTATTGGAGTGTCGGCCAAGCATATAATGTTGAATGTCAGGAACACTGAGAGGGGGGGTGAATCAGTGTTCTACAAAACTTTTGATGCCCTTTAATTTTCAGCCATTTTCCAAAATTAATTAAATAGAAACACAACATGCATATGAACAGCAACCATAAAAACATGACACATATACACCAAGATTTTTACGTGGAAAACCCAAAATGGGAAAAAACATGAAGAGGATTAGCTCTCAAATATATATTACAATCTTTACAAATAATGATGTTCAGGCTTGGTCACTCCACGGGCCTGGAACATGCTAGCTCACTGCCATGAAGTATAACTAGGTCTAGCAAGCTCACTACCTCAACCCTAAACCTAGCAAGATTACAATGAGGGTTGTTAAACCTTGAGGGCTATTAAACCCTAATGGAGGCTCACTGCCTTGATGAAGAAAGCTCACTATAAAGGAAATTGCACATGAAAACTGAATGCTGCAAAAGCATCTATCACCATGCCAGGGTGCAGTCATCTATCAACTGAATTATGAATCCCAAGTCTTCATCGTTGTTGATCTTCTAACTCTCCTCTACTACTTGCATCACACACACGCACTTTGCACACCTCACAACTGAAACTCATCACCTTTATATATCCGCATCATGATTTGATCCATAATCAGGTCGGCATCCAAGAAATGAAACGTGTACATAGAAAGATGTGGCTTGTCGGCTTAGTCCAATGCACTATATATTATGCGGACCCAAATATTTTCCAAAATGTGTTCATATAGGTTGGATCTAATCATTCAATCACTTAGATAGATCCTTCAAACATTATCTCTTCTCTGCACAATGATTTATCATACTAGTCGGCCTATTCTTCAAGAGTATGCTTAACAAGTTCATTTGCTGACTTACAAATTTTATTGCAGATCTCAAAACACCTCCAAAATCATATCAACACCTCTTCATGCATTCCCAAACTTATCCTCAAAACTAAAAGGCATTATATCATCTTGCGGAGAAATGTGGACCATCAGAACTCAGATTCTGTCTCTATCAAGCTTTGTCAAACACTATGCCGATACTTAGCATCTTGCAACTATTTTTTTGGTGGACTTCAGATCTCCCAACTCTGGAATTAGACACTTAATATAAGTGTTTACAACACCTCAAAACCTCATAACAAAATGCTCACCTGTGGAGGAGTGCGGATCACTGCACTATACCTTGTTCATTGTTCCTGCTATATGTTTGCTTACCCGGACTTAGACATTTCTTCGAGATGACTTTCGGAGGAAGTCAAGACTTAATCTTTGGAGTATGACACCATCGAACAATTACTAACATTATACCTGAACCGCATTACCAGATCATCATCTGCGGAAGCATACTATCCAACTTGTACTGTCCTTTACTCAGTGCATGTCCATACTTAACCATTTCTTCCATTCAGACCTAAATCCAATATGTCCTTCCGGAGTTATCTCTTCCTGTCATGGTGATAAGATCTCTGGGCCTTGTTGCCATCAATGACAACATACAAGTCCATGCCGAAGCAATGTCTCTTACCAACAACCTCCTCCTTTAGCATTGATGGCAACACTTAGTGAAAAATGCTTGACTGCTCCCCCTTACTATATACACTTTATTTTCCTGCTCCCCCTGAGATGATTATCCATTTTTCACTAATCTACTTCTCCCCCTTTGACATCAATGGCAAAGGGTGTGATCTGGAACCAAAAAAAATTGAATCTTCAAAAATTTTATGTGTTCTGCCACATATTTACAAGTGCAATCTTCAACTTGATTTTACATGTGTTGGAGGATGTCATTGAAAATGTTCTTTACTTGAGCACATTCACCATCCCAACTTTTCTTGGAATTATCCAAGATTTGAATATGACCAATGAGTAGAAAAGCTATAGCTTTTGCCTTTTGTAAATTTAATGGTGTGGCCGTTTGTCCAACAAGCTGTGCTTCAGCCACAAGATTAGTCATTGAATCCAGTTCGGGACTGATCAGTCTTCGCAATTGTCCCATTCGACTCTTTATTTGATACTTTTGATTTATTAAATTATTCAAGTCATTGTGGATGTTAATGAGTTGAGCTTCCTTGTTTTTGGTTGATTCATGTACCGGATCAAAATTCTTAGAAATATCCATCAGTTTTACTTCCAATTCCTTGATCTTTTCTTTTGTCTTCTTTGTAACTTCTGGTCATGATAGACAAAATTTATATACATCACCAGCTTCTACAATAGCACTATGAATGTTCTGTATTCCATTTTCTAGTTGAGCCTTATCATGGGCTATCAACTTTGTCAACTCATCTAGCCTTTTCTCATTAAACTCTTGTCTAACTTTTGTTTCAGCAAATTTTTCAAGAGATTCAAAGTGTGTACTTACAAACTGAATTAGTCCCTTGAGTTGACAAGTGGCATACAAAGAGGTATCCTTCTGGTAAGTTGGCACCAGCTTTTCCAAAATGTTGGATGCATCATTTATGAGTTCACTATCCAAAATACGGGACTTCAAAATCTCTTCTCTTACTTTAGCTTGGACAACTGAAGCCAACTTGAACATTTGAGCAAGAGACATTGTGTTTAGGTTTATTGGACCTTCGATCAATTCAGGCTCATCTAGAACTAATTCTTCTTTTTCCAAAAGCTCTTTCACTGTCTCTGCAGTGTCTCTTACTGCTTCTTCAGACACTTCTTCTCCTTGATTTTATTCTGGAAGTTCCATGTCCATGTTCTCTTGCTGACCAATATTTAGGTCCGGTGTAGGGCTTTCCTCAGCTTGATCAAGTTCTTGATTATCAACATTGATCTACTCCTCAAATTTCTCCTTGTTTTCTAGATCATCAGTCTGTTGTCCTAGAAGAAGACTTGTTTTAGTTTGATCCTTTTCATCAACAGGGATTAAATCAGATTCTTCCTTTTGCTTTTCTATTACTTTGTCTTTTACTAGAGGATTTGTATCAGTTTGCTCCAAGCCTTGATCCATGCTGACCTCCAGAATAGATGTGTCATCTCCAACATTTGTTTATTCATTGCCATAGATGTTAGGGATATTGTTTTTCTTCAATGCAACCAAGGTGATCTCCTCTACTTCTTTGACCACTTTATCAATTTCTCCCAACATCAATGAGTTCATTCTTCTCTTGGTCTCGAAGGCATCCTTGATTTCTTTTGAGATTTTGGCCTTCTCCTCAAGGGTGATCTCTAGGCATAATCGTATAAATGAGTGTTCTCTCAGCTCAACATCTTTTTCCATAGTTGTTTCTTTTCTTGTACTCATTATGTTGCCCAGGCTATGTGGAAGATTAATAATAATTTCAATCAGAGTCTTATTGTAGATGTTTAGATATTCGACAACATCAGTCTCAATGATCCTCTAATCTGGATCATTGTATTCATCATACAACTGGTTTTAGATTGCCATCCACTTTTATGGCTTTGAGAACATCCTCAAGGCTTATAGTTGCTTCCTCTGTCTGAGTCTTATCTTGCTTCAACCTTTTTGCAGATCTGCTCTTACCAGAGGGTTTCTTTTTGCTAGTTCTAGAGGCTTTTGTGGCCTCAGTCTTCATCTTCTTCACTCCCTCGTCTGATTTTGTTTCTTCATCATTTTCTCCCACACTGACATACAATCTTTTTCCCTTCATCTTCTTCCTCTTTGGATCTTTGTCAAAGGGTTTCTTTGATGATGTTGTATTGGATGAAGTAGCAGAGCTTCTGGTAGTCCTTTGTTTTATTTCAGGCCCTCTTGGCTTCTTCCGGAACCTTAGCCTGTTCACTATCTTGCTTTTCCTTCTTTGATTTCTCTGCATTTTCTCTAGATTCCCTGAGTTGCTCTTTAGTGATGCCATACCTTGCGACAATTTCTTCCACCTCTTTTCTCACTTTTCTGGTGGATTCGGTTTGTCTAAGTTCAACATGGAGTTTCACAAATAACTCCTCATATGTTCCAAACCTTTCTTCCTTGGCATCTTTAGGTTTGCTGAGCAGATGTTGGGCGTAGTTTTCCAAAATGTGTTTATCTACCTCATAACCCATGGGCATTACCCATACAGTTCTAGGTTCCACAACCTCCATTAAACACTGATCCTTAATGCCCATGAAGTAGATAGTATCTTTGAATTTCTCAACAATTGCCTTAGGGATTCTTTCCCTAGACTACATCATGCTTTGGAAATTTTTGAAATAGCCCCACAAGGCAGATTTATGAGCATCAATGCTTCCTATACTTTTCAGATGATTTCTAATTTGAATAGCTACAAGTTTATCATTTGTCCAGAGAAGATTCTTCGTGCCTGGTAATTCTTGCATGTAGTAGAAGAATAAACAGAGAATCAACGTACCATATTTGAATGGATATTTCTGATCTTTAGTCTTCCTTAAATTTTCAATCAGTTACTTCCTAAGTAGTTCACAAAGATCATACTCAGCATCTTCCTTCACCATCTCAAAGTCTGTATAAATTGTTGTACCAGATACTAAATTTTCATGATTTGAGAAGTAAACATTATAACCAATAACCATGGATGCAAATCTTACAGCATAGTCTTCAATATCATTGATTGTTAACGCTCTTTTGTCCAACTTGGCTTCGGTGGCTGCCATTACTTTATTATTCTTTATAGCTTTAAGAAGTGGTACTGATCTGGTAGAGCATAATCTAGTGACTTCCCTAATAGCATCCTTTGTAATCTTGAAAGGTCTCTCGATCCATATGAATTCATCATGAACCCTGCTTAACACATACCGGACCCGTTCATCCTCTGAGAAAGTTGGAAAGTTGATGTATTAAATAAATTTCTTTGTCTCAAATGCCATGTATTCATTTTTTAGATTGTAACCTCCATCACATAGGTGATCTAGAAATAAGTATGTGAGTTTTCTCTTCCCATGTTCTTCTAGGGCAACATGAATATATGCCCTAACATCCTCAACATATAGAACTCCATGAGGAATATCTGAAAACGCACCCATCGGATCCACTTATGTTGCTTTGAATGGGTGTTTCTTAAATTTAAGCTAAGGTCGTTCAGTGATATCAATGACTTGTGGAGTTGTCATTTAAAAAATTTAACATCTTTACGAATGAGGTTTCAATGAAAATACCTTGTGTTAGGGTTTCCTCTCTTCAAATTTCTTCAACTACTTCAAATCTTGGTTTTCCCTACTCAAGCTCAACTTCAATCTCTCTGAACAATTGATAGCTTCGAATACAAAGTGATTTCAAATTCAAACTAGCTCTCTTTTATCCTCCACACGAGTTAACCTAATCGTCATTAATGCTTGTTCCAAAAAGTTGTTAAACTCTTTGCTGTAGAATACTGTCAATTGGGATTACTCTGCAATGTACTGTACTGACTTATTTTCTTCCAGTTTTCCTTTAAGAGCTTTGTCATATCAGATTCCATTATACACCTTCATTCCTGATTCTGGCACCCACTTTTTGGTTGGAGGTTTTGAATTTTCAACACTGTTCCCCCTGAGCCAGAGCTTCCAATTTACCTCCCATAGGAAGTATCTGCATCAGATTCTAGTGCAGATCTAGCCTCTTCTTTGATTACTTCTTTCTTTACCCAGATCTTATCCATTTCCTTCTTGGTTTCAACCAAATCAATCTTTTCTTTTCCGTTATCATTCCTCTGCTCTATTTTTCTTTCTTCAGTGTAGTAATTTCTCTTCACATTCTTGTTTATACAGAATTTTGCATCATGACCAAATTTGTTGCAATTGAAGCACACCGTGCTCTTTTGACCTTGATTCCATGGATTTGATCTGCATTGATTAGCTATATGTCCAAATCTATTACATGCAAAACATTTTCCATTGAATGATTAATTGTTCCTAATTTTTTGAGAAACATCTCTTACTAAACTTCTGCATTCATTTGATATGTGTCCTATTTTATGGCATGCATTGCACCTAATAGAATTCTGACTCACTTTACTTCTGCACACAACTGTTCTATGACCAATTTTATTGCAAGTGAAGCATTTTCCTTTGAAGAGTCCATTGTTGAAATTTTCCTTGATCTAATTTCTACATTCATTTGCTCTGTGACCAATTTTCTTGCAATTAAAACAGTAACCAGAGAGTGATGGAACCTTTTGATTTATTTTGCTTCTACACTGAGTAGCCTTATGACCATACTTATTGCATTTGAAACAATAGCCATTAAAATATGAGTACCTTTGAGCATTTGGTTGCCTGACCAGAGGTCTTTTGGGTCCTATTCTTTGATTCTCGACCGGAAGGTTTCTGCCTCTTCCTTCTCTAGATCTATCTTGACCTAAATTTGAGCTTTCTACCTTTTCAAATCCCAATCCTTGCTTGTCATCAGGAAGTTTTTAACTAACCAGTAACTCCTCAAGTTTTGCAGAGCTTATTTTAAACTTTTCTTCAAAGCTTTTGGACTTTTCCAGATCTTCTTTTAGACTCACAATTTCTTTTTCAAGTTTGACACAATCTTTTGATTGTTTTTCACAATTGAACTTAGATCTTCTTATGTTTTAGTTCTTTCTACTTTTAAGAGATTGAGGGTTTCATTTGTTGATATTAATTGGTCACTAACCTCTTTGTATTTGTCCTTGAATTTCTTGACTTGTCCCTTTAGTCTTGCAATGCATTCATCAACTTCTTGCAAGTTATCCTTTAGATCCTTGATTTCTGCCTCAAAATTTTCAAGATCCATAAGAGCTGCTTCTAGTTCATTGTTGCTTTCATAATTTCCATATCTTCTTGTTGCCATGGTTGCACTATCCCAAGTCTTCCTCAATCTGTTAGACTTCTTCCAAGGAACCTTGCTCTGATACCAATTGTTGAATGTCAGGATCACTGAGAGGGGGGGTGAATCAGTGTTCTACAAATCTTTTGATGCCCTTTAACTTTCAACCATTTTCTAAAATTAATTAAACAGAAACACAACATGCATATGAGGAAAACCCAAAATGGGAAAAACCATGGAGAGGATTAGCTCTCAAATATATATTGTAATCTTTACAAATAATGATGTTCATGCTTGGTCACCCCACGGGCCTGGAACATGCCGGCTCACTGCCATGAAGTACAACTAGGTCTAGCAGGCTCACTGCCTCAACCCTAAACCTAGCAAGATTACAATAAGGGTTGTTAAATCCTAAGGGCTATTAAACCCTAATGGAGGCTCACTACCTTGATGAAGAAATCTCACTATAAAGGAAATTACACATGAAAACTGAATACTGCAAAAGCATCTGTCACCATGCCAGGGTGCAGTCATCTATCAACTAAATTATGAATCCCAAGTCTTCATCGTTGCTGATCTTCTAACTCTCCTCTGCTACTCGCATCACACACATGCACTTCACACACCTCACAACTGAAACTCATTGCCTTTATATATCCACATCATGATTTGATCCATAATCAGGTCGGCATCCAAGAAATGAAATGTGTAAATAGAAAGATGCGGCTTGTCAGCTTAGTCCAATGCACTATATTATATGCGGACCCAAATCTTTTCCCAAACATGTTCATATAGGTTGGCTCTAATCATTCAATCACTTAGATCCTTCAAACATTATCTCTTCTCCGCACAATGATTTATCATACTAGTTGGCGTATTCTTTAAGAGTGTGCTTAACAGGTTCATCTGCTGACTTACAACTTTTATTGCGGATCTCAAAACACCTCCAAAATCATATCAAGGCCTCCTCATACATTCCCAAACTTATCCTTAGAACTGCAAGGCATTATATCATCTTGTAGAGAAATACAGACCATCAAAACTTAGACTCTGTCTCTATCAGGCTCTGTTAAACACTATGTCGATACTTAGCAGCTTGCAACTATTTTTCCGGTGGACTTCAGATCTCCCAACTTTGGAATTAGACACTTCATATAAGTGTTTACAACACCTCTAAACGTCATAACAAAATTCTCACATGCGGAGGAGTGTGGACCACTGCACTATACCCTATTCACTATTCCTGCTATATCTTTGCTTACCCGAACTTAGACATTTCTTCAAGATGACTTCCGGAGGAAGTCAAGACTTAATCTCTGGAGTATGACACCACCGAACAATTACTAACATTATACCTGAATCACATTACCAGATCATCATCTGTGGATGCATACTATCCAACTTATTGTCCTCTACTCAGTGCATGTCCATACTTAGCCATTTCTTCCATCCGGACCTAAAATCCAATATGTCATTCTGGAGTTATCTCTTCCTGTCGTGGTGATAAGATCTCTAGGCCTTGTTGCCATCAATGACAACATACAAGTCCATGTCAGAGCAGTGTCTCTTGCCAACATATAAATGGTCATATGAGTCTAATTGTTAACTCAATTTGGTGTAGCTAACGGGTCTTTGCTAAGTTTATTTTCATTGTCGTGGTCTATGAATAGACTTCTTAATAGATATTTTCCCCTATTATCTTTCGTATTGATGGTTAATCAACCTCGTGATTAGATGATTGTTCAGTTTAATAGTTGTATAATATTACCTTGCTATGGTAGAATGAAACAGTTTAGTGGATATTTTTAAGAGTTATAAACAGGTTGCATGTGACTATTTATATGTCAATAACATTGCATTCTTGTATTCATCTCAAGGGTAAGGGTATACCAAGAGAATAGAAATCATAGTTATTTATGTGCTTTTATTTATTGTATTTATTAAACTATCTATAGGGTAAGGGCATACCACGAGATTGAAAATAATAGTTATACATATAACTAACTTTAGAGTAAAGAATACCAAGAGAGTTGAAAATAATAGTTATTTGTATTATTGGTCATATTATCAACCTTAGGAGGCAAGACCATCTCAAGGTAAGGAATACCTAGAGATTGGAGCTTGACAATTATATACCAATCTAAGACCATCTTTTATAGCAAAAAGGCTAGTAGGACCATCTTAGGGTGGGGTGTATCGAGAGATTGGTATCTGATGGATAATTTACACTTTAGCCTATACCAAGTATTTTATCGATTATTAGTTGTTAGAGAGTCAAGTAAGAGATAGTAGTGTGTGAGCGGATGACCTGCATTTATGTAAGTAAAAATTCTACACTTTTCCCAAAGTGATGCAATAGTTGTAAGCATCGTCAGTTCACTATATCCATAGATTTCGTGTTAGTAAAAGATCATGGTAGCTAGAGGGTATATAGGGACTACCTGATTGACTACATGTGATGTGTATTCATATTTACAATTAGTTTAGATTTGGTCATGTTTTAGACATCCCTATCTATTACCCTTGTCGAAGGGTCATGCCTCTTCCAATGGGAAGATGAGTGGGGGACCGCCAGGTCCATGGTTGAAGGTAAAACGCTCAAATGATGCTCTCCCTCCTACATCTAGACAACCATAGTGCTTGCAATCAAATGGTATTATTATGACTAATGGTCAACCAAATTTGTACTAAAAAGTCAAAGCATGTATAATTTATGTACTCGAGTGGATTGGAAGGATAGTAGTCCTAATTTGGATTTGTATCTTATTATTCTTTTATTTGTAAACTTGTATCTTGGAAATCTATATAAGGATGTAATGTTGGCATCTTTATTTGAAATATGGAATCTATATATTTTTTAACAAGAAATCAAAAAATTGTAGCATTTGTGAGTTATTTAATTTGTAATTATTCATTAATTTTTTTTTTGTTTATTGGGTGGCTCGTTACAAAAAGGTCTCCTTCTAGATACACATGAGATGCTAAAAGTTCTCCATCTATATGTGATAATGAAGCTTCATCTAATACCAAAAATTATCATAACTACATCATTGTCATTAATATCATGAAGAATGTGTGATAATGTATGCCTCCTCTAATTGATTGCATACTATGATGCAAGGAACTAGAGGAAAGGAGAAAAATAAACACGCATAATAAAAACATGTAATAATACAAAAGATGTCAATGTATGATAAGCATGTAACCACATAGAGTGGTGATAACCATCAAAGCATGTGGAAAAGGTTGCCCCCATGATAGGTAAATGATAAAACAAGGGTATCCATAAAATGTTAGATAAGAATCTTGTAAGCACATCAAGCATGTATGATATGAAATCAACGAAGTGATTCATAATTATAAGCACCCAAAATTGCATAGGTTAATATACATATCTAATGATGATTTGGCAGTCCAGCTCATGAGCCACGTGGTGTTCTCATTTCTCCTCTCATCCTTTTCTATCTTGATGGAAGATTTCCTAATGTCCGAGTACCCTCCTTTAGGTTTTCTTCACTCTATAGCTCCATCTTTTTGGCCTTCTTAACCTTCTTTCTTTATGAAAGTGTTGACACCTACCCTAAGTTGCACAAGCACTCAAGAGACCTCAAGGTCACCCAGGCAACCCATGTTAAGCTCTACACGGTTGCCCAAGTGACCTACCCTAGTTAAAGGGGTGATCCACACCTTGACCTGAATGACCCTACCATGTTTGAAAGTGCATGTGAATCACTTCCTTTTGGCTAGTTTTTCTCTAATTTCCTTTATGACCACCATCTTTTTGCCATGTTTTCTTCTTCACTTTCTTCCCACTTTATTTCATGCTTTAATTCCTATTTTTAGCATGGTTTTCTTCTCCTATTTAAACACCCCTTCTCTTATTAACAAGGGAGAGAGAACATGTACATCTTGGAGAGAGTAGAGAATCATTCTCTTGCATGCAGTAACTTTGTGTAGTTTCTCTCCAAAAGATAGAAAGGATTGTTAGGCTACCTTTACAAATCTTTACTAGAAGCTTTGTATCTCTTCCTCTAGGAACTAGATCACCTTTATAAGATTGCATGCCTCTCTATAAAGCCTAATCTCAAATACTCACACCAAGGCTCTAGCCTCACCCACATATGAGAGGAACCTCCTGCAACAATATAATGAAAAATGCACGAAATAACATAAATAGCATAAACACATAAGGAATTTATTGATCGTAGGCTACATTGAGGGGGTAACCTCCTTTGAGCAAGCTCAATACAATAAATTCGTGGATGCCTTCATGGGCCTCAACACATACCTATTTACTAAGTCTAATCTAAACAATTATTACTTCCCATGAATGTGGGATAATACAATATACTCATGGGATGACTTACAAAGCATATGCGTCCAACAACAATATACTAACAAAGTAAAGAGAAGGGTTAAACACAAGTTCCTAACATCCCCTCCCTCTTAGAAAAGCTTTGTCCTCAAAGCTTAAGATGTGGAAATTATTGCTGAATCTGAAGGAGTGGTTCCCATGTGGCATCCTCTGGTTGCATTCTGTGCCACTGAATTAATACCTTTGTGATGGATCGAGAGCGAAGTTGATGAGTGCGCCTGTCGAGGATTGCCTCCAGCTCCAAAATGATGGATCCTTCATTATCCAGTTCTGGTAAAATAGTTTGTGCTCTGATGTTGGTGCCAAGAACTTTCTTTAGACAAGAGACATAAAATACTGGATGAATGCGGGAAGGAGGAAGCTCCAATTTATAAGCAAATAACCTAATCTTCTGAAGAACCTTATATGGCCCATAGAACTTTGGAGCCAGCTTATGATGCCCTTTGAGTTTCAGGGATGATAATTGCTTGTATGGATGTAGACGAAGAAAAATCATATCACCTACTTGAAAAGTGTGCTCAGAACGATGTTGATCGGCTTGTCGTTTCATTCAATTTCTTGCCATGTGAAGATTGTCCTGCAAAATGTGAAGAATCTGATATTGGGTTTAGAGAACCGTGTTGAGTGCCTGAACTAGTGAACTACTGGGGGTGTATGGAAGGAGCATTGGTGGTGCCTGACCATAGACTGCTTCATATGGAGTCATTTTAGATGCAGTGTGGTAGGAGGTATTGTACCACCATTTAGCGAGAGGGAGCCGCTTTGCCCAGTGACGTTGTTGTTTTGAGGTGAAGCAATGAAGATAAGTTTCCAAACATTTGTTAATAATTTTAGTCTGACCATCTATTTATGGGTAATACCCTGAACTCATCTTCAGTTTGGTGCCAGTGTGTCAAAATAGTTCTGTCCAAAAATGACTGGTGAAAGTTGCATCATGGTCTGAGACAATGGTAGAAGGGATGCCATGAAGATGGAAGATCTAGTCCATGAAAATTTGTACAGCTGAGGCAGTATAGGGATGGCTGAAGGCACAAAAATGACATATTTGGAGAGGTGATCAACCACAACCAAGATCATTGTCTTCCCTCCAGATTTAGGGAGCCCCTCAATGAAATCCATAGAAATATCTGTCCAAATCCGTGTAGGGATGGGCAAGGGTTTGAGCAATCCAGGAAGGAGTGTCATTTCACCCTTGTTGCGTTGGCAGGCATTATAACAAATCCCTGTGATTAGCTCCTTTTTTTGCTCCATTTTTTGTTTCCACCCACTGTTTTAATGTATCTTTCTCCAATTTTTTGAAAAAGTTAGTGCTATTTATCGGGATGGCACTTTTTTTTGCATTTTTGCACCGATCAGAACAAGTAGGCACTAAATTAGGCACCAAATTGTGCCTAAATTAGAGCCAACTTTAGCACCCAAATTAGCGCCGACTTTAACATCTAAATTAATGTCAACTTTAGTGTCGTACCTCTAAGCCTCTATGGATTATGTTGGATCAAAATTTCAAACTTTTAAATTTTTCCATTCTCGCCATAATCCCTAATAAGACATTCTACTTAAACCCAAAAAATATCACCATTCCCTTATTAGCCCTAAATTATATACCTCAACTGTAAAATATTTGATAAAAAAATCACTCTAGCTAACATCGGCAAGATGATACTACGTCAGGGAGACTCAATATACAGTCTCTTCAATGAATCGAAGGCACAAGCAGACAAAAGGAAAATCACACGAAACCCGAAGTAATGAGCAAATCAAAGAGATAAGGGATATCGACAAGAGTCATTCGGCAGTCTCTTCAATACCCTGAAAGTTGAACAGATAAGGCACTTCGACGTGACACCAAAACATGTCACGACAATCAAACGAAAATATCAATAACCTTTAAGGGATTCAGGATATCAAAGTGATATGGTTTAGAGTCTCAGCGATAAAAGGGGTCTCGCTGATGAAAAGATAATTTAAAGGGTATTTTGAAGAAGCTCCATTGTGTCGAAGAGAGGGTTTTTGGGGTCTCTCCGAAAAAGGCAACGAAAAGAAATTAAAATATCAAAAGGGTGATTTCTTGTTCAATGAGACTCATAATATCGAAGTAATGCTAGTTAGGGTCCTACCGAAATCCTAAACAATAAATGAGATTGCAAAACACATCACCTTGAAATAAAGTGACGAGACATAAAGGTGGCGATCTAATGCTCTATTTTTTAAAACATTTAAATTTCCTTCGATGATATGAGAAATGCATGCAAGATGCCATTGATTGCACAGAGTTAAGATTGTTGAATGGGAATTCGAAGGGCATTGCAAAGAACAAGTGCAAGGTGTGGATGAATAAGCAATTTAGGACTAGAGCGATTTGTCAAGTAAGTACTGCGAACGTGCTTGTATAGATTAGTCTGCGTTTATAAATCACATAGTTGAAATCCAGACATAGTGATCGAATATGGAAGAAACAATTCAGAACCCAAAGAGTAAAAGACAAAAAACTGGGGATAGGCATCTAAATCGGGATCTATTAGACAAATGTCCCAGGTCAGGACAGAAATCTAGAAGAAATGCCCAACTAAACCCACACGCTGAAAAATTTGAAGATTTATACAGGCATATTGGGGATATATGGACACCAGTCAGAGGGTATGATCTCTTTATCTCCCATTATAGAAAAATGCACAGGCATAAACCCATTTCAAACCCATGGTGGCTAAACTTGAGTAAATTGGTAGTCCCAAATGTGTTTGTAAATGTCCAGTTGATGAATTTTCTTGCAGAGAAATACAACCCTAAGACTTGTTATATTGAAATCAATGACAGGACTTGTTTCTTCCCCATTACTAGAGACTATATAGCCACAGTGTTTCAGTTAGACACAAGTTTAGACAAGAAATTCAGAATCAAGGATTTGTTGGTTGAGTACCGCAATATGAGTAGAAATTATAGGAGATGAAAGTTACCCTTGCATAGGCCTCACGGTGACAATAACCAACTTAAGTATTTTTAGAGGGTGAAGATCCACCCTACTCAACTGAATTATTTGAAGATTATTTCAAAAACACATATTACTCTGCCTACTAGATATTGGGAATAGAGGCCTCCATGTTCATGTAAATTGCGTCCATGGTCCTAACTGCAAACATACAGAGTCATGATGCGTGGTATTTTGATTATGCTGAATACATGGCATTTAATATAAAAATGATTTAATGTCTATTAAGAATGGAGGAAGTAAATTCACACATTATTCTTTATTTATGCATATGGTATTATGAAGGACAATGTATGGGCTTATGGGATAGAAATCTCATGGTAAGATACCTAGACATCAATGGAGATATAAAACCTATGCAAATGTGGAATGCTATTTGGGATAGCAGATGTGATAGATCCCATTATTTATACTTTGAAGAGTTTTTTGTGAAACCAATATTCAAATGATTTGGACATCCTTACAACCACAATTTTTTATTAGAAATACAGAAGTTTTTGAGACCAAAAGATAGACATGAAGAGGGAAAGTTCAGCCATAATTGGGGCAATTAGTAGGTTTTCAGAGATTGCACTATGATAAGAGTATTTGGATCTGAAGGGCCACTCTTCCTGCTACCAAAGACATGCCCAGATTGAGTTGCATACTTAGAAATTGTTAGGCAATTGGCTTCCTTAGACTTCATGCATCTCAAGAATCACAATAAATAGTCATTTATGCCTGGGAATTTATGCTTTGGAGATTTCACAGTGCTTTCTAACAAAGGTTATCAATTAATTGATAGTAAATTAGAACAATTCAGATTACCTTTTGGAAATGGAAGAGGAAATTTTGATTCGAAACACTTCATAAACAATGTAAAAACAAAGCAAAAGTTAAAGGGATATCATCATGTCCTATTTGTTGATGAAGATTTAATCAGAAATTGTGATGAAACTACAGCAGCAGAAAGAAGAAGTTTGTACCATAAAACCATGTTAGCAGAGGCTTGGAGGGTAGCCCAAAACCCCACCTACACCATAGTTTTCCAGGATATTGATGATCCTATCGAAAGACTAGACACTATGATTACACATGCACCAGAGTTGATCAAGAATGTTCCCCTTCATGTATTTAACAAAAAAGGAAAATAACTTAAAGATGCATAGGCTAAGTATGAAGTACCCTTGGGTCACTTGTCACCTCAACCCACACTGGATATAAGTTTCTATGTAGACATAAACATTGCAGAAGGAGACGAAGAGTTTGAAGAAGGGGTGCAAAGTTATGACCCAACCATTGAGGGGTATGAACCGCCTGAAGACAAAGAAGCTATCACCGTGGAAGCATCAAATGATCTATCAAAAGAAATAAGGTACCTGGCCAACAGTAAATTCATATTAGATGATGATTTCATCAAAACACCTGAGTTTAAAGCCTTCTTATATGAATACAAGGGCAAACAAGCTAGGAAGAGAATGAAAGATATCACTCCTGACATATAGGATGAGGTGTTGTCTGAGCTTCAGAAGGAGATCGATAATGAATTGGAGATAATGACTCCAGAAAGGGGAAGGACCTTGTTACAAGAAGCAGGTGTGATTTTGATTCCTGGATGGGACATGGCTTCGGCCATTATATTTGATACTTTCAATAGAAATCAAGATCAGAAGTTGAAACTCATCATAGAGGCAATTGATGATATCAGAAGAGGATCAAGGTATGACCCTAATAGAAGAGCATTGCTTATATGGGCGTTGTATCCTCCAAATAAGAGACCACATATCATTGATGATCCTAATAAAGCTTTTGGTCGCCTATTGATACAAAGGATCGAGGATACAGATCCTATGGACACTGCTGATTTAAATGTTCATGTTGCAAGGTTTACTAAAGCACAAATTGAGAAATTAATCAAAGATAATAATATATATAAGAAAGAAAATGTTATGCTGAGACAAGAGATTGATTTTCACAGAGACAAGTTGCCTTCATCTAGCAGCTACTCACCATACCTAGAAGGTGATCAAAGGGTAATAGAGGCCTTGGCAGATGTGAATTATTGGAAGTACAAGACAAAAAAGAATCAAAAGAAAAGTGAGCAGCTAGAAACTGAATTGAAAACTGTCAAATATAGTATGGCCTCCGAATTGATTCAAAGAAGGTTTGGCCACATGATGAAAAATAGCGACAAGGTTTGGGATTTGCACAATAGAACACATCAATTATACCAAGAGCATAAAAGACTACACCTCAGAATGTTGGAAACAAAGAAAGGGTTGAATGCTAAAGCTAGCACTGAGGAACAAGTGCTCAAATGATATAATGAATTGATGAAAGAACATGAGAGATTTAATGGTATATTGATAGTAGATTTGAAAGGCTTTGATCAATGTATTGATTTGGCATTTCCTAACTTCTTCAATGATGAGGGAAACCTAAAAGACAAGGACACTTGGAGGAATTAACTGGGTCAATTACTGCTACCACTACTTGAAAATGTAAATAATGAGGAAAGGATGATAGAGAATACTTATACATGTATGGGAAAGATATTTACTCTGGAATCAATGATGAGAAGTTTACTTGTGACTTATCCATGTGATGATCAAGGGTACATCGACCATATCAGTCAAATACATCTATTTATATCCAGAGCGTTGTGATGAAGCAAAAGCAGTACAATTTTGTCAAACAATGCAGGAGATCAATCTGTATTATGGAGATGAGGATGACCTTGCCAGGCCTTTGAGTCACGGGTCACTCTATGGAGATTAATGGAGCCAGAATTAGATTGCTGCATATGCTTTTATCTTCATTTATGTTTCTTAATTATGCATTAATTACCAAAAGATGTTATTATGAAAAGGTACAATGTTTCGAGCCTGAAGCTTGTTTGCATCCTATAAAATAGGATACCAAGGCTACTATGAAGGAGATCATCCAATCTATTTCAGAGACATATATTTAATATAAAAGCAATATTTGAAGAATCCATTTCCATCTATCTATCTTTTCAAACCAATATGAATTGCTAAATTAATAAAAAGAATCATAGTTAGTTGGTGGATCCAAAATTGATGTTCAATTGTTGTGTTGATGTTAATATTTATGAGTTGCATCATTGTCTCCAAAGTGGTTTGTCAAGTTGTTTTTAAGTTAATATATCAAGGATATCATTAATTTTTCAGTATACATTTGTTGTTACTATATGATCTATGTGATTGGTTTCTGAGGAAGTTGATTTAAATCCAGCTGAGTAGTTAGTGTTTATTGGTCTTTGCCCAGGGTTAAAATCCTTTAAACAATCTATTCTAGTTGGTTTCCTTCTTGCTATAATTAAAATCCTTTTTCTAGGTCATAGAAATTTTTGGAAATATCATTGGGAGTTATAAGAAGAATCTTGTACCTCAACATTCTTGCACATTTGCACAAGATACATATTTACATAAGTGCCTAACAATATGAGTTAAGTCAATATAAAGATCCATTACACCATTGACACCTGATTTATTTGCCCAATAGATAAAGCATTGGTCCAATTTACTATTAATCTTCATACCCTATTCATATTTGCAAACCTTAACCTTAGAAATACATTCCAACCCTTACATCTACTTCACACCCATTTGCCACTGTGAAGGTTACACAAAAATCTACAATATATTTCAAGGTACACCGACCTAGATCTAGCAGAGCCTAAAGTGAAGGGGGTTTAGCCATATCTACCCCATGTCGTTAGCCAAAAACATCAGAGAGCTTGGCAACCTCTCAGGGTTAACAACTTACATTTTGTGACCTAATAGATTGTTTGAGATGTTTTAGTTGGAATGTCAAAGGTTTGGAATCCTCTGAGAGGAAATATGCAGTTAGAGATTTTTGTACCACTCTATGACTTTTAAATGACACGGTTCAATGCTATTCCACCCATGTAAAGGAGTTGTATACCATCATACAAGCCTCAAGCAATGATCTCACTACATCTTGGGAAAGGAGGTCCAATCATCCACTTTGATCACAAGTCACTCCAATTCTTGCAAACTCAAAACAAATTGGAAAATGTGCACCACATGAAATGGATGACATGTCTACAACAATTCCATCTAGTTATCTGCAATCACGAGAAGGGAAAAGACAAAAAGGTATTTGACTACCTAAGCTAATAGCTAGATCATGCACTCACCACAATGTTGGACTTATGTGGTCACAACTTCTTTGACTGGGAACCTCTCTACCCACCAAATTTGTACTTTGCATAGAACTACACCAAGCGCTTACAAGGCAAATAGGTTGGTGAATTTTACATGTCTAACAAGCTTCTCTACAATCTCAAGTATCTCTATGTTTTAGACACCACACCACACTAGAGACTCATCTAGGAAGCATACTATGCCAAAATAACTCGACACTTCAACATTACTAAAACACTAGCAACACTTGAACAACACTTCTAGTGGCCTCACATATGTGCAAATTGAGAACCACATCAAGTCTCTCATTCTTTATAGCATTGCAAAATATTGGAAATAGGAAGCTTGGACTCTACACCCCTCTCTTCGTTTTGACACTACCTTGGGAATCATTAACATGGATTTATTAAGAAGACTGCCTATGACAAAGCACTGGTGTAATTCTATGACTGTTATCATTTTGTATTTTTCTTATGTTTGCCATACTTATTTCTTCTTATATTTGAATGACTATCAATTATTGAGCCTCAATACTATGCTTATATGAATGAATATGCTAATATAGTAAAGCATTTACTATGGATGTTTTCAGTTACATGTCAAAATTATGTTCAACATAAAAATGGAAACTATTTAAAAATAATAAAGTAAACAAAGTTGCTTATTTAAATAATTGTGAGTTACGTGCATTAATATTTTATTAACTTTTGTGCCTTCACAAACATATGTTGATACAAAATGAATGGAAGAAGCATCCAAGTAATCCTAATTTTTTTCTGCCAACAATTCATACTAAAGAGTGAACAATTTAAGGATATTGCAATAGGTAATTTGTATCGACACAAATAATATTACTGAAGCATTACAAAGTTTAGGCCATAAGAATCATCCTTTTTAAAACATGGATTGCAAATAATTCTAAAAATTTAGAAGTCTTGGTCATTAACATTATTGTCTGCTACAATGTCATCAAGTGTATCATTGTCAATGTTCATATGTTCTTTCAAGTATTTAATATTACCATCATCCTCATCTTGATCTGCATCATCTTCATCATCATTGAAATTTGACTGTAGACCATCTATATTGTTTCCAGATGTATTTGGATCATCATTTTCTATACCATCCATATTGTTGTATCCCATAACATCATCTAACTCTGGGTTGTTGTCTTTTTGTGCTTGAACATAACCATCTTCAACATCATCATGGATGTCAATTTCATCCATGTTCTATAATTCCTCTCTCTCATTTTGTTGGTCATCATTGTTTTGCTCAGTATCCACTAATGCATCATCAAATACATGCCTTGATCTTGGATCATAATGTATGACAAATATCCATTTCGGGTCCAAAATATCTTCATAGAAAAATACCTACACATGAACGGCATACATATATTAGACGTATGGTATAACAATTTTATTGATTAATAACCACATGTATATATTTGCAATAAACTATGAATTAATAGATTAATGATCACTACTGCTTCTTGTCTGAGTTAAAGAAATACCTGCTCACAATGAATTGGTAGAACATAAGGCTCCTTATCCTTCGGTAGGAAACATGAGGAATCTATAGAAAACAATCCACTATGGGTATCATGTCTTCGTGTCCTCTCAAATGCTTCATACCATCTACACTTAAAAACACAACATTTAAAGAGCGATAATCCAACTCAATATTTTCTTGTATTTTCCCAACATATTGTAGATTCCCTTCAATTATATTCTTGTCTTTTGAGCTCGATCGACTGAATTGATTGAAGTCAACCATGATGCCATAATCGAAGGATCATCTCTTTACATCTACACTTTCTACACGATAATGTCGACCATATGACCACATTGCTAGATATTTCCTTGCCTACGAAAGACCATTTATTTCAGTGAAAACAAATATAATGACGAATATTAAAATAATTAATAGTGTCAAAACTATAAGGAAACAACATTTTGTAAAATTCCAACTGTACCTTTCTTTCACATCCTCTAGACATGTTGATTTTGTCTTCTGTTATGTTTGAATCTATACCTGCATCTTCTATTTGATTTTGAATTTGTTCAGTAACCCATTCTAGTGTGCAATCTTTGCCCCGTTCCCCAAGCAAATTAGTGGGAAGTGGAGTATTCCTTGGGTTTGATCTCTTAAACTATCTCCTTGCTTCTAACACTTCTTCTCTCTTTTTATCATACAGATCGATCCATTTGTTCATAAAGTCCATGTGGTAGAGAATGAACTTGTCGAGTATAGCACTTTCGTCTACACCTATTACATGTCAACATGTTTATTTCAAACTCCAAATGTTGTGCTGTTAATTTGACAAATAAATTACAGAGTAAATTAATGATTACAAGAAAAACAACCACACTGATCATGAATTTACGTACTAATTTCTACTTGAACACCATTAGATTGTGGTTTTTCTCCATCAATAATATCTGATGCTTGTTCTTCATCCCAGAAGCATGGCCCATCTTCAAAATCCTTACCAAGGAATTCACACAAGAAGAAAAATGCTTCATTCAATACATAGCCTTCAGCCATGCAACCCTCTGGATGTGCCTTTTGTCAGACATATCTTTTTAGAGTTTTCATATACCTCTCAAAGAAAAACATCCACCTCGTTGATGTAACACCCGTCAATTCAATGTTATCGACTAGGTGTATAAGTAAATGGACTTGTAGGTCCATGAAACTTGTAGGGAGCTCCTTCTCAAATACACATACAATTTCCTTCTTCCATTTTGGCACTTCACATTCGTGGATCTCCTTGGAGGTCACCCACCTAATATAAGAATAGTAAATTAGTATGCACCTTTAGTCAAAAATTAAAATGCAATATAATATCTCTGTCTCTCACACATGAACATTTCATATAACCACATACCTTGTAAATGCTGACAATCGACTTATGGCATTCCTTAAGTCAACTGTAAGACAGGAATCCCCCCTAATTGCCAATGGCATGATATGCTATGAAACACATTTATGAAAAGGTCATTAGTAATTTTTCCTCACACAACAAAATATCAAAATATATTTAGTACTTAATCAATGTTACCAGTAAATGTTAAATGATGATATATAATACCTTCATAAAATTATGAAAATCATGTGTTTTAAATCATGTAATATGTCCATCAACTGTAAAAGCTTTAGCCAATGATGACCCATAGCCAGTAGGTGTCCTTATTGAACGGATGACATTTTTTAGTTGGTCTAGCTCTTTTTTTTGCAAAATCCATGGAGCTTCTGCATATGTTTCATTTTCCCTATTTGGCCACAAATGTTTTCTATCAATCTTGGTACACGAAAGAGCAATATCTCTCCTCGAAGACAAGGTGTCCTTCTGTTTGCCTAATATATGTCGAAATATAGAATTTGGGACATTTTTGAAGATGTGCATGGGATCTAATAGGCGAGATATTAATAGATCCTTCCAGTAAGGGAGCTCATAAAATATGGATTTCCTTTTCATTCCTTCTGGCATATTAACTACAACTTGTTCTGGTTCTTCAATTGAATCACCCCGATCAAAAAAATCCTCCCAAGCTTTCAATTCAGCATCTTCATACTTCTTAAGCCAATCACCTGGACCTATAATCATGGGAGGACCTCTATTTTTAACTTTTCCATCAAATTGATTCTTCAGGCGATTTCTAAACTTATGATCTAGTGGTAAAAACCCTGTTGTTTGCGTAAATAAATTTATGTAGATCTTTACAATACCACCCTTGAAATTGTTCTGTACATCTTGGACATGGAAATATCCCCTTTGTTTGAAGCCCTGCAATTCAATAAGTAATGTTAATAACATAAAAAAAAATATAAAACTAAGTATGAAAGTTGGGATGGAAATAAATTATGAGTGTAAATATGTAAATATTTTATCTTTCCAGAACAAACACCAAGTCCTAGGAAATCATGAATAGTCCAACATAGCACACCATACAACATGAAGGACTTATTTGATGGGGGATGTGATATGTCGTACATTCTTATGCCTTTCCATGGCAGTTGCATCTCATCAATAAAAGGCACAAGATAAACATCCATGTTTTTAACTTAATGTTTTCCTGAAACAATGAGAGTCAGCATAAGGTGCTCCTTTCTAACACTCATCCATGGGGGAATATTGTATACTATCGATCCGACTGACCAAACACTATAATTTGAGCTTAGGAAAGAGAATGGGCACAGTCCATCAATTGCAAGACCAAACCTGATACTACGGTGTTCATCTTTGAATTTTCTTGGCCATTTTTCTTCTATGTGTTTCATTGCTTTCGAGTTTACTAGAATTCACATGAATCCATCTTCACTCTTACTATTTTTTAATGTTAATAACATAAAAAAAATAGTATAAAACTAAGTATGAAAGTTGGGATGGAAATAAATTATGAGTGTAAATACGTAAATATTTTATCTTATCAGAACAAACACCAAGTCTTGGGAAATCATGAATAGTCCAACATAGCACACCATACAACATGAAGGACCTATTTGATGGGGGACGTGATATGTCATACATTTTTATGCCTTTCCATGGCAATTGCATCTCATCAATAAAAGGCACAAGATAAACATCCATGTTTTTAACTTGATGTTTTCCTGGAACAATGAGAGTCAGCATAAGGTGCTCCTTTCTAACACTCATCCATGAGGGAATATTGTATGCTATCGATCCGACTGGCCAAACACTATAATTTGAGCTTGGGAAAGAGAATGGGCACAGTCCATCAATTGCAAGACCAAACCTGATACTATGGGGTTCATCTTTGAATTTTCTTGGCCATTTTTCCTCTATGTGTTTCATTGCTTTGGAGTTGGCTAGAATTCACATGAATCCATCTTTACTCTTGTTCTTTGCATGCCAGTCCATCAATTGTGCAAGTGACTTGCAATGAAACATTCGTTGAAGTCTAGGTATAATTGGCATGTGACATAAAACCTTCTTTGGAACTGTAGGACCTTGTACATCTGTACGATATCTCTTCTCTTTGCATGTAGAGCATTCTACCTTGTTTTCATATTCATCTCTGTATAAAATTCAATCATTTTTACATGAATGAATTTGCTTATATTCAATCCCCAACTCAACCAACAACAGACACGCCTCTCTGCAAGTTGATGGCAACACATTCTCTTTAGGGAATATCTTAGTTTTTAGTGCCCTGTAAGTTTGCCAGAGATTAAATCAATTGAATGTTTGACTTATGATGAACATGTTTCATATGTCAATCTATACTAGGACTATCTATATACAATATATGGTTTTAAATTCCCCTTAAAGAAATATAAACGAAGTTGATGAATGTTTACGAATTATGTACACCAATTGACAATGCAAAGTAAGAAATGGATTTCATCTCACTTTAGTAAGGTAGTGAATCCTTTGTCTGACCAACCAAATAGTGACTTGATTTCTAATAATATTAATGTGCATGCCAGTTTTGAAGTTCTACTTGCACCTGATTTGAACACGGGTGTCTTCGCTGCTTGCTTGATGGAGTCTTTCAAGTTGTTGTCATCAACATTATGTTGGTGGTAATTACCCCTGCTATCATCGTTACTGTCAACCATATGATCATTATTATCATCATTGTTTCCATCCCCAAAGAAACCTATAAGCATTTCATTCTATCCTTCTTCATGCACTACATTTTCACTATCATGATCATCATCATTAAGGCTAGCTGGCATGCCATCAGTGTATGTGGATCTCATCAGAAGTTCAAATTTCTCAGTTGCTACTATTCTCTTCAATGTTGCTCTTTTTTACCCAGTAAGGTTTAAAGGATGGTTTGGATCATCCCGTCCAAACCTTAATAACCTAGTTGGATCTTGGGTATTAGTATGTGTTTCATCAACTTCTTCTACCTATCAACAAATGCAAGCATTATTTAATGTTTGGAAACAATTGCACTAAATTCAAAATGTATCAATTTCAAAGAAATATAATCAAATATGGCTTAAAAACTATAAATATAAATTGTATGAACATATATACATCAATTGAATAATGGAACATTATTTTATAGACTTCCTTTTTTATACAATAATTTAAAGAACAACACAATTTTGACTACATAGTTTATAAAACATCAGTCCACACTCATTTATTATTCTTTGGTTTTCTGCCCTTAAGAACATCCTTAGGGAAACCTTGTTCTTCCCTTTTCTTTCACACAGAAGTGTGTTTTAAGAAGGGGTAATCAATCAATAACTCATCCCCAATGGTAAGGTCCATAATAGCCTCAACCATTATCAATCTATCAACCTCTCTTTCCATATCTCCATCTTTATCATTTATAACCTCAACAAATTGACAATTCGGTCTTACAGTAGGGTCCCTTCCCTTACTACTATTTATAAATCATGCAATATTTTTGTGTGTGTATGCACGTCCATCTATATACATAAGATGACCTCTATTCATTTCTTTTCCACTTTCCAATTGGAGACGATGTGTATACATATTCAAATTTAGACCATATGCTAACATGCTAGCCTTATATTCTGCTAGCCTTCTCCATTCACCACTGTAATATGATAGACCATAATATGGCATTAATCTCCTAGTGGTTTGTTCTAAATTGTTTCTATGTTTAAATCCCACATGTACATTTTGGATGGCAAAGAGGCCTAGATTTGCTCCATGAATATTGGAGGGTCGTATCATGTAGCTGTATCCCCAAAATTGAAACATCTTATACATCTAGGTAGTTGTTGATCACTAGGCCAAGCACAATATAGTTGACGATCAAATATCTCTTTGTAAATTGATCTCAAACTCAGGGGCAAGTCATCATCTCCATCACATTCATTCTCATAGGGTATGTAGTCCACCTTCCCCTTGTCTTTAAGCAAATTATGCATCTTTAAACCAGTTCTTGTTCTGTTACTTGTTTTCATCAATTCCTCGTCTTTGGAGTTGGTATATTAGCACATATTTTTATTAGATGTATCATCTGATGAATGATCATTGCCCTCTAGGCTAGAAGTTGATGATCCAGGAAACTTAAACCAAGAACTTTATCCTGCAAGTATCCATTAAGAAAAAAATTAGTTATTTAAATAATATAAAACAATGTTTAAACAAAGTATACATGTTATTTATATCAAATTAGAAAATTCCTTACCACAATTCCTATTGGATTTGAATCAATTGTAGGAGGCATACTACCGATTGGAAGCTCATCATATATGTAATGTCTTTGTACAATTGCTCGTTTGAATTGTTTCTTTCCACAACATACATAACATCCACAAACAACAATTTTCTCAAAGTATTCATCCCATGTACTATAGTCCTGACTAACCTCTTGTTTAGTGCAATCATTTATTGTGTCTGCAAAATCCATTGTCATATCCTCTTCCACCCACTGTCATCTACGTGATTTAACAGTTTTAGGTCCACGTCCACATACATATCTTTTTCTTTTGCTAGTTGAATGCTTAGGCTCTGCATTTGCTCCAATCTCCATCTAAAATAATCAACAACATGCATTAATTTATGTCAAGATTGGATAATACATTATAAATTTCAATAATACTGTGAAAAAAGATGGACGTATCACAAAATGCCATCAGATCATTTTTCTTAAGTTAAGTAAAAATTTGAGTACCTGATGTCCCACTTCATCTGTTGTGTCCTCATTTGATATGACACGATCTGTTGCCATGGCCTCGTCTGGCCCTTATAATACACAACATAGTAAATAATGTTTAGTACACCAATTATATAATTTCAACAAATATGCTATCCAACACAAAACCTCACTTTAGTCATATATGTGACATATTCATATCATGTTTTGGCCATCCTAATTTTCAAACTTTTCCCTTGATCATAGAATCACATTTAATCACCATTCCTGTGCATTTTCAACCAATAAGTTTGACCTCAGAGGCCTCATGGACAAAAAAATGACTTTATCTCCTCTATGTTGTAGCATTTGTGAATTCATAAACACCTTCCTCCTTTGGTTGAGGTTGCTTTCTCTTCTTATCTCTATTGTATCTGCAGATTCCATTGTCATATCTATTTCCACCCACTTTCCTCTCTGTGATTTAGTAGTTCTGTGCTATCCATGTCCTCTCTCCATGGCCTCCTCTGGATCCTATAATACACACAATGATGATAGTCACATAACAGTTGTGCACCACGAGGTTAAAAGGAACCAATCAAGATAACCACACATGAACAACAAATGTGTCCTGACAGATTATATAAATTTCCTATATGTTTGCATTTATCCTCTAACCTTTCTACATTAGCCCTCAATTATGCAGACCTCCTAGTTGTTATATGTAAACAATTTGTATCCTTGCATTCCCATTGGCAAATACAATGAACTGATTTGAATCGTTGTATAACCAATTTGTAGGTACAGTGAATTGATTTGAGTTGTTGCATTCACAATTAAAAAATCACAACGAGATGGTTTGAATACCAAACATGGTGAAATGATACAGGTTTTTGCATACCCACTTAGCTATTATAGTGAAATGCATATGAATATTTGAAGATCCATTCACCATACATGGTGACTATTTAGACATAGGACTTTGAAGTCCATGCACTGAACAGAGGAAAATACTACATCAGTTTTCAATGCCTGATGACATGTTTAAAGACATCTATTCCTTTAATAACATTTGAAAAGGGAAGAAGCAGGTGACCTAATTTGTGAAAGAATGGTGATCACTTTCACTGGGAAGCTCATTATTCTTGCATTAGCAAAATTTGATAGATTTCTTCTCATTTGTAAAATTGTGAGCAAAAGGTTTTCATTATAGTATGAGCAAATTACAAGCATCCACATCATCCACTCCTAGGTCTAAAATTTTCCAATGGTTGTTATATGCAAATGATTTGTATCCTTGAATTCCCATTGGCAAATACAGTGAACTGATTTGAATCCTTGTATAACCAATTTGTAGGTACAGTGAATTGATTTGAGTTTTTGCATTCACAATTAAAAAATCACAGTGAGATGGTTTAAATCCTTGAGTACTCAATTACCAAACACGGTGAAATGATGCAGGTTTTCGCATACCCACTTAGTTATTATAGTGAAATGTATATGAATATTTGAAGATCCATTCACCATACATGGCGACTATTTAGACATAGGACTTTGAAGTCCATGCACTAAACATAGGAAAATACTACATCAGTTTTCAATGCCTAATGACATGTTTAAATACATCTCTTCCTTTAACAATATTTGAAAAGGGAAGAAGCAACTGACCTAATTTGTGAAAGAATGGTGATCACTTTCACTGGTAAGCTCATTATTCTTGCATTGGCAGAATTTAATAAATTTCTTCTCATTTGTAAAATTGTAAGCAAAAGGTTTTCATTATAGTATGAGCAAATTACAAGCATCCACATCATCCACTCCTAGGTCTAAAATTTTCCAATAGTTGTTATATGCAAATGATTTATATCCTTGCATTCCCATTGGCAAATTCAGTGAACTAATTTGAATCCTTATATAACCTATTTGTAGGTACAGTGAATTGATTTGAGTTTTTGCATTCACAATTAAAAAATCATAGTGAGATGGTTTGAATCCTTGAGTACTCAATTACCAAACATGGTGAAACGATGCAGGTTTTCACATACCCACTTAGCTATTATAGTGAAATGTATATGAATATTTGAAGATCCATTCACCATACATGGTGACTGTTTGGACATAGGACTTTGAAGTCCATGCATTGAACAGAGGAAAATATTAAATCAATTTTTAATGCCTGATGACATGTTTAAAGACATCTCTTCCTTTAACAACATTTGAAAAGGGAAGAAGCAGGTGACCTAATTTGTGAAAGAACAGTGATCACTTTCACTGGTAAGCTCATTATTCTTGCATTGGCATAATTTGATAGATTTCTTCTCATTTCTAAAATTGTAAGCAAGAGGTTTTCATTATAGTATGAGCAAAATACAAGCATCCACATCATCCAAATTACAAGCATCATCATCATCATCAAATCATTTGTATCTTTTTTCAATCACTTTGGAGACAGTACAACAACATATAAACATGAAAATTAACACAACAATTGAACACTGAAAAAAGGTTACCATTTAAGTACAGTCTTCTCCATAATATTGCTTCATAATATATATATATATATATATATATATATATATATATATATATATATATATATATATATATATATATATATATTAATTGCAAAGTTTTTGGAACATGAAAGTGGATGAGTGGGATGGGTGCAATCTATCTTCTTACTTAATCCCCTAAAATGCTTCAGAAAGAACTACTACCCTCCTTTTTTCTCTTAGGTCTTGGTCTCTCTTATATGCGAGAGGCAACAAGCTACATACCCGTTACAAAAAGACACAACTTTTGATAACTAATTATAACTGAAAAGAAAAACATTTCATTAAATGGATGCACCGATCCATTAATCTCTAAATAGAGGCCCGTGACCATCTAAGTCCTGTGCAAAGCTTCTATTTTCTGATATGATGCCCATCATACTGTTGGCTGATCTCCTCCATCTAATGACTATCCTGTCGTATTTGGCACATTCATGGTTCGATTGATAAACATATTTATTGCAGAGAGATGATGGATGTAGTCATCTTCTGCATAGGTATTTACATTGATAATCACTTCCTTCATATCATACTCCATTCGCATCATTTTTTCCAACTATTTATGAGTATTTTTCAAGACTATCTCTTCATCGTTGATCTCCTGTAATGCATTAGTTAGAACCATGGCCAATTCTTCCTTCCAATCATCACATTTTCAGAGATTCCCAAAATTATCATGAAGTGGTGGAGCAAGATTAAAATAATCAAGCTCTTCTTTGAGCTTGTCATGATATTCATCATGTGACTCTATCAAATCATTGTATACCTGTAATGTTTGTACCACCAAGATCCCTTTGCCCAAAAGGTCTTCTTTCTTTTTAGTCATCCTCCCCTGTAATCTTTTATTTTCTGCCATTGTTGAGAGTGTCAGCTTAAACAATTTCCAATAGGTATCAGTACAGCTCATCATTTTATTGAATCTTTCCCTAATTAATTCAGATGCCATATTGTATTTGATAGTTTTTACTTCCTTCTACAGCTCTTTACATTTCCCTTGGGATTTCAGATGGTAATTTTTCCAAGAAGATGCATCAATAGGTGCATCCAACACTTTCTTATCTTTCTCAAGGTCTAGAGGATAGAATTGTGATATAGAAGAGGAAGAGGATCTTTCCTTTTGATATAACAGCTCCTTCTTTAGTCTATATTTTCTTTAAGCAATTTTTCAACTTGTGCCTTATTGAACTTTGCCACATTAATGTTGAGCTCTGTTGTTTCCATGGGGTCAGTATCCCCTACCCTTTTGACTAAGAGATGACCAAACATTTGATTTGAATTATTAGCAATTGTCAGTCTCTTATCCTGTGGGTAAAGTGACCAAGTGAGTAGAGTGGCTTCATCTGCATTATACCCTAATCCTGATCCTGAGTATATCTTATCAGTGGCTTCTTCAGTCAAATTCATTGTTTTGTCTTCTCTCTTCCTATAGCTATCAAACACAATTGCTGAACTCATATCCCACCTTGACAAGAGAAATACTTTAGCTTCTTGAAGCAACTCCCTTCCTCTTTCATGAGTGATGGACTCTGTCTCTTTATCAACTTCCCTTTTTAATTCATCTAAAGCAATAACCTCTTGTTCAGAAGTGACATCTTGCATTTTTTCTCACTTTTTTATCCTTTGTACTCAGACAAATGGCTTAAATTCAGGAGTTTTAATAAAATCATCATCATAAATAAAGTTCTGTGCAACCAAGATTCTAATGTCATCAAATAATTCATCTGATGTCTCAAACTTTACATCATTCAATTCAGAAGGATGCTCATATTGTGCTATCTCAGGAGCATTTATTGGCTTCATTTGTTCACTTTCTTCATCGCTTTCCCCTTCTTCACTTATGTCAGTATCTACAGAAAAATATACTTCAGGGGTAGGCTGTGAGGCTTCCTAGCTCAGAGGCTCTATGTCTTCATCTTGTGTTCCTCAATAGATTGTATAAGTTGTATCAAAAACAACTGGGGGCACATCTTTTATTATTTCATCTGCTTGAGCAATCAATTGTTCAATCCTTGCTAGTGGATCCTGTATTTCACAAAACATTTTTGAATAAGATTGGACATGTTTTCTTTTCCATTCGTCAGCAAGTATCACTTTGTTGAATGTACCCATTCTATTGATAGTAGAGGCCTCATCATGATTTCTAATCACATCTTCCTCAGAAAATAAATGTTCATATCCTGAGAGCCCTTGTGAAATCTTTGCTTTATGAATAAAACCCTCTGAATCAAAATTTTATCTTTCATTACCTATAGGGAGATTGAACTGTGCCAATTTAGTATTAATTTTTGCATACCCTTCATTCATGACCACTGTGAAATCTCCAAAACATAGAGTGCTAGGAATGATTGACTGTTTGTTATGCTTCTTGAGGTGTATGGCATCAAATTTTGCTAATTGCCTCACAATCTCTAGATAGGCAATCTGATCAGGAACTATTCGTGGCAACAAATGTGGGGTGCCCTCAAATCCATAAACTCTAATCATTGTGCAGTCATGGAAAGCATACCAATCTCCCCAGTTATGGTCCACTTTACTTTTAGGGTCATTTTCTTTGGGTCTTAGAAATCTCTGCATCCTTGGGGATAGGTTATAATCCCGGGGATATCCCAGTAACTCCATTAAAGGTTTTACCAAAAACGCTTCAAAGTAGAGGTAGTGAGATCTACCAAATTGACTATCCCATAATGAAGTCCACATCTATACAAGTTTAGGATCCCCATTATCAAAAGAATCCCTTATCCTTAGTTCATTGCTCCAAAATCCTCTATCATGTCTCTCATACAAAAGCAAATGCATTAATAAGGAATAGTGTTTGAAGTTGATCCTATCACTGTTATTTTTATTTTTTTCCAGCCCTTGATTTAGGGCATTAACCACAAAGCTAGCATAGTCAAAAGGCCTGGCCCACTTAGTCTATACATCTGCAGCTAAAACCATTGGTGCAATTGACATTAGAGGTGGGACCTCTACTCTCGAGACTTTACCAGCTGCATAATAGGTGTATCGAAAATACTCTTCAAACAAATCTTTATGAAATGGAGGATTCTCGTTACTAGAGAATTTCCTTAATTTTTCTTCTTTGTCCTTAGGCCTATGCAAGGCCAACTTCCACCTTTTATATCTATTATCCATATGACGATACTCTAGCAATAGATCTTTGATTGTGAATGGTAAATCAAAACCACACTCTAATTGAAATACATTGGAAATGAGATCTTTTGAAATAACCAGTAAATTATCACCACCGTGTGTTCGAATAGTTCTCATTTTCGGATCATATTTACTGGCAAGGGCTTTCATTAATTCCACATTGACAAACACCTCTGCCACAACTAATCTCCCTAGGTTCAGCCTCCACGGGTTACAGACTGGTAAAAACCTATATTGTTTTCTGTAGTGGTATAAGAAAAGTTCGTACCCTCGTAGTGGAGTCCATACATCTCCCAAGTCCTTGTTATTGTCCAACAATCGATCATGTGATGGATTCATCTGTACACTTATTTTTGGTCTTAGTCCCGACCCAGGACACTGATCTATCAATTCTTGGTTTAATGGTCTCTTTTTAGTTTTCTATTTCTTATTTTTATGTTTTTCTGCACTATCTCCCATTGCTTGATCTATCAAGTCTTGGTTTAGTGGTCTCTTTTCAGTTTTCAGTTTCTTATTTTAAGGTTTTTCTACACTATCTCCCATTGCTTGAATTCAAACCTTTAAGAGAGAATTTCTTAGCTGGGATTAGTGTACTTACTTGAATTTCGCTTTCCCACTGATTTTTCTTCACTTTACTGTGTGAGAGCTTCAGTCCCCTTCTCCTTCAGCCCCTTTTATAATTTTGGTGCAGGAGCACCTACCTGACAGCTGGCCTTCATGGGGCAGTTAGTTGTTTTAGGTCTTGTTTATGTTTCCAAGAAGGTCTGATAAGACCAATGCATGTAATAAGGTCATGCTGATCATGATAAGATCATGCTGACCATGCTTTTACTATTTTTAGGTAGTTTGTTAGAACAGCTGTCATGATGTATGTTCGGTTGGACCTCCCAGCCGCCTGGAGAGTTCCCAGCCGCTTGGAGTCGGGTCAGTAGTACTCGTAGGCAAATCTATTTAAGCATGAGGATCGGTTGACTGTAGATCATCGATCAATAGGATAGTATTGCATTGAGCAGAGGAGTTAGAGTGTGCTGTGTGAGAAACAGTATATTGTATTGCATCTTTGAAATCAATAAAGATCCTGTTTTCATCTTTTGTTTGATCGCCTTTGTATAATCGATCTGCGGTTTTGGTGGCTGTATGGATTCGCTGATCCATTCCACCGGTTGATTCGTCGGATCGGTGGAATGGTTATGTACAGTAGGGTAGGTTTTAGTTTGTTTGTTCGTATGCAGGTGTGCAGGATCACGGCTGAAAGATGTTGAAGACCCTAGCATGGGTATGTGCTAGGTCGAGCTGATAAAGTGTGGAAGATCACCCTGGAAGTGGATCGAGTCATCCCAGGAGGTTCGGCGGATTAGAATAGTGAAAATCCGCTAAGGTTGAAAAGTCGTTAAAACGGCATCATCAGGATATTTCTGCTTATATCCTGCAGTCGCTTCGGGCATCATCATCCGAGTAAGAGGAGATCGACATGATGCGGTTGAGTGCATGAAGTGAAAGTGCGTCGGGGTGATCATCATCAGGAGGTGCTGAGGAGGAGCGTATCGGCATAAGGAAGAGATCGGGTTGATCGCGGGCCGAAAAAGCTAAGTTTGGCCAACAGCAGGATATGACGTCATCATCATCATGATATACGTCATCAGGATATTTCGGAGCGGCAGGATATTGAGGAGCTGCGGGTGACGTCATCGTCATCAGGATATACGTCATCAGGATATCGGGTGACGTAAGCATCGGAAGGGACGGTGCGAGAAGTGAAGGTTCGTCGTCATCAGGATAAATGGAAGGAACTGGATGTTCTTTATCCTGTTGATTATCATGATGTTGAATATCATGATGCTGAAGATAGTGAAGACGGAAGTTGTCGGTGAGATGAATAGTGGACGACAGGAGGATGTTCGTGCTTGCCGAACATGATGATGCTGTCGATAATCGAGTAAGGTGATGCTGTTGACATGCGAAAGGGCGAGGACTTGTCATCAGGAGGATATCGGTCGACACAGGAAATATGATGATGCTGACAGTGTTAAGCAAAATATGATGATGATGGTGATGATGATGATGATGATGATGGGCTGTAGACATCCATGCTGTATTGTAAGGTTATAGTGTGGATGCCTCTGCATCATAGTGGTATCAGAGCTCAGCAAAAGGTCTGGGCTGTTGTGTGTTGATTCTGTCACCGAAAGGGCAGAGATAGAGTTGATTGTGTGTTGTGTGTTGATTGAGAGGTTGACAAAATGCCTCCGAAAGGTAGTGGTACTGCAAGGGAATTGCAGGAGATGAAGGAAAAACATGCTAGAGAAATGAGGAAGATGAAGGAGCTTGCTGAAGCACTTCAAGCCAGGCTTACAGCCCTGGAAAAGAACAAAAAGAGGGAAGTGGCAGACAGTGAGTCTGAAGAAGATGAAGATACTGTAGAAGAGTATGAAGAGGTAGTTGAAGATCTGGATGCTGAAGACCAGAAATTTGCAAAACTGTTAAAGGCAGTGCAGAGTGATAAACCTAAGGTAAAGGTTGATGTTTCCAAGTATACTGGAAGTTTGAATGAAGATGAGTTGCTGGATTGGATTGCTGCACTTGATAATCACTTTGAATGTGAAGATGTTGCTGAGGATCAGAAGGTAAAGATTGCAAAGACCAAGTTAGGAGGTCATGCTTTGGTATGGTGGGATTATGTACAATCTGAGCGAAGGAAGCAAGGGAAGTCAAAGATCACTTCATGGGATAAGATGGTAGCAAGGATCAAAGGTAAATTCTTGCCAAGGGATTATGAAATCCAGATGTTTAAGAAGCTGCAATTTTTAAAGCAGAAGGAAAGGGATGTGAAGGCATATACAGAGGAGTTTTATAAGTTGAGTATGAGATCTGGTCATCATGAGAATGAGGTAGAAAAGGTGGCTAGGTACTTGGCTGGTTTGAGATTTAACATACAGGATGAGTTAGTTTTAGCTAACCCTAAGAATGTGGAGGATTGTTATCAAATGGCAATCAGGATTGAAGAAAAGATGAATAGAGGACATGATAAGTCCATGAGAGGAAGAGGAAACAATATGAGGGGAAAAGGAGCAGCCCCTACACAAAAGCAAACCAATGAGGGTCAAGAAGACACTGGTAAAGGACAGGGACAGTCTGATTTCAGAGGTGGATGGAAAGGTAATAAAGGAAGATTTGGAGGTGGTAGAGGTTCTACTACATTTTCAGGAAAATGTTACACCTGTGGTGAGTTTAGTCATCCATCTTTTAAATGTCCAGAAAACAAAGGTTCATCATCCAGAAATGATAGAACCAGTGACAAGAGGGTACAACTTGTACAAGAAGAGATAGTAGAGCAAAGTGTGCAGAGTTCAAACACTTATCAAAAAGATAAGGAGCCTGATAATTATGCATACCCAGAGAGTGGAGAGTCTCTGATGATGAGAAGAACAGTGACTACCATGAAGGTACCTGACAAAGAATCCCCACAACGAAGAGCTCTTTTCAAGACCATATGTAAGAGTAAAGGTAAAGTATGTAAGGTTGTCATTGATACTGGTTCAACAGACAACATGGTATCTCAGGAAATGGTGGATAAACTGAATTTGGAAAGGATTCCACATCAACACCCTTACAAGGCATCTTGGGTGAGTGATAGTCAATCACTTTTTGTCTCTGAACAGGCATATGTGGATTTTCAGATTGGAGCATATCAGGATAGAATTTTGTGTGATATTTTGCCCATGGAATGTTGTCACCTACTGTTGGGTAGACCATGGCAATTTGATAGAAGGGTACTGTATGATGGGTATGCTAATACCTACACCATCAAGAAAGATGGGAAGACTATGAAGTTGATGCCATTGCAGGCAGATGCTGCAGCACAGGGGGCAGCCAAAATCATTTTTATGGGAAAGAAGGAGTTTGTGCAGATGCCTATGGGAGCAGGCATAAAGGCAGATGAGGATACTGCAGAGAAAGGAGTTGTTAAGGACAACAGGTTGAAGAAAGTTTTAGTTTTGACTGACAGAGGTCAGCAGCAGGTGCAGAAACAGGTTTGCACACAGCCACCAGTTAAGAGGAATGACAAGGATGTTGTCATAGTTGGGACTATTGCTTGTCCTATAAAGGTTGACAGGAAGATAGAGTTGAACATTGCAGAAGTTCAAGAGGCAGTTCAGACAGAGGTTCTGGTCAGACAACCTGACAAACACAGGGTATGTGAGAGACAAGCCTATATTGACAGGCATGAGGATTTACTTGCCAGAAAGCAAGTTATAGTTCAGAAGACTTGGAGCAGCCAAGAGCCAGCAGAGGACAAAGCTGGAACAGATCAGCATATTGCAAAGGCAAAGTGTAAAGGTGGAGGACTTCCACATCCTAAACTCATGGGACATGAGTTCTTTTCTGTTGGGGAGTATGGTGCAGGAGCACCTACCTGACAGCTGGCCTTCATGGGGCAGTTAGTTGTTTTAGGTCTTGTTTATGTTTCCAAGAAGGTCTGATAAGACCAATGCATGTAATAAGGTCATGCTAATCATGATAAGATCATGCTGACCATGCTTTTACTATTTTTAGGTAGTTTGTTAGAACAATTGTCATGATGTATGTTCGGTTGGACCTCCCAGCCGCCTGGAGAGTTCCCAGCCGCTTGGAGTCGGGTCAGTAGTACTCGCAGGCAAATCTATTTAAGCATGAGGATCGGTTGACTGTAGATCATCGATCAATAGGATAGTATTGCATTGAGCAGAGGAGTTAGAGTGTGCTGTGTGAGAAACAATATATTGTATTGCATCTTTGAAATCAATAAAGATCCTGTTTTCATCTTTTGTTTGATCGCCTTTGTATAATCGATCTGCGGTTTTGGTGGCTGTATGGATTCGCTGATCCATTCCACTGGTTGATTCGTCGGATCGGTGGAATGGTTATGTACAGTAGGGTAGGTTTTAGTTTGTTTGTTCGTATGCAGGTGTGCAGGATCGCGACTGAAAGATGTTGAAGACCCTAGCATGGGTATGTGCTAGGTCGAGCTGATAAAGTGTGGAAGATCACCCTGGAAGTGGATCGAGTCATCCCAGGAGGTTCGGCGGATCAGAACAGTGAAAATCTGCTAAGGTTGAAAAGTCGTTAAAACGGCATCATCAGGATATTTCTGCTTATATCCTGCAGTCGCTTCGGGCATCATCATCCGAGTAAGAGGAGATCGGCATGATGCGGTTGAGTGCATGAAGTGAAAGTGTGTCGGGGTGATCATCATCAGGAGGTGCCGAGGAGGAGCGTATCAGCATAAGGAAGAGATCGGGTTGATCGCGGGCCAAAAAAGCTAAGTTTGGCCAACAGCAGGATATGACGTCATCATCATCATGATATACGTCATCAGGATATTTCGGAGCGGCAGGATATTGAGGAGCTGCGGGTGACGTCATCGTCATCAGGATATACGTCATCAGGATATTGGGTGACGTAAGCATCGGAAGGGACGGTGCGAGAAGTGAAGGTTCGTCATCATCAGGATAAATGGAAGGAACCGGATGTTCTTTATCCTGTTGATTATCATGATGTTGAATATCATGATGCTGAAGATAGTGAAGACGGAAGTTGTCGGTGAGATGAACAGTGGACGACAGGAGGATGTTCGGGCTTGCCGAACATGATGATGCTGTCGATAATCGAGTAAGGTGATGCTGTTGACATGCGAAAGGGCGAGGACTTGTCATCAGGAGGATATCGGTCGGCACAGGAAATATGATGATGCTGACAGTGTTAAGCAAAATATGATGATGATGGTGATGATGATGATGATGATGATGGGCTGCAGACATCCATGCTGTATTGTAAGGTTATAGTGTGGATGCCTCTGCATCAAATTTGTTCAAGTTTTACAGAAGCTATGTGATCAAAATGTGGCACAACTCGCTTTTATTCTTGGTTCATCAATGTACCTTTCATTTCTGTCATGTCATTTATTTTGAATCTTTGAATGATGCCTCGGGATGTCACAATAATTATTATCACTGCATCATTGAGACTGTTATTTATGTTTCACCGATGTTATCTTCCTTCATCCATGAACTCTTTGTGTCGGTGTATCGGTGGGACGCCAGGTAATGTTACCCTGATGTACCTTAGCTTGGGCGATATTGCACCTTTGGGTAACTTATGGTCATATCGGGTTATCGGGGGAATAGAAACATTTGTTCTGCCGATGTTTATGAGTCACAACGATGTGCTAGCTTTTGTTGATTTTATTTGTCTATCGGTGAGGGACTCTCAAGAGTTAGGCCGATAGGATATTGTTAGCCCGATATGGCTACAAGTTATGTTTATAAGACTATTGGTGGGAGTATGAATGGAACTCCAATGATGAGGGTGTGTTCAGCTAATTATGTTTAATTTTGGACAACCCACAGTTATATCAGGTCATCAGGGGAATATGAATATCTATCCTACCGATGACTATGTGTTACAATGATGAGCTCACTGTAGTTGGCCATATCGGTCTATTAGGGGAAGAACTTCAAAGGTTATCCTGACAGGGTATTTTTAGACAGATAAGGCTGTAAATTGTTTTTCATAGGGCTGTCGGTGGAGCTATAAATAGGGTTCCAATAATGACGTGTTGCTCGGCTGATACACTTAGGAAAAGATATAATGAGGATTTATTCATAAATGTAATTGTTCTGATAGGATTTTGTCACACGTGTTTTAGCAATAGGAGTTAATATGGATCTTGTCACACAAATTTTCATGAATTGTTTTAATCACAAAATTATAATGTGGCCAATTTTCATGGTATACAAAGGATAAGTGTGAAGAGGTTGGTGAGAGATGTAAAAAAAATTCTGGTTCTAACAAGTTCAATCCCATTTCAATCAAAATTGTTCATATAATGTTCATTCGTGCGACCATTAATGTCCATCACTGGAAATGAATGCAACATATTTTTTGAATTTTGAAATGTCAGATGGCATCAGTGGGACTCTCCTAGTTTCAGGCCGATATGTGGATTGATTTTTCTTTGACTCTTTGCTTTTATGTCCTGAGGCATGAGGACCCTTAGGATGTTTGGCTTTATCAGTAGAGGCATCTAATTTTGCATTTCTGGATCCCTTGGGGATGGTGGAATGAGTGGAAGCTTTAAGTTTAGCTTTAAAATTAGGGTTGAGGGTTGAGGGTTGAGGGATTAGGGTTTAAGGTATAGTGTTGAGGGTTGAGGGTTGAGGGTTGAGGGTTGAGAGTTGAGGGATTAGGGTTTAAGGCATAGTGTTTAGGCCCGTTGAGGGTTTAGGGATAGGGTTTAAGGTTTAGCAATAAGGGATTAGGGTTTAGGGTTGATAGATTAGGGTTTAGGGTTGAGGGATTAGGGTTTAAGGTATAGTGTTTAGGGTTGAGGGTTTAGGGTTTAAGGGTTGAGGCTTCAGGCTTTAGGGATAGTGTTTAGGGTTGAGGGATTAGGGTTTAGGGTGGAGGGATTAGGGTTGAGGGTTGAAGAATGCGTTGCACTACACTGAAAGGTTATAGTCCCATTAGAGAATGATGTCCTCGCATGGACCATGTCGAGTGCCCTCATCGATGTTGGTAAGCAATACATGGAAGGTAAATGGATTAGGCAAATAGTGGATTATGACGTAGATTCTAGAGGGGCAAAAAATGGATTATGATGTGGATTATGTAGGGAAAATAGTGGATTATGATGTGGATTATGTCAAACTTATGCCAAAGCATGGACCATAGGGATGGTATGTGGAGGGTATGTAGGATAGTGGATGAATGATGGTGAATTTATTGTGGAATGGAAGGGAACCATGACCAATGGTTGCACACATTGCAATAAACATTAAAGCTTGTGATGCGGAGGTGGTGTAGGGTGCAATGGAGATGTTTGCTTAGGAGATGGATGATGAATGGCTTTAGGAACCCACATTGACTTTGGCATATTATTACTTTTGTTTTGCTTGTGGGATGGAATGTTTTGACACTTTTGAGAGGAATGGAAATTTGAGATGGGAGTAGATGGTTGAGATTTTTTAGAGGTAGATACCTCATTTAACTTGATTTCTTGTTGATTAGGTACCCATACCATTTTGGTTTTGGACTTTTCTTGTGGAGGTATGGACTTGGATAACTTTTTGGATTGATTTTTCTTTGACTCTTTATTTTTTTTGTCTTGAGGCATGAGGACCCTTAGGATGTTTGGCTTTATTAGTAGAGGCATCTAATTTTGCATTTTTGGATCCCTTGGGGATGGTGGAATGACTGGAAGCTTTAAGTTTATATTTAAGATTAGGGTTGAGGGTTAAGGGTTGAGGGATTAGGGTTTAAGGTATAGTGTTGAGGGTTTAGGGTTTAGAGTTGAGGGATTAGGGTTTAAGGCATAGTGTTTAGGCCGGTTGAGGGTTTAGGGATAGGGTTTAGGATTTAAGGTTTAAGTGTTGAGGGTTGAGGCTTTAGGGATAGGGTTTAAGGTTTAGTGATAAGGGATTAGGGTTTAGGGTTGAGGGATTAGGGTTGAGGGATGAGGGATTAGGGTTTAAGGTATAGTGTTTAGGGTTGAGGGTTTAGGGATAGGGTTTAGGGTTTAAGGTTTAAGGGTTGAGGCTTCAGGCTTTAAGGATAGCGTTTAGGGTTGAGCGATTAGGGTTTAGGGTGGAGGGATTAGGGTTTAAGGTATAGTGTTTAGGGTTGAGGGTTAAAGGATACATTGCAACTACACTGAAAGGTTATAGTCCCATTAGAGAATGATGTCCTCGCATGGACCATGTTGAGTGCCCTCATCGATGTTGGTAAGGGATACATGGAAGGCAAATGGATTAGGCAGATAGTGGATTATGACGTGGATTCTAGAGGGGAGAAAAATGGATTATGATGTGGATTATGTAGGGAAAATAGTGGATTATGATGTGGATTATGTCAGACTTATGCCAAAGCATGGACCATAGGGATGGTATGTGGAGGGTATGTAGGATAGTGGGTGAATGATGGTAGATTTATTGCGGAATAGAAGGGAACCATGACCAATGGTTTCACACATCGCAATAAACGTTGAAGCTTGTGATGGGGAGGTAGTGTAGGGTGCAATGGAGATGTTTTCTTAGGAGATGCATGATGAATGGCTTTAGGAACCCACATAGACTTAGGCGTATTTTTACTTTTGTTTTGCTTGTGGGATGGAATGTTTTGACACTTTTGAGCAGAATGGGAATTTGAGATGGGAGTAGATGGTTGGAATTTTTTAGAGGTAGATGCCTCATTTAACTTGATTTCTTGTTGATTAGGTACCCATACCATTTTGGTTTTGGACTTTACTTGTGGAGGTATGGGCTTGGACAACTTTTTGGATTGATTTTTCTTTGACTCTTTGTTTTTTTGTCTTGAGGCACGAGGACCCTTAGGATGTTTGGCTTTATTAGTAGAGGCACCTAATTTTACATTTCTGGATCCCTTGGGGATGGTGGAATGACTGAAAGCTTTAAGTTTAGCTTTAAGTTTAGGGTTGAGGGTTGAGGGATTAGGGTTTAAGGTATAGTGTTGAGGGTTGAGGGTTTAGGGTTTAGGGTTTAGGGATTAGGGTTTAGAGTTGAGGGATTAGGATTTAAGGCATAATGTTTAGGCCAGTTAAGGGTTTAGGGATAGGGTTTAGGATTTAAGGCTCAAGTGTTGAGGGTTGAGGCTTTAGAGATAGGGTTTAAGGCTTAGCGACAAGGGATTAGGGTTGACGGATTAGGGTTTAGGGTTGAGGGATTAGGGTTTAAGGTATAGTGTTTAGGGTTGAGGGTTTAGGGATAGTGTTTAGGGTTTAAGGTTTAAGGGTTGAGGCTTCAGGCTTTAGGGATAGCATTTAGGGTTGAGGGATTAGGGTTTAGGGTGGAGGGATTAGGGTTTAAGGTATAGTGTTTAGGGTTGAGGGTTGAAGGATGCGTTGTGCTGCACTGAAAGGTTATAGTCTCATTAGAGAATGATGTCCTCGCATGGACCATGTCGAGTGCCCTCATTGATGTTGGTAAGGGATACATGGAAGGCAAATGGATTAGTTAGATAATGGATTATGACGTGGATTCTAGAGGGGAGAAGAGTGGATTATGATGTGGATTATGTTAGACTTATGCCAAAGCATGGACCATAGGGATGGTATGTGGAGGGTATGTAAGATAGTGGATGAATGATGGTAGATTTATTGCGGGATGGAAGGGAACCACGACTAATGGTTGTACACATCACAATAAATGTTGAAGCTTGTGATGCGGAGGTGGTGTAGGGTGCAATGGAGATGTTTGCTTAGGAGATGGATGATGAATGGCTTTAGGAACTCACATAGACTTAGGTGTATTATTACTTTTGTTTTGCTTGTGGGATGGAATGTTTTGACACTTTTGAGCAGAATGGGAATTTGAGATGGGAGTAGATGGTTGGGATTTTTTAGAGGCAGATGCCTCATTTAACTTGATTTATTGTTGATTAGGTACCCATACCATTTTGGTTTTGGACTTTACTTGTGGAGGTATGGGCTTGGATAACTTTTTGGATTGATTTTTCTTTGACTCTTTGTTTTTATGTCCTGAGGCATGAGGACCCTTAGGATGTTTTGCTTTATTAGTAGAGGCACCTAATTTTGCATTTCTGGATCCCTTGGGGATGGTGGAATGACTGGAAGCTTTAAGTTTAGCTTTAGGATTAGGGTTGAGGGTTGAGGGATTAGGGTTTAAGGTATAGTGTTGAGGGTTTAGGGTTTAGGGTTGAGGGTTTAGGGATAGGGTTTAGGATTTAAGGTTCAAGTGTTGAGGGTTGAGGCTTTAGGGATAGGGTTTAAGGTTTAGCGATAAGAGATTATGGTTTAGGGTTGATGGATTAGGGTTTAGGGTTGAGGGATTAGAGTTTAGGGATCTTTAGTCCTAAATCTTTACTCTTGTTCTTTGCATGGCAGTCCATCAATTGTACAAGTGACTTGCAACGAAACATTTGTTGAAGTCTAGGTATAATTGGCATGTTGGCATGAGGAACATTTTGGTTTGGCACAGCTAGGTGCTAAATTAGGTGCCCTTTGTACCGATTTTGGCGACCCAAAGAGATTATATTTAGGGTAGAAAGTTGGCGCTAAAGTCAGCGTTAGAGACACCGACTAATGAATCAAAAAAAAATTTAAAATTCCCACCAGCGTTAAAACATACCACAAAAAAAAAAAAACACAAATTCAAGTTAATACATTTAAGCCCACAACACAATGTACTCTACCTCTATTTTAGGTTTCCTACTAAGAATTGTAGGCTGCAAAGCGATGACTTTATTAGGTCGAAAATGGAAGTTACTGAAAAGTTTCTACAATGGATATGTGAATTTGTATTTTATTTATTTTTGGTTCTAGACATCCAGAAGATAAAAAAATTGCTTTAGCTAGCTGCTAAATTTGGGGTTTCTAATGCTAAATTCAAGGTTTCTAGCTACCTAAACCATTCAATCAAGCTTGTTCTTCTGCCTTTTAGCAAGTAATTTCCAATTGTTGAGCAATTTACTCTTGACCTAGGTTTTTATCAATTTTGATCTAATTTTGAGCTCAAAGAAAGATTTTCTGAGATGTTGTACTCACGCTTTAGGGTAATTTTGAGTAGTAATGTTGTTTATTATCCTTGCTTGTAGTATAACTTGCATTTACCATTTATACCATTTTTGGAAGGCCTATCGAATAAGGTCTCTTGTACATCATACCCAAAATACGAGCTATTAGGATTTGTTTTTGGCTACGATTGGTCAAGCACGTTGTTAATTCATACATGGCTACGATTGCCTCCACAGACTGGATGAAAATAATTTGCCCTAGGTCACCTCAAAATGTCAATCAATAGAGGGAAGGGAGCAAACTCTAGCCACAATCAGGTAATTCACTGTCAATTTATAGATTTGTACATGTTTCCATTGTTTCTTTGATTTTTAGTATTTAGTTTTCTATTTCTAAATTTAAAAGAAGAAATTTATTATATATAGGAACATGAGATTGACAAAGATAAAGAGGCATTGGCTTCCATATTGGGGGTAGAGGCAGTGGACAAATTGGATGGTGTTGACTTGACAATGCTTGCCAGATACATAGAAAAATGATCTAGTAAAGCCTGTGAAACATTGCAACCAAATCAACAATGTCAAAGGGAATCAATTGATTCCCCAACTAGTCATGGATCAGACAAAAGATCTTGGAGGAAATCAATAACAGTAATCTCTAATAATGTGGAATAGGGAGTAGAGGCTTCCAATGTCCCAGCCACTCCTGGGACATAGACTTCTTTGACCACCAAGCCATGTTTTGCATCTTGCATTGGTAGCTACGATACCAAGATAGAATATGATGTGGTTTTAGGGGAAGTTTGAATGACAGATGCTGGAAAAACATTTGTGAATAGGTTGAAGGAATCATGCCTTCAACGGTTCAAAGGCCATCTACATTTTCCATTCTCAAAGATACCCATACACCTGCAAAAAGTAGTTATCCATGACATGGAGACTGAATTTGGCACAGGTTGGTCTGTAAAGAAAATAAAGCTACGAATGTCTCAAAACTGCAAGAGATTTCAGTGCAACCAAACAAAGGAGATAAAAAAATCCCTCTCGAGCTAAGGCTCAAAAAAGGCCAATTGATGTAAGTCTGAAAGTATGGAAAGAGCTTGTAAAAGCATATGAGAAGTCTGATGCACGGAGGAAGTCTAGTGAGGAGAGTACGCAGGTATTTGAATTTGCTCGTAAGATTTTATCAAATTTATTAAATGATTTTTAAATTTTATTTGTGCGTAATTAAATTGAATTAGTATATGTTTCAGGACAAGGCCTCCAAGGCTAGGCTTGAGAAACTTCGTGCCACTCATCACAGTGGCCATAAAGGTTTACATGCCTTGATCTGTGCATTTGTAAGTATATTTAATATGTTAAATGATTTTTTTTAATTTCCTAGGAAAAAGTAAATGATTGCATATTAATTAGTTTAACTAGTCCATGTGCCATGTTTTGACAGGAGGAGAAATATGGCCGACAACCAATGTAATTTGAAAAGGAAATGTTACACAGCAAAAAGTGGACTGATTTTGTAATCTGGATGGAGAACGAGGTATCAATAGTTGACTTTCAATAACTTAGTTGGACATTGTTGTGTTAATATGTCAATTTGTATTTCTTGTGTTGAGTTTCAATAATCTTTGAAGAGGTTATAGAGTGATACTTGAGACAAACAGTTACAGTTGTACTCTATTTGTTGTGTTTGGTTTCTATTGGTCTTCTTGTCTTTTTGACTCAAATGGATTGTTATTCATAGTTCGCTTGTCATTCTTGTTGATCATGTGGATGTAGTTATCATTGAGTTTTCAGGTGGTCTCCCAAGTGAACAGACCAAAGGGTTTATCTCAAGTAATTGTTTCCTAACCTTTTATTATAAGACTTAAAGGGGGGCATGCATTACAATTACGTTGTTGGTTATATTTCAAACTTTTGAAATATAATAGTGTACATTTAAATTTTAATATGCACATTTTTTTTGTTGAGAAGGAGCCATCATTGGAAGTAGGCATTAACTCTCCTCTGCCATAACATCTTCCGGAAGTACTAGTCTTTAATGTGCTTGGTTTTGGGGTATGTGAAGGAGAAAAGGAAGGAGTGGGGAACCATTTTGAGGGGGAATTCTTCTTTTTGCCTTGGGGTAAAGGAAGGAAGGTTGATGGTTGGACTATAAGTGATTTAGAGGAAGGGAGACTTTTGGTGTGCTCATCATATTGGATGAGTGTCTTGTTGTTTGGGTTGGAGACTAAGAATCAAATCATCAACTGGTCTTCTTCAACTAAGCTAACCTTTCTTTGAAGTGAAGCTCCTTGTCATCCATTCTTGTAAAATTACATTGACCATTTTGGTGAAATATTTCATTTAACTTGTGTAACTGTATGTGGTCTTGTGAAAGCCTATGCTAAAGGGTTTGGATGAGGAAAATATTGTTAACTGTGAGAGTTTAGACTTAAGATCATGGGACTTACAAACTGTGGAAAACTGTTGGTTATTATGTTTTGGATTTCTATCATGAAGGAAGCTACATTAATTTGGTCACAATTTGAGGTGCAGTTTCAAACCCTGGCTAGAATTGCTAGAATGCTATCATTGCAACATACCACGAGTCTTGAGGAAACCTGGCCTGGTTCATGGTTATCTTTTTTGACATGGTTGTAAACCCTAATGGTGTTGGTATTTCACCTATAAATGTCCACTCTCTCAATTGTGGATGCGAGGTCTTCTTGGGATTAATAATACCACTCCTAGGTGGGGTTTTGGGATGGTTTTGGATCCTTGGTTCGAGTCAACTTGCCCCCCAACACTCCCTCCAAGGTTATGAGGTTTGCATTACTAAAGCCATAATGGAATACAATGTTGAAACAACACTACATGATTGTATTTGATTACCAGTTGACTCTTGGAAAGAATGGGTTTTGTCAATTGCATATAGTTGCGTAATATTGCAATAGTTGTATTGTACTTGTAACTAGAACAGTCTATTGTGAAGGCATTCGTTTGATGAGAATGACCTTTGAGTTCATTGTAATGACTTGCACTAACTTAGAAATGTGATTTCAAACTAGTATTTATTAAATTGGAGACTATTTGTGAACAAATTTATCTTAGTATGGACTTCCCTATGTTTGAATGACTGAGCACTACCCACGAAATAGTAGACATTATGTACTTGTGATCACTACGTCATTTGGATAGAGGACTCATAAATGGAATAGAGGACCTTTTGTTTCATTGCCCATAAAATCCTAAGGGTTGATTAAGTTATTGTGCATGGATGTAAATGGAAACTTTAAGATCTCTAAAGGTTTGATTATTGTTTGCAAGGTAGCATTAATTTCTTATTTTAACTGTGGAAACATATTGTGGACACTAGTATGGTGTTGACTAAGGAATTATCTTATAAACACTAGAAAGGTCTATGCATATTAATCATAGACTATAACCCTACATTTGGAAGGAAATTGTTACTGTAGATGTGATATATACTGTACAGTGGTATCTGGTCTATGGCATGACATCTTTAGTAGGCAGTACCTTCAGATTTCTGTAGCATCATGTCTGGGCTAAGGTACTATAAAGTTAAGTGTGTATTATATGGTGTTATTGTATTGGAGGTTGCTATATGCAAATCTACAGTGATATAAGGAGACTCGACTCTTGTCATTTCATTGCACAAAGTGAGTGACAAAACAACTACCTAGTTTAAAATTGGCCCTTCTTTAAGCAACATATGTAGCAATGAGACTTAGGATTCTTGAAAATGACAAGCATCCTTCTCTCCATACAACCTGCTAACTAGGGCCACTATGTTTTTTACTGAACCCCTAAGGCTGATGGAAGGGTACCATTTAGTGTTCCTAGAAGTTAATTGTCTAACTCCTCCTCTTAAGCCAATTTCCTTGTATGATGAACTAGATGATTGGGATGACCATCTTGAAGATGTAATTGAAGACTTTTGTGCTTGTGTAGTGTTGCAAATGTACACTCCATGGGGACAAAACTTGTAGATCTTAGTGTTAATCATGATATTGGCACAATTTTTTTAATTGTTGGTTATGTAAATGTGAGTTTTAAGCTACCACAAGTGTACTCTTAAGGATAGTCTCGCTAAGGAAAGCATGGATGTAAGAGTCAAACTTGAGATACATGATCTTTTCTTCTTGGTATACCTAAAGTTTCTAATCTCTTTGTTAGTGAGCTAGATGTCAATTTGAACCAAGGATGTGTTTCCAACATTTGTGATGATGTTTGCATTCGAGGATGATAAGTTACATCAAAATATCAAAAGTTACATAGCCTCTGAGATGGAGTTTATCCCATCCATGAGGGAGTTAATTCATTCTAGCTGTTCTACTGAGAACAGATTGCCATATAGGATTACAAAGTTTGCAAAAGCAGTCATGTTGCAGTTTTCCAGTCCCTCTTTGAAGATCTTGAGGGCTTCTTTAGTTTTCTTCTTTTTGATTGCCTTTGCGTCGAAGACTCCATAGATGAAACCTTTTTTTGGATTTGGGTTGGTGTGTTGGCTTGCAATAATAACATCATCCCTAATCCCCTCATTGACCAGAAAACCCATAAATCCTGACGCCTTGGCAAGAGACCCTATGGCTTGGACGATAGTCACGTAGAAACTCTCTAAAAGGATATCGTCATGGATATTGCTACCCTGCGCTCCCCTTATCCCTGCAATCTCTTTTATGGCATTATGTAGCCCCTCCTCCTCTGTACTGAATAAGTGGCAGACTTGTTGGTCCACCGACTGCTCCAAGCACTTGCAGCGGACTCCGAAGTGTTTTCTACCCACCATTGTTATGAGAGACTTCGAGCCATCCTCCTAAAATAGGAAGTTTCTCTTGATTACTTTCCTCGTGACTTACATTGTTTGAAAGTTGCAGGTTTTATGATGCTTTTTGCCTGTCCAAACTGTCCTCACTTCTGGAAAAGGAACGCTTGATTGACTCTTCCCTAATTGAACCAGATTGGGGACAGTCCTTCCTATCTCCTTCTGGATTTCCTATCTTGGAGAAAGCCATGCTCGCCGTCGATTCTTCTGAGATCTCCTACCTTGAGATGTACCTATGAAATTCCTAAATACCCATCGTCCTTGATTAGCATCTTTCTTAGATCCTCAAAACATTGCCCTTCGAAAAAGCATTCCTCCCCCGTTTCCTGCTCAACCCCTCGATTCGCTAGATCGGCCACCCCATTGGCTCTCTATATACGTGCATGGTTGACCTCCTTGCCTGTGCTGGCTATCTTGAAGACACCCTAAACTTTATCATTGAGATACCTGTTAAATTTGTGATGGTTGTATGCATGTGTTTTCTTGGTGCCTATAGATCACATGTGAATATAGGCTTAGGAGTATTTACAACAACACTGCTTTTTGATTTGGATCCTAAAAATGTTGCACAACTTATGTTCTTCTCTCAAACATCTATCCACAAGTGGGTAGGTGTGGTGAGGTAAGGAGATTGATGAAAGATAGAGGAATTAAAAAAATGCCTGGATGCAGTTGGATTAAAGGGTATAAAATGGTACATGCTTTTTTGTGTAGGAGATAGATCACATCCATCAAGACCTATGCAAAGTTGGAGAAATTGGCTTGGAAGATGAAGGCGGCAAGGTATTTTCTAGATTCAAGAATTTACTTAATGCTATGGAAGGATGGGAAAAAGAATTATTTCTTTGCCACCATGGTGAAAAGTTGGCAATTGCATTTGGTTTGTTAAACATGCCCCATGGAACAACTATTAGACCTTTATCTTAAGCTTACTCATGAACCTTAAGATAAATAATTATTGAAAAAAAACTGTGCATTCATTAATGACATGTAAGAGAATTTAATCAACCGCTACTTGAAAACTCTTTAATGTTTCTATCTAATGTAGGTTATTAGATTAATAGTGAAAAAGAACATACATCGACCATGCAATTTGTGGCACTTAAGGTTATGTAATAGAATTTATAGTTGATAGTTAAATTGAATAACAATTTTTTTTATGATCTTTAGTAACATTTATTAGAATTGTTGCATGTTTTACATCATTGGAATGACATATTAGCTGTAACTTTTTTGAAATTTTATTATGGTATGTGCACTTTGATATGATGTAATATGATTATGGTTTTGTTTCATATGTTAGAATATTAGATATATAACAGAAAAATAAATTATTACATGAAATAAATAATAACTTTTCATTTTAAATATTTTTTTTTGTAGAACACGGCTCTTCCAGAAGATGAAGATGATCTCGATGATATAGATCCAAATTATATTGGTTTTGGTACAGATCACATGGCAAAGGATGATGATGATGTAGATACAGAAGACAACAAGGCCAATGATGATGATGATGATCATGATGATGATGATCACGATGGTGATGATGATGATGAGGCAATTGCTGGTAGTAGCCAGTGACATTCATGATCTATAGACTGCATCATGGATCATTGTTGATATATCATTATGATGCCTATTTTCATGGTTACTATCATATGTATCATTTTCACGGCCTGTAGTACCATATTATTGAGTTGTATCATTTTCATATGTATCAATTTGACTTATATCATTTGGACATATATCATCTTGACTTGTATCATTTTGAGTTACATAATTTATCATTTTTACTTATATCATTTGTACATGTATCATTTTGACTTACGTTGACTGTTGGACATGTATCATTTTGACATGTTATTGATCTACTGGCATATTTGACTTTCACTTGTTTTAGTTATATATGATGATGCTCTTATCAGTATTGACTTGTCAATTTATATATATTGAAAGTGGTCGATGATTTTTGGATGGATATTTATTACGTATGATGATTTTAATTTACTGCTCAGGATGGATGTTGTAAAATTCAATTAAATTATAGATATTTGACTCACTTGTTTTAATTATAGATGATGATCATATTATAATAATTATCTTGTTATTTATAAGAATTATCTTATTTTTTTATATAATTATCTTGTTAAATTGGAAGCAAAACCCAAAGCAACAAAGGAGGTCATAATGGAAGCAAAACTTGGCATCAATTAGGAAGCCAAAAGAGAAGCTATTTTTTATGCCATACAAGAAGCAAAATACGAAGCATGATTGAGAGCAAAACTAGAAGCAAAAATGAGAGCAGACATGGAAGCAAAATTGGGTGCCAAATCCGACGCTAAATTGGAAGCAAAACTGGAAGCAAACTTGGAAGCAAACTTGGAAGCAAAAATGGAAGCAAATCTGGAAGCAAAACCTGAAGCAAACCTAGAAGAAAAATCAGAAGAAAAATTAGAAGCAAAACCAAAAGCAAACTTGGAAGCAACACAAGAAGCCAAACCAGAAGCAAAATCAAAAGCCAAATCTGGTGCTAAATTGGAAGCAAATTTGGAAGCAAAATTGGAAGCAAAATGGGAAGCAAAACTAGAAGCAAAAATTGAAGCAAAACTAGAAGCAAAGTTGGAAGCAACACAAGAAGCAAAACCAGAAGCAAAATCGGAAGCCAAACTAGAAGCCAAATTGGGTGACAAATTTGGTGCTAAATTGGAAGCAAAAATTGAAGCAAACCCTAAACCCTAAACCAGAAGCAAACCTGGAAGCAAAACCATAAGCAAGACTGGAAGCAAACCTGGAAGCAACACAAGAAGCAAAACTATAAGCAAAATCGGAAGCCAAATTGGAAGCTAAATTGGGTGCCAAATTCGGCACTAAATTGGAAGAAACACTGGAAGCAAAACAAGAAGCAAACCTGGAAGCAAAACTAGAAGCAAAATTGGAAGCCAAATTAGGTGTCAAATCTGGCTATTGCTTTCTGGAGCTAAATCCAAAGCTAAAGGTGGCGCTAAATATGGTGTCAAAGTAAGCATGCAAACTTGCACTGAGTTTCGTGCTAGAAAAGTGTCCAATTCATGAGCTCGATTGCACTAAATTTTGACACTATTTTAGGTGCCAATTGCCTATTCTATTGTAGTGAGGTATCACATTCAACCACCATTTGTTGAATTGCCCTTTTCATTCCCTCCAAAAGAAGTTACGTTGTGCCCGTTCATAAGTTTTGAGGAACCCAGAGTACCCTGCTGATGGAGAAGCATGGAGTTCATAGAAGACATCTTGTTGAAGATCTGTGCTCTGGGGAAGCACCAGACGACTCTTGTATCTCAGAGAATCACCATCCCAAGAGTAATATGGTACAATAGAAGGGTTATTGGCCAACTGCTAGATGATTTGAGATAATGAAGAGTCATTGACATAGCCCTGTTGGACAGATTCCAACCAATTTGGAACAGGCATAGAAATAGCTGAAAGAGAAGCTTGGTCATCAAATGTATGAGAAAGAGCATCCGCCACAATATTGTCCTTAACCTTCTTGTAAGTGATCTCATAGTCATAACCCATGAGTTTGCTAACCCATTTCTATTGTGCTGGGGAGGAGACCCGTTGTTCCAGGAAATATTTCAGACTCTTGTGATCAGTCTTGATGTAGAAATGATTCCCTAGTAGGTATGGCCGCCACTTTTGTACTATATGTAAAATAGCCATCATTTCCTTCTCAGATGTAGAGAGTACTAAATGCTTACTAGAAAGGGCTTTGCTAGTGAACGCAATGGGATGTTCATCTTGAAAGAGAACAACACTAAGTCCATTGCCGCAAGCATCACTCTCAATAGTGAAGGTCTTGGAAAAATCTGGCATAGCTAGAACATGTGTAGTACAGATAGCTTGTTTTAGTATTTCAAATGCACACTCAGCAGCATGTGTCCATGTAAAAGCATCCTTTTTCAACATAGCTATTAATGGAGTTGCAATCTTCTCGTAATCCTCGACAAACTTGTGACAGTAGCCAGTTAGTTCCCAAAAACCATGGAGGATCTTGAGTGTCTGAGGATGCGGCCAATTTTTCATGGCATCTATTTTGGCAGGATCCACTCAAACCCCTTGGGCTGAAACAATATGTCCAAGATACTCCACTTCCTCCTGCCCAAAAACACATTTAGACTATTTTGCACAGAGATGATGATCAGAGAGAAGTTGCAGTACAAGATCCAAATGTTGGAGATGCTCAGCCCATGTTTTACTATAGATGAGGATATCATCAAAGAAGACCAGAATGAATTTCCGCAAGTAGGTCCAGAATATTTTATTCATCAATGCCTGGAATGTGGAAGGAGCATTAGTGAGGCCAAAGGGCATGACCAAAAACTCATAGTGGCCATCATGCGTGCAGAAAGCCATTTTAGGGATATTATCCTCATGAACCTGAATTTGGTGATACTCATAATGAAGATCCAACTTGGAGAGAAAATGAGCACCGTGAAGCTCATCAACAACAGAAATCATAAACTTATCCTTGATTGTGATGTGATTAAGTGCTTGGAAGTCAATGCAAAGGTACCATGACCCATATTTTTTCTGGACAAGAAGAACTGGTGAAGAAAAGGAACTAGTACTAGGGCGAATAATACCTTGCTTCAGTAAGTCTCGAATGAGCATCTCAATCTCTGTCTTTTGGTGAAATGGGTAGCGGTAGGGCCTGATGCTGGGAGGAATGCTTCTAGGAAGGAGCTGAATATGATGGTCCTCTGGTCGTGAAGGTGGCAATCCCACAAGTTTAGCAAAGACACATGCATATCTATCCAAAATTTGTTGTAGATCTGAAGGAGTAGTGAAGACCGTTGATGATTACATCTGAATGGAATGGAGCTGAGCGATGACACCATGTGAATTCTTCTTAAGGAGATTTTTCATGCGATGTGAACTAGTGATGATGAGAGACTCTAGTTGTAAGCCCTTTAATGTGTGTTTTTTCCCATTGTCTAAAAACTGCATCCAAAGTTCAATAAAATCCCATAAGATGGGTCCAAGTGTGTGTAACCATTGAGCGCCCAAAACCACATCACATCCACCTAAGGGCAAGGAAAACATGTTGGAGTGCATGTTATAATCTCCAAAAGAGATACACACATTGCGACACTTCCCTTTGCAAGGTAATGTGCCCCCATTAACAATCACAACTTCAAAGTTGGAGCAAGGATGGACAAAACAATCAGCCTGTTTGGCGATTCAAGGGTGAATGAAGTTATGAGTGCTACCAGAATCAATGAGTATTGTAAGAAGGAGCTTCTTGAAGTAACCCTTGACCTGCATGGTTTGTGGGGTGGTGACTCCTACTAAAGCATGGAGAGATCTCTGGGTGGTCTTCCTAAGAAGTAGGGTCAACAGGTGGCTGCTGAGTTTTGACTTGATCATCTACTGTATCCTGAGCATCTTCATAAACTTTAGTTGCAGGTGGAGAATCCACATCCAAGAGATAGAGCTTTTTCTCAACACATCTATGTCCCCGAGTGAATTTCTCATCACAATTATAACAAAGCCCTTTTTCTCTACGTGCCTGCATCTCTGATTCAGACAAATGCTTGATAGGAGTTGTTCTAGGAGCTGGCGTGATTGGCGGTCTTTAGGAAACCATATTTCTGAATGGAACAAAAGTGGATTTGGAGCGCTGTTGAGCTGTGATCTTGTCCTCCACCAACTTAGCCAACCCTAGGGCTTCCATCATTGTGCTGGGATGGAACATTTTAACCTCAAATCGGATTGCATCCTTCAGACCACTGACAAAACAACTCCTGAAGAATTCATCAGACAATCCCTCTGTGTGATTGGCCAGTTTCTCAAATTCTATCTGATATTCTTTCATAGTTCCAGTTTGGCAAAGTTTAGTGAGTGTTTCTGTGAAGTCATCAAAAGCACTAGGGCCAAATCGTTGCAAAATGAGTTTGCAAAAATATGTCCATTTTGGCTCTTCATTAGCCTTGATGTACCAACGAAACCATTGAAGGGCTTCATTTTCCAAATGAAAAGGTGCAAGTGGGACTTTGTTGACATCAAAAGTATTATACAGACTAAAATATTGTTCTGCCCGGTATATCCATCAAGTTAGATCATCACCATTGAAGCGAGAAAAATCAAGCTTCGGCCCACGAAAATTGCTGGAAGAAGAGAACCCAGTGTCTGTAGAAGACTCTGGCTGTCGTCTATTGTTCATGGCTAAATGTTGAAGATTGAGGTTGAGAACTTTTTCATCTAGATCTTGGAGTTTGGTCTTGAGGGTTGCAAGTTCATCCTCCATGTTTTTTGCTCTTGTGTGGGTGACAACCATAGCCAGGAGAATATATATTTTTTTTGGGAATGGGTAGAAAAACAAAAACAAAAATTTTTTAGTAAAGGAAAATTTGGATTTGGGAAAAACTCTAATGGGTAATTGGGGTTTGACTAGGTTTTAGACACTTTCTGAGGAACAAGGAAGCAAAAAATGGGGATTTCAGAAGCGAGGTGAAAAAATGGGAAAATTTGTCCAAGAGGGACAAAGGAGCAGACATAGGAAATGAACACTGTGGCAAAATTTGAAGGTTATTGGGTGATAATCGAAGAAGTTATGGAAAACCCTACAAATAGACAAATGTGGGATTTATGGCTTCGATAAGTGGAATTTAGGATAGGGTCCTCAAGGAAGGAAATATGCAGAATGAAATTTCAGGGGTTCTAGTGAATTTTGAGAGGAAACGGGGCTAAAGCAAGGAAGATATGGCAAAAAATAGATTTTTTTTTCTTTTTCTGGAAATAATTTGCAAACAGCTTTGGACAGATTTAATCTACGATTTTTCAGCTGTTAATATATATGGGCCCCAGGTATGTTTGACTGCCTAAAGGTTCAGGGGAGTCACTCAGAGACCAATGCTGTCTAACAGCTTGTGTATTGGGGCAATACCCCTTACTCCATGGCTCAGGTAAAATTGATAACCGCTTTGCCACAAATAATAGCTCTTGGTTTACCTCACAGATGGGAACTAGTCAATCAGGTAGGGGCTGTTGCCCTTTTCGCTAGCAGGTCCTCTCAATGGGCCAGCTACTCCTGTGGTACTCCTCATAATGAGTTTTAGGGCTATGCCCAGGCACTTCCCACAGTTAAGCAGATAGGGTTATTCCTTGATTCGAACCTGCAATTGAAATGAACAATACAAATGCAAAAAAGAAAAACTACTGCAATAATCACACTGCCTGGAGGCCACTATAGGAAAAAAAAAAAAAAAAAATGGTAGAAATTCCACCTAGCAAGCCCAAGAAAGCGCTCTGATACCAGATGAGAGGAACCTCCTGCAACAATATAATAAAAAATGTACGAAATAACAAAAATAACATAAACACAAAAGGAATTTATTGATTGCAAGCCACTTCAAGGGGGCAACCTCCTTTGAGAAAGATCAATATAATAAATTCATGGATGCCTTCGTTGGCCTCAACACGTACTTATATGTTAAGTCTAATCTAAACAATTATTACTTCCCATGAATGTGGGATAATACATTATACTCATGGACAACTTACAAAGCATATGCGTCCAACAACAATATACTAACAAAGTAAAGAGAAGGGTTAAACACGGGTTCCTAACAACATAGTGCAAGAAGCTAATATCCTTCCTCCCAAATCAATCATAATCTAGATCCTCCCTTTCCATCAAGTAGAGTACCCTGAGGCTTGAAGAGGAGAATAAATTATGAATAAAATCTAAATCCTAAGGACCCCAATTACAAGAGTTGCAAAGAAACTTCAAAGCTTCTTCCAAGTTCTTTAAGTTTAAAAGTATTTTCATTTGAAGTTTCTTTTGTTTTAGTAATTAGACCAATAAAATTTGCCTAAGCAATGTAATACTTTGTTGTTGTTTCTTAGTTGGTTTAGAATTTACATCCTTATATAGAATTAGATTTAAGTTAATTTCTGCATCTTCCAATAGATAATAATTTTCTTTAAAAGATTTTGTTGAAAATTAAAAAACTCCAAAAACATAGCATAGGTTGCATGCAAAATCATATAGAGATAATTAGTTGTGCATAGTTAATTTTTTTTATTAAGGGTAAAAGAGGGATTTTTGAAAGGGCCCCAACGTTTTTACATCATAAGACCCAAAAAGGAGCAAAACAACTTTACAACAACAAATCTACAACAAAATATTAGTGAAACTACAGCCTAGAAACAACAACGGTAGAACAACATATAACAACCCCTCTGTTGTTTATCTAGTTTTTGTTTTTTTTAGAGTTGCACATAGTTAATTAATTCACAATTTATTTTGGAAAATACAAAAAGATTGAATAGATTCTTTTTTGCATGTATTTAGATTAGCTTTCTTAGTTATAATCTTTCAACTTTCATCAATTACATCATGAAACATTCAAAAAACACAAAACAAGAAGAAAGAATCCCTTGATTACATCACGAAGCATTCAAAAAAATGTTTCACACAATGTCAAACAAAACACATGTTGCACTTTCAAGGAAGCAAACAAGCAACTCAACAATCACTCTCTTTTGGGTGTCCTAACTCTCCCTTGGCCTTTCACACCATATATGTCCAAGGATTAAGGGAAACTGGATTTAGGTGGTTTTAGTCAAAATACAAGTGAATGTACCCATTATTAGGCAAATCTAGGAACATAAAGAATAGAGGTGGATAAGAGAAGAGTCCCACATAAAATAATTCACTCTCTTAGACAATCTCATTGAACTTATCAACACCAAAATCATAACAATAGCATTGCAAAGAAAATATTTAAACACCCGACAATTTGAACTCCAACCACTTTGCATTCCACTTCTTAAATCAAACCATAATCTGCCATTAGGGATTCCTTTCTCATGAAGTAATTGAGCCTATTATTGTGACGTCAACTTCATACAATCATATTGTTGCCATTTGTAAGATCCCCCTTCCACATGAAGAGAGTGATCAATTGGATTCTCCTCTACTTAGATGGCTTTTCCCAAAAGAGCATGAGTAATCCATGTCATTAGCAAGGATGCAATGCATGTGTCATTCTTAGTCCACCTCATTCACTTTTGTGGTGAGTAGATTTATAAGATCACATATTTTAGTGAGTTTGATGTGAAGGGAATGTCCTTCTAGGTAAGTTCTTTCATTTCCTTTTCTTTCATTTTTCATCCTTCTTGTCTTCCCATTTATTATGTGGTGCCTACAATACACTCGAATATGTCATGACCAACAATACAATAGGGATAGGGTCCCTCAAACACAGCTAGCCCTCCATCATTTGGTTGGTACATCCCTACCAATCCCTTGGTACCTATTTCAAATAGGTATGATTATAAGGACATTGACTTAGATGGCAGCCAGTAGCAACTGTACAACTTCGTCACTTCCAACAATCTAATTTAGAGTCAAGATATTATGCCCCAGCAAAACCTAGATCAAAATATAGCACAAAGAGTGCTCATTCAATCATAAATCCATTGACAAGCCCATCCCATCACAAACTATAGAGAGATGACAACCCAAATTAACAATGAGGTGAACTACTTAGAAAAAGACTTAAAAGATGCCCAAGAAGCTCAAGAGGTTCTCCATGTATCTTTTCAAGATTAACAAGATGAAGTGCATCAAGGAGCACCAAAAATCTTACTTAAAGAAAGAACTATTATGTCTACTCAACCCCCACATGCTAAGAAAAACTCACCTTGTCGTGGAGAAATACAGAACACAAGAGAAGCCACCCCTGAAGCACTTGTAGCCACCTTGGTCCAATAGATCAAGACTCTTCAAGTTGGGAGTGATGAACAACCAATGCACAATTCTACTCAACCAATTGAAAGACTAGGGTCTTTGAGGCACTAACCTCACACCAACCCTTTTGTCACGAAGACAATTCAACAAAACTAAGGGGTAGCCCAACTCCCTCTTGTGTTAACTTTTATGTGCACATTATAAGTAATGCAACTTTCATGCCTCCCTTGCCTTCATCATTTAATGTGACAACCTTGAATCATTCAGGTGGGATACCTATCATGTAAAATCAAACTCAAATGATCCCACCTAGTTTCCAAAACACAAAAATGGCTAGTTATTCTACCTTCTCGAGATACCAACAACCCAACATATCCTTCCAAATGTAAAAAATGCAACAATCTCCATCCATGGGCTTATGTTTGGGGGAGGCATATTTCATCAATGCTCAACCTTTTTTAGAAACATACTTGGAATATCTTAAAAATCCTCTAGATCTTAACCTTCACAATGTCATGCTACTGCGTCCTCTCCCAAACATGTAAAATTCAAAGGAGTGGAAGATCCTAACTCACACATCAAGGCTTACACTACATCAATGCGAGAACTCCTTAGGATGGGGTGGTGGCAAGAATCTTTCTAAAAACCTTGGAAGGCATTGCTCCAGATTGGTACTACCAGCTCCCAGATGTGTCAATCCATTCCTTTCAACAACTCATTGGTAAGTTTGTTGCCACTTTGATACTAATAAATTAGTCAAAACAAGAATTCAAGAATTCATAACAGTTAAGAAAGAGGCTAACAAATTTGTTGTAGACTTTATCATATGATGGAGATAGGTCCTCTAGTCCTTAACAAGTGTACCAAACATGGATCACAAGGAGTTATGGGATTTCTTCTTACATGCCCTTAATAGGGACACATAGGAAGAGGTCCAAAAACTTACCTATAAGTCATATGAAGAGGGCTTAGAGAGTGATTTCAAAATACACCAAGCCCTAATCAATAGTGGAAGAAAGGAGTGTGATGCTAATGGAAGATTAGAGATAAGATAATAGCAACATCAACCCTATTGCACCTAAAATCTCAAAGAAACACAACTATCGATGGGGTTACTAACATCCCACCACCCAAGAACAACAATAATCATAACTATAACAACTACAGTGGTGGTCATAACTACACAAACTTGGGGAACCAAAATGTCAATATTGTTAACTATCCCTCACTAAATAATTATGAGCAACAAGGTAAACGAAATGAGAGACCTCGCAACAACAACTAATATCATCCATATCAAAGACCTCATGAATACAAACCTAATAAGTATTGCACCTTTCATAAGAGATGGGGACATGACACCAAGTCATGTCAGGAGTATCAACAATTTATCTCAGACCTCCCAAAGGAGAAAAACATCTATTTATAGATATGTTCCTACACCCTCAAGACACATTTGGTCACACCATGGATGCAAACACTATTGACCATTTCCAACCAAGACAACATAGTAGTAGACAAGGCCAAAAAAAAAATAACTCACCACATGGCTATAATCGCCCAAGTTACTATGTGTTTAACTAAACTAGGGGCATAATATTTCAATCTGTAGACAATATAATATAATCATCAAATGTCTCCCAAAAATTCAATAATGACCATTCATGGACATATTCTTACACCCACAACATAGAGGACATAGGGTGAAAAGTTGTGAACCAAATCATTATCATGCCTTTGACCAAAACATGTTAGGCCTTATAGAACTTGATGTTGATAATAAAATCTACACCACCTATGGACTTGGGCAACCTGAAATGTTCCATGACAACTTTCTCTCACATATTAGACCTTCTTAAGGACTCCCCTACTTATAGGAGTACTCTTCTTGACATTCTAGATTTAGGCTAGGTGACACAAATTACTTCAACCCCTCACGTCAATAATATTACATGCAACTCTCACCCACCTGGTTTTCCACCTAAAGAGGCCACTTCGACATTTTATTTTAGATAGCTACCTTTGGATGATGACATATCTAGGTAGGGTGATCCTTCTCTTTACACACATATCGAAGTTTATGATTATTGTATTGAGTGTGTCATGATCAATGACAAGTTTGCAATCAATGTAGTCCCTCTTTCCCCGCTTCGAAGGATGGACTACAAGGAATCTCATTATTTGCAATAATGATACCCTTATAGGTTTTGATAATCTTGAGACTCTCATCATTGGAAAGGTTAATCTCCCTATCATTGTTATTCTTAAAACCTTGTCTTCAAAGTTCTTTATCATAGATGAAGAAACTAGCTACAACATGATTCTTGGATGACCTTGGATTCATAGGATGAAAGCCATTCCCTCTACCTTATTTCAAGATATTTTATTTCTCCACCTTGATCAAGTCCATGTCATCAAGGGAGATCTTGATCCTTTTAATGCTTACAAAGATGAACAATCTAAGAAGAAAGTTGAGTGAAATTGAACCCATGAGCCCTCTAGGGACATAATGGAGCTATTATAAAACAACTTGGAGTCAATAATTAGGAACCATCTCCTAAATATAAGCCTAAAACGAAAAGGAATGAGACCCCTCAAAGAGGTTTTGACACGATTGCTATAGTTTCCTCTGAGATCACCACTTCTAAACTACCAAAGGAGGATCAATCTATCATCTTTCCTTGTGATCCTCATTCAATAGGCACCTATGAACCTATAATCCTTGTTGCTATGCCTATCCAAAATACCCTAGGCATTTGCATGGTTGAGACTCTAACGTTTGGGAGCTCTCCCCTTCAGAGGGTTAACCATCATGTTTCTATGATCTCAACCTTAGACAAACATGAAAAAGATCTTAATAATGTGAGACCCACTATTTAGGAAGTTATTCCTCAAGTTTTTGACCCATAGTGGCTTAATCCTAGTCCTAGTTGATTATGCCCACATAAGCTAATATTTCAATAAGAAAATGTTCCCAAAATATTCAAGGTTGTAGATCTCATGCTCAAAATATATAATCTTGTCGACAAAAAGGCTGATGAAGGTAAACAATTTAGAATGAACTATATTGGTCCATATATAGTTAAGGAAGATGCCATAAATGGCGCTTACCTCTTATGCATGATGGAAGGTGAAGAATTTGGCAAAATTGTTAATATTTTTCATCTCAAAAAGTATTATATCTGAAAATCATAATTTTTTAATTCATATATCTCAAAAAGAACAAAAACATGCATTGCATTCTGATTCACTCCATCTTTCCATACTAGTTTGCTCTTCTCTAGTTTTTGTCTTAGTAAGACTTTTGAAGTTGCTCAATATAGTTTGCCTTTACCAAGCCATAGATTCCCATGATCATTATTGTCATTATCCCCTTTCATTCCCATAATTCAAAGGAATTTACTCAAAGCTTAAAATTGATCCTAGTCTTAGCTGTCATTAAATCTAGTTTGAAACACAAAGAAAGTCTTCAAGCCTATGATACCCAATAGAAGATAATAGGCAAGTCTCCCTAATTCTCCTCAACATGGGGGAAGTCTCAGAAGAAACTAGTACCTATTTGATTGGACTTAGTCCCTTACTCACCTTACTTGGCCTTCGATGGTGAGCCCTCACTTCTTATGGTAGTGTGGAGTTACGTTAAGATGGTTAAAACTCTAATTATGTAAAATCAAAAGCAAAAATCAAAGGCAAAATAGTTCAAATCTAAATCAAAAGAAAAGCCAAAGTAATTCAATATAGAAATGGAAAAACATTACTCAAATATCCATACTCTTAGGTGAAGACCCAAAATCAAAGCTACAAGGGTGACATTTAAAAAGGAGTCAAATAAGAAAAGCATACACATGCATAAACTAGGTGAAACAAACAAGAGTCTAGTTTACCTTCAAAAGGCCATCCTTCTTGAGGATATTTCCTTTACCCTAGGTTAGACTTGTTGGTCATCTTTTGGTCTAAGTCTAGAGGGTACTAGTAAAATTTGTTGCTTGTCAAAATGTCTAAAGCTAGTCTAAGTGATGAGTCTAGATTAGGATCAATCTTTAGCCTTTTGAAAATTTTATAATAAAATTGTTTCCCCTTACATCCCCATTCCCACTCGATCCCCTAAAAATCTATCTCAAAAGTTTAATGAGTCATTCTATGTCGAGTCAACCCACAATCCTCGTAAGTCAAAAATCCCACAAAGAGCAACCACATTGTTTGTATCATCTGCATGTCATAAAAATAAATGTCATAGCAAGTGTAATCTAAAAAATAAATCATGTGAATCCACAATGTCATAGTCATCAAACCATTAGATGCATTCGTACATACTGCATATTGCATACATACATCAAACATAAAAATATAAAAAACATAAAACATGGCATTTATGTTAGTATATATCTATAAAATAAAACACAAATTCTAAGCTAACCATGTGCACAAGAGATAAGAAAAATAAAGATGTCAACCATTAGCTAAATACAGATCAAATCCCAAGTCTCAGGAATTAAAGGAACATCAAGTACATGAGAGTGTCGATACACCAAGTACATAGGCTCTGCCAAGGGAGACTCACAAGTATAAGTAAAGTACAACAATTGCAAAATCTCCCCATAAAAAGGGGGAAAATAAACAAAGGTGCCTGAGGGCACAAGGTGTCAAAAAAAGCCTCAAGGTTGATTCTTAGCCACAAATCCTCTATGAATCCCACTCTGCCATCTCCTTTTGTTATCTGCTATGTATGACTATAAAGAAGTCATGTGAGATTATCCCTAAGAAGGGACTAGTGTGAGAAATTGAGTGCGAGAATGGATTGGTGTCCCAACTGGTAAAGAAGTATGTGATCATTGAACATTAGAAACCTCTATAAGTACAGCAACCTTAGTCTTTAGCACAACAACACTAGTTCTTTGAGACACTATATGGTAGTTGACATAAAATATAGGTGCAAACTCATTAGTGTGTCTCCTTTCCACAGTAGGCCTTTGTGGATCCACTAAGAGTGTATCATTCTCTCTCTTCATGTCAAGAGCAAGAAGATCAAGGGATACAATCCTAATCAAATCTATTCAATGATTATCAATGTCTATATGATCAAACAACAAAAGAAACAAGAAGAGTGTTAGTTCAATATTAGAGCATAATCAAGTTGTAGGCAACCATAAGAAAAGTAAAATGTAGAAAAGCAAAGTACTCACGAGGATCTCCTAGATACCATGAGGGATCACCAATCCTCGCGTCCTCCTCTATCAACTCTACAAAAATAACAACCCAAGACACACAAGTATACCCTCCTTCAGTTCCTTCTCATCCTCTAGTGCATCCTCCTCCTCTTCATCCTCTAAGATACTATCATTGTTACTCACCTCCTCCTCTTGGTCACTCTCTACATTGTATACAAAGTGGTCCCTATATGGTCAAAGTTGTATTTTACCCTATCCTTGAAGTGGTTATGTAATAGATGTCACAGGAGTAAGAGGGTTGCACAAGGGAATCCCTTGATGTGCATCTGTCATCTCTTGAATATAATGGTAGTGTGGAGGCATACGGGCAAATCTACAAGAAAATATTTGCCTAGATATTGTAGAACTTAGAAAATAAAATGGATCTCAACAAGGCCATTATTGTTTGTTAAGGAGTACACTACTGGATAAAAGGATTGACAACCATATCTTTGGTCCACCTCCCCTCTATGTTAGTATAAGGGTTTTCAATGAAATCATCATTTGTCAAAGTTACCACTACTCATGTGGTTGTGTCAAGGAGCATAAGTATATGCTATCTCATAACTCTAGGATCAATAGACTCCACTTGGGTCATCTCATGCTAACAAGGTCTAATGTGCTCCAAGATCCATACCTAACCATGGAGGGTTAAGTGAAATCCATAGCTCTTCATCATGCAATCTGGTACAAATCTAAATGTAAACCAATGCTAGTATGCCAACTCCCTAGGCATAAACTCTACCTTGCTTAATCTCTTTTATGATTGGTGCCCATCACCATCTTAGCATAGGATTCCTCTTACCTCCTAACAAGCCAGTGGTAATTAGAATGATCAAGACCTTCTACATGGGTAAAATAGCGCAAGTAGAAACTAAGGTAAGTTGGGTCCCTAGCCTATCTCCTATTTGACCAATTGCTATGAAGGTAGCCCATAAAAAGTATCTAACTCTTAGAATCAACCTCAAGTAGCATCAACCTCTCCCTTTGAATAGGAACACCAAATATGTGGTACACATCATACTGCTCGTGATCATCCACTCCCCCCAAACTCCTAGAAAATAGAAGGTGTTATGATCGACATCCCAGTAGATCAAGATGTGCAACAGATCTATGCAAAATGATGAACATTCAAAACACATAAAACCCTCACTAACCCTAACCTTTGAAGAATGGTCAAGTTTCTCTACTCAATGCCTCTATAACATCCTCAAACCATGTCTACTCCCTAGTGGTATTCCATCGAATCTAAGTATCTTGAAAAACTAGGAAAGTTCTATTAGACATAAAAAACTTGAAAGTTCTAAAAAGTTGTAACACAAAAAAATCTAAAAGACATCAAAATCTAAAAAAATCATAAAATGATAAAATTACATATATAGCCAATGAAAATGATTGTTAAATAATGTGAAACAAGCACATTTTTATCATTCCTGACCAACAAGGGAAAGTAGGAAGGTCTCCCATGTGACCTTAGAGTAGCTCGGACAACCTAGGAAAAGCAACAAGGTTGCTCGAGTGCCTATCCCCCTCAACTCAAGTGACCAAGTAGGGCCAAAAGGGGCAACCCTACCAATGCCAAATGCAAATCCTAGGCACACCAAAATAGGAAAAATTAACAAAAACCAACAAAAGTATAAAAGCATTCCTAACCTAGACAACAACCTAAAGAAACAAGCATAAATAAATTCAACTAATAATTTTAAGAGAAACAAAAGTTGAAAGGATTGTGTTGGCACACAACTTTTCAGCCTCATATTTGCAAAATCTTGTCAAATCCATCAAATTTTCCTAAAGGGTCCATGTTCTTTTACCTTGGTGCATGTTGCTCGACTCTTGAAATTAGCTAAGTTTGAAATTTGGTGGATCCTCCAAATTCTAGAATCTACAGTTTAACTCCTATGGATCTGAAACCCATCTCAAACATCCTGACAATATATTTTAAAATAACTTAAAGTATAAGAAAGGTAAATAGTTCTTATACTTAAATGTTATTTTAAAATACATTGTCCTGTCAGAATTTCAGGACCTGAGGCAATTTCAAGACCTGAGGCAATTTCGGGACTCGAGGCAATTTCGAGACCTAAGTCAATTTCAGAACCTGAGGCAATTTCAGGATTTGAGTGCATTTCGGGTCTCTGGGGCCCGATGGGACTTTTGGGTCCTGGTCCAAAATCTCTCCACAACCTTGTGACCCGCCAGAAAGTTAAAAAATGTTTACGAACCCCCTGTTCTTTAATGACAATTTTCAAGGGGCAAATAAGTGAAAATTTTCATTAAATTTTGAGGTTGTGGATGGATTTTTCGTTCAGTTTGAAGTCATACTTCCATTTTGGACTTTGGGCAATTTCTGGTCTCGACGAGACTTCGGGCACCGCTAACACTTTTGGACTTTTTCCAAAAGGTCCAAGAGCTCCAAATTCTTTAGCGACCTCGCGTCTCTCATCCCTCCATGACCTCAGGACTCGCTGACAAAAGAGGACCTCCAAAGATATAAATCTTCTTGGACTTCCTGAATTTTCAAGGTGAATTTGAAGGTGCAAATTTTCAAATAATTTTTTTAGGAAATGGCTAATTTTTTCATGCAGTTTTGGATCAATTTTCCATTTTTGAATTTCTCCACTTTTGGTCCTTTCAGAATTTTAGGACCTGCCGACACTTTTGGACTTTTCCCAAAAGTCCCAAAAGTGCCAAGTCCTCCCACGAACCTAGTCCTTGTATCCTCTCAACCCTGACTTTCCCAGGCTCCCGCATTATAACGAAAATATTCCATCAAGACTTCAAGACGCAATGGGATTTTTGGTCTTGGTCCAAAATCCAAATGTCCTCCCATGGCTTGAATTCCTTCCAAGGTATAGGGATGCCTAGAAATGCATAGAAACACAGCAACAAATTCCAGGATTGTCATTAATGCGAAATGTGTAGTTGAAATTTATATTTTATTGCAGTTGGTGGGGTTGTTGGGGTTTTTCCCATCCATTTCACCCTCAGATCCAAGTTGTGAAGGCTATAAAGGGAAGATTGAAACTCTTTTCAAGGATTGGTCATTTTTGGGTAGAATTTCTCTCTACAGGTGCAAAGGTCTAGAGGCAGTTAGGGCAACAACCAGTGACCAGTTTCCATTCTTTATGAAACAACTATTAGAATTGTATGTGAAATATATTGTAATCTTGATATCAATCATTGTTTTTTATACTGCTATAAGTGTTCTTTCAGAAAACCTCTATTGTAGTTAGGGTTTACTCTTGCCACATTTAGTGGTATGCTTGTAAAATCTGATTTGAATGAATGTGACAATTCTTAATCCATTTTCAAGATTTGTAGATGGTCATTTCAGTATTACATATGGAAGAATGTTGTATGGTGTTGGATTAATAAGTATTCTCATGGTTTGATATTCATTTTTATGCATCTAAATCTTTAAATAGGCAGTCACACATTTCCTTGTAATTGTGTTCCTTTGATAAGCATGAGACTCTACAACCCAATGGATAGGCACTGGTCTGAGAAGCCCGTGATCACCTAAACTCATTAGAAATCAAAACAATATATAAAGTTTGGAATGCAGTTACAATTCCATAAGCATCCTCATTCTATAGGGTTTAAAAGGGAGGTTATTAAGTGTAACGAGTGTGTTTTAGTCTAGTGACAGGGTTTGGGATTAAAACAGCGATTCGGGTATTATTGCAAAGTCACAAATGGGATAATATATTTTGTTGATCTCAATCCCTATTAAGGGATACCTCCAGGATTACCCTTCTAAGCCTAGATGAGCTTGAAGTGTAGAGGATTCTACCCACTCTCGTAAGTTGGCCAAAATCACCCTTAACCTATTGATAAACCTCTTTTAATCACCCTGATGACACCCCTGACCTAGGTGATTGTAAAATGTTTTAGGGTTTTGGGTTGCAGTAATTCTAGGAACCAACATTTTGGTGTCATTATCGAGGAAAGGATTATAAGGTTGATCAATTTAATGCCCTCGGTAACAGTGATTTGCAGTTGTGCATTTTGTTTGGGTAAGTTTGACATCCCATCAAATTACACCAATATTTTATCATCGTTGCTGAGGACCCATTGAATCAGTTTACTTCTGGTTGCTATAGTATTGAGGTCCAATGTTTGTTAAAAAAAATTCTTCCCAACAAGGGAGTGGTGACTTTTTTATAACCCAAAAATTAATTGTAGTTTGAAAAGAGAAGAGACTTACAATGAATAGAGGAAGAAACCATGAGCAACCTGAGTGTTACGAATCATCTAGCAGTACAAGAAATAGGAGGAGTAGATGGAGGGCAGGAAACCCAATGTGATGCGTCTATTGAATGCCCAATACCAAATAGTTACCTCTAGCAGAAATGATGTATTTGAAGATCTCAAGAGACAATATCAGTATACTTCAGAGGACTCAGCTGATAACATACTCAGAACAAACAGAACGATGAATATGAATGAGTATGATGTTAGAAGAAATGAGAACGTTATTGGAAGAGGAAGTAGAGATAGGTCTCGTGGTGCACATTTGAGAGCATTTGGAATTCCTAATGAGAATGAAGAGACATATCAAAATACTAGATATCCTACTTCTCCCACAAGATCACTTAGAGGCCGACATGATAACATTCCCAATGAGGAAAATTTGTAGGAACTGCATAATGTTGAGGAAAGAGAAAGGACCCTCCAAGATGAGCTTGACCTGCTTGATCATATCATAAATAGACAAAGAGAGGTACATGCCCTACTTGACCAACATCAAGCTCAACTTGCCCAGCAGGCCCATAAAAATCAAAATGCACAGCAACAGGGCCATAATCAGCAATATAACCAGTAGAACAACCAGAGACAACAACAAAAACAAGATAAACAAATGGGACAACAAGGTATGAATCATGCCCATGCTCAAAATGTTTACAATCAGCTACCACAGAATCAGGTGAATCTACAGTATGGAAATGCTCAGAATCTTAGGCCTGCACAACAAAGACAAGCACGAAGATTTCCTCCACTGAGGCAACCACTAAGAGCTAAGAGGTATAAAAAACTTGATTTATTTAGCATTCCTGATTTTCCTAACTCAATTCCAAATGAGATTAAGGGAAAGATTCCTAAGTTCCAAGGTAATAATGTTGTCACAGGTGAAGAGCATCATAGACACTTCATCAATGTCATTGATGAGTATGAAATTGAGGATGAAGATGTCATAATGAAATTATTTGTACATTCATTTGAAGAAAGTGCCAAAGAATGGTATAAGGCTCTCCTAGATAACAGTATTGACTCTTGGGAGGAGTTCATGAGGGTATTACAATTGTAATATGAGGATAGGATTAAGCTAAAGTTTGTGATCCATGAACTCACAGCTATCAAAAAGACAATAAATGAGAGAATAGCTAATTTTAACAACTACTTCATCATGACAGCGAGAAAGGTGCCTCTTCATATGAGACCTAATGAGTCTATTGTTGGTTTAGGTCTGGACAATTGAGAGGGGGGGTGAATCAGTTGTCACACATTTTCAATCTTTTCTACCTCTAATCTTCCTTTGCTACTCATAATCAATTTAATGATATAAACATTTCAACATCAATCAATAATATATGAACAGAAAACATAAATAACACATTTGACACCAAGATTTTGACGTGGAAACCCAGTTAAGGGAAAAACCACCGTGGGGGTTAACCCACAAAAATTAATACCCTGTTAAAAGTATTTTTACAAATAGGAATGCACAGGCATTCGGGCTCACTACCTAGAGCTCACTGCTCAAATAGAGGCTCACTACCTATGGAAATATTGCAAGAGGATGACAGATATTTGAACTGATTAATAGCATCTATCCATGCAAGAATTTCAGTTCCAGTTAAGTACAAAAACTAATCTTACACATTTCATCTTTACTCTGCACTTCTTTATTGTTCTGCCTTCATTCATACTTTGGATTTATGCTCTTCTCACATACGCCTTATTCACATACACCACACACACTTAATCACCCAATTCTATCAACTATATATATCCGCAATATGATCTACAATAATTCTATCAGTCGGCTTCAACAACACTTAGAACTTTTATGAATGCTCTGCTCTGTCGGCTAGATCTATGCATAACTTAAGGCAAACCAAAACTTGCTCTTGATAATCATCACTCATGTCAACCACTATCACTTATCATCACCATTTGTCCAATAAACAACTTCCATACATCCAGAATCAAGATCTTCTATAAGGTTGGCTTGTTCTTCTTCTGTCCGCTCTGAAAAACTGGAACCCAATACTCAGAGGCTAATATATTTTGAACCCTTCATCACCAAAGGACAAAAATTTGGATTTAGACTATCTTGACAATGCATATAACTCCCCTAGATCTGAAGCTAATCATGACTTTCCACCGGAGAGATCCAGACCAAAATACCGGACCTTGCCACCTGTTCTGTCCCTGACTGCCCAGACTTAGACACATTCTGAATCTGACTTCCGGTGTGAACAAATTGTGTTATGCGGATGATTATGATGATCTTAGTTGCCATCAATGACAACATCTATCATGCCTAGTAGTGTCTCTTGCCAACAATCTCCCCCTTTGGCATTGATGGCAACATTTAGTGAAAAATGACTAAGTGTCTTGTGCAACTCCCCCTTTTTCTTTACATTCGTGCACTTCACTTGTTTAGTTGCTCCCCCTTTACTGAATACCTCATTTTTCACTACCCTTCACTCCCCCTTTGACATCAATGGAAAAGGGTGGGGTCTACAAGAAAGAATTCTCCAAAATTTATGTATACATTGCTGCATATGTATAAGTAATCAATAAGTTCTATTCACATGAACTTGAGAATGTCTGCAAAGCTGGTTTTTATCTGCACAAGTTTCGAGGCCCAAGTACTCTTCATTCCATCCAAAATTGAGATGTTCCCACTCAACAAAAATGAATATGCTTCTGCCTTTGATAGATCTGATAGATCACTAGTCTGAATTGCAGTTTGAGCTTCAGATAGGGCATTATACATTGTCTCTAACTTAGGAGCAATTAATCCTCGGAGCTCACACATTCTCTTCATGATGTTACCCTTTTCTTTAACAAGCCTCTTTATCTCATATGTCAGGTTGATTGCTTGACATTCTTGACTTATAGGTGAAACTATTAAAGGATCAAAATTTTGAGAGAGATTTGACAATTTATGTTCTTGCTCCTTTATCTTTTTCTCAATATCCTCATTAACTTTGGGCCATGATAGACAGAATTTGTACATATCACTTCCATCATTTAGAGCATTCTGAATACTTTTTATGCTAATACCAAGTATTCTTCTATCATTTCCTATCAGGTTCTTTATTTCACAAAATTTCTTATCCAGGAATTCTTTTTGAACTTTTGCATCCGCAGACTTTTCAAAAGACTCAAAATGTGAGTTTGCTGAACTTACAAGATTTTTTAGATGTTCAGAGGGGGAATCATTTTGATTCTTCTGATAGGTTGGTATTAATTTCTCCAAAATTCTTGTTGCAAGCCCCAGTAGCTCATTGTCCCCCATGTGGGACTTTAACATCTTTTCTCTAGCCTTTACTTGGGTGAATGATGCTATTTTCATCAATTGAATTGGAGAGAGAGTATCTGGATTGGCTAGGCCTTGAAGTAGCTCAGGTTCATCAAGTTCAATCATTTATTTTTCAAGAAGACTTTTTACTGCATTTGCAGTGTCTCTTGTAGCCATTTCAGAACCATCCTTTTGATCTCCTGATTTCTCAGTATCTGCTTTAGGTGCTTCAACATTTGCACCATCTTCTTCTATTTTATCTTTCTTTTCTCTTTCTTCCTCTATCTTTGCTTTATCTTTTTCTGTGTTCTCTACAGAGGAACTCTTTTCTATTTGTTCATCACTTACTGCCTGATCCGGAGGGCTCTGTGAAGTAATATTATCCTCTTTCCCTGACGTATCAGATGGATTGGGAGTATCTCCTGCATCAACTACTTTATCCAACATTTCTGTATCCTCCTAATTTGCTTGTTCTACTTTCAGAACAGAGGCTTCACCCAACTCAGATTGCTGCTCAATGATGTTCTCTTCTTCACCATCTAGAATTTCTTCTGTGACTATAGGAAAATTGTGCTTCTCCAATGCTTTCAAAAGAATTTCTTGAGTTTCTTTAACGATTTCACTGGTTTCTCCAAGCATGAGTTTGTTCATTCTCCTTTTGCTTCTAAATTCATCTTTGACTTCCTTGAATATCATATCTCTTTGATCAGGTGAAATCTGAGGACACAAATTTATTAGCTCATGTTCACTGATTTCCATGTCCTTGCTCTTGGCATTTTCTTTTCTTAATTCTAAAATATTTGCCAGACTTTGTGGCAACTCAGAAGTTATCTCAATCAGTGCCTTGTTGTAGATGTTGAGATATCTGATAGTTGCTTCCTCTAACATCCTTTTATCCATATCAATGCAATCATCATATAATTCAATTATGGGTTTTAGATTACCATCTACCATGATTGACTTTATCACATCCTCCAGGGAAAGTGTGGGCTTCTCAACATATTCCTCATATGCTTCTGTCTTTTGCCTTTTACTAGCCCTTTTGCTTACAGAGGACTTTTCTTTGGTTACTTTTGCAACTTTTGTTTCGGTGGCCTTAATTTCCTTGATTTTAATGTCAGAATTTGTATCTTATTCTTCTTCTCTTACACTTTTAGAGGTCTGGGTTGCTTTTGTTTTCTTCCTTTTCTCCCATTTTCCAAAAGATATTTCTTTTGATTTTGTAGTCTTGGAAGGAACAGGGGCAACAACAAAGCTCCTAGTAGTTCTTGAAGTGGAAGAGAGTTCCACTGAAGCATCTGTTTGTTCCTTATCTTGTTTCTCTTTCTCAGCCTTTTCAGTTCTTTCTCTGTGTTTCCTCATAGCCTCCTTAGTTAGGCCCATATTTTTAGCTAACTACTCAACTTCTTTTCTTACTTTTCTATTGGTTTTAGGTTCTCTAAATTCAATATGCAGTTTTAAATTTAGTTCCTCATAAGTTCCAAATCTTTCAACTGTTGTGTCTTTAGGCTTGCTTAGAAGATGTTGAGCATACATATTCTAGATTTTTTCATCTACTTCATACCCCATGGGCATGATCCAAGCTGTTCTGGGTTCCACTACTTCCATTAGACACTGATCAGTATCAACCACGAAGCATATATCATTTTTGTACTTCTCAACAATTGATTTAGGAATTCTTTCCCTTGAGTGCATCTTACTCTGAATTTTTTTGAAGTAACCCCATATCGCAGTTTTTTGAGCTTTGAAATCACCAATGGTGCGAAGATGATCTCTAATCTGGATGGCAACTAGCTCATCCTTAGTCCAGTGCACACCTTTTACCCTAGGTACCTCATTCATAAAGTAAAAGAAAAAAACATAGAAGCAATGTACCATACTTGAAAGTGTTCTTATCTTTCTTGATTTTGTTTAAATTTTCAATCAATTGATTCTATAGTAATTCACACAAGTCATATTCAGTGTTTTCCTTTAGCATCTTGTATGCAACATATATGTTTGTTCCGAACAAAGAATTTTCTCTGCTTGAGTGGTAGATCTTGTACCCAATTACCATGGAGGCAAATTTGACATCCGGTTCTATAATATCATTAATAGTCATTGCCCTTCTATCAAACTTAGCACCGGTAGCATTAGTCACTGTCTGGTTTTTCACGGCTTTCAGCATGGGCAATCCTCCAGTTGAGTTTAAGCCAGTTACATTTCTAATAGCATCCTTGGTAATCTTGAATGATTTTATCAACCAAATGAATTCATCATGCATCCGACTCAAGATGTACCGGACCCATTCATCCTCATCAAATGTTGGAAACCCCATAATCTGAATAAAGTGTTTATCCTGTAGTGCCTTATACTCAGGTTTAAGTTCATGATTTTCATCCTTGAGTTGTTTCTCAAACAAGTCTACATACCTTGAATCTCCAAATTCATCTATATTTGCATGAATATAAACCCTAATGTCTTCTACATGCAGCACACCATACAAAACACTTGAAAATGCGCCTAATGGGTCAACTTCAATTGATTTGTGAGGATGCTTCTTAAATTTGGGTTGAGACCTTTCAGTAATGTCAACAACATGAGGAGTAGCCATCTCAACAAATTTTAGATTCAAAGCTTTACAGAGAGGTACCTTTTTCTTTCGAGAGGTTAGGGTTGATCAATTGCCGATTGAATTTGCTCTTTGCCTCAGTCTCTGGATTTGCAGCTCGAATGCTCTTCTTCTTGTTTCCTTCGAATGCAAGGTGATTCAAATGAGTGACTAAGTGACCTTTTATCTTTTGCAAAGCCTAATTTGGAATTGTAATAAATGTGTTGCCCTAATTATATCCGGTTACTTCATTTTTGACAGTTTTTCATGAATCACTCCGCAAAATTTCATATCAACATCTCTTCTTTTGGAAATCCTTCCAAAGGTTCTGGACCAATTTAGAATATTCTCTTTTATTGTGCTAGACTCAGGCATCCACTTATTGACTGGGGGAATTTGATGTTCAATGTAGCTCCCCTTGAGCTAGAGCTTTTGACTTAATTCCTGGAGGAATTGCCAGGACCGGATTCCGGTGCGGACCCATCACTATTATTTATTGTATCTTTCTTTATCCAAATCTTGTTCATTTCACTCTGTATATCATTCACATCAATTTTCCTTTTGCCTCTGTCTTGTTTCTGCTCATCCAGTTTTCTATTTACCAGACCTCTTCTTCTATTGTTCCTATTTCTGTAGAATCTTGCAACATGACCAGATTTATTGTAGTTAAAGCACACTTAATTTCCTCTTGATCTGCACTGATTAGCCATGTGTCCAAATCCATTGCAAGCAAAGCAGTAGCCATCGAAAGAATTTCCATTTGAGTTATTCAATATCATACTTCTACATTCATTGGATTTGTGACCATACCTCTTGCATTTGAAGCATTGACTGGAGAAGGATGGACCATTTTGATTTGCTCTACTTCTGTACTGAATAGCTCTATGACCAAATTTATTGCAATTGAAACATTTTCCGTTAAATAATGGATATCTTTGAGCATTAGGCTATCTTACCAGAGGTTTTCTAGTTCTTTTCCTTTTATTCCTTGGTTGAAAATTTCTTTGTCCTGATCTGGAGCTTTCACCTTTCTCATATCTAAGATTACGCTTGTCATTATCCTTTTTCTGTTCTTCAATTAGTGCTTTGAGTTTAGCTGAGCTTATTTTGAACTTCTTCTTATACTTATTTGCAATTTCTAGGTCATGTCTAAGAGTGATAATCTGTCTCTCAAGTTCTCTCTCATTGTTTCTTCTTTCTTGTATATTAGATTCTAGGAGATCAGGTATTCCATCCAATATGCAGCATTCTTCAGTTCTATCTTTCAGATTTTGCTTCATCTCTTCTTTAGTTTTCTTCCTATCTTCAATTTCCTTGGTTAGTCTCATCACCCTAGTTTCCATCTTATGTTTTAGGACAACAACTTCTTTAGCTAACTTTTCACATTATTTTGTCTTTTCTTTCAGGGCCTTGTCTTCCAGTTGAAGAGGTTGCTCCTTTCCTTTTGCATTGGATTTGCTCAACTTTTCTTTTAAGATCTCAATGAAGTCTTCAACCTTTTTGAGATTATCTTGCAGTTCTTGGACTTCTGCTTTGGACTGCTCAAGATCACCTAGGGCGAGATTAAGTTGCCCTTGAAGATTATATTCATCCATTTTTACTGCCTTCCTAGATCTTCCTTAAGTTGTTAAACTTTTCCAAAGGAACCTTGCTCTGATACCAATTGTTGGTTTAGGTCTAGACAACTGAGAGGGGGGGGTGAATCAGTTGTCACACATTTTCAATCTTTTCTACCTCTAATCTTCCTTTGCCACTCATAATCAATTTAATGATATAAACATTTCAGCATCAATCAATAACATATGAACAAAAAACATAAATAACACATTTGACACCAAGATTTTGACGTGGAAACTTGGTTAAGGGAAAAACCACCATGGGGTTTAACCCACAAAAAATAATACCCTGTTAAAAGTATTTTTACAAATTGGAAAGCATATGCTTTCGGGCTCACTGCTCAGAGCTCACTGCTCGAATGGAGGATCACTACCTATGGAAATATTACAAGAGAATGACAAATATTTGAACTGATTAATAGCATCTATCCATGCAAGAATTTCAGTTTCGATTAAGTACAAAAACTGATCTTACACATTTCATCTTTACTCTGCACTTCTTTACTGTTATGCCTTCATTCACACTTTGGATTTCTGCTCTTCTCACATATGCCTTATTCACATACACCACACACACTTAATCACCCAATTCTATCAGCTATATATATCTGCAATATGATCTACAATCATTCTATCAGTCGGCTTCAACAGCACTTAGAACTTTTATGAATGCTTTGCTCTGTCGGTTAGATCTATGCATAACTTAAGGTGCAGACCAAAACTTGCTCTTGATAATCATCACTCATGTCGGACACTATCACTGATCATAACCATTTGTCCAATAAACAACTTCCATACATCTGGAATCAAGATCTTGTACAAGGTCGGCCTATTCTTCTTCTGTCTGCTCTGACAAATTGGAAACCGATACTCAGAGGCTAATATCTTTTGAACCCTTCATCACTGGAGGACAAAAATCTAGATTTAAACTATCTTGACAATGCATATAACTCCCCTAGATCTGCAACTAATCATGACTTTCCACTGGAGAGATCCGGACCAAAATACCAGACCTTGTCCCCTGTTCTGTTCTTGACTACCCAGACTTAGACACATTCTGAATCTGACTTCCGGTGTGAACAAATTGTGTTATGCGGATGATTAGGATGATCTTAGTTGCCATCAATGACAACATCTATCATGCCTAGTAGTGTCTCTTTCCAACATCTATGTGTTGGGTTTTGTATTGTGGTGCATTTGACTCAAAGATTGGTTATTGTTTGAGGGACAAGAGTCCACAAACATTAAGGGAGACATATGATACAACTATCTACATTGAAAGCAACATGAGAGCTTCATGGAAGGACATTAAAAGGTCTAATATAAAATTGTCCCAGCTAGACAAAGCAACTTTCAATAAGCCCCTCACCACTGAAGACAAATTGGATAAGCTTATGGGGGTTATGAAAGATTTATCCTATAAGGTTGCTAGAAATGAGAAAGGCTTGCCACCTTAGGGTGCTATAACACATTTAAATGAAGGTCAAATATTGCATAACAGACCTTACAATACTGACTGGTCTAAGAGACCACAACAAAATGATAGATAGGCAACCCCTAGGCATGTAAGTTTCAAACAGCTTGAAAGAGACACACCTGATCCATTGAGAAAGGATCGAATCAATTTTCAAGATACATCTTCATGGTGTCAGGCATGCTTCCTTCCCCATGGTCCATCTAATTGTGTAATGGCTCATTCAATGAGCAGAGATGAGGAGTTTCCAAAAGAAGAGGGTGCAATTGAGTATTATGAAGAGGATGAGATAAACCAGTTTGACACAAATGGATATGAGCAGATGGATGAGGTTGTCAATTATGCCAGCTATGAAGAGGATGATCATATTTTATAATATGATTATGATGCATGTCCAAAGAGATATCAATTGCCAGCTCATGATTTTGGGCAGTTGAGGGATCTTATGTAGAAAAAGTACAAGCAGTCTCGACCTTCTAAGAAAGATTTGAAAGCTTTGATTGATGTAGCCATTATGTAGGTTCAAGAGGGTTATCAGCTAAGGAATAGGCAAGTGCCTATGCAGAACTCTCCTATTGAGTCAAGACATGGTGCATTAGATGGTGACAAAGAAAAGAAAAAGGTAAATGTGGAGAAGAAGGACAGTGGTGCTCCCAAGAAGAATGTGCCCGAAAAGAAGAAAATTCCAATGCAACCAACATCCACCAAAAAGAAATATGTACAAAGTATTCTAGCACGCGTGGTCAAACCAATTGTTCTACATGTTATTGATACTCACAAGCCAAAAGGTGATGACAAAGAGAGCCAACCTAAAGCATCAATTGAATAGCAAAGGACAAAGACAAGAAGAAGGAGGTGAAAGGTATGTATATTTCTTCTTGTCAATTGATACCTTATATTCCTGATGCGAATGATGTTATAATACCATGTGACACCCCTTTACCTTCATATCATCCCATTGACATGACCCATATATTGAGTTAGATAAGAATTTCAATGCCCTTAGGGGAAGCTGTTAGGATTCATGAGCATAGGGATAGGGTTGTCTCATTTATCACAACCTCTAGTGCACCTATACAACCCATTGTTTCTCCTTCTAAAGATGATGAAATAGTTGAGGTTTATTTAGGACCATCTATGGTGAATAGTCAAATGAGTGTGGATCCTTTCTAAACCACATTGATCATAAATGGATGGTTGCTACATAACTGCATGCTTGATTCTGGAGTATCTAGCAATGTCATGCCACTTGAAATCATGAGTGATTTGGGGTTGAAGGTGTCCAAGTCTTTTGGTAAATGTTTTGTTATGGATTCTAGGGAAGTAAATGTGATTGGTCTTGTCAAAGATGTTGATGTCCAACTAGATGCATATCCTAACAAGTCCTTTTTGATGGATATAATTATTGTGGACTACCCTGCTAAATGGGATATGTTATTATCTAGGAAGTGGGCAGCTTCCATGGGTGGAAGTATACATACGACTTTATCATATGCCGCCACTCCAGTCCATGGTGTTGAGGTGAAGCTTCACAAGGAGAAGAAGGTAGAAGACCAAAAAATAAAGGACTGTTACAAACCCACGAAAAAGTGAACTTCTTTGATACTGATATTAATTGTTTTAAGGGGTTTTGTGATGACAATGAACATAAATTGTGTGCTAATCTGCCACAGATTGTTGATCTTGTGCTTAACAAAAATGTGTTATGGACATTGTACTTTGATGGAGTTTATTCTAAGGATGACTCAAGTGCTGGTATTGTTCTGATAGCACCAGATGGAGAACAATTTGGGATATCTTGCAGACTTGATTTTTAGTGCACTAACAACATAGCTGAGTATGAGGCATTGTTGTTAGGCTTAAATGTTTTTGACAAGCATGGAGTCAAGTGCTTGAAGATACATGGTGATTTAGAGTTAATTGTGCAACATATTAGAAATGTTTTTGTTGCCAAGGACAATAGGTTAAGGGCATACAGGAACGTAATGTGGGACACAATAGAACTATTTGATGCTATTGGCATTGAATGGGTTGGAAGAGTTGAAAATGATAAGGCAGATTCCTTGGCTGTAGCTGCTTCAAAATTTAACCATCAATCAAAATTTCCTTATGGCCATTACATTGTGGAAGTGCTTACAAGGCAACCAATCCCTGATAACATATACAGTTGGCAAGTTTTCAATGACAACAATCAAATTTTTAGTTTCCTCAATTGCCTAGATGAGTTTGAAAATCAGTTAATCGATTGACATCCTATGGTAAAGTTACAAGATGGAAATGAAACATTGTTTGGGAATGAAGTGGTACAGTTGAAGACAAATATTATTCCCAAGGGTTTGGTTGTACTTGAAAGAATGTTTGATAATACTGACTAATGGAAAATCAAAAGTAAACTTATTGAATAGGACAACATTGAAGGTTTTAAACTTGGCACCCAAGAGGCACCTAGGATGGTTTACATTGGTAAGTAACTCAAACCCCATGAAAAGCAAATGTTGGTTGATTTATTAAGAAAATTACAAAAATGTTTTGCATGGTCCTATGATGAGTTGAAGGCATATAGGGAAGATTTATTTCAACATACTATTCTCCTTCAGCCTGATGCAAAACCCTTTAGGCAGAAGCAAAGACCTATAAACCCCACCATAGCTCCCAAGATGTAGAAAGAATAGTTAAAGATGAAAGAGGGGGGTATTATAAAACCAATCAGACATTCTGATTGGGTATCTAATCTTGTCCCAGTGAGGAAAAAGAACAGAGAGATTAGATTGTGTGTAGACTTCAGAAACTTGAACATCAAATCCCTTAAGGAAAATTATCCTCTTCCAAGTATGGATCATCTTTTGTAAAGGGTTGTTGGTTCAAAACTGATGTCTATGATGGATGAATTCTCAAGCTATAATCAGGTGTTGGTCAAGGAGTCAGAATAGTCCAAGACAACATTCACTACTCCTTGGGGAACCTATGTCTATTTGAGGATGCCATTCGAGTAGAAGAATGCAGGATCAACATTTTAGAGAGCAATGGATGTTGCCTTTGCAGGCCTCATTGATGAAATCATGGTAGTTTACCACGATGATCTTACTATAGTCTCCAAAGATAGGAAAGATCATTTCAAGCATTTGGAATTGATCTTTGAAAGATGTTTGGAATATGGGATCTCTTTGAATCCCAAAAAATGTCAGTTTGGAGTAGAAGAAGGAAAGTTGCTAGGACATATTGTGTCAAGGGATGGGGTTAGAATAGATCTTGAAATAGTTAAGGCCATTGACCTTATCCTTCAGCCTAAATCAGTTAGTGGTGTCCAATCTTTCTTTGGACAAATTAACTTTGTGAGGTGGTTTGCCCCTAACTTTGTTGAGAAGACCAAGGCAATCTCCAAGGTGCTCAAGAAGGGGCAGTCTATTGCATGGGGCAAGGAACCAACTGAAGCTTTTATTGACATAAAGGAGGCCCTTAAGGATGCACCAATGTTGGTTCAAGCTCAAATTATTCCAAATCTTTTTATCTTTTCTCTTTTGCTTCATATTATACTATTGCTGTTATATTGTTGCAAAAGAATGGGTATGGATTTGAGCAGCCCATAGGATTCTTTAGCAAGTCCTTACAAGCTACTAAATTGAATTATTTAAATATGGAAAAGCATGCATATGCTTTGGTTAAGGTAGTAAAAAAATTCAAGCCATATCTTATGGGTGCAAAGACAATTGTATATGTGCCCCATTCAGCTGTGAAAGATATTTTCATGCAGCATGAAGTTTCTAGGAGAAGATGCAGATGGATCAATGGGATCCAAGAGTGACATTAAGGTGCAAGTCACCAAACTAGTTAGAGGCTATGGTTTACTAATTGATGGCTAATTCCATCTTAGAGGCCACTAAAATAAATGAGGTAGATGTTGTTCCATCTACTAATGTGTGTAAGTTGACAAATGATCTATGGTACAAGGATATCATTTTCTACCTAATCAACATGCATTGTCCCCCAAGTATGAATGTAAGTCGACAAAGAGCATTTAAGCTCTAGTCTCATAAATATGTTTTAATTCAAGGTGTTTTAATGTGGAGAAATCATGAGGGATTGTTGTTAGAGTTTTTGGACTAGCAACAATCTGAGAAAATCATTGAAGAACATCACCAAGGAATATGTGGTGGGCACTTCCATGCTAAAACCACAATACATAAGATTATTAGGGCAAGTTTTGGGTGGCCAAGCCTCTTCAAGGATGTTGTAAAACAAATCATAAAATGTGATGCATGTCAAAGGTTTGCAGGTAAGTTAAAATTTCAAGGAGCTCTTCCCCTAATGAATGTTACCACTGAAGCACCATTTCAGCAATGGGGCATTGATTTCATAGGGGAAATTCAAGAAAGATCAAGCAATGGATATAGATGGATATTGGTGGCAACTAATTATTTTCAGAAGTGGGTTGAGGCTGTTCCAACTTGCAACGCCACATCCAAGGTAATGATTGAGTTCCTTTTGAATGATGTGATAACCAGATTTTGCGTTCCATCTGGAATTGTTGTAGACAATGCCCTGTGCTTCAAATCTCAAGACATTCTAGGTATGTGTTCCGAATATGGGATAAAGTTGATTTATTCATCACCATACTATATGTAGAGTAATGGACAAGCTAAGTCCAACAATAAGAGCCTCGTGAAAATTTTGAAGAGGATTCTAGATATGAACAAGAAAAGGTGGGATGACAAGCTAAAATATGCAGTTTGGGCTGATAGGATCACTATGAACATGCTACAGGCAAAAGTCCTTTTGATCTAGTATATGGGTTAGAGGCCAAAATGCTAATGTCATTAGAACTGCACGTGTATCAACTACTGCAACAAATAGAAGATGAGGATGATGCTTTGGCATTAAGGATGCATGAGTTGACAGAATTGGATGAAGCTAGAAGGGTGGCACCTGATAAAAATTTTCTACAACAACAAAAGGTTGAGCATTTGTTCAATAAGAGAATGTTTAAAGGTGTTTTCAGATTAGTGATTTTGTTCTCTTCTGGAATACAAAATTAAAGGACAAGGGCAAGCATGGTAAGTTTGAACCACTATGGATAGGCCCATATCAGATTGATGAAAAGGTTGGCAAAGACACCTTTTATATCAGAAATGTGGAAGGAGAACTTTTGGAGTTCCCTATTCATGGACAACATTTGAAACTTTACTTCTCGTAAGTAATGTGGTCCTTAAAAATTTTGTAATGAAATCTTGATATTCTATTATATTTTGACATCAAGTAGTCTTGACCACTGTTGGTCTTGATGGTGTACTCCCTCTATGTTATTTTTGTTATCTTTTGGTCTGCTCCAGAGGTCTATGATTCTTGCTATGCCACTACTTGGCACACATCCCCAACTTGAGCCAGTGTTGGCACCTAGGTTTTCAATCTCATATTTACAAAATCTTGCCAAATACATCAAATTTTTCTAAGGGGTCCCTATGCTTTTACCTGGTGCATGTTTCTAGACTCCTAAAATTGGCTAAGTCTGAAATCTGATGGATTCTCCAAATTCTAGAATCTGCAGTTTAACTCCTATGGATCTGAAACCCATCTCAAACATCCTGATAGCATATTTTAAAATAACTTAAAGTATAAGAAAGATAAATAGTAAAAGGTAAATACAAACTTATACTTAAATGTTATTTTAAAATATATTGTCCTTTCAAAATTTCAAGACCTGAGGCAATTTTGGGACCCGAGTCAATTTCAGGACTTGAGGCAATTTCGAGACCTGAGACAATTTTGAGACTTGAGTGCATTTGGGATCTCTAGGGTCTGATGGGACTTTTGGTCCTAGTCCAAAATCCCTCCATGACCCCATGACTCGCCAAAAAGTTGAAAAATGTTTCCTGACCGCCTGATCTTTCACGACAATTTTGAAGGGGCAAATAAGTGAATTTTTGAGTTAAATTTTGAGGTTGTGGATGGATTTTTCATGCAGTTTCAAGTCATACTTCCATTTTGGACTTTGGTCAATTTCTAGTCCTGACAGGACTTTGAGCCTCGCTAACACTTTTGGACTTTTTCCAAAGGACCAAAAGTTCCAAATTCTTTTGCGACCTCGCGTCCCTCGTCCTTCCATGACCTCGGGACCCATCGGCAAAAGAGGACCTCCAAAGACATAAATCTTCTTAGACCCCCTGAATTTTCAAGGTGAATTTGGAGGTGTAAATTTTCAAATTTTCAAATAGTTTTTTAAGGAAATGGCTAAGTTTTTCATGCAGTTTCAGATCAATCTTCCATTTTTGAATTTCGCCACTTTTGGTCCTTTCAGAATTTTGGGACTCGTCGACACTTTTTGGACTTTTTCCAAAAGTTCCAAAAGTTCCAAAAGTGCCAAGTCCTCCCACAAACCCAGTCCTCGCATCCTCTCGACCCCCACTTTCCCGAACTCTCGTAGTATAATGAAAAGGTTCCATCGGGACTCCAGGACCCAATGGGATTTTTGGTCTTGGTCCAAAATCCAAATGTCCTCCCACGGCTCGAAGTCCCACCAAGGTCTAGAAATGCCCATAAATGTGCATAAACACACCAACAACTTCCTGGATCACCATTAATGCAAAATGTGTAGTTGAAATTTATATTTTATTGTAGTTGGTGGGGTTGTTGGGGTTTTTCCCACCCATTTCACCCTCAGATCTGAGTTGTGAAGGCTATAAAGGGAAGACTGAAACTCTTTTCAAGGGTTGGTCATTTTTAGGCAGAATTTCTCTCTACAGGTGCAGAGGTCTAGAGACAGTTAAGGCAACAACTAGTGATCAATTTCTATTCTTTAGGAAACAACTATCAGAAGTGTATGTGAAATATATCATAATCTTGATATCAATCATTGTTTTTCTCCACTATTGTAAGTGTTCTTTCAGGAAACCTCTATTGTAGTTAGGGTTTTCTCTTGCCACATTTAGTGGTATGATTGTAAAATCTGATTTGAGTGAATGTGACAATTCTTAATCCATTTTCAATCTTTGTAAATGGTCATTTCAGTATTACATATGGAAGAATGTTGTATGGTGTTGGATTAATAAGTATTCTCATGGTTTGATATTCATTTTTATGCATCTAAATCTTCAAATAGGTAGTCACACATTTCCTTGTAATTGTGTTCCTTTGATAAACATGAGACTCTGTAGCCCAATGGATAGGCACTGGTCTGAGAAGCTTGTGATCACCCAAACTCATTAAAAATAAAACAATATATCAAGTTTTAAATGCAGTTACAATTCCATAAGCATCCTCATTCTATAGGGTTGCTCTCATCAACTTAAAAGGGAGGTTATTAAGTGTAACAAGTGTGTTTTAGTCTAGTGACAGGGTTTGTGATTAAAACAATGATCTCGGTATTGTTGCAAAATCACAAATGGGATAATATATTTTGTTGATCTCAACCCCTATCAAGGGATACCTCTAGGATTACCCTTCTAAGCCTAGCTAATCTTGAAATGTAGAGGAGTCTACCCACTCTTGTAAGTTGGCCAAAATCACCCTTAACCTATTGATAAACCTTTTTTAATCACCCTGATGACACCCCTGGCCTAGGTGATTGTGAAATGTTTTAGGGTTTTGGGTTGTAGTAATTTTGAGAACCAACAGATTGAAAAAGAGAGTTTTCTCTACATGAGCCTGAGCATCTAAATTAAGACCAATCTCCTCATCCCTATCTCTCTGTAGGCTATTCATTTGCAAGATTATGTCACCATTTGACTATTTCACCTCTTCTTCATTGACCTCTCTTCATTAGTGCAAGTGAAAATAACCTTCATGTTGTCTATTCTTGCCCTTATAGAGTATGTTTTTGTGTCTATTTCATGTTTTTCCTACATCTTTTCTATATATTACTAGAGCAGAACAATTTGACATAGGCATATACTGAACCTCACAACAATGTTATGTCCTATCTCTATATTTCACCAACATCGAGCTAATCATTTATGAAAATGCACTTAAGTCAGCATGTTTGTTTTGTAGGTTATTCATGCAATTCAAGGCATGCAATAAAAGTAGTATTTTTTTAAACACTTGCTGATGGTAATCTCTCTTGTATTTTTCATTATTGCTTTCTCAATTGTTATATTACATATGATTGACCAATTCATTTGTAGGTCTAGATGCAAGACAATAACAAAAAGGTAAGTACAAGTAAGTGTGGGCTGCACATGCCTATTTCAGGAATTACACCTACCTTTGATGTAGACTACCATACCCGAGGGGGCAATATGTAAGCACCCAAAATTGTATGGGTTAATATAGACATTTAATGATGTTTGGAAATCTAGTCTATAACCCAGTGTCAAGATCATTTCTCCTCACAACCTTTTATATATTGATGGAAGGTTTCCTAGTGTCTTAGTACCCTCCTTCAGGTGTTCTTCATCCTTGATTTCTATCATTCTAGGTTTCTTAACCTTCCTACCTTTTGAAATTGTTGACACCTTCCCTAAGTTGCATAGGCACTTTGGAGACCTCAAGGTCACTCGGGTGACCCATATTAAGTTGTAGGGTTACCCAATTGACCTACCCTAGTAAAAGGGGAAACTCACACCCCAACATGGGTGACCCTATCATGTTTTGAATTTCATGCGAGTCACTTCCTTTTAGCTAGTTTTTTTTCCAATGTCCCTTTTGATCACTTTCTTTTTGCTATGTTTTCTTCTTCACTTTATTCCTCACTTTCTTTCATCCTTTCATTCATATCTTTTCCCTATTTTTTCCTCTCATCTCCTATTTAAACCCCCTTCTCTCATTCACAAAGGTAGAGAGAACAAAAATATATTGGAGAGAGTAGAGAAGAACTCTTGCATATAGAAGATTTGTGGAATTTATCTCCATATGATAGAAAGGATTTTTAGGTTGTCTCTAAAACTCTTTGCTATAAGCTTTTAGTATCCCTTCCTCTAGGAACTAGATCACCTTTATAATATTGTCACCTCTCTACAAAGCCCAATTTTGAATCTTCAAACCTAGTTTTTAGCCTCACCCACATAGCACATGAAGCTAATTTCCTTCCTCCCAACTCAATCTAGATCTTCCCTTTACATCAAGTTAAGTACCACTAAACTGGAAGAGGAGAAGAAACTATAGGTAAAAGTTGTATACTCTAAGGACCCCAATTACAACAGTTGCAAAGAAGCTTCAAATTTTCTTCTAGGTTCTTTAAATTCAAAGCATTTTAATTTGAAATTTCTTTTATTTTAGTAATTAGGCCACTAAAATTTTCCCAAGGACTATAACACTTCATTGTTGTTTATGAGTTAGTTTAGAATTTAATTAGGTAGAATTATAGTTAAGTTACTTTATGCATATTGAAAATAGATTAGAAGTTTTTTTGAAGATTTTTTTTTAAATTTAAAAACTCTAAAAACATAGCATAGGTTGCATGCAAAATGATATAGAAATAATTAGTTGCACATAGTTGATTAATTCACACTTTATTTTGGAAATTATAAAAAGTTAGAATACATTATTTTTTGCATGTATTTAGATTAGCTTTCTTAGTTACAATCTTTCAACTTTTGAAATCATAAAACAAGAAAAAAAGCTCTCAATTCCATCACAAGGCATTCCTTACGAGGTAGATGAATGATTATCACAAGACAACAAACATGTTTAATCTAAGGAAGAGGAAGAACATAAGACCTTGGATAAATCCACAAGGGTTAGCAAACTTTTCTCTCCTTTTGGTTTTAGTTTTAATAATGCAACAAGTGAATTCATCATAGGACAAGTTGGTTTCCATGATTGATACTTTAGCAAGGTCAGTGAGTGTAGGAGTTGGAAAATGGCCAGTGAAGTATTGTAGAGTAGATCATTTATTGTTGAAGTTGTGGTAGTGGTTGTAGAAGTGAGCATGTTGATACAGAAGTTTGTGGAGGCATATACAAAATACTCTTTTTCTATGTTAATATACATGGTAAAATTATTAGAGTTGAGAAGAGTGCATAAGTTTATGGAGTTAGAGTATTTTTCTAAATTATTGTATAAGCCCAAAAAGACCATTGATATGGTAGGGTCTCTATTGTAAATGTACTTGATGTAGTGAATGAGATGTCATTGACATACTCTTGTTGGATTTTTCTACCCATTCGAGTCTTCTCTTGGCAAACTATAGTGTTATATGTCTACTTCTTACATTATGCTCTATTTAATTACATGTTTATTATTTTTGTTATGTTTACTATTTCACTTGCAATACTATTATAGGCACAACTAGAAGGCCAATGGGGAAAAATGTGAGAGCACAAAGTAGCACTGATAATTAAACCCATAGCTGAGGAACCACTAGGATTATCAAGACAATAGATCATGAATCAATATAAGAATCATTTATCATCGTAGATAAGCATGTAGACATCTAAAGGAGAAAAGATCCATTGTCCCCAAGGTTTCCCCAATAAGAAAGTGATCACAAACAATAATCAATAATAAACTATACAGAACTGAAGTTATACCTCAAGCTCTCATCAATAATGGATACAATATGCTCTTATAAACACAAACAAAAGATTAAAATTTCAAAATTCACTTATATGAACAAGCATGATGAACTACACATGCTTGGAATGAAGTAAAATAATAGAAATGCACATAATAGGGATCAAACCACCATAAAAATAAGAAGAAAACACAACATATGGCTAGAGAAACCCTTGAAAGGAATAAAACTCTAGGAAGAGTATTGTCTCATGACTCATTCCACTTTATTAAAGGTTATATAGGTGCTATAACTCCTTACAAGGGTCATTGAAACTTACAAACACATCCACATAGTCCCTTCACAACTACTATGCCTCCAACTATGAGAAAATCCCATCAATCTCCTAGAAAATCCACTCCATGAGCATATCTAAATGTTTGTTCCAAGAGCCAAGCCATGAACCTATATGAAAAGACTAGATATAGACTTCTCCAAACCTCTCATGGCCATTGGAAATCTAAAAGACGTCCATTGAATTATTTCTAATCTAAAAACTCTTTGAAATTTTAACCTCTGCCCCATATTATAAAAAGTTCATCACTTTACCAATGAAAATGTTTATCACTTTATGATGAGTTTGCCAAGGAAAATGATGAGTTCACAACTAGCAAACATATATTCACCACTTCAAAACCCTTTTGGCCTAGTTCTTTTATATTTACCATAACTTTTTAATAGGGACTTAAAACAAGGTGTCATTTACTTAGAAATTACACAATGTTTCAAGAGGAATCCAAATATGCAATCATATTGAACTTTTGTTTCCATATTCACATTTCCCCCTACAACATAATTGCATTTATGAGGCAACAATGAGTAAATCTAAACTTAAAAGATGTCTTATCTACCAACAAAGATCCGAATATGTCCTATACCACCCCTAAACCTTCTCAAGCATCAAAGAAGTAGGCCATTGTCAAGAAACATTCCTTTTACACCAGTTTGATGACAAATTCCTCCATGAGGTTTCATGATAATAGTCTGTAAGCTTGGATGACATGACCCCAACCGTGCATATGCCAAAAGTGAACTACTTTTGTAGATCACACTCCTTAACCACGAGTCTTTTAGTCCTCAAAATCTCTTAAAAGATGAAATCAAGGAACTCTTGTCCCCATTACTCCACTAGGACCACTTACAACATGAGTTGGCAAGAGCAAATCCAAGCCAACTCATCCTAAACCTAAAGAAGAACCAACCATGACACTTTTCCCTTTGACTATTCCTTGGAACACAACAACAAACATAAAGGAAAATGTTCATATCCCCTTAAAGTTGTCACCTTAACATCCTATTTGATCTCTTCTCTAAAAAATGCATGCTCGCTCTTTTGTGATAGCCCTCCACCTCATTGCACTTGTTGTCCTTTAGCCCACTTTTCTATATTAGTTTGAAGTACTACAATAGTCCTAGCAACTACCTATCCATGCATATACAACCCCTTTTCCATCAAGGTATCCAACCTTCTACAAGAACATGTTTCGAAGTATTAGGAGTTTGTAGTTTTAACCTATTGACATAAGAATTAACAAAGAGTTTTATTCTATTTAATTAAAGTCAATACTGATTTTTGTACCTAAACTAGATAGTATCCCCCATATATATAGGGACCACTAAGAATTAGATTAGATACTTGCAATGGCATAATTTCAAATAAAATTTGATCCTTATTTTTAATGTAGGCTAAATGCCAACTTGTCTTGCTTACTCACCTTCATATCCATACCATGTTGCACCCACCCCAAGATGTAAAAATATGGGTGTTGTATAACTTCTAGATTTAACTCACTAACTATCTTGGAGGAAATGAGATTGGATTGAAAACACGAGACAAATAAAGCATTGGACCTCTCACATTTCACTTTTACCCTTGCATGAAATAATTAAGTGAGTTGTTTCATTCTATGAGAGCTATCCCCATTCCCTTTCCAAGTAAATGACATTCTTATCTTTACCTTTCATCCTCATTATTAGTGCCACTAAATTGTTGCTCATCACCATGCTTGCTTTTATGGAAAGAGTTCCCCTTTTTAGCTATCTCAAGGTAGTATGCACAAGCACATGCCTTGTTTATGTCTCGGGGACTTGGTCATGAAAACACACCTCTTAAATTGATTGACTAGTCTTCCAACATATTTCACGAGCACTTCTTTATCTAAATGTCTTTGTTCATTTGGACTGCCCTCTTTCTAAACTTGCTTTGTGTAGGTGTGAATGATTTATCCTTATCTCTGTCTCAAGTTATGTCATTGCATCACTCACTCCTCTTCATGGAATATAGGATAGAATTGGTTATGCACATGTCTCTTAAAGTCTTCCCATTTTGTAATTGGTGGTACTTTCCTTGTTTCTAATGAGTGTGTTTAGCTCTTATACCAAGTAAGAGCATGTTTGCAAAGCTTAAGCCATGAAAAAGAAATATTTTGGTGAGGGGCTCACAACTAATGGAGACTAAATTCTAACTCCATTTGGGACACCCATTGGCCCACTTTTTGGCACTAGCATGGAGATGTTCTAGGGGTGATCAAAGGTACTATAAGTAACTAGAAATAATTAGGTGTTTGTCTTTGCTATTGTAAGCCATAGTTGGTGTTTGATTATAATGTAGGAAGACATGCAGTTCAAGAATAGATGGTAAAAAATCTTTGATCAAGTTTTTACCAGTGGCTAATTATTTGCAATGATTACCCATGTAGAGAAGTCATGTTTTGTGTAATATAAAATATGCTAACATCATGGTATGGTCATGTCTTAGTTTTGTGACTATTAATATTCTATGTGATAGATGGATAGTTAGTATTCCATGAGAACAACTATATCTAATTGCTTGTATATGTGGAATAGGTTAATGATGAATGATGGATGGTCTGTTATTGCTTGAAGGAGGTTGTACATTGCTGGTATGTAGATTAAGACTTAGTAAGATCTATACTAATTATATTGGATGTTATTTTCTAAATAATATAATTGTGAATGGCATTTTGTTGGTGGGTTTTTTCTGACAAGGTTTTCCCACATAAATCTCGTGTTTCATGTGTATACTTGATTTGTGTACTATTCCATTATCTTTCAATAATTTTTATAAATTTTAATTGTTACTTTAGGCACCTAAAACTGATCACATCCTAACGACACATCTAACACCACTTTTAACACATTTCAACACCATCCTAATCCCATCCTAACAGCATTTGCATCATCCATCATCAAATTAATTAAATAATTTTTTATTTATTTAAAATTAACCCAAATTTCCACATCCCTCTCCACTAGTTAATTAAATAATTTCATTATTTTATTATTTAGTCTAAAGTCCTAAATCCTATTCTAATCCCCATTTATGCTAATTAAATCCCATTCTCATCCATTATCCATAAATATATTAATTATAAATTTAACTAGTCACACGACTAACTAAAGGTGGTATAGATTCATTGAACCTAGACACTCTCACAAAAGTCAAACTAACTTTATATCTCCACCATCCATTTCCATACTACATGTTTTAATCCTAGCCATTCGCATAAGGATAATCCCTAGAAGCTTCCATCCTTGCCTAGTTCCTCTCACAAAATCTTAGCCATACATTCATCTTTAATCTCAACCATTCATCCTTATAGAATGCCCTAGAAGCTTTTAATCTTTCTCTAACTTGTCTCATCCAATCCTAGCCATCCATTCTAATCAAATCTTTGAAGGTATAATATTCCATTTGTATTGATCATTTGTTCTATGTTTATGTTCCTTCCTTGTGCTCTATTTGAGGTATTCTTAGGTTTGGAATACTAATTTTAGATTTGCATTAGTTTTCTATTGTTTTGATTCCTGATCTAGGGTATGCATTTTGGCAGGTTTGGTGGGACACTGTCCCTTATCTAATCTTTGAGTTTGCAAGTTTTTGTAAGCTTGTTTTTGTTGGTTTAACTCTCTTTTTACAGAAGATCTAGGGGTGATAATTTGCAAGAAGCCTCCTACAACAAGAAGGACCTCATGGTTGAGTTAGGAAGGCCTGAAAACCTACAAATTGACATAAAACCTGACATATTAAGAGGTAAATGTTTTTTCTAGGGTCCTTACCTATTTGGAGTCATACCATATAGATCGGCCATATGAGTTGCAAAATCTACATATTCCCAAACCCGACATAGGTGATAGGCCAAAACTAGGGTAATTAATGAGAAATATTTAATTTTTAATAAATAAACTTTAGTTTGGTCTAATTGCCAATTCAGGGGCATAAACTTGCGAAAGGCGTAGTGGCTATATGTGCAAGGGCTACAAGTAGTGAGGTGAGTGTGGATGAAATGCAGCTAAAAAAGACATTCACTAAAAATGCTACAAGAACTCTGCTGAAAACTATTGCAAAAATTGTTGCAATAGTCTGCTACAATAACTATGCAGGCTGCCAAAATTGTGTAGGCTACTACAGGAATTGTGCAGATTGAAAACTGTTTAAACTGCTTATAGAAACTGATTTACCACATCAATGAATAATTAAACAAATATTAAAAATACATATTTCTAAAACTCTTTCCTATATAGATTACTATTATCACACTTCACGTATTATAACAAATCCAATAATTTTTAATTTACAAATCATAATCTACAACACTCAAATAAAGTGAAACCATGAAAAAGAACACACAAAATAAAGAACAAAAATTAACATCAATGTTGTTTCATTAGAGTGAGCCCTCCTCTCAATCCACGGGGTGGGGTGGCAGAGATAGTTTACTGTGAATGCTTTAAGACTTGGACGAACTGCTGTCTATTATTTTTGTTTCTAAAAAATACATACACACTTATTTTTTTCACGCCATTTCTTATGCATTATATAAGAAACGAGACATTAGTCATTTAACTAATTTTACATAATGCTTCCCTATATTCATGACCTCTCCACAAAATCATATTTCAAATGAGAGAATCGTGGAACTAAGATATGCTTAACATGGCAGGTTTATTTGGCCTTTTTCATAACAAAATTATTGATATATCAATCAGTTTCAACAAATAATATAGACATTTATTTTTGGCCATGGCTATTATAATATGAAGTATAGAAAGTTGTTTATGGCATGCACTTATTATTTTTAGCTTGTGGCCATTACACAACAAAAGATTAGAACATAACAGAAGCAAAAAATTATTTATTAGTTGGAATTATTTTGCTGGCAAGTGCACCCATGGGTGACAGGAAGTTTGTACTCTCCATCTTTGTTGATATGTTGTAGGAATTATTTTCCAAGGCTAGAATGACAAAGCTTGTTAGTAAATATAATCTAATAATTAATTTCCATATTTTACCCCAAAACTAAATTAAATACCTCTTATTTATATTTAATCATATGTAGCATAGAGGTGGTAAAATGATATGATTGGTATGGAAATGGAGTATGAAAATGGGTATTAAGGTATATGAAAAATGCTAGAATATGGGTGAAAATGGAACATAAATGTCTCTCATCATTCCTCCCAACTTAGCATATTGCATGTCCTCATGCAGTCTTTATTACTAAGAGGTTTTGGTTTGAACTCATAGGCTTGGGATTTATGACTTCTACCTTCTTCATCCTTGACTATTATAGCTCATTCTTAATTGCATTTCCCTTCCGATTTTCGCTAATAAAAGCTTCATGGCTTCGCTTTATTTTCCAACTTGCAATTTTTTTTCTTTTTCAATATTCATACCTCCAACTTTTATTTTTTGCATTTTTTCTCTTTTTTTCTTTTTTTTAATTCTATATATAAGAGGTTCCACAAATCTATTTTAGTGGAGCAACACTTGTGCATTGTACTACACAATTTTGGAATAAGTCACGGGTGAATGTTCAGAACTATGTCACACTTTTATAAGGGAACAACCAACACAAACATATTTTTCCAACTTAAACATAAAAAAAGTCATATGTATGTTTTGAATTTTAAAATGATATAAACTAATGAAATGTAGAATTTTTAATGTAGTTTATTCTTATAATTACAAAAAATTAAAATAGGTGGATATATATTTTTTATAAATTAATTAATGAATTTAAAATGCTGATATTTTCAAAAAAATGACATCGATGGGACGTCAAGAAAAATATAGCAAAATTAATTTTTTTCTTTAATTTTTTTTCATAATTATACAACTCAAATATCTAGTTAATGGAAAAAAAATTAATTTTTGATAAATATGTTTTTTTTATAATTGTTTAAAGTCAATTTTAATCAAAACAAAGTAGTTTCCATGGGACGTCAACTTTTTTACTATATATATATATTTTTAAAAAATACCCTTTTGGAGAGGATTCTCTCCTCTAGTGAACCATATATTTTTCAATTTTTTTGAATATGTTTTGCCTATTTATTTTTAATTTCTAATCAGCTGCATGTTTGATTATAACAACCTACTTGCACTAAATTTAAAAATAATCCTAATAAAACTTATCAAAATATAAAGAAAAATATTTCTAAGATCACTTGAAGTTTTATTCAATTTGTTGTAAAAGGGGGGTTGGTTGACACATGGGATGCCACATAGACAGTTTCGGGCGAGATTGTATCACTCGAAAAGGTTTCAGGTAAAACTTTCTCACCTAAAACCTTCAATGTAAATAAACACATTTTTTAAATTTAAATCAACTTTTATATGTTTTTCAAATTAGGGCAAAATTATTTCGCTCGAAACTATTCATGCCACGTAATGCCACATATGTGCTACGCGGTTCCGTGTAGAATCCTTCAGGGTGGAAACCTTTCTATAGAAATTATTTATTTGGCCGAAAGTGTGACACAGGTTTCAATTTTTACCCTCACACAATGCTTAAAATAAACCCAATGTTTGTAAAAAAAATTATCTCCACGTTCATGAGCTATGAAAATGGGTGAAAAGATAGGGAATAGGAATAATTATGGATCACAGACATAATGGACACTGTGAAAGGATAATCAAGGGTAATGGAAATAAAGGTAATGATGACAAAGGAATAAGTACATTCTATGGTGTACCTCCCCCCAACTTAAAGGGTTGACCATCCTTAAGAAACAAGGAGGGGATCAGTGTGAATGCTACATTGTATAATTAAAATAAAATAAGAAATATTAATAAAGTTAAAAGATAAAATAATGAAAAATAAAATAGATTGGTTTACCAATTTGCATGTCCAAGTATGCCAAGGTCTTGTAGCCAAAGTAACTTAGCAACTGTGAATATCCAAGAAGGTAGACAACAAGAGCTGCAACAGGAACTATTGCAAGAAGTGCAACACATGAAAGATCTATGTCCATTGAAGCATCCATGGATCATACTTGTGGTAGCTAGTTCTTTCTTCATGTTTGGTAACACCTCAACTGAATGTGTAGTATTTTGCAGCTGCTACAAATGATCAAAGCTATTTTTGACCACAAGAAGCTAGAGCATAGCTACACATGTGAGCTAGAGGAGATGCAATAGGCACTCAAATAGATTGAAGCATCATGGAAGCAACTGAGTGTACCTGGAAAATGATTAGCTCATAGAAACAATACATGATAATTTTTTTCTTTGTTTTTTTTAATTTTTTCAAATGTGATAATGACAAGTGACCATTGACAAGCCAGTTTTCAATCACTTACCACTTAGTGGTGCTATGAAAATGGTTTTCACCACTAAGAATTATTCAACTACAATCCGCTAGAAACTAGTTTTCAAATTGTAGTTGTCTAACAATGCCTAAAGGTTTTCATTGTTAGAATTTATTGCATTTTTTTCATTTTTTTCCTCTTTTTTCTTTTTCATTTTTTTGGAAACTGCACATAATGACTTGAAGAAAAGGACTCTCATGTGGATGTGAAATTGATACCATCCAAATCCTAGAGTTCCTTCCGTATCCCTTCAAAGAATCATTGTTGAAATTAGTTGTGTGTACAACCTAAAATGACGAACAACAACAAGAAATACATTCTAATCAAAATCCACCTTGCACATGTCCATAACACCATTGCTACAAACAATATTAATCTCATTCAATCCATGCCACAATGTATGGAAGTTGCTTTTAGAATCCTGGAATAGACACATGTGTCCGATCACCTTGTTAGAAAGATTGCATACAAAGGAAGCAGTTAAAGACAAAGGTCCTTAGTGAAAGATCAATTGTAGTCGCCCAACTTGTCCAGTTTACTCATACAATTTCATGAAGGTAATTGGTGCATCCTTATGATGGAACATGATAATCTACATGAGAATATGTTCAACTTCCTCAAATTTTCCATGGATGTGTGACTTGTGAAGAATTGGCAAAGAATATCCTATGGCAAGAATCTTAGTCCTCATACACCGATTTGCATATTATCCTCCACATGGTTTGGCAAGGTATACATGAAGTGTGAGAGTATCAAGACTGGTGTAGAAGAGAAGTGTGATATGTTGAACACTTTCCCAATAATCCTCTAGTGAGAAACATAGATGAAACTTACACATCTCCATATAGCTAGCAAGTCCAATAAAATACAAATTTAGATCCTCATCTATAGAAGTAGGATCAACTAGTACTAGTGCAAAAATGTTGGGTAACCTGGATAAGAAACCTGCAACCATATTCTCATGACCAGTCTTATCAAGTATATTAATGCTAAGCAACATCCATTTCATATTTCTACCATTAATAACTAGTTTATTCATTAAAAAATGAAGCGCAGAGTGATCAATATGAATAAATACTTGATACCTTTTCATATAATGGAAAAATGGATGAATAAAATATACTATAGCTATGAATTCTTGTGTCAAAATAATATGATTAAACTCCATACCTGTGATGTTTTTACATATGTAACAACTGGCACAAGAACTCATACCTTGATTCAGTCTAAAGGCAACACCCATGATTTCCCATATACACACCACATTAGAGCAATGATTGATAAATGCTTCAACCAAGGAGGTCCAAAATTCAAGGGATTTCCCCCAACTTAACTTCATACTGCAAAATCATGAGCTCATTAGAATAATCCAAAGAATCAATAAATACAGTGACATCATTAGTACCTTGAGCCTTGTCTAATAAATCATCATCCATTTTTAGCATGTTTGGTGTGGTCCTTGATGCATGCAAACTCATCTTTTCACTAGTTGTACTAATCATAACAGTTATTTTTGGTGGTCCTAAATCAATAAGTTTGTGAGGAATACGTAGTTTTACCATGGGTTTACAAGGATCTAGATTCTTGAGGATAAAAATGTTTTTAAGCAAGAGATCTTGTAGCTTTTCATTCTTTATTTCACACAATTCTTGAATGATTATTGTGTACATTACAACATATTTTATAGCATGATAAAGTTTAACACACATATTTATGATTTCAATAATAAAATTAGACTCAAATTGAAGTGTTTCATTATGTGTGTGAATGCTCTTTAGAGGTTGTGATTTGCTAAGTTGATAAGAAAAACCAAGTTGAGGATCTTCTAATTGATCACGTTGTTCTTCTACTTCAATTATAATAAAATCACATACTGTAGTTGTATTGATAGATTTTAATTGTGATTCACCAATTTCAAGCACATTAATGCAATGTAAAGGGATTCTTGATGTCTCACTATTATGTGCAATTTGAACCACCTTATTAAGTGATGCATTTTCAGAATTTTAGTTTTCCTTGGTGGCCATGTTGAAATGGATGATTGATAATGTGGATGGAATAATGAAAATAGTAAAAATTGTTGTGGGTATAGAGTAGATGGTAATAGATAGGATGGGTATTGTGGGTATGGTGGAGGTGGCATGATTTTCCATGACTGATGCCATGGTTGATACTACGGTTGTTGTGAATGTCTATTTTTCCATTTTTGGTAGTATGGGGATTATTTACAATCACCATACCTACTAGATGGAGAAGCATATTGTAAAGGAAAACATTGTTTGCCTAATTCAAAAGAATTATAAGACATATTGAAATCATTAGGCTTACTCGGATCTTCCTAATTTGATGTTTGAGGTTGTCCAAAGAAGATTTTTTCACCTCCATATTTACGTTGTTGAGGCACACTTACAGATTGTGTCTCCTTGATTGTGTCTTCCTCCTTTTGTTGAGCAACTTCACATCTACACTTAGCTTCCTCCCTGCAAAAATTAGAACAACAAATGATCAAATCTTCATATGTTAGTTCCTTTGGGAAAATTCCATCCTCCCTCTAAAAATTCTTAAATTATCTATTCTTTCTCAGTTATGGGAAGGATATTTGTAGATGTTTGTGATAATGGTAATAGAGGATCAAAAACATCTAAGTTACATTTATTATGAACAAGGGCTGAAAAAACAATGCTTTGTGGTAGCATGATTTCCCCACTAATTTCCTTTTTGGTTTTTAAATTTGAAAGCAGGGGTTTGGGGGTGGTAGCACCCAACAGAGTCAAGGGGCACATTTTCCTTCTTTTGTGGCCTTCAAATCCTTCATTTTTGAAGTATTTTTCTTTGAAAATTGATATGTTTAGACTACCTTGAAAATGCAACATTTTTATGTTTTTATATTGTTTTCTAGTTGTTGCTTCAAATCAAGTTTAACTTGCTTCTTATCCACCAACTAATTCATAGAATGTGGTTTTGATACCTAAATAATTTTCCTTCTAATATTTACCTACACCACTCAAAACAATTTATTAAAATTAAATCTCTTTATCACAACCATGCATCTATATGATTTAAAATAATGCAAATAGGATTAATCACCTAGGCAACATCGACAATCAAGTGAGCTTTCTTCCTAACGCGTTGGTCCTAACTCAACTCACTAGGGTGAGTATGGATGAAATGTAGCTAAAAAAATACAGTCACTAAAACTACTACAGGAACTTTGCTGAAAACTATTGTAAAAATTGTTGCAATAGTCTGCTACAGGAACTGTGCAGGCTACCAAAATTGTGCAGGATACTATAGGAACTGTGCAGGCTGCAAAAATTGTGTAGATTGCTACAGGAATTGTGCAGATTGAAAACTGTTTAAACTACTTACAGAAATTGATTTACCACAACAATGAATAATTAAAAAAATATGAAATACATATTTCTAAAACTCTTTCCTATACAGATTACTATTATCACACTTCATGTATTAAAACAAATCCAATAATTTTTAATTTAGAAATCATAATCTACAACAATCAAATAAAGTGAAACCATGAAAAAGAACACACAAAATAAGGAACATAAATTAACATCACCGCTATTTCATGAGAGTGCACCCTCCTCTCGATCCACGGGGTGGCAGAGATAGTTTATTGTGAACACTTTAAGAGTCAGACGAACTGCTATCTATTATTTCTGTTTTTGAAAAACACACACACTTTTCTTCTCACACCATTGCTTATGCATTATATAAGAAATTAGGTGTTAGTCATTAGCTAATTTTACATAATGCTTCCCTATATTCACGACCTCTCCACAAAATCAGATTGCAAATGAGAGAATCGTGGAACTAAGATATGCTTAACATGGCAGGTTTTTTTGGCCTTTTTCATAACAGAATAACCGATATATGAATTGGTTTCAACAAAATAATATAGACATTTATTTTTCGCCATGGCTATTATAATATGAAGTATAGAAAGTTGTTTATGGGCTGTAGTTATTATTTTTAGCTTGTGGTCATTACACAACAAAAGATTAGAACATAACTTAACTAGAAAATTATTTATTAGTTGGAATTATTTTGTTGGCAAGTGTACCCACGGGTGATAGAAAGTCCGTACTCTCCATCTTTGTTGATATGTTACAGGAATTATTTTCCAAGGCTAGAATGGCAATGCTTGTTAGTAAATAAATCTAATAATTAATTTTCATATTTTAGCCCAAAACTAAATTAAATACCTCTTATTTATATTTAATCATATGCATGACAAAGGTGGTAAAATGATAGGATATGGTATGAAAATGGGTATTAAGGTATATGAAAAAGGCTAGAATATGGGTGAAAATGGAACATAAATGTCTCTCATTAGCGGGTAATAAAAAAATTGGTAATTTTTTTTAGATATTTAATATTTTAAATCGGTGGTTTTCCAATTGTGTCACCTTTCATCTAAAGGCTAATGATTTTATCCACTGGGTTTATAGTTTATTTGCAGGTTTAACACTCATTATCCACTAGTTCAATAGTTTTAATCATATGGTACCTATTTTATTCACAGGTCAAACCATGTCGATGCTTTTCAAATCTCTCGCTACTCTTGCCAATCCCCTAGTCACATTAGTGACTAGGGTCTACTGCTCACTGGATCCTAGCTCCTGATCATAGCCCATTGGTCATATCTATGACTGGGCCCACAGCTACACCCTTCAACCCTCGATCTCAAACCTTGTAGTCACCTCTATGACAAGGCTTATCACCCAATCCTATACAGCTATGACCATGGGCTACTTCTAAGCCTTGACTGTCATTCCTTAGCCATGAAACTGAACCGCTCCATGTGATCACTACTAATAGACCACTAGCCTTAACCACTAGTTGCCTACCTTAGGGACCCCCCTCTTTATTTACCTTAACATAGCTATTTTTTCAAAATCGCATAACTTTTGATAGAGGTATCAAAATTTTACAAATTTATAGGTTCAACATAATTTGCTATGGACAAGGTTATTTCTACACATTTTTCCTCAAAAATGAGGTATATCAGTCTAAAACCACATATTTGTGTTCAAACTTTAAACTAACATAACGTTTACATATGAAAGCCTTTTTCTTCAAACATTTTTTTGAAATTTATCAGAAAATCATAAGGAACATCATGGTAACATCTATTTTACTATTTTAACACATCATTTTCTAATTTTTATTGGGGTTTATTACCATTACTAACACCTTGTTTGTATCAATTTTTGCTTGTTGAAGCCCTAAACCTTTGAAACCGCTAACAAGTGGGTTGCAAGTTTGATTGAAGAAGACTTATCATTAAAACCTCACTTGTGTGTTTTTTTCATTGTTTGGTGAATTTAGTGTGTTCTAAGGTGTGTGTATGCTCTTCTCCCATGTCAAAAGATGGTCTTGGGAACCAAAAACACTCTTTGAACACATTGACTTTCACACCACACATTTGGATTTCTAAGGTTAATTATTATTTTTTTGGTGTGCTTGTGTGGACCATGTTAGGATTAAGATGCCATCAACCTTGTATATCTTATGTAATTAATTACTCCTAATTTTGTTTGTAAATTTCCATAAGGGAAGATGTATTCACCAAGCAACGGTATTGTTTTAGTTGCATTTTGGATCCTAGTACCTTATGGGGGGTGTGGGGGCCTATCCACCCCACTTTTGTCACCAGGGGGTCTAGGGGGAGATGATAGATTTTGGAGCACCCATGGCAGGAGTTCATAGGTAGCATCTCCAAAGAGATTTTTTAGAAAATTGCCTTGAAAAACATTGTAATTTTGTAGTCAATTTGGACCATTCATCATTAGATCGTAGATTTGATGGTAGAAGTTATGTTAGGGTTTTTGCCCTAGAAGGCAACACTCTTTTAATGAGGGTATTGTTTTATGGTTGATTTGTTGTAGAGAGTTGAGATTGGAAAAATAAGTGATGCTGGTTGAAGATTGAAGAGGAGGTTGTTAGTGATGCATTTAAACTTTATTGAAGTTAATACGTACTGGTGCATCTCTTCTTGTCTGAAGCTTTTTCCCTATGTGTTTATTTTTTCTATTTTGTTATTTTTGTATTATTGATTTGATTTCCTATAATCTCCATTTGGTTTTGCACTAGATAAATAGTTATAATAGTTTAAATTAGTTTTCCATTCTATAGTTGTTCACCTTCATTTCTAATAGACCAATTGAAAGTGTATGCTCTCCCTTCACACTAAAAGGTGATCTTGGGGATTAAAAACACCTCTCTATTCATGTTTGTGTATCCTAAGAATCTAAGTTATGTAGGGTCTTCCCTCGCACCACAAGATGATCTTTGGAATAAAAAACACTTGGGCTTCTTTCACTTTAGCAGGCTTGCCTAAGGATTTCATCACCTTAGGGGATGACCCAAACTACGTGTTTTGGTGGGGTATACAAAGGGGGGATTCTAAAATCTATACCTCAAAGGAGTCATAATCATGTCTAGCATAGGCTTGGCACTCCTTTTTGTACGGAGTTAAGGTGAAGTGGAATTGGGCTTGCCCATGAACACATGCTTGTATATGGGCTTTGGTTCACAGACTTAGGCCTCACGTACCCTTGGGTATATTAAGGATATGCCTAGTGGACTTGTATAGCCTAGATAGGAACCTATTAGTCATCTTTTTTTGTGGTACACCAAAAAGTAGTTAGCCTGGGAAGTTACATCGTACTTCAAAGTTTCTAGAGATAGAGCTCACTATGGGAAGGGCCTTGGCCTCCACGGTAAGGGGTGTATAGGTGGTACATGACCTTGCATTCTCTAGAAATCTACAATGTAGTAGATAGTATATTGGTGAGCCCATAAATATTGACATGCCCACTTGAATCATCTAGGTTGTTGGCGTGTTTGATTTTCTTACAATTGTTCTAAATCTATGCTTGTATCCAAACAAACATTTTCCACTCGCATCATCATCCTGAAAATACATATCAAACTCAACAAGTCTATACAAATTTTGGAGCCAAGGTTCTTATTCTAAATACAAATCAAACCAATCCTTATTCATCACAATCAAATCACCTTGATCCAAAAGCAATCCTTGACAATCAAAATCCTTGGAAATTTAGGCCACTCCTAGGTACTAAATCCAACTATCCAAAACTAATCCAATCATCAAATCCAAAGATAAATCCTTGAATCCAAAGCCTTAGGCCATCCTTGGGATCAAACTCCCATCATCCAAGTATCAAATCGAAAGATCAAATCCTTAAATCCAAAGTCCTAGACAATCCTTGGGATTCAACATTCCATAATCCAATCCCCTAATCCAAACCAACTTAATCATCCCTTATCTAAAAATCCAAATCTAATCATCCAAACATCCAAAACTCAAAATCCTAATCAAACAAGCATAATGGACGAGTTTGACAAATTCATTTTGGAACCTCAAACTCCTATGTCTTCCCCCTTGCATGAAGTCCATGCAAAACCCAAAATGTAAGTTCAAGCAAAGGTCATGTTGGTGCCTGAATTCACTGTCAGTTAATTTAGCAATTTTCATGTAGGCACCATCCCAAAATATCCAAAAGGTTCTAAGTTTTGGCACCCCTTCAGTGTTTTTCAGCATCTGCATCTCATTTCTTGAGGAGGGGTCTTCATCTTTTCTCCATCGGCATGGGTTCGTTTTTATGTCTTCGACATTTCGGTTTGAACTTGAACCCTTTTTTCTCTAAGTTCAGTGGTTCAGCGGTTCAGGGTTCAATTTTCTTCTAACGGGTCGCATTATGCATTTGCCTTGCGCAAATATTGCATCGTTGAACCTCCTGCTTGAACCTTTTTGTTTTGGTTCAAGGTTCAATGGTTCGAAGCTTTGTTGCCTATGGAGAATTATTTTTGATGTTTGAACCATCGCGTTGAACCCTTGTGTTGAACCCTTTTGGTTCGAGGTTCAACGGTTCAAGGCTTTATGTTTTTGGTCTTATCGGAGTGATTGGCTTCATCGGCGAAAGATTTCTTGAGTGCTCCGATTGTTTTGGTCTGGTCGATGGATGTCCATCGGCATGTGTTTGGCTATCGGCAAAGCAAATTTTTGGGCCGCCGATGTAAGGAGTTTGCCCCATGGGAAATGCCATCGGAGTAAGATTGCATATCGGGCTAGCAGTTGGAGGGTCCGCCAATGGGGTAGTGTCAGGCCGATGAGGATTTGGAGTGGTCATCGGCGAGAGTTGTATTGTCGGCCGAAGTGTTTTGGGTTGTGCCGACAATGGGAGGTGTGGCCGATGGGGTGTCATCGGTGTGTGTCTCGCCAAAGGATTGTGTATCGGGGTGATCGGCTGTGTCGGCGAGGGCAATTCTTGTTGTGCCGATAGAGTTGGTTTCACCGACAGAGATAGAAAGCGAGGGTGTTGTCGGCGTAACTTGGTAGATCGGCGAAGGTTTGGAAGGTCAGCCTGATGGTCTATCTCTGGCCGATGAAGGGGAATGCGAACAAGTTATATCGGCCAGACTATTGAGTTCGGTGAGAGATTTTTGGGGTAGTCCGATGGTGTTAGTCTTGGCGATGGGCTTTTGGTGAGGGCATGTGTGTCGAGCGCGGCAAAAGTGCTCGACACTTGGTATGTATGCCGCCCCATTTTTAAACTAATGAAGTGGTCTCAGCAGCATGCATGTGGGACTATTCTTCCTACATTTTTTTGAACCTGTGGTAAACGCGTTTTGGCGGGAAACTTCCATTTGAACGCAGCGACAGTTTCCAGGTAGGCTGCGGGTGGTTGAGCCATCAATGGCGACTGTAGCAGGGGTATGGGTGATGGTACACATGATTAGGTTGCCTAATTTTTGAGTGAAGACTTTCTGATGGTGGCACAAGGCTTGAAGCCTCCCTTGTCTGCTGCATTGATGGCTTCTGAGTGCCATTCCCTCTAATGGATGTATCTGGCGAATTTTTGACTTCTGGCCATGTAATTAATTGCTGAATGTACACGGTTCTGTATAAATGGTTTTGGCTGTGTTACTTTTTAGAGGTTGGAGGTTTTTTGGGCTTTCGGCTCTGACTCTGAACATAAGGTGTTCACATTTTGAAAGGCATTTTTTGCTACACACTCGGTCCTTAGTCTGGTGTACTAATCTATCTTGGATTGTAAATGATGATTTTCTCTGTGATGACCTTCTATGCAGATTGATTTTAAATGAAAAACACCTGTGTGTGTATTGTTTCTGATTGTCTCCTGTATGTCATTTGTTTTCCTTTCAAACAAGGTTGTCAAGGACTTCCAAGTTTTTCAGTGTATGCATACTGTGTGTCTGATTTATTGCGTCTGCTCAAGGACTGGTTAAATAGGCTTTTGATCAGATACAAAGGGAAATAGATTGCATCATAGGATCTGTTAAGCATGATCATTAATGATACTCTTTCTTGGACATGTTGCTGTTAGGCAGTAGCATTATTCTTAGGTCCTCTGGATATGAATTTATGTTGTCATGGGGAGACATTTACAGTCTTAGATATGACTCTGCTGCCCAGATAAGGCACTAGTTTGGGAATTTGTCTGTTCAATGGGTCTAGGAAAGTCCCATCACTCCAAACACCATTTCAACCCATCTCATCACTTCCACCTGTTAGTTGTAGGATTAGGATTAGGAACCTCTACATGCTCTCATACCTAACCAGACATTATGTCTAAGAATGTTGCCAACCTTGTGATTTGTTACACAAATCTTGGTCCATACATGAGAGTATTCTGCCTGTTGCCGTCAAGTTAAATCCTTCTGTCATTGAGCTAGTCAAGGTTATACTTTTATCAAATAGGGACACCCCCCTTGATGCAGCAGAACCAGAAGTGAAGGGGAGGAGCTCACGCAACCTCCTGTATTCAGTTGGCTGAATCTACCTGTGCATTAGAAGTGGCAAACCCTGATGCTGATTCAGAAGAAAAACCAACAGGTCATCCATCAAAAATAGTATTCTAATGGAACCCCACTCGTGTGTGATGTTGTCTATAGTCTCATCACTCTAGAAGAATGTGATCCATTTGAACATGATTATGGTGATGTTATCCTGGGAGATCAAGGAGAATATTCTAATGAACCTTACGATTTGTCTAGAGTTGAACATGATAATGCCTATCTATATGCCATCACAATGAGCAAATTATCCTATAGCTCCAACCATAAATGCTTGAATTCCTATATCCATCAAGACCCATTTACCCAAGAGCATGCTAAATTAGCCATATTATAGGCTCAAATAAAACATCCCTCAACCATCCTTATAGCATCTTTGGCCAAGGAAACACCAACCTAGAACAAGATCCTATCAAAACATTTATGGCTGAACTCTAAATCCTATGTGAACAACTAATAGCTATAGATCCTTCACCTTCTAAACCTTCATCATCTAGATCATCTAACCCATCCTATCAACCATCCAATCATCAACCTAATCCAACCCCATCCAAGAAATCCATGGAGGATCTTATCCAAGGACTAGTAGTAAAGGATCACAATTGAAAAGGACAAAGCAAAGTTGAGATGTCTTGCAACACTACTAATCCCATGCCCTCATACATGCATGTTTTTTGCCATAATTTTATAGAGCCAAGAGCTAATTGGGTTGTCCAAGAGCCCCCCAACACCATTCCCACTCAATGTCAAGTACAATCATGAAAAAACATTGTGAATCCAAAACCTATCAAGCCTAATCAAGATCCCCCTATAGCTACTATCTTTGCAAGCCAACCTATGTGGGAAAGCAAACAAAGCCAATCCATAAGATCTGAAATACATAATATCCATAAAACACATAAGCATCAAAGTCCTGTCATTAGTCAATATGTAGCAATCAAGGAGTATATCCATGAGCTAATCACTAATGGGGATATCAAAGTCAAACAATGTACATACCTCTTGTTCAAGAAGCAGTTGAAGATATGTCAAGAACTTGTCCAAAAGCATGTGCAACCATTTCCCCATCCAAATCAAGATCAAAGAATCCTAACTCATCCTATCCATGATCAAGATCAAACTATCCAAGTTGCTTCTATCTATGACCAAGATCCTATCTATGATCTAGAGAACCATGACGATCCCCTCAACCAACTTTACAACATCCACGATCAAGAAATCCAAACTAATCCCATCCATAATCCACTCAATCCTATCCAATATCCAACTAATCCTATCCATTGTCCCACAACTCCACCTCTTCATGAGGGGATCATTGCCCCCATTGAACACATAGATAAGACAAGCAATCATGATGAGCATACTGGCAATAGAGTTGTACAAGATCTTGATCACATTGAGCATGAGGATAATCAAGTCATGATGGATCACATTGAGCATGAGGATAAGGAAGTCATGATAGATCACATTGAGCCTATAATTTATCAAGAGATGATAATCATAGATAAGGAGAATACATAAAAATCCTATCATTTTGGTCCAACCACCTTCATCCAAATTAGCCTTTTTGTAGATGAGCAAGTTAAAAATTCTAATGGGTCCTAATTATCTAAAGATGGGTCTACATTCTATTTCAAAAAGCAACAAATATCTTATTGCAAACAAAATCTGTCACATCATGGGCTACAAAGGAAAGGGATTACACATCCATGAGCAAGGCATTCTTAAACCTGTACTAATGTATATTAATCATAGACATAAAGGCATTGGCTACAAGCCATATAATGATGTTAGTGATCCTTTTATGATTGTTTGGGCAACCTCATCTAATGCAAACATCAAAATAGAGGCCAATCATATCTCCTATAATAATCTTGTTGTCATTAATCCTTTCACCCCCACCTCCAACCATCCCATCAAACTTCACCTCTCACATCCTAAACCCTTTGATTTGGACCAATAAGATTATACATCGTATCAATCAAAGAGTCACATCGAAGCAAAGGATTGACATCAAGCATCAAATAAGAAACAAGTAAAAAATCAAAATCAAGCAAAAGATCCAAATGAATCCACAAGGTGGCATGAATTCAACTGTCAAAAAAGAATCCACAAAATGATATGGATCCCAAAGCCAAGTGAAGAACTAAATCTGATCAAAGAAGAATGTCACAAGGAAGCAATCAATCAAAAGCCATGCATTACATACAACAGGTGTCCACCACCTCCATAATTATTATTGATCCTGGTATGTAAAACTTTATGATCCAATAAGATATATGGTCCTAATCCTAATACTAATCCCAAATCCAAATCCACATCTCCTAAATTCAACCCCACCTTCCTATTGCCACATCCCTCATCCCAATCCAAATATCAACTCCGCATCCCAATCCATAATTTCTGAATCCAAACATCCAAATCAAAAATCCCCATCTAAGCACCCTAATCCTAAATCCAAGAACCCAAAATCTCAAATTTGTTATATCCCAATAACAACACTTTACCATAAGGGCTATGCTGGAACCCTATCAATATGTTCACATTCAAATAAAGCCAACCCAACTATCAAAGATCATCATAACACCTGTAGATTGTACATCAATGAAATGATCTTAGCAAATTAATTACACAAAGCAGACTATTATTGAAATGTCATGACCGAAGCTTCCAAATCGACTGCATCACATAGGTGGGCCTTTAACACTTGAAGCAACAACAAAATTAAAAAATTAAAAAATTAAAAAAATAAAAATCATTTAAAAAAAAAATCAAAAGAGTAAAATGAAAAAAATTGTCCATGCCAAAAACCACTCTTGTGGCACCTTGGACAAGTACCATGATGAAAACATGTTTACAAGTGTCGTGTGAATCAAATGTCTTTGTGAACCTTACACTTGGGGGCAACCTTCTTCCCTTAACTCATCCTATCCATTCTCCATCTTACCTATCCCTTCCATTTTACCTATCCATCCCATCATACCCACCCATCATATCCACATAACCATTTCCTCATACCTGTCCATCCTCCCTTCCTAGATTTGATCTTGATAAGGGCATGAGCATAATTCTAAAACATGCTTTGGAAACTTCTTGGCATATTCTATCTTTTGCAACAAATCCTACAATCTATTTTCATTATAGTGCAACGTCATTGAGTAGCATATATAGAGTGGGGGCATGTTACCCTTATGCGACGTAGTCCTTGGAGATCACATCCTAAACCCCTCATTTCATCTCTCATGAATTTGCCATCCCTCCCACCCACTTTCAATGATCCCTCAATCCTTCCATCTAATCCTCCCTTCATCCTTGTCCCTATATTTGGTTTTCCCTTGTCATTGTTTCCACCATTGATACATCAATCCCATATAAAAAAAAATAGAATACCTAAAACCAATCTATCAATCCAACCAAATACAAGAAATCCAAATCCATATCATAATCTAGTGTAACTATCCTAGCATCACAATCCAAATATAGCTACAAAGAAAAACAAAAATCTAACCAAATCTAGCCAAGCAATCCATCACTCATCCACAAGAATTTATAGCCTTTGTTCCCCATCTTGCTACAATTCTTGTACAAATAACTACCTTATCATTATTATTGAGATATATTGTTCCTAATCCTTACATTTTTCTTGGGATATATCGTTCCCAAATCAACAACCCTATCATCATTATTAAATCAAATCAATCTTTGAATTTTAGCTTGACCAAAGGAAAAATCTCATTTGTTTATTGTTTATGTGGATGTTTGCTTAGATTTTTCTATTTTTGCTTGCTTGCATGTTTCTCATTTTTCTGACATCTTTGTAGTCCTTAGGGCATTTCATAAAAATGACATCATGGCCTTTCATATCATGTGTCATATGTCATATACTTACTTGTGACTTTTTCTTTTGGATCAGTCCCATAGCATATGGCAATCATGTCACCATGGTTTTTCCATATCACATGGTGCATCCTATCATATGGTACAACAATATTAGGTTGCTCACAATAGTTAGCATCTTGTGCAAGATTAATATCATGTACCTCAACAATCTCCATTCACTTCCTATCATATCCAATCCACCTTGCCCTTCATCTTTCATCCCCTTATCATTAACATTCATCATCCATTATTCCCCTTCATCTACTAATTTGCACGACTTTCATTTTTCATCCACCACCGCTAACTATCTCTTTTTCATCATCACTAATTCCATCCATCATTCACAACTAACCCTCTTAACATCCATGTTTTTCATTCATCCCTAGCATCTTTACTAACTCTCTATTTCATTGATTTTGAGAACACACCTATGTTATTCAAACCCGCTTGTCCTCTTGAGGGGGCATCCCTTTACTTAATCATCCAAAATCAGGATTGACAATTTGAATCCAAAAATCCCTCTAGGCATTGAAGTATCAAACTAATCTTAATCATCCAATCCAATCATAAATAATCAATCAAATTAATCAACTTCAATCAATCCAATCAATCGAGTCTTAAAATCAACATCCCAACCCTTGGGGCATATTATCACCAATGTTGTCTCACCAATTGTATATATCTACTTTCTTTGAAACACCATTGCTTCTTTTAGTCACAACATCTATGTATGGAGAAAATTGAAATGTAAATAAGAAGCATAAAATACCCTATTCCAACTCTACATAACCTTCAAAGAATGATCACAAGATAGTAACAATAAAATCAATGCAAAATAACAAAGACATTACCACAAGTGATTTGTATTCCTCGGTTTTAAATATGTGGATTGCTTAATTACTTTGCATAACCTTAATTCCAAAAACGTGAATGGATATGTGCTCAATGATAGCGGATATGGATGCTCAAAGCTAAATGATTGTGGAGGGTTTGTGAAATGGAAGATGGACACATTTATAGCTTTCACAGGATATTGATTAATGGTGGAGAATAATTGAATGGATCGACAGATGAGATAAATTGAGAGGACATGAAGGATGTGCATGTGACATGTGTTCATGCAAAAAAGCTTGTTTTAAAGAGTTAATTGCTTTCATGGATAATAAAACTGATTTGATTTTCATAAATAGAATTGATTTTTTCCATTTAATGAATTGATTGATAAAGATAAAGATTTAAAAGCTAAGTTAACTCAATCTTTGATATGACTTCTTAAATGCAAATGGATTTGAGAGGATAGAAATAAATAAATAAATTATTTAATTCATATGCATGAAGAGTGATTTATGGTGAGAAGAAATATTATTAGAATTAAATAAATAAATTTATTTAATCATGTGCATGATGAGAGAAAAAATAAGATAAATAAAATATTTTATTTTATTTATCTGTGAGAGAGGAAAATGTAAAAGTCAACTAAATAAATCATTTTAATTTATTTAATTGTGGAGGAAACATTAGCTAATTGAATAATAAAAATATATTTAATTATTGTGGATAAGAGGAATAAAATTGATGAATTAATTAAATAATAATAAATATTTAATTAATGTGAAATTTAGGATTAAAATGGATGATTTAATTAAATAATTAAAATTATTTAATTAAAGTGGATTAGAAGAGTAAAATTGATGAGATGTTAGATTTAATTAAATAATTAGTAATTATTTAGTTAATGTTGTAAGGGGAATTAAATTGATGAGAATGATATGAAAATGATGAATTTAATTAAATAATAAGAATTGTTTAATTAATGTTGATTAGAAGAAATGATGAGGAAATGATGTGAATAGTGACATGGAATGCGTTAGTCATTTTTAGGTGTCTACATTTTGCCCCTCTTTGAGATAATGTGTTTTATGACATTGTTTCAAAGAATTGATAGTGATATGAAAAAATTACTGATAGTTGTGCCCTAATGTATTGAGGGATAGAGGTAGGGTGCCCTCTCGAGAGGTTGGCCAGGAAAAAAAACAATTTACTGGTTGAACTCTTGATAGGAAGGATAGGCTAGGGTGAGTAGAATGGAGATGAAAGACATGTTTGAATGAAGGAAAAAAGGGTATGAAAGCTGTCAAGATGAAGAATTAAGGTAGGTGGGATGAAGAATCAGGGCTTGGGGGGAGATTAGGGTTTTGTAGGCTACAAATAGGACAAGGGGGTCACTTTCAACTCATTTTCACTCTAAGTTAGATTCACTTTAGAGCTTAAGAGATCCAGAGCATTAGGAGCATGAAGCAGTTGTAGAGATGGTGGGCATTTGGAGGGCTAGTCATCAAGCGGAGCACGTACGGACCTACCAGTGGCTAGTCGGAGTGCCTACGGTGGTATGTATCTAACCTTTGGGTCCTAAGGGTAGAATTAGATAGCATTTATTAGGCCTAGAAAGTCATGTAATAAAAGATGCAAGTATAGGGTTTTGGCACAAATGATAGGTAGTTTGGTGCTTTTGATGCACAATAGTGTAAATGATGAGCGCAATGGCACTTTTGAAAAAGCAGGTCGTAAATGATAGTCAGAATGGCACTTTTGATGGCATCAGGCAGAAATGTGCAAGTGATAGTATAGGTTTGTAATTGATAGGCAAAATGACACATATTAGGAAAAGAAATTGCTTCTGATAAAAAGAGTGACACTTTTGATTAGCAGAATGACACATATGATTAACAATTAGGCACTAGTGAGAAAAGAGGCTGCAGGTGACAAACAAAATGGCACATATGATAGAATTAGGGTTTTAGAGCTTTTTCAAAGTGGCTGACAAATATTGTGTGATGGATGTAGGAGGTACTTCAGCCGTTGATGTCTCAGGAGTGTCATCATGCGATGATGGATCTCTTAGCTAATTTGACAAAGGATAAGTAGATGTTTCTAGGTGCTATGGGATTATGGCATGTTTCTCATATGTCCCAAATTAGAGCACACCGAGTGATGATGATAGTGTTGGTGGAGCAGTGGCATAGCGAGCATAGTTTGTTCTTGTTGCCAACTGGGGAGATCACTATCATACTTGAGGATGTTTGGAGGATACTGCACATCCTGATACATGGAGAGTGGGTGGTATATGACACTAACACTAGGGAGAGTGCATTGGATATATTGCTAATGACCCATGATTTGGGTATTGAGGATGAGGAGATCAGGTCATGTTAGATGCAAATGAGGGTTGATAGGTGACATTGTTCTTAGTTGGGCTTATTGGAGGGGTGTTGATGCCTGAGGTCAAGGGGATTTTCAATTGGATGGGGCTGTGTTTTGTTGCAAATATGTGCCTAAGCAGTGTTGTCATTGATGTCAACATATTCTTGTTGTCATTGGTGTCAACTGTGCCTTATTTTGTTGCCTGTTAAAGAGATTGGAATGTTGAGGATATTGAGAAAATTAATGAAGACTCAATGTTCACAGACCATATGGCTATGTAGAGGATTGTTAGAGGTTGTTCTAGTTAAGAATTGAGAAGTTCGCATGAAGATTTGAAGAAGTTATGGCCTTCTGAATAGAACCAGATTTTACTGTGTTCAGAAGAGACATAGTGACAGAAAGTTGATCTGGATTGCTCTGTAGTGAAAAATTATGGTCTACGGATCTGAAGGCATGTTTGGGAAGTTAGTGTGTATCATCAACTCCAGTGGTTCATGGTTTGGAGGTCCGGAATCTATCTTTCTAGTTTGACAGTCATGGCAGACATTGTTCTTGAGGTTCTAGAGGAAGATACAAATAATTCTGGTAATTTGGTATAGAGTGGATGATATTGGTGAATTCAATGTGCTTGTGGAGGTCTCTGGATCATGTGGCTACTATGTTGGAGGTCTGCATTGAAGTTTGAGCTTGTTGTTGAAGATTTCTTCTTTGAGGTTATTATTCTTCCCAATTCCTGGCCGACTAGATCTTCCTAGCGTGTTGCGGATGATCTAAGAGCATTTTATGAAGCATGGCGTATGTGTAGAGGAAGATTCAAGTCTCAGTTGTGTTTGGCCGATAGTGTAATGATTTGCGTTAAGTTTAGCCGACCTTGTTGATCAATACTTGTTGAAGAGTTGTTGAAAATCATCCTTGTACGAAATGAATTAAATCTGAAGAAAGGATCTAAAGCAGGGCGGAGAAGAAGAGGAGCAAAAGGAGTATAGAGTGAAGAGTTAGTGAAGAAGAATTTGAAGATAGAAGCAGAAGTTTTTGTGAGCCTTCAAAGGGACTGAATCATACATGAATATAGATGCTATTTCTCACTTTATTATCTCTGTGTAAATCATAATTCCCTATAGGCAGTGAGCCTCTTTTTGAGCAGTGAGCTCTGGGTAGTGCACCCAAAGGCATGTGCCTTCTATTTTCTTAAGTACTTTTAACAAGGTACACATTTTTGTGGGTTAACCCCCACTGTGGTTTTTCCCTTAACCAGGTTTTCAACGTCAAAAATTTCAGTGTTGTATGTTGTTTCTGCTCATGTGTTGATGTTTACATCATTAATTTGTTTGTAAATTAAGAAAGAAGATTAAAAGTGTAGAAAAGGTTAAAGTTTAGGGATAATTGATTCACCCCCCTCTCAGTTGTCTAGACTAATTCCAACACATTTTAGAGCAGATGATGGGTGAGGGACTGTTCTATGCACGGGCACCATGTGTATTGGGCCAGTTATATCATGACATGCACCAGGTAGTCTATAGATATGGCTCTACCTTAGCCTATAGAGTGACATTGCTACATGTGTCGGCTTGGGAGCATATAACAGTTACACAACCTATATCGGTGAGGAGGAGACCTAGATTACCATATGTGTACTTTTATAAGGGTGCTATGACACAGTAGTGAATGGGGAAGATAACTTACTAGAGACGAGTATTAAATGAGATGGATATAGTTATTTAGATGCCATGGAAGGATTGTGAGATCTGAATAGATGGCGTAGAGCATTTGATGTACTGCAGATAGGTGAGATATCTGATTGGGAGGACCACATACATTATAGAGAGGTAAATGTTGGATAGGATACTATGTCAATTTGGTTTGCCCTAGCTAGTGCCAGTGCAGGAGGCTATTTATGCATGTACTCAACAAGAGGTGGGTGAGTGGGGACCTGAGATCATTGTGGATGCATCATTAGCAGACTTTGAGTCTCTTGTACTAGCATAGTGGGATCCAGTTGTAGGAGGGGCTGATCTAGGTACGTCCCTAGAGTATGACGCATGGTGGTTGGCTCACAGGCTATTGCGGTTAATAGTGCCAGGTGAGGTGGTGGGGGTGACAAAGGCCTAAAGGAGAGCTGAGTGCAAGGGGGATAATAGTTAAGCTAGGTAGATCTTAGAGACAATGATGGAGGATAGAGGAGGTGGTAGCAGTAGAGGTTGCGATGGGAGATGTGCCAGAGGTGGTTGTGGAGGATGCTCCGATGGAGGAGAAGGGGGAGGAGGGTAGATAAGAGGAGGTTGATGCAAAGAGATAGGATGAGGAGATGGGAGTACAAGATGAGGAGGAGGATATGAGGATGCAACTAGCTAGAGCCTTATCTGAGACACTCTGTAGCTAGAGGTAGAGAGACTATAGGGGTTATTAAAATAAACTATATTATAGAGAGATGTCAAGATACATTGGTGACAAAAGATGGAGTTTGTTGTAGTGAGGCTCTAATAGGAGCGAGATGAGGCTTGAGAAGCACTACATGGATATGCACTAGCACAGGTACCCGTGGATGGTGAATTGACACAGGTTATGGCAAAGAGAGATGTAGTAGTAGCCCTGAGACTTAGAGTTGAGACATAGATGTATCAATATAGGTAGGAGAGATACTTAACTAGAGTAGTGATAGGAGTAGACCAGCTGCCTATGGCATTGGTTACAGAGATGGCTAAAGTACAACAGGATGTGGTGCAGGTGACATGAGAGGCAAAGTACTATAGAGGCTTATATCAGAGTGTGGTGCTTGCATACCAGCAACGACCTAGTTTTGATGCACGGAGTTGATTAGGGCCTCCTCTAGTAAATTAGGGGGACCAGTGATGGGACCACCACTGGTATGACCATCAGGGGCACAACCTCCACCTACGGGACCACAACCATTAGATTTAGGGGTGAAGCCCTCAAAGGGGAGCTCCTCATGATTTGTATATATTGTATATGATGTATATGTTGAGTCAAAAAATGTGTGCACCGCTATTTTACACTTAGTTTAGCACCCGGGTGGACCGATTTAATGTTTACACTTGTTTATTAGGACCTATTATAACACGTTTTTGAGCATTAAGCTAATTCTTGATCCCGATGCACAAAACCCAGAAATTAATTTTAAGGCATGACTAAGGACACTTTAAGTACCTTATCTCAAAAGTTTGGGGCTAAGGGACTAGGGCACCCAAGCGCCCTTGTCCTCCTTTTAGCCCTGACCTAAAATGTGGTTTGTCAACTTCAGACTTCTTAAAAGGTTCCCAATGTTGACCTCATGTGGTTTAATTCTCTGGAAATCAATGGGAATGCATATAAAATTAATTTAAGTCATTCATTTGAACATCTCTAAGCTCTCTCTAACTTCTTGAAGGATTCTTATTCTCTCTCATGCTCCCTAATCTTCTCTACAGCTCTCTATTATGGATTATTGTTGGGGCACTAACATATTGCAGGTCTTGTGAAGATCTTTGGGCTATGCCAACTTCTTGATTCAAGTTGTGACATCACTTCAAGCATGCTAGGGTTTTCATGCTCATGGTGACTTCTTTCCTTCATGCTTCATGTTAGCATTCGATTCTACTTCATATTTGCCTCTGCCCTCCTAGGGCACGTGCTCTTTATTAATCATCATTACTATTATGGAGATGGAAACACCATTCATGGGGATTAATTGAGGCAAGATCCTAAATAGAACTGAACCATTTTCCTTCTTACATGTGTGTAGGTCAAAAGAACAGGTTTCAGAAGATGATCTCTGGAAAGAAGACAAAGCTTACTGGTACAGACCTAATAGAGACAATAGTTTCTGTAAACCCTAACCTGGGACCAGGGCACCCAAGCACCCTTTTCCTTGGAATTTTGGCCTCTGAATCCAGGTTCTAAATCATTCCTTTACCTCGGTTGTTCATTTAGTTTCTGGGTTATTGCTTCCGATAGTCTATTTTACTCCAATCTTTGTCAATTAGGGTTTCTTGTCTTGATCCTAGTTTGATTGATTGGATTTGGTAAATTCCTTCTATCTACAAAAAAAGGGTGGAACCCTTGTAGTTTGTCTCTCCTTCAGAGGTAGAAGCCAAGCTTGGTTTGTGCCCCAATTTTTTGTAGAAGAGGGTTTGACCTAGTTTGATCCATTGAGCTAGTCTCACTTTTCTACTAAACATTTTGGTGAACCCATCATTTATTACACTTTGGCATCCCTCTTGCATCAGATCTGAGCTATTTTCTGCCCTATATCTGATTAGATTCAATTCATTCATCATTTTTCATAGTTACATAGCTTAATTTTGCATTATTCCATTGTTAGGGTTTGAAAAAATCTTGCATTTATAGGAAATCTCACTAATCTTCAACATAGGGTTTGTAGATTAATGTGTTGTTTCAAATCTTGTTGCATTATTGGGTTAATTAAATGGATTTAATTTTCTTCACCTTATCATCCTTTCTATTTTAGAGCATTTTTGCATTTGTTTGCATTGAAAAAGATGAAAAATCAAGCATTTTAGGCTTTCAAGAAGGCGTATTTATGCATTGTGGTGGTGCCCACCTAGATTTCGGGTTTCAATTATTCATCTGCATGCATTTTCTTTCAAACCCAAAAATTCTAAGTCCCTTGGCCTCCTGAATTGCATGCATGTATCTTTGTATATACATGCAAGTTCAAATATACATTCGGGCATACAAGACAGTTTGTATGTTCAATCGGCTTTAAAAAGTGCAAAAATGGTTGTATGCATATCGGGCTTGTATGTGGCTTGTAGATGCATATCGGGTTTAGAAAATATGCTTGTATGTCGTAGATTCTCAGAATATTCTGTGCTTGTATGTTGGGTTGCATGTATGTTTTGTGTTGTATATTCAATATACAACAACTAGATACAATGGAAACATGCAGGCAAAAGATGCACTGGCAGCATACAAGAAGAAATATGCAAAGTCGGATGTACAAAGGGTCATCGGCTAGACAAGCCTCGTCAGCAGCCAAGCTAAGGATCTCCCCGACGACCGATGCACATACAAGTCGCATTGTATATGCGACATACAAGCAGCAAGTAAAGGTAAGATACAAAGGGTGGGGCCCACCGATTGCACATGTATGCGATTGTATGTTTGCACATGCAATCGAACATACATTCCTAATATACAAGGCCCAGACCTGAAATGAATATGCATTCTGGTTAATAAAAGTAGGAGTCAAAGGTGAATGTATGTTTTCCTTGTATGTTTGCATTTGTATACGCGATATACATTGGTTATATGCATTTACGACATACAAGCTGGACCCGATTTAAAAGTCAAATTTGGCAAATCTAAAGTTGGGGTCCGCGACTTGTATGTTAGGTGCTGGTATGTGCCGATATACAATGAGTAGTGCAATGGAATAAATACAAGCTGGATTTCAAAGTATTTCAAATTTGCCTCATAATTGTGGTGAAGTCCGGAGGTTGTATGTTGCATTTGTATATGCAATATACAAGGAAATGTACAAGAAAGGAGGATACAAGCTGGACCCGAATATGATTGCAATTTGTTCTATAAGGGTTTGGGGTCCACCTTGTATGTTTGCGATTGTATGTATATGCAATCTTACATACAATTGCATGTAAATAGGTGAAAAACTTGGCAAAATAAGAGAGGGAAAAGTCAGCGATGGCAAAAAGACACCTAAGTGGCATGATTTAATTGGTCAACAACTTTTTAAAGTGATTTGAGGCTGTGGATTTCAGCGATAGGGAGGAAATCGACGGTTCTATTTCAAAGTTTTTAGCGAGGGATTTCTTTGTTTCTGTAGCTATTTTTCGAGCGGGAAAAGATTGCAGCATGCGAGGCTGCTACATTCCAAGAAACCATGGGTGGCTGGGCCATTAATGGCGAATTGCAGAGGCATGGCCAGTGAGTAGATTGGCCAACTACCAATTTTAATGGGAATTTATTCGTGTGGTGGCGCATTCCCCAAGTTCAACCACTCCCTGCCTCTTCTCCTGCTTGCTGCATTGAATATTTTTGGGCACCATTCTGATGGTGCAATGTATCTGGCAAATTTTTGAAATGCCTTGTAATTATTGCCGAGTAGACAGTCTTGCTATAAAATGCAAACTGTATTACTCATTTAGGTTGTTGAAGACTTGGGCATTTTTTGGGAAAAATAATGAAAAACAGAGCATTTCTTGGCTGTTTTATCTCTATTGGAGTTTATGAGTTGCATTTTGAATGCATGTTGCACATATTTTCAGTTTATTGTTGTTTTATATGAAAAATGCTTTCTTTGGATGTGTTTAGTTATCTATCTCCATTTGTTGTATGCATCCCTTCTTTTGAATCTAGTTGCTAAGGGTTTCTAAGATTCTAGGATAAAGATTTTTCTGTATTGCATGCTTGATCTTTCAACTTCGATTGAAGGAGTGGATTAAACTGTTTTAGGTTAAGTATGAAGAAGAATGTATGTCAGCAGGGATATGTGTAAGTAGAGGCAGCTAAATACTCAGTCTTGGGTGGTGTTTGTAAGGCAAATACCAAGTCTTGCCCCCTTGAAACTTGAATGCCAGTGCAAATCATTCATTTGTATACATCTAGTTGACTCCTTGCCTTGAGATAGGCACCAGTCTGCTTCTTGTGTAGTAGTTATGATCCAAAACCCCCTGTCTTGCATCCAAAAATATTATTACAAATCTTTCCATAATTCCAACCTATTAGTTGTAAGAGTAGAATTAGGACCCCTACATACTCTCATCCTTAGACAGTAAGATATGTTTAAGAACATTGCCAAACTTGTGACTTATCACCCAAATCTTGGTCCAAACATGAGAGTATTCTACCTGTTGTTGTAAAGCTATTTTTTTTTTCATTGGGCGAGTCACAGGTTAAATCTTTAGCTATAGGGATACCCCCCTTGGTGCGGCGGAACCAGAAGTGAAGGGGAGGCAGCTTACGCAACCTCCTGTATTAGTTGGTTGAATCTGCCTATGCATTGGAACTGGCAAACCCTTTGCCGATTCGGAAGGAAACCCAACACATTGTTTCATTGCATATGTTGAAGATCGTCATAGAAATGCCTTAAATTTCTAATTTTACATCAGATCTGATCAAAATTTCATTATTAATCAATTCATGGTGTTTCATCTTGCATTTAAAACTCTCATTTGCTAGGGTTTTGTTGAAAAAAGTTACACTTTTTTTAAAAACCTAGTCAAATTCAAAACCCAGGGTTTGTAATTAAGATTTTATTTCAGATTTTTTTGCTATCATTTACATTTCAAATCTGATCTTGCATTTCTGTAACATGGCATAGATGTCATTTGTGTTCAAAAATAATTCTTGCATTGAAAAAATTGTGGTTTAGGAAGTAAGCATTCAAAATCTAGGGATTTGATAGTAAACCCTAGATATTCTTGCATTTAGTGCATCTTTATCAAAACAAGGTTTTGTAAATCATTGTTGAATTCAAGTGGATACATCATTTAGGCACTTCTATTGCACATACTACACATCCTACATTTTCAAGACTTAGTTGTTGTGGTTACCAAGAATATCACATTTTTGGAAGACCCCGCTTCTCTTGCACTTGTAGGTCTTTAATTGCAATCTCATTGGGATATTGGTTGCACTTGGTTAATAAATTGTGCATTGCTGTTATATATCATATTTGCATATAATAAACAAGGCATTTCATTATGGCTTTTTCTTGTTTGGAATCTTTGCATGCATATAACATAGATCTTGAAAATTTTTCTAAACTCATTAATATACATCCTCACATTTTAGACATGGCAGCCATGTATGATATATCTCATGATGATGATAAATCACTAAGGCATGTGATGGAGACTTAGCTTTGCCTACTTCACTCTATGATTTGGATCCTTCTCCCAAAAAAGAAGACATTTTGGTGCAAGAGGATGAAATCATTGACAATGTTGAGTATACTACTTCTATTCCTACCATAGCACATGATAGTTCTATGGTTAATACCCTTGATCTTCCTCCTTTGATTGAATGTTCAAGTACCTTGGATATCACTAAGGATGTGAAGACCATGGACATTTCTCCTTTGGTTGAATGTTCAGCCTCTTGGACATCACTGAGGACACAATCATCAACAATAATTTTAACAACACTTTACCCTCCCTTCATTCCAATGTTATCCCTTCAAAAGATGAAGCATTAGTGGATGAGGAGCGGTCTCTCACATTAAATCCCTTCAAGATGGATGTTGAGCCTACTCAAAATGAAAATAATGTCAATTCAATCATCATTAATAGACTTATTTCACCCACTATGGGGATGGTGATAAAATCATTGTGCATGAGGCACCTAATATGCCTTCTCACATCAAACTGATGATTGCGGTCCAAGGTGATCTAACACCACCTTGACCCCTAGGTTACATTCTTAATTATGCAAAACAAATTACTCAAACTAATCAAGGTGTTCAAAATGTGTTGTAGCATCACACGATTTCTCACACATATAACACCCACAATAAATGTAAGCACACACCAAGTACACCCATCTCTCTTCCACCTTCTCAACCTATCCTACATTAAGCACCTCATCTTCCTCCACATATTAGTAAAGAGTATGATCTTGTTGAGTAGCTCTGCACTACTCCGGCTAAGATCTCTCTATGGGATTTAATACAAACATCACCTACATACCACATAATGCTCCATGAGGCTCTACAAAAGGTAGTTGTTCCACCTTCTGTTAGACTGAATGATGTAGCATCTCTGTTAGATTATATGCAGGCGACAACAACTGATATATTAATTCAACAAAATGAATTAACTCCCATAGAGCTACAAAATGAAAATGAGCCTCTCATGATATTTGTCATGATGGGTAATATGAGGATAAGACACACTATGATTGATGGTGGTTCAAGTCTTAATGTTTGTGGAATAGATTTGTTAAATAAACTCAATATCGATAAATCTCTAATGCAACGAGATACACTCAACATTAATGGCTTTGATAATGTTAGTAGGACATCATTGGGTACTATTACCTTACCTCTTAGGTTGGACCTAAGACAATGCCTACTCGACAATGCCTACTCTTATCCATGTCATGCCTAACACTCTTTCATACAATCATCTTCTTGGTAGACTATGGATTCATGCCATGGGGGTGGTCCCGTCTACCCTTCATCATTCAATAAAGTTCATCTTTGAAAACAAGGTACATACAATTAAAGTTGATACATTTCTAGAAAGTTGTTCGAAAATGGAAGCGAGACATCAAACTCCTTTAAGTAGTTTTATCCCTTCTTTACCACTATTCTTCATTGCTAACAATAGTGTTGGTTAGTATAGTGTCGGTCCTTCGAATGCATTATCGATGACGATTGGGGTTCATTAGACTTTACACCCTCCTTTGTAGGTGAGTATAAAGTATCACCCTCACACTCTAAGATCTCGAAGGTAAATATAATTTCTTCAACACTTAAGAAACTTAAACTTAACAGTAATGTCAATGGAACTTTTGATCTTGATGATGATCCACCTACTTCTATAGAAATGGTAGCCACTTGTAATAAAGTATCATCTCAACATAATGAATCATCTCCTTCTAATATATGTCATGGAAATGAATTAGTATCTTTAGATTTCAACCCCCATGGGCTTGTTGAAACAAAGTTTGCTCATCCTCACCATGATAAAGGGAATAATCCTTCTTATTCAGCATATAATCACACTTATAAAAACAATAGAGCTTGTCATATGACCTCTCTTCTTCCTTCAGATTTGGAGAAGCATTATGGGCTTGGATTCAAGATTCTTTCAAAGCAAGGATACAATGGAAATGGGTTAGGATGTAAAGAACAAGGAATTAAGGTTACTGTGGAACCAACACCGCACTTGTCTAAAGTAGGTTTGGGTTTCTAGCCTTCTCCTACATTCTCTCCACCATGTTCTCAAGAAAAAAGATTACTTTCTATGCCAAGCAAGCCTTCTCTTCTATCTCAACAAAAAGGATTACTTCCTACTCCTCCTATATCTTCTCTTCTATCTCAACAAGAGTGTATTTTGCAGAGTTTACTCAAAAACAACATAATCACTCTTCCTACTCCAAAACACAAAAGATTCAACAAAATAATCATTCATCACCTCATTATTGTACATATCATTGAGCACTTGGCCATTCCACTAACGAATGTCGAGTCTTGGGTGATAAAATTCAACAACTTCAAACAAGGCTTGGTTCTAACACTTCTCACCATGTTTCATGTAGTCCCTAGAGCCCCTTGTCCTCCATCCATTTTATAGTCAAGTTGGGGGAGGATAATTTGTTGTAGGATGGCTTGCAAGAGTGGTCCCTTCTTCTCATTCGTGTTATATTTGTATGTAATGTTATCCCTGTATTTTGATGTTGTGGTTCTCCCTTGAGACCCTTGTTAGCACAAAGGTACAAGGAGTAAGAACACGTTGTGTCATTCTTCTATATGTATCATCACTCTTCTATATGTTGTGATGTGTAATTTCATTATTTTTCTTGGATTATTTAGCATCCTTTCATGTTGATTCAATTTATGTGTACCTTCATGTGATCTTTCTTCCATCATCTTCATATGTATATGTCACCTTGTTGCAATGCTCGCCATCATACCATGACTACACAAGCCATTGTGCATCATGCCTATAAGAATAGCTTTGGTTTTCTCATATTGGGGGCAACCCCTTTTCATGATGTAGATTTTGAAAACATATATCATTTGGGCATGTGCTTTTAGAAAGATCTCATGCCTATTTTGTATTTCTTCCTCACTCTACCTTAAAGACGATTGCTCCCTAATGGAGTTAACAATCACTTTAAGGTGGGGGCATATATCATTCTATGAGTCTTACTCTCTTCTTTCTATCTAAACACTTGTTGATTATCTTTGTTACTACACTCTCTTAGAAAGGATTATGGCTAACTTGGAAACAAGATCTTGAGTCTATCTTGTTCTCCTAAGTTGAATCTCCTTGCATGTTTGGGAGAAGGGTTGTGCCACCAACTAGAGTTTAGTAGTAAGGTCACTTCACCTTCTTATTTTGTAAGACTTCGTGTGTATTCCCTTGAGTGGAAACACTTTCCTTTTGATATGGTGTGTATGATGTATTTGTACTTCTCCTATGCTTCTTCTTATTTCTAACTAACCCCTTAGCATTCTTCTTTATTACATCTTGGGGGATGATGCATGGTGATTGAGACATCACTTAGATCGAGGTCTCCTTTGTCATGTTGACTCAAGATATTCCGCATTACATTTCTTATGATTAATGTATGGTATGTGTATTCAATCATGTATTCAATGTGTATTTATGTATACTCTATGCCTTAGGTGTATACTTTGTGTCAAGCATGTATACTTTGTCTATGACATGTATACCTTGTGTATGACATCCATGTTTTGTGTATCGTATGTATACATTATGATTTCTCAAGTGTATGCCTCGTGTATGTCTTGTCTTATCTCATGTTTTCTAAGTGCTTCATATGTGAGTGAATTATGTTGAATGTGTCTGATGTGTATGAAAATCATCATAGATTCCTAGGATCCTAAACTTGGAGGCTTGATTACCCCTCAATTTTGGTGACATTCTATGGATTCTATTATCCTATGTGTTTACAACCTTAGAATCCTAAGCTTGGAGGCTTAATCACCCCTCAATCTTGGCAGAATTATTTGGACTTCTCTGTCTTGTGTGTTTGAATCCATCCTTTAGTAATGACTTAGAATGTAAGTTCATACCCACACTAAAGTGGGCGCTAAATATTGAGTTGTAAAATGTGTACACCATTTTACACTTAGTTTAGCATCCAGGTGGACCTAAAATGATTACACTTGTTTATTAAGACCTATTATAACACCTTTTGAGCATTAAGCATGTAATTCTTGATCCTGATGCACAAAACCTAGAAATTAACTTTAAGGCATGACTAAGGACACTTTAAGTACCTTATCCCAGAAGTTTAGGGCTAAGGGACCAGGGTACCCAAGCGCCCTTGTCCTCCTTTTAGCCCTGACCTAAAATGTGGCTTGTCAGCTTGGGACCTCTTAAAAGGTTCCCAATGCTGACCTCATGTGGTTTAATTCTCCAAAAATCAACAAGAATGCATATAAAAGTAAGTTAAGTCATTCATTTGAATATCTCTAAGCTCTCTCTAACTTCTTGAAGCATTCTTATTCTCTGTCATGCCTTCTACTCTTCTCTACAATTCTCTATTGTGGAGTAGTATTGCGACACTAACATATTGCAGGTCTTGTGAAGATCTTTTGGCTACACCAACTTCTTGAATCAAGTTGTGATGTCACTTCAAGCATGCTAGGGTTTCCATGATCATCGTGACTTCTTTCCTTCATGCTTCATGTTAGCATTCCATTCTACTTCAGATTTGCCTCTACCCTCCTAGGGCATGCACTCTTTATCAATCATCATTGCTATTGTGGAGGTGGAAACACAATTCACAGGGCTTGACTGAGGCAAGCTTCTAAATAACACCCAACCATTTTTCTTCTTACATGTGTGTAGGTCAGACGGACAGGTTTCGGAAGATGATCTCCAGAAAAAAGACAAAGCTTATTCGTACAGACATGACAGAGACAATAGTTTATGTAAACCCTAATCTGGGACCACGGTGCCCAAGCATGCTTGTCCTTGGCATTTTGACCTCTAAATCCAAATTCTGAATCATTCCTTTACCTTTGTCATTCATTTAGTTTCTAGTTTTTCGCTTCTGATAGTCTATTTTACTTTGATCTTTGTCAATTAGGGTTTCTTGTCTTAATCTTAGTTTGATTGATTGGATTTGGTAAATTCCTTCTATATACAACAAAAGGGCAGAACCCTTGTAGTTTGGCTCTCCTTTAGAGGTAGAAGCCAAGCTTGGTTTGTGCCCCAATGTTTTGTAGAAGAGGGTTTTGTTGCATATGTGTTTTCATTGATGTCAACAGTGCTATGTTGTGGAAGGTTGGAAGTGGAAGTGATGTTAACAGAGATGATGTCAAGAATGGTATGATGTGCTGATATGATGTAATGATCAAGTATGTTCAAAGTTGCCAAAGGATAGTGATGATCAAAGGAAAAGACAAAGGAGCAATGACTAGAGATGGATCAAAGAAGTCATGAAGTGAAGGGTAAGGTGATGAAAGTCATGTACTATGTCTAATGATTGGATCAATATCATATGTACATAATTGTACCTTATCTTTTGAAGCTCATATACAAAGGTTGTGCTAGCATGAAGATTCTTGTTGTGCTGAAAAGAGTTGTGTTTGTTGTGTATGGTGTTGTGAATGAAGTCTCTGATGTTATGAATATTGTATTCATTGTTTCTTGATGAAAAACATTGCTTAAGTTTTTAAAGAAAGATTTAGGAAGTCTAAGGCACTGGAGTTTGCACTGAAGTAGCTCAGGAAGATGCTCCGCATTCCTCCACATTTGAAGGTATGGCCTTGCAGTTTAAAATATAGATAGAGACAGGTGTGAAGAAGGTATGTTCCTAATTTCAGAGCATAGAAGTTATTGCAAAAGATTCCAGAGCTTGACTGAAGACAGTGGTTCAGAGTTGTTGCAGTCAAGATGAGTCTGAGGAATGCTCCACATTTCTTCACATTTGAAGATGTGATGCTACGGCTTGAAGTATAGTCAAATACAAATGAGAAGAATTATATATTCAAGTTTTAGATGATAAGGTGTACCGTAGAGGTTCTCCAGAGTCATCATAGCAAAGATATATCATGTTGCTGATTAGGGTTGTCTAAAGGAGAATGCAAAATCCACCGCATTTCATTATTTGTCTTTGATGTTTGAAAGATGAGTTCAGTTAGTCTATATGTTTGTTCATTTCAAGTTTCAGGTATTGAAGTGCACCGCAAGTTGGTTTTTCAATGTTTTATCTCAACACTATATGTTCAGTGTTTGTAAGTGATACCGGGTTTAGTATCTATTTGTTTGCGTCAGAAAGAAAATGTACAATTAAGAAGAAGGAATGTTGAGAAGGTTTGTGCAAGTCTTATGTTTCTTGTGAAGTGATTTGCATGATGCTAATTGGTTTCTCTAGTTTTGCTTTAGGTCTAGAGCTATTTTGTGGAAGGATAAGTGTTTGTTGGGCCGACTTGTTATGTTTTGATGATCCCACCATATGTTTGGAAGTGTGCGCAAGCTTGGAACAATGTGTTAAGGAATAATAGGTCTTGGTTATCACTTGGCTTGAACTGCATTGGATTTTTACATCATTTAGGAGCTGACTTGTTGTGGCCATTACACGTTTCATGTTTACATGTTCAATCTTGGCCGACGAAGGAGAAATATTTTGATGCTTGCGGAGGATATAAATAAAAGTTCTTGTTTGGTGTAAAAAGTGTAAGTGAGTGAGAGTGTGTGAGGATGTGTGTGCAAGTGTGGAAGTGAGTGAGTGTGTGTTGAAGGTAGCAGAGTTTGTTGTGCAGAGGAGTTGAAGATTTGTTTCAATGTGAAGTGTGTTGATGTTTCAGAGGTGTTTGATTAGTGGAATTTGTTTAGTGTGATATACAGCGATTGTAGCCTCGTTCTATAAATATTGTTGCATTGTATTTCAGGGAGTTCTAGCTTACTTTGGGTTGTAGCCCATAAAACTTGTTGTAAATGTGTTTTATTATTATCTTGTGATGCTAGATTTGCACAGTAGATCCAAGCAACTTGCTCACCGTGGTTTTTCCCTTTTTTGGTTTTCCACGTAAATTTGGTATTATTGTTGTGTGCTCATGTCTTGTGCTTTGATTTTCTTAATTTGCTTTATCATCTATTTAAGGTAGTAAAAAGAGTTGGTTGATAAAGATAACTTGGATTAAGTTTTTCGTTATACTAATTCACCCCCCTCTTAGTATATCAGTGTGTTACAATTGGTATCAGAGCTGAGTTCCTTGGTGCAACCTAACAATTAAAGGTAGATCTTGGAGTAGAACACATGGCTTAGAGGGAGCCATCTTCTAAAGCTCTGATATTTGATGGAAGTAACTATGATTTCTAGAGTGTAAGGATGGAAGCCTATCTTACCTCGCTAGGGTATGATGTTTGGAGTGTTGCCATGGATGATTATGTTGAACCTAGTCATCCTATTACAGATTCAGATGTGAAGAAGGCTAATGAAAATAATGCTAAAGCTAAGAATAATATCTTAAGTGGTTTTAACAGTTCAAAGTTAGTTAAGGTTGTGTGGTGCAAGACAAAAAATGAGATATGGAAGAAGCTCAAAGATCTCTATGAAGGAAATGACACTTTAAAGGAAATAATGCCACAATCTTACAAAACAATGTTTGAGAATCTAAGGATGAAAGAAGAGGAAAACATTGCTAGCTATTTGCTCTGAGTAGATGAAGTAGTCAATGGAATTAGGAGTCTAGGTGAAGATATAGCTGACTCAATGGTTGTGATGAAAGTCCTGAGAACTCTCGCTCACAGATTTGATTCAAAAGTTTTTACAATTGAAGAAGCCAAAGATCTGAAGAAACTCACCATGGAAGAGTTGTTTGGGTCCCTCACTGCCTATGAAATGAGAAATGAAGTCATAGGTCCATGCCAAAGAGAAGCTACTTTCAAAGCTATGAAGAATGAAGGATCATCTGATGTATGCAATTATGAAGCTAAGGAAGAAGAAGAAAACTTTGTGAGAAAGATGAAAAGGAGATCAGGAAAGTATAAAGGTAAGCTACCTTTCAAATGTTTTAAATGTGGAAGAGTTGGTCATTCTGCTTCTAAATGTCCTTTTGAAGAAAATGAAAGTAGCGGCAAGGGTTTCAAGAGAAAGAATTTCAAGAGGAACCTCCTTTCCAAAGAAGACTACAACTCCATAGAAGAAGTAGATCACTACTCATCATATGAGGAAAGAGGAGAATCTCTATTCATGGCCATGGTGATCTCAGATGGTTAAGTCAAGACTAAAGATGAAGAAGAATATCAAGTTGATTTTGAAGGTGTACTTAATTCTGCTCTTGAAGACTTGGACTATGCAAGGAAAGAGAATCAAGAACAAAGAGCTCTGATTGATACTAAGACTTGAGAAAGAGATTCTGTCACTCAAAAAGGAATTGGAAAAGGCAAGGCTTGGAAGTTCAGATGACAATGAAGGTGCAGATCTCATCATGTTTGAGGGAAGATCTGTTCATGCAAGACAATTCTCCATGAATAGATTCAATCATGCTTTCTTTGGATATTGTTTTATCTACAACAAATTTGGCCATAAGGCTATAGATTGCAAGTCTAAAATGAATAGAAGAAATCTTATAAGTAGGAATCCTCTTGCTTCACTAGTGGATGTCAATGTGGTATGTCAAATTTACAACAAGCTTGGACATATAGCAAGATATTGCATGAGTAGTTTGTCAAAATTAGAATATCAGTTGATAGATGTTACTGAGCAAGCATATGAAAGTGATTATTCCAAAAGATTGGAGACAAACAATGGAGTTGAAAATTCATTGATTGTCCAAACAATATTTCATGATCAAGGGCAAACAAATCTTTGGGTGATAGACAATGGATGTACAAATCACATGACAGGTGATAAGAGGAAATTCATCAATCTGGGTAAGTGGAATGGTGGATTGGTCAGGTTTGGAGACAATTCATCTACAAAAATTAGTAGAAAAGGCACCATAAGTATCTATGGAAGATCTAAAATACATGATGTTCTTTATGTAGAAGGTCTCAAGCATAACCTTCTTAGTGTAAGTCAAATGTGTAGCAAAGGATACAATCTCATATTTCATGATCAAGGATGTGAATTTAGAAGAGCAAGGTCTATAAAATTGGTGGCAAAAGGATTTAGGATAGAAGGCAACTTGTATAATCTAAAGGTAGTAAATGAAAGGATTTGTCTTCTAGGACAAACAAATGAATGCTAGCTATGGCACAAAAGGATGGGGCACATCAACTTTGACAATCTTGTGAAGATCATCTTCACACAAGCTATAAGAGACATGCCAAAGATCATCAAGCCTGTAAGCACCTTATGCAAGGAATGTCAGATTGTGAAGCAAACAAGGAAAAGTTTCAAATCCAAGGAGTATTCAACTACAAGGCTATTAGAAATTGTTCATACTAACTTGTGCGGATCTACTAGGGTAAAAAGTCTACAAGGTGAGGGTATTTTATGTTTCTCATTGATGATTTCTCTAAAATGATATGGGTTACATTGTTGAAAGAAAAATTAGAAGCTTTCAGTAGGTTCAAGATTTTCAAGTCTATGGTTGAATATGAAATGAATGATAGAATCAAGCGTTTAAGGTTTGATAGAGGTGGTGAGTTCACATCAAATAAGTTCAAAGAATTTTGTGAAGAACATGGAATCAAGAGGCACTATTTTCCTGCTAGAGCCCCTCAGCAAAATAGTGTTGCAGAGAGGAAGAATATGACTATTCAAGAGATGGCTAGGAAAATGTTGAGTGAAGTTAAGTTGCCTGATGTATATTGGAAGGAAGAAATTCACACTGTAATCTACATTCTTAACATAAGACAACTGAGAAGGAACAACACCAAGACACCTTATGAGCTATGGAATGGAAGACCAATATTAGTCAAGTATTTCAGAGTTTTTGGAAGTAAATGCTACATCAAAATATATGAAGAAGGTTTGGGAAAGTTTGAATTAAGAGTAGATGAAGGAATTTTCCTTGGATACTCAACTACCAACAAAGCTTACAAGTGCTACAACAAAAGACCGAGGAAAATAGTTGAGAGTTCAAATGTTAAAGTGGATGAAGAGTCACATTAAATCACAGATGAATAAGAAGACAATTGGGTTGATGAACCTACCTGCACAGAAGAAGTAGTTGAAGAAAAGGAAGAAACTCAAGAGAAGACTACCAAGATCCCTACCAAGTATGTTTAGAAGAATCATTCAGAAGATTAGATCATTGGACACAATAATGATGGAGTATAGACAATAAAAAGATTTGCAAGAACAAATGAACAGGTAAAATTTTCTTTACTGTCAAGAGTAGAACCTAAAACTTTTGATGAGGTCAACAAGGATGAAGGATAGATACAAACTATGGAAGAAGAACTAAATCAGATAGAGAAGAATCAGACTTCAGAGTTAGTACCAAGGCCTGTAGAAAAGAATGTAATAGGTACAAAATGGGTATTCAGGAACAAATTGAATAAAGATGGAGAAGTGGTCAAGAATAAAGCAAGGTTGGTGTGCAAAGGTTTTCACAAGTTGAAGGTGTTGACTATGAGGAGACATTTGCTCTAGTGGCAAGAATGAAAGCTATCATAATGGTTCTTGCATTTGTAGTACATAAGGGATTTAAGGTATATCAAATGGATGTCAATTTTGCCTATTTGAATGGTGACTTAGAAGAAGAAATCTACATAGAGAAGCCTGATGGATTTTAGTTATCAGAAGACCCAAATATGGTATGCAAACTCAAGAAGGCTTTGTATGGTCGCAAACAAGCCCTTAGGGCTTGGTATGCAAGGTTGGATAAGTACTTAGTCCAACAGGGTTTCAAGAAAGGTACCACAGATAGTAATCTTTACATCAAAATTGAAGGTGAACAAATTCTAATTATTTTTGTGTATGTTGATGATATAATCTTTTATAGACATGATGAGATGTGTAAGAAGTTTGCAGAAGAGATGCAAAAATAATTTGAAATATCTATGTTACGTGAGCTTTCATTCTTTCTTGGACTCCAAATTACTAAATTAGATGATGCCATCTAGTTATCTCTCAAGAAAAGTATGTCAAGGAGATGTTGAAGAAGTTTGGCATGGAAGACTGCAAACCAGTGAGTACTCCTATGGTAACATGTTGCCATTTGAGTAAATATGATGAGTCACCAGAAGTTGATCAGTCTTTGTATAGGTCTATGATTAGGGGCCTACTATACCTAACAACATCAAGGTCTAACATTATGCAAGTTGTGTGTTTGGTTGCAAGGTTTCAAGATGGTCCTAAAGAAACACATGTGAAGGTAGTCAAGACACTAGCATAAAAACATAAATAAATGACTAAAAAAACTACCAAAAATTGGTCATGTGATCAGTAGTTTGGTCACGTGACCATTGGTAGTTTATTGCCGGTCATTTATCTCACGACCAAATTTATGACCAAACAAATTTTAGTCATTAATTTGGTAGTATATTTAGTCATTAATTTGGTAGTATATTTAGTCATCAATTTGGTAGTGTATTTAGTCATCAATTTGGTAGTATATTTGGTAATTTGGTAGTATTTTTAGTCATCAATTTGGTAGTATATTTGGTAATTTGGTAGTATATTTACTCATCAATTTGGTAATATATTTAGTAATTAATTTAGTCATTGATTGTTGTTAACTAGTCATTTATTTAGTCATGGTAGTCATTTTTATTTACTGGTTTCTATTAATTGGTAGTAAATTTAGTCATGATATGAATAATTTATTAAATACCATAAATTTTATAATGCAGAAAAAACATATTATTAAATTTAAATTAAAACATAAAAGCAAATAAATTTGGAAAACTATATATTTTATGATGTTGCCAAGTAAAGATTGATAAATTTGAGCCAACACTTTCTATTTGAGAATCGACCAATAAAAAAATGAAACAAGACAAAGCAAAGTGGCAATAAATATTTTTTTGTATTGGAACAATGCAGGAAAAGAATTACAAATAATAAAAAAGTAGCACAAGGCTGCCATAAGAAAAAACTAGTTCAACTTTGTCATGTACAACAAACTACAAGGACTGGCTGAAGAAAAAACCAGTTAAGGAGCCACATTAGATACAATAGAAAAACAATGGAAAGGCAGGTCGAACCGATGAAGCCCTTCAAATCTTTTGACACTTAGAAAAGAGATGATGCCACTGAGCATTCCATGAGACATCATTTCTTTTGGCATTCTATTAACTAGTTAAGGTGCTTTGACTGTAGCCTTGGTGCATTCTATATTCTCCTTCACACAAGCCATTGAGGTGTTACCTATGTATTCAAACAACCCTAAACCACTGTGAACAATATCTTAATAACAACCTGAGAATACTACTTAGAGGCCCATGTAGCAGTGACCTTGCAACAACAAGAAAACACACCATTCCCTGTAACCTTCCATAACATGGTCCCAGATAGCTGAAGCAAAAGCAACACTTGAACAGTGAAATCCAGCCAGTCAACAACATGCTGAAGATGACAACATGGAAATGTTTTTGGTTTCGTACAATTGCAGTAAAATATGAATTTATTTAAAACAACATTTTCATGATATTTTCTTCATTACCTCAAGAAATCATAAAATAGAACATTATACAAAATCTCTACTCTTGGAATCAATCTCTTCCCTTTCTCACATGGCAATACCGCACTTGCCCATTCAGACTATTAAATTTTAGAAAATGAGCTAAACACAGACATTCAAATGACCTCCTGCATAGATAGGATATGAAGTTCACTAATGTCTTATTGTAGCCAGAGGTGCAACACGTACACCACATAGCAAAACATATAGAAGAAGCTTATGATACAGAAGTTACTATTTTGGTATCAACAAAGTTCACCATTTATTATCTTGATTGTGGTGTTTGTAATGTTGTAGGGTGCATTTTCCCATTTTCATTAGAATGTTTTGCTCCAATCCAAAGTTTCATTGCACAATGCATCATTAGTAGTAGCTCAAGGAATTTTTAACAGCTTTTTCAATTTCACCACAAGTTTCGAATCATCATTGGACAAATCATCCTAAAAAAAAAAGAAGAATATTCCATTTTAGACATTAAAAAGTTGTTTTATTAGCTAAAAATGAAAAGCACAAATGTTCAATTAGTATAAAATGCATAATAGTAAATGCACTATAAAATTACGTAATGTGGATATCAAATAACCTTACACTATAGTTTTCTTTCAATATATCTATGGATCTTCTGGTGAGATGACTCACAAATTCATACTCCATTTCAAAATGCCTACCAAACATTTTCTGTGCTTCAGTAGTGTTGCTTCCAACAATTTGTAAAGTTCGTATGATAATTCATTAAAAAAAACATTTCAAAAAATAGCATCCAAAATCATATAAAACTATTAACAACAAAGACAACTTCTCAAAATACCTTCATGGCCACTTTTTCACCCTTCTTAGCCATTTCAACATCTTTATGATTGATCTCAATTGAGGCTATTTTTCCAATATCTATGAAATATTTTGTGGGAACACATAATGGTGTGCCAATCTATAGATGCAATCACCACATATGGCTTTATACAAACCAAAAATGATACAATAATCTTTTACATGCATAAGTCATAACACCAAAAAGACTAGGTTTTAGATACTGACCCTTGCAATGCCTTCAAGAATATCAACACCAACAATTATAGGATCCTTCTTGTTAAAAATACAATTTGGCAAAATGCTTAGTACACAAAGAAAACAACATCTTCTACAGCCTCCTTTTTCCTTTCTTCCTTAAGATTGTCCATATATGCTTTAAACTGGTCAAATAGATGATAAATAATGTCCGCTACAAATATCTTGACACCAACTTCATCTGCAAGCTCCCGAGCTTCAGGAGTAATTTTGACATCAAATGCCAAAATTGTAGCATTGTCTTTCTTCTTTTTCTCAAGCATTACACTCGCACACATGACATATTTTTTATGAACATGCCCAATACCAATTGCACTAACTAGGATGCTTACAGTTGGGGTCTTCAAGAACTCAAGTAAAGCTTCCAAAGATCCAAGAGTTGAAGCTTGAACATAAATTCCTTCCCCACTCTTGTCAATCTGAGACATTACATTATTGATATCTTGCATTGCTTCTTCCTTAATATTGTCTAAATCATCATCAAGTCTAACAACATATAACTGAGTTCCTGCTATGGCATGCTCAAGACCGTCAAATCAAGAAATTGTAGCTAAATTTCATTGTCCACGTATATTTGATAAATTTATGCTCATATACATAAAATTATTAGCCAAAAATTGATACCTGAGTGGTTATATTCTTGATTCCCTATGCAACCTTCAACTCCTTATGATGTTGATAAGATCCTTGAAACCAAAAAATATCTTAAGCTATGGAATATATTATATTATTTTAACAATATGATCAATGTGGCATGATTTGAGTAATCTAAATTTGAGGTGTAGATTATTGTATTCTAGCATAGTAGATCACAAATACCACCCATTCTCCTTTACTATAAAAGAGCATTTCAATTTTTTTAACGCCACATATACTCCATTAAATAATATGGCACCATAAGGCTTCCAAGAATACATACCACTATGTAGGTTACCACAATGGACCACTCATAAGGAACATTTTAAATCAGGATCAGAGTCACCTGGATCTTGAAATCAAAAGGCAATCCCTTGGCTTTTACACCATATATATCAATTTTATTCCCCCTCTGTCCTGATGTTTCAAAAGGTAACTCCTGCTATATGTAATTTCTCATACTGTTTGAACATTCAACATTTACAAACTATTTTCTATTTTAAACAATTTCTATATCCAAGGTTGACTTGATGATGCTATAGTATGGTAAGCTTTTACTAGAGTTCTAGTGCAAGTTTTGGGATATAACATTTATTATTTGTTGAGTTACCATATTGGTAGAAAAACAGGGCATTTCTAGGTACTATTCATCCTAGAGTCAGATTCGGAATCGAATCGCCTATGGAATTGGGAACAGTTGGGATTTTTTGGGCTTGAAACGGTGTGGAATCATTGAGGTATGAACCCTAGTGACTCCAGGACAGACGTGGCATTTTGAAGAAGTTTCTATGACTATTCTATAGGTAGGTAATGTTTTCAATGCACTTTTAAAAAAAAAATTATATATATGAACAAGCTACAACATGCTAGAATTAAAAAAATTAATTCAACATCATGATAAAGAAAGGTAATCTGCAATAAAATATAATGCAAATATATATATCAAGTTATAAGATATCAAATCTGCTAAGAGTATATATATAAATATAATAAAAAATGTCAAAGTTGTCTAAGAGTTTCCAACTCTTTCAAATACACCATGAAAATTAAGATCCCTAAACAACACATTCAAAATACTGCATAAAGCAGTCGGCCAAGATGTCTAACAACTAGTACATGATAAACATCAACTACGCCATTTTTTGCAAATATTCTAGTGGCCACGATGTGAAGGTTCCTTCTTTCTCTTTCAGACAGACAACTCCATCTATTTTGTCTTCATAAGCAAGGGGTACGTTACTTGTGACCTTTAAAATATTTACATTTGCATCTCATATTCCTTTCAAGTTGACTCCATGTACAATAGATAGTGAGTGAATCCACCCAATGCCCACAGCAACACTATCAAACGAATCCAACACCCTAACTTTATCCCCTTCTCGGAGTTTATCAATACATTTCTACAAAAACAATAAAAAATACACATTATATTGAAATACACAATAATTATTACATAGGTAATGATTACCCTTATTTACATAATAAAACAACCATTACTTATGTTGGAACAAAATTTTAAAACCCTAAAATTTTGTTAATTCTTGCCATTATTCCAAATAAACTATTCTAATATCTCACCTAGTAGGACCTCTCAAAAATTTTGCACATTTCCATCCTACTTGATCTTTTCACTTGTATATGACCATTTCTTAATAGACTTTCATGCCAAAATTTTATGACATTTATTTCCCAGGGGCACATAACATGGTCATTTTGAGGAGTATGCAGTTATTCTTAATCATTTATGTGTTTTTGCAGTTTACCGTAATCTCGGAGGTCATCCTCATTGTCTATTAGAAGTTGATGTAATTCCCTTTAAGTGACCTAACAACTTACTTAAATAGTACTTACTTGCATGTGTGTGTTAAAACAACAATGACTACCATGAATGACATAAAAACAATAAATAACACTCACCTCAATTCCAGCACCAGTACTACTACTCTGAATATCATGCAGATTATCGTCAAGATGTTCAACATAATCACTATCATCATTGTCCTCAAGTTGTGTAGCTTTGTAGAGAGCTCTATTGACAGGGCCTTTTTCTTTTCGTTCTGCTTTCATATAATTTCTCTACATGCAGTTTAATCATCATTCAAAAATTAATATAAGTCAAGTAAAGAATGCAAAAACTATAAATTTTTGTTCAAAATAACATTTTTCTTCCACTCTCAAATGACTAAGTCAAGGTATGTTGTGAGATTCTTCCTTTATTGTAAGCAATAGATTCCAGTTTATAGGAGGATTCTTATAGTCATGAACATAAGATTTTCAACAAGAAGGGACAGTCCCAGTCCTTCATATGATAAGGAAGATAGTAAAAGTTGTAAGATGGTAGTCCATATCTCTGTCTTAGGATAGTCCATAGCATGGAAAGTATAGGAGAAGATAAAGAGATGCAACAGCTAGTATGGTTTCACCAAACAAAGAGAAGAGACAAAGGCACTGTCAAAACCATTAAACAGTGATCAAGAACCCTTGGAATGACATCAACAAAGCAGATATGACAGCCTTGACTTTAGGATCAATGATTAAGAGCTTTACTAAGACATACTCAAAGTGACTGTCTAGAATGATAGAGTTAAATGTCATAATGCAGCATAGGAGCATGTCATAAACATGACAAGGACAAGAATAATGAAGTGAACACTCAAGCAAAATGGTTTGAAGTAGAACCTAGTAAATTGCAGTATTGCACGTTTCTTTTGGTTCTGTAAGTAGAACAGTGAGATAATTCAAGATAACATATGTATGTAAAGCATCAATGCTAAGGTTATAATGGCTAGAATTGCAGGATTACACGTTGAGGGTAGGTTCATTCTATTGGATCAAAATTTCAAAACCCTAAAATTTTTCTATTTCCCACCATAATCCCAATAAGCTTGAAAAAAACCACCATTCCATTCATATCGTTAATCCTAAATTCCTTCACCTTCACCATAAAATATTGTATTCAGAATTATTATGCTCCCAAAGTTATAACTAATAGTGGCAAGATGATACTATGTCGAGGAGATTCAATAACTAGCCTCTTCGATGGCCTAAAGGCATAAAAGGATGAAATCTTGACAAGGGATGTCGGTAAGAGTCACTTGGTAGTCTTATTGATACCCCAAACACATCGAACATACAAGGCATATTGACGTGACACCAAAATGTGTCACGTCGATCAAATGAAAAATATCAAAAATAATTCACAAAGGGAGTTCGGGATGTAGAGGTGACACTGTTCAGAGTCTCATCAATAAATGGAGTCTCATTGATAAAAGGACCGAAGAGACAAGGAATGTCGGTAAGATTCACTTGGCAGTCTTACCGATACCTCGAACACATCAAACAGACAAGGCATATCAGCGTGACACCAAAATGTCTCACGCTGATCAAATGAAAAATATCAAAAATAATTCGCAAAGGGAGTCCGGGATGTCGGGGTGACACTGTTTAGAGTCTCATCGATAAATGGAGTCTTACTGATAAATAAGCAGTATGAAGAGTATTAAGAGATTTCAAAGTGACTCTACTGTATCGAAGAGAGGGGTTCTTAGTCTCTTCAAAAAGGTGATAAAATAAAAACAAGAGACATCAGAAGAACGAGTAAATATCGACAGAACTTCTTGATCGAAGAGACTTATGTTATTAGTGTGACACCATTTGGGGTCACACCGAAGTCCCAAACAAACATAATAGTGAAGTAAATGAGATCGCAAAACACATCAGCCCAAGACATAGTGACAAGACATAATGGCAACGATCCAATGACCTCTATTGAAATAATTAAATGTCCCTCAGATGATGTGAAAAATACAGTGAAACACCATTAATTACACTAGAGTTAAGTTTATTGAATGCAAGTCTTGAGGGTATTGCAAGGAGCGATAGCAGGGCGCAACGGGATAGTAATTCAGAACCAGAATGATTGATCAAGTAAGTACTTCTGACTGGCTTATACATATTGGTTTGCATTCACATTCACATAATTGAGCTCCTTGCATAATAATAGAACATGGAAGAAACAGTTCAAAACCCTAAAACTAAAAGGAAAAAAATGGGAGATAGGCAATTGAACCAAGATTTATTAGATCAATGCCCTGGGTTAGGACAAAAATCTAGAAGGAATGCTCAATTGAACCTGTAGGCTAAAAAATTAGATGATTTATACAAACAGATAAGGGATATTTGGACTCCATTTAGAGGATATGATCTCTTTGTCTATCATTATAGAAAGATGCATAGGCATAAGACCATCTCGAATCCTTGGAGGCTAAATTTGGATAAATTGATAGTGCCAAATGTGTTTGTAAATGTCCAGTTGTTAAAACTCTTTGCAAAAAAGTAAAACCCTCAAACTTACTTGGTTGAGTTGGATGACGGGTCTGGTTTCTTTCCCATTACTAGAGATTACATTGCAACAGTGTTTCAATTGGATTCAAGCATGGATGAAAAATTTAGAATCAGGGATTTATTGACTGAGTACCGTAATATGAACAACAGTTATAAAGATGGAAATTACCCCTACATAGGCCTTGTGATGAAAACAAGAAGCTCAAGGTCTTTTTAGGGGTTGAGGATTTGCCCTATTTGATTGAATTATTTGAAGATTATTTTAAATGGACATATTACTCTGTTTGTCAAATACTTGGTGTTGAAGATTCTATGTTTATGGAGATTGCACCTATGGTTCTAATTGCAGATATACAAAGTCATGATGCATGATATTTTGATTATGCTAAATATCTAGCAAATACCCTACATAATGAGCTAACATATCTAAATATTGGAGGGAATAAGTTCAGGTATTATTCCTTGTTTTTGCATATGGTATTGTATGAAGGACAAAAAATGTACCTGTGGGATAAATGTTTAAGAGTAAGAGACTTGGACAACAAAGGAAATATAAAACATGTGCAAATGTGGACTGCTATATGGGATAATAGATGTGATAGGTCTCATTACTTATATTTTGAGGAGTTTTTTGTGAAACCTGTATACAAAATGCTAGGTCGTCCATGTAATCACAACTTGTCAATAGAAATATAGAGATTTCTAAGGCCAAAGGATAAACACGAGGAGGGAAAGTTCATCCACAATTGGGGTGATTGGTATGTTTTTAATGACTGCACTATGATAAGAGTGTTTATATAGGAAGGACAACCTTTCTTGCTACCAAAGACATGTCTAGATAGGGTTGCATACTTAAAAATTGTCAGGCAATTGGCTTGATCAGATTTCATGCACCTTAAGAGTCATAACAAATAGTCATTCATGCTTGGAACTCTGTGCTTTGGAGATTTCACAATTTTTCTGATAAAAGTTATCAATTGGTTGACAAAAAGTTAGAACAATTCATATTACATCTTGGAAATGCTAGAGAAAGTTTTGACCCGGAGCATTTTATAAACAGTGTGAAAGCAAAACAAAAGTTGAAAGGATATCAACATGTTTTATTCGTTGATGATGATTTAATCAGGAATTGTGATGAAAACATAGTGGTGGAAAGGAGAAGTTTATACCATAAGGCAATGCTAGCTAAGGCTTGGAGGGTAGCCAAAAACCCCACTTACACCATAACTTTTCAAGATATTGATGACCCCATTGAAAGATTAGATATGATGATTACACATGCATCAGAGCTGATCATGAATGTTCCCCCTCATGTGTTTGATAAAAAAGGAAAAAAAATTAAAGAAACTCAAGCTGAGTATGAAACTCCCCTGAGCCATTTGTCACCTTAGCCCATACCAGAAATGAGTTTCTTTGTAGACACAAATATTGCAAAAGAGGAAGAATTTGAGGAGGGAGTGCAGAGCTATGACCCTATCATGAAGGGGTATGAACCTTCTATGGCTAGAGAGGTTGTTACCATGGAAGCACCAAATGACTTGTCAAGAGACATAAGGCAACTAGCCAACAACAAATTCATTTCAGATAATGATTTTATTAAAACACCTGAATTTAAGGCCTTTTTGTATGAGTACAAGGTCAAACGGGCTAGAGAAAAGATGAAAGATATTACTCCTGAGATATGGGATGAAGTATTACTAGAGCTTCAAAAGGAGATTGACAAAGAATTAGAGAATATGACTCTAGAAAGGGGGAGGACATTACTACAAGAAGCAAGTGTACTGTTGGTTCTTGGATGGGATATGGCCTCAGCCATTGTATTTGACACTTTTAATAGAAGTTAGGATAAGAAGTTGCAACTCAGCATGGAGGCATTAGATGAGATCATAAGAGGATCAGGATATGATCCCGACAAGAGAACACTACTGATATGGGCATTGTACCCTCCTAATAAAAGACCATAAATCATTGAGAACCCAGACAAAGCATTTGGTCACCTTTTGATATAGAGGGTTGAGGACACTGATCCCATGGAAACTGCTGACCTAAATGTTAATGTTGCAAGGTTCACAAAAGCCCAAATTGAGAGATTGATCAAGGATAATAATACATACAATAAAGAGAATGCCATGTTAAGATAGGAGCTTACCAATAACAATGACAGATTGTTGTCATCATCTAGTTCTCAGCCACCTTTTCAAGAACCAAATAAAAGAATGATGGAGGCTATAGCCGATGCCAAATATTGGAAAATAAAGGCCAAGAAGTTTTAGAAGAGAAGTGATAAGATAGAAAGCGGCATAAGAGTTGTCAAGTACCAAATGGCTTCTAAATTGATAAAGAGAAAATTTGAGATGATAATGAAGCATGGTGACCAAATTAGGAATTTACACAAAAGAACCCATAGTTCTTATCAAGATCATAAAAGATTGCATCACAGAATGCTTGAAAAGAAAGAAGAACTAAGAACCAAAGAAAATAGGGATGAGCAAGCAATTAAGGATTGTAATGCATCGACCATCGAACATGAAAGGTTTGATGCTATATTGACAGATGATATCGGTGATTTTAACTTGCATGGAGATGTGGCATTTCCTACTTTATTTAACAATGAGGGCAATATACGTGATATGAATCTGTGGAAAGAAGAATTGGACCAGTTATTACCCACAACCCTGGAGTAGATCAATAACGAAGTCATGGTGATAGAGAACACACATATAAATATAGATAAAATCTTTAAGTTGAAATTTTCCCTACGAGATATGATTTCCACAGATACTTGTGTGTCCCAAGAATACATTGATCATATTGCCAGGTGAACTTGTTTATAGCCAGAATAGGGTGAGAGGGGTTGAGAAAATAAGAATCAATTTTGACAAATTTTGTGATCAGAGTGGGCACATCGCATTTAGCAACTTCTGCACATGGAGAGGAGTACCTTGCCAGGCCAACGATCACGGGTACTCTATGTTGACTAACAAATCCAGATCTTTGTTAATCGATGGTGTCCTTAATGTTTCTTTCTTAATTATTCTTTAGTTACCAAATGATGCAACTCATGAAAGGGGTGTGTCTATTTAGGCATGTAGCTTGTTTGCTTCCCATATTTATAAGGGAAACCAAGGCCTAGTTTGAAAGGGTACAATCAGCAGAAAAACAATATATATATATTCAAAACATTATTCTGTCCAGTTATACTTCAATACCAAGACATTGCTTTCATATGATATTTTAAAATTATAATGGGCAAGGATGGATAAATTTGTGGATATTCTTGTGTTGTGCTGATTTTTTTATTAATAATTAAGTTTATAAGTTACTTAACTATCTCCATCTTGGCTGTTTTCAATTATTTAAATCCCTAAGATTTATCAAGGCACATTTGCTGTCATTGTGTGGATGCTTTTAATTGGTTTATGTTAGAAGTTGATTTAATTCCTGCTAAATGATTTACATTTACTGGTCTCAATCTTGAGTTAAAATCCTTTAAAGTAAATTATAATTGGTTGGTTTCCTTCAAACAAAATTAAATCCTTTTAGGCAGTCACAGTAACTTCTAAAGAGCTATGATAACTATGAAGTATCCAAAAAATGCAATCATAAGGAAGTATAACAAAAACATGGTACAAGTTTACCAAATAAAAAGCACACGAAATGAAAGGATAGTGTAATAGAGCCTCTTACCTCATTTGCATCCATAATATTATGGTCATTCCATGCAGAAACTATAGGCTTAATGGAGGAAGCCAACCGCAACACTTTCTAAGTGAGACCGTGTAAGCAACTCATTATATGTTGGTACCCTTCTTTTGGGTTGACATGATCTGTAGAGGCTTTTACTGGGTGTCTAACATATGGCTATGAAATCTCTGCTGACAAACTAGATTTCCACTTCATACTACTGTTAGATTTACTAGGATCTAGTGCTACCATATAATCGAGCATATCTTCCACACTTGCTTCTCTATTACTATTTTCCACCTAAAATACAATGTCAATATCAACATATATTCAATTCAATAAAAAATCAAAATAAATAACCAACATAAATTGAACCAAAAAGCCATACACTTACTCCAAGTTTGTCCATTTTGGCCTGCAACCTTCCTCGGCCAAATGTATATCCAGCTGTCACATTATCTCTTGCCCTCTTTCCTTTATAACTCTTTGTCAAATATTCTTCAGAACACATATTTTCTTTCAATGCCTCCTGCTGTTTGGGAGATAGAGTGGATTCTAACCTCTCTCTTCCTTCCAAGATTGTTTTTCTACAATTGTATCTAAAATTGTTCATCAAAAGTCTCATCTTTTGCTTGTAATATCTTCTAGATATTTGTCCACTAGTAGTCTCAAAAGCATTTTCCATTTTTTGTATAACATTTTCCACACTTTGTGGATCTTGATCTACAAAATTTGATTTGGAAATATCCAAATGGGCCCTACATCTTACACCAACTTAGAGGCCCACCTTGCAGCATTTTTCCCAATGGGCTCACCATCTCTTGATACCTTAACCAAGAATGGCTTCTTGCCTTCTAATTTTCTTTCTTTTGCATTCCTCTCTGTAGATCTGTATAAATCTTGACTCAATCTTTTTCTTTTGACAAAAGAAGACACATATTCTATTAAACCACTACCAATATTTTTGGTTGATCCACTAGTTTCATGAAAAGTTGTAGCAAGCACATCAGATGTAAGTGGTCTCTCTTCATGACTTTCATTAACCGAAACTTCATTGTCCTTGGCCACATTAGGTGTGTCATGAGTAGGTAGATCAGTACTGGTCTTTGTAGATTTCACTTCAAACACATCCTTTAATTTTGAATAAATCATCTGCAGACTTACTGTTCCTTTGCTCTCATTGTTTTCAATAATCTCTCTTACACTCTGTGATAAGAGATCATCATGACATTGCACATCACCATGTGCTATATCAGGGTGCACATCACCATGTGCTATATCAGGCTGCACATCACTATGTGTTATATCAGGCTGCACATCGTCACAACTATTCTTTTCACCAACTGAATTTGTACTTGAATCCCAAATGCGTTGGCTTATATGAGTTGACGGCACTGTATCTTTACTTTCCTTTTGTTTTCTCTCTGCATACTCTTTGTTCTCTTTTTCTTTCCTATAAAATAAAAAAATATCATATTATGTCTTATATACTTAAACATCTTGCCTATAAAATTTCATAAACACAATTAAACAAATAATATACTACTGAGTGGATTTACAACTTGCCTATTTGTCAAACCAAGATGTGATAAATATTCACTATTCTTTGCCACATGTTCTCTACAAAAGCACTGATAATCCGTTTGGAACTTTAGCAATATTGTCACTATCATCTAAATTGTGCCGCCTCAAAGTCTTTGTCCTCATTTCTTGAAGTCTAAATATACAATAATATATAAATCAACAACTTGAATCAGTAGAACAAGAGTGGAATATAAACAAAGCCATTATTTTCAGTCAACTAGAGCATATAAACAAATGCAGTCATAGTATATAAGGATTTCATTTCCATTTGAATGATACAGTATATAAGGACAGTCCCCATATAAAATACATTCACAGATCATATAAGATGCATTCTTAGAAATTAGAGGAGACAATCTATGACAAGTGACATGACATAGAATGATAGCATATAAGATGAATTATATGGAGGAGCAAAAATTTAGTAAGTAAATGTGGCACACAAATTGAAACCCAAAGGAAACTCTATTTGTTTATCCTTCTATTTGAGAAGAAACTAATTGTCTTTTTGATAGTATGAATCATCATTATTTCTACTTATATTTATACTTATAAAATCCTCATTATTTCTACTTATATAATTCTGCAGAAATTCTGAACACACAAATGTAAGTAAACAAAAACAATCAATATGTGCTGTAAAAATGATTAATTTATTTTTGGAACAAATATAGCTAGTTATATGCATGACCTGTAACGAGACAAGAACTAGAAAAATAACAAAAAATAGAGCTCAACACAAGAGATTACCCTGAAAAACCCAAAGTGGAAGAAATTCCTATACACTAATGCCATTTCTTATCATGCTACTTTGAAACAGGTATTAATAACAAGGTCCATGTCCTTAAAACATAAAACAGAGTCTTAAAACATCATAAAAGTGGAGGTTGTGAAAGCTCACTTTCCTCTGTTGTTATATCTTGACCTTCTTCTTTTGCATCACTAACTGCATTAGCAATCCATTCTTCAAATTTTGGAAAAGAATCACCTCCAACCAAATCATGACATTTGCGTTTTTGAGTTCGATATTGCATCCAACTTTGATTCTCTTATTCATATTTTCTACATAGAATATTAATGTACAAATAGTAAGATTAATAATATAAATATGTAAATGCAATTGAGTAAGATTAATACTATAAATGTGTAAATAAATAATTGTCTAATGTTTTTTAACCTCTGCCACTTATCAAATGAAGATGTGTTTTGAAGAATAAAGGCATGTATCGCACTTCTTTCTTGATGTGATAGTTTGAAGCGACATCCATTGCCTTCTAATCCTTCACCTGCAACTCTCTAATCTTCATCATCATCCCATACACGTCGATTGACATTTTTAAAATCCTTCATATATTCTGTGTAAATTCCAATGGCCTCTTGCATTGAATATCCCTTAGACATGCTGCCTTCTGGTTTTGCCCTAGTATGAACAATTTTTTTCAAAACCTTCATAAATCATTCTATAGGATACATCCATCTCATTCTTATTGGACCACAAGGCTCTAGTTCATATTCTAAATGTATCAAAAGATGCATAGAAATGTTAAAAGATTGTTGCTGGAAATTCCCATTCCAATAGACAAAGGAATTCAAGAACCTCCTCCCTCAAACTATCAAAGTTTGAAGGATCTAATATGTGTGAACTCGTTGTCTTTAATATTAGGCCCAACCTTATGATTGTCAATCTTGGCCCCTTTGCCAAACCTGATATATTTACCACAATAGGTAAAATATTCTTGATTATAACATGATAGTCATTGGCCTTTAGGCCTCTTAAGCTATTAATGTTAGTTTGGCTTCTGATAGTACTACTTACATATCTAGTGGGAAAGCGAGTCTGAGACATCAACTGTAAAAATTGTGCACATTGTTCCTTTGTCCAGACATAAGGAGCACTAGGTTTTCTATATTTTGCATCATCATATTTTTGAACCCAAAGATTTTGACGAATCTTTAGTTCTCAAAAGTCTTCACATGATGAAATATAATTAAAAGCACCAAAAAGAGTTTCTATAATAGCATAGGCTATATTTTTCTTAGTATGCATAAAGTCAACAATATGCCTAATGGCTATATCCTTAAAGTATGGCAACTTATAGAATATGCACAACTATTTTACACCACTTTCATTACATGGATCATATCTACTACTAGTAATCCCACCATTCTCAATAATGTAATCACCTATTATTAGCAAAGGTGCTTCATGATTCTCTTCTTGACCTTAAAACATGTTTTTTGTCGATGATATGGATGACCCACTTTAAGGTAAGCACAATGTCCACAATAAATACACTTATGCAAACTTCTTGAGTGCCTCGTAAAATCCTTAAAGTTGCAAGTAGGAAAGCCATGGTATCCATGAACAATGATGTTGGGAATTAAGGTGTCTCAACCTTGGTAATTCTCTGCATTTGTAATGTTTGTATTTATTATTTAATTGCCTATGTTATAAATAATTGGAAAATCCATATTGTCATATTGTGGGATGTGGCACGATGATGTGTCAATCCTACATGGATTATGACAACTTGTATTTTTGTCCTCACATGAGGAGATAGGCATCCCACTTAGTGGTAGGAATATTCTGCCATGTGTCGGCATCCTCCAAGGTGTGTAAGGAGTGTTTGACCGAAACGGTTGTGACGGATTCCTATGACGAATCTATGACATGTAAGAGTCGTAAATAGAAGGTTATAAAACAGGGATGACATGTGTCATGAAGCATCTTTGAATAAGACATATTTGGGTGCCCCAAGGTGGAATATGACATGTTGTAAGATAATATGCTATTTATAGCATGTGTATGACAGATTCTCTTACAGCTGTAAGTTGTAACCGCTATGACCGATCTTATGACGGTCATAAGAACATCTGTCATAGCCCATTTTGGAAATAGGTGACCTCTTTGGGATGGGAGCTATGAACAAGTGTCAGACACATTCTACAATGTTGACCAAGTGTCCCTAGGCATGGGTTTTGGTCCAAGATGCCATGTTGGACGCCCATTCCAAGATAGGTCCAATATTGCCTTGTATTTCCTTTATATACAGGTGCTTGGAGATGGAGTTTGTATCACAGGTTTACAGGGACTGTTATGCTGCCGGATTGACTCCAGACATGAGTGTCAAAGACCATTGAAGCTTGCATTGCAAGTGTATTGTAAACATTCCTTCAAATTTGTCAATACATTGTGCAGGTTTTTGAGTGTGGGGTTTTTCACTCGATAAGGGTTTTCCCCACCATAAATCTTTGTCTCTCTTCTTCTATCTACTTTCTAGTTCTTGTGTTTTGCTACAATATCTTATGTTAATGGTCTAACATCACTGTAATAGTTAGGATAAAGTTGAATTTGCATAGCCCTCTCCTCAATAGATTAGTGTAGGAAGCGTTTCCGCACACCTAGCTTCCTTTCAGTTGGTTCAGAGCTTGATCACCTTTGGTCCTAGTTGTAGGGTAGGGGTTTTTTGAGCTAATCTTAGGTTGAGCGGGAGTCTGTGCAGAGCATTTTGTATCTTGTTACAACAAGGAGATGGCAAGCACATTAGGAAGGTTTGAAGTAGAGAAGTTCAACGGTAGTAATTTCAAGCTGTGGAAGCTCAAGATGGAAGACATGTTAGTTGACCGAGACCTTTGGGATAGTGTGAATGGAACTAAACCCACATCAATGTCACAAGCTGATTGTGATCTCAAGGATCGGAAGGCTAAGGGTCTCATAAGACTTAGTCTTGCCGATTCTGTGTTGTTAAATGTCCATGAGGAGACTACTGCAAAACTCCTTTGGAAGAAGTTGGGGGATGTGTATCAAGCCAAATCCCTAGTCAATAAACTTTTCTTGAGAAAGAAGTTGTATTCTCTTTGAATGGAGGACGAAGGATCCATGGCTGAGCATATGAATGCCTTTAATATGCTGGTTGCACAATTAACATCTATTGGTGTAAAGATGGAGGAGGAGGATCAGTGTATGACCCTGCTTTGTTCTCTACCGGACTCATGGGATCATCTTGTCATGGCAATTGGAAGCACCACATCCACATTCAAAATGGAAGAAGTGGTTTCTTCGCTGTTGTCTGAAGAGATGAAGAGAAAGTCTTCGGAGGCAACCAAAGAGGCCCTTGTAGTTCGTGGAAGACCCAAGGAGAAAGGGAGGAAGAAGGACAAGAAAGCTGAGAAGGGTAGATCCAAATCCCGTGGGAGATCCAAATCCCGTGGGAGATCCAAATCTCCTAGAAAGTCCAAGGCTCTTTGTTAGAATTGTGGCAAGACCGGGCATTTTTGAAAGGAATGCAAAGAGGAGAAGAAGAAAAAGAAGAAAGCTCCTGATTCAGATTCTGACAAATCACAAGATGACGGTGATGCTTTCATCGTAGCCCTGGCAACCTATACATCTGATGATGTGTGGCTAATCGACTCTAGTGCATAATTCCACATGACCTTGCATCGAGACTGGTTCACTAAGTATGAAGAGTTTGAAGGTGGAAAGGTGTATCTAGGTGATGACTCTCATCTGAAGATCATTGGTCGTAGAAGAGTCTCTATCCAATTCCCTAATGGTCGAGTGAAGGGGATCTCTGGGGTTATGCACATCCTAGGCTTAGCACAGAACTTTCTTTCTGTAAGTAGTTTGAATGATGTAGGTGTGCAGGTTATCTTTTCAAAAGAAGGATGCAAGATGACTAGAGGATCTATGGTGCTTGCTAAGGGTACTCAGAGAGGTACTCAGTTTCAGCTGGAAGCATGCATTGCACAATGCAATAGTTCTTCTGACTCAAGGAAGAGGGCAGCTGTCACTTCATCCCCACCATCTGAATGAGCAGTGAAGAAATCTGTTGTTTCTAGTCTTGATGGTTGTAATCATGCATTGGAAGTTAGACTTCCTGCAGAAAAGACAATGTTATGGCATAAGAGATTTGGCCACATTGGTGAGAAGGGTCTGCGTACCCTGAAACATAAGAACCTCGTTGAGGGGTTGGATGATTGTAATCTTGAGTTCGACTTTTGCGAACATTACATTTATGGAAAACAAAACCGTGTTCAAGTTTACTCGAGTTCTCATAAGTCTTCTGGTGTGTTGGACCTTATTCATTCTGATGTGTTTGCTCCTGTTAATGTTCCTTCGTTATCAAAATCTGTATACTTTGTATCTTTTATAGATGATTACAGTAGAAGGACATGGATTTATTTTCTCATAAGAAAATCTGAAGTCTATAGCAAGTTTAAGGAGTTTAAAGCCTTTGCTAAAAATCAGAATGGTAAAAAGATTAAATGTTTGAGAACTGACAACGGTGGTGAGTTCTATTCTACAGAATTTGATAGGTATTGCAAGGAACTTGGGATTGAAAGGCACAAGACAACTCCATACACCCCGCATCAAAATGGAGTTGCAGAGAGGATGAACAGGACACTGATGGAGAAGGCTAGGAGTATGCTTAGTGGAGCTGGTCTAGAACAAAAGTTTTGGGCTGAAGCTGTTGCCACTGTTTGCTATCTGGTAAACAGATCTACATCAGGTCTTGTTGGAAAGACACCCATGGAGGTGTGGTCTGGTAGAAAGCCTTCAATAAGGCATCTTCATGTTTTTGGTTGTGAGGCATATGCACATGTGCCTAGGGAGAAGTGGTCAAAGTTGGAGAACAAAGCTGTTAAGTGTATCTTCATTGGCTATGGTGTTGGTGTGAAAGGATACAAGCTTTGGGACCCCATGGCTGAAAAATTGTTGTATAGCAGAAGTGTCATCTTCAGAGAGCTTACATCTTCTTCCACTATTTTGCAGCCAGAAGAAAAAGAAAAGAAAGAGGAAGTTGTTCAGTTTCCTCTCACCCCTGAGAAGACTGAACAGAAAGACAATGTTGGACCTGATGATGAGGAGAGCTCTAGCAGCTTTGAAAGCTCAGATGAAGAAGTTGAACCTCAACCTCAGCTCTTGAGGAGGTCTACACGGATAAGAAAGCAACCTGAAAGGTTTGGTTTTACATTACTTGATTCTACTTGTGCTTATGCTTTGATTACTAACATTAATGAACTTAGAACTATATCAGAGGCTTTGGATATGAAGGATGTAGGTTCCTGGAAGGAGGCCATGGAGGAAGAAATGGCTTCTTTGGAAAAGAATCAAACTTGGGACTTGGTGCCTTTACCTCCTGGACAGAAACCCATTGGATGCAAATGGGTGTTCAAGAAGAAAATTGGTGCAGATGGCAGTGTTGAGAAGTATAAGGCCAGATTGGTTACGAAGGGGTATTCACAAGTGGAGGGTATAGATTATGGTGAGATCTCTCCCATTGCAAAGCTGACATCCATTCGATTCTTGTTGTCACTCGTAGCAGCTTATGACTTGGAGGTAGAACAAATGGATGTGAAGACAACTTTCCTTCATGGTGACTTGGAGGAAGAAATTTACATGTCATAGCCAGAGCATTACATGGTGAAAGGTAAAGAAAATTTGGTTTGCAAACTTAAAAATTCTTTGTATGGTTTGAAGCAATCCCCTAGGAGATGGTATTTGAAGTTTGATGCCTTTGTGTTGTCAATTAGATTTGTGAGATCGAAATCGGATCACTGTGTGTATTATAAATTTGATGGTGATCGTATTCTCATTGTTGCACTATATGTTGATGATATGTTGCTCATTGGGAAGGGTAAAAATATGATTTCTAATTTTAAATCTCAGTTGTCAGCTCATTTTGAAATGAAAGATTTAGGGGTAGCCAGGTACATTCTAGGAATGGAAATCAAAAGAGACAGAATCAACAGAAAACTTTCGTTAAGCCAGAGTAACTATGTGAAGACCATGTTGGACAGATTCAACATGGCAGATTGTAGACCATTATGTGTTCCCATTTCTTTGGGGACAGATTTGTCTGTTGAGGATTGTTGAAAATTTCCTAGTGAGGTGGAGGACATGAGCAGAGTACCTGATGCTAGTGCTGTTGGTAGTTTGATGTATGCTATGGTTTGCTCAAGACCAGACATTGCCCAAGTAGTGGGAGTCCTTAGTCTATTTATGGCTAATCTTGGACGGGTTCATTGGGATGCAGTTAAGCGAGTGTTTAGATATTTGAGGGGTACTTCTGAGTATTCCATTTGCTATCATGGTAATGTTTCAGAACCTCTGCATTCTGTTGATATTCATGGATTTGTTGATTCAGATTGGGCAGGTGACATTGACAGTAGGAGATCCACCAGTGCTTATGTTTTTACACTGTTTGGTGGTGCTATTAGTTGGATGAGTAAGCGATACCCTGTTGTTGCTTTGTCCATGACAGAAGCTGAGTATATGGTAGCAACTCATGCTTGTAAGGAAGCCATTTGGCTTAAGAGATTATGTTCTAATATTGGTGTTGATGTAGTCAGATCACGATCAGTTGTGACAGTCAGAGTGCAATTTGCCTTGCAAAGAATCCAACTTTCCATGCTAGAACCAAGCACATTGATGTTCAGTTTCACTTCGTGAGGGACATGGTTGAGGATGGAAAGGTAAATTTGGAGAAGGTAGATAATTTGAAGAATGTTGCAGATGCATTGACGAAACTAGTGGCCATAGAGAAGTTTAGATGGTGTTTGGAGTCTATGGGCCTCTCAGCCTATAGCAGTTAAATCCTATTTTTCTGTTGGCTCTTACAAGGTGTTCGACAAGTGGGAGAATGTTGGGAATTAAGGTGTCTCAACCTTGGTAATTCTCTGCATTTGTAATGTTTGTATTTATTATTTAATTGCCTATGTTATAAATAATTGGAAAATCCATATTGTCATATTGTGGGATGTGGCACGATGATGTGTCAATCCTACATGGATTATGACAACTTGTATTTTTGTCCTCACATGAGGAGATAGGCATCCCACTTAGTGGTAGGAATATTCTTCCATGTGTCGGCATCCTCCAAGGTGTGTAAGGAGTGTTTGACCGAAACAGTTGTGACGGATTCCTATGACGAATCTATGACATGTAAGAGTCGTAAATAGAAGGTTATAAAATAGGTGATGACATGTGTCATGAAGCATCTTTGAATAAGACATATTTGGGTGCCCCAAGGTGGAATATGACATGTTGTAAGATAATATGCTATTTATAGCATGTGTATGACAGATTCTCTTACAGCTGTAAGTTGTAATCGCTATGACCGATCCTATGACGGTTGTAAGTGTCGTAAGAGCATCTGTCATAGCCCATTTTAGAAATAGGTGACCTCTTTGGGATGGGAGTTGTGGAAAAGTGTCAGACACATTCTACAATGTTGACCAAGTGTCCCTAGGTGTGGCTTTTGGTCCAAGATGCCATGTTGGATGCCCATTCCAAGATAGGTCCAATAATGCCTTGTATTTCCTTTATATACAGGTGCTTGGAGATGGAGTTTTTATCACAGGTTTACAAGTACTGTTATGCTACCGGATTGACTCCAGACACGAGTGTCGAAGACCATTGAAGCTTGCTTTGCAAGTGTATTGTAAACATTCCTTTAGATTTGTTAATACATTGTGTAGGTTTCTGAGTGTGGGGTTTTTCACCCAATAAGGGTTTTCCCCACCGTAAATCTTTGTCTCTGTTCTTCTGTCTACTTTCTGGTTCTTGTGTTTTGCTGCAATGTCTTATGTTAATGGTCTAACATCATTGTAATAGCTAGGATAAAGTTGAATATGCATAGCCCTCTCCTTAATAGATTAGTGTAGGAAGCGTTTTCGCACACCTAGCTTCCTTTCAAGTGAGACCAGACAATGTACCATATGTAGGAAGATCATGAATCGTAACCAATAAGGAAGCTCTTAAAGTGAATTTGATTGAATGACCATCACTTGAAGATTGAATTTCTTCAATTCTTTTCCACAATTCCATTAGCTCATCATATAATGGCTCTAGATATGCATCTTTTGTATTTGAAGTCACACTTTTGATTCCTGGTATAATTAATGATAGCATTAAGAAAAATGGTTTAGTTGCTAATTGTTAGAGGAAATTACGAACAATAGTTTTAAACCATCTAATAACTTAATGAAAATGAGATAAAATGCAATAAACAAAATTATACCTTCATAGACTGATTTACCTCGTAGCTTCCATTATTGCATATCTCATCTTGATCTTATATGATAATGGAGCTCTCAGAAGTTGTACTTCCTTGTTGTTTGAATATGGCAATAAGAGAGTGGTTGTAGATGGATAATGCAATGAAGACTAAACTAACAATGCAATTCTATGATGATGGATAATGGAGATATGGAGACATAGTTGGATGATTGTGATGATAATGGGATTATGCAAATGCAATGAGGATACTTTGCCAAAGGCACACTGGTAGGATTCCTACAGAGAAAGATTGCTAAAGCTTGAGTGGATTGAAATATGTGAGAACCTTACTTTTATAGGCTTAAGAGAGGCAAAGTCCAAGTGTCAATAGATCCATGAATGGAGGAATTACTTGTGACATGTACGGTTGAGGAAGCCTGAGAGAATGTGTGCGAATCAGAAGACGACAAGTGTTCAGGCCTTTTTCATGAGTTATGGGAGTTAACAGAATAGATTGAGGAGTTAACTGAATAGACTAACTAGTTAAGTGAATTAATTGATTAGATAATTGATTTGACTGATGAGTTAACTGATCTTGATTGGAGGATAAATAGGACATGTGGGTGAGGGAATATTAGCTAATTAAATATTACAAATATTTAATTATATGTGCAACATGGTGAGGTGGAAAGGTGAGGTGGAAGAATGACATGGATGAGATGATGTGGAATTATGGAATTTAGGACTTTAGAATAGAGGAATTTGAGATTAATTAAATAATTTAGGATTATTTAATTAGATGAGACATTAGAGGAATTAGGGAATATTAATTAAATAAATTATTTTTTATTTAATTTTGGGATAATGAACCAATCAAATAAATTAGAATATTTATTTAATTGATAGAAGAATAAGAATTAGAATTAATATTTAAAATATTTATTTAGTTCGACATGAGCCAATTTTCAGTGTATACATTTTGCCCCTCTTTGATGCAATGTGTTTTATCACGTTGCTTCAAAGAATAAAAAATTTCTAAATATGATACATGCCCCAGTTTGCCCCTGGTTTAGGTTAAATGATGATAGGATGCCCCCTCGAGAGATTGGTTAGGTTGGATGGTTTTTGGCAAAAAGATGACGAACAATCTCACGATGAACAAGAATGATAAAGGATGGCTAGGAAAATGGAGGATGCAAGATAAGAGATGAATGAAAGAGTTGAATGACATGTTATGCAAGGTAAAATGATAACACACACAAGCAAGCAAGAAAGTATGCACAAATGATACAAGAACAAACAAGGTACTGCCCCTGTCAAGCTGTAAACCAATGATTAATTGATAATGATTGATGATAGTGTTTTTCATTGTGGGAACGATATATCCCTAGCTCAACACAAAGATGCGGGAAAGACATATCCCACTGATGATGATGATTGATTGATTAATTAAGTTGGTTTATGACAAGATTAGGGTCAAGATCATTGATTACGATTGGATAATTTGATAAGATTGATTTACTCGATTGGTATGGCTTAAAGATGGACTTGCACTTGGATCATTGCTTGGATTGATTGGATTCATTTGATGATCAGATTGATGCTTGGATTGATGATTGGTGAGGCCCCAGTCACTCAAGAGTGAGGGTGATAAGGAAAGATAATGGTAAGTTAACAAATAAGATGAATGATGATGATGACTCCCCTTCGGGAGGACAATTGGTGTGCTCTCAAAATGAAAAGAAAGAAAAGGGTGAGTAGATTAAAAGATGTAGATAAAGAAAGGACTTAGATCTTAAGCCACTTGGAAAATGATATGTATGAAATGCTTATAAATGAAATGAAATGCAATTTGGTATGTATGATAGTGGATTTTGTCATCTTCTGGTACAAGTTTTTTGAAATACTTTGTTTCATCATTGAGCTTTTAAAATGTTGTAAGAAAATACAAGCATCTAGGTATAATTAAACCATGATGACCTAAGTATTACTTGCATGGATTTTGATTTAGCAAGTTAATACAAGCATCTAAGTATAATTGAACCAAGATGACATGAGTATTGCTTGCGTATCAACAAACAAGGATTACACCTGTTTCATGTTTAGAACTCTAATGTCCTCGATGATCATTGTGTTGATCATGTCTTTAGAAAAGGCTTCACATTACTAAAGATAAACCCACAAACAACAAAAAAATAAAATAATTATGCCCCCATCATAGCTCCTCTATTTTTTGATATCCTTGAGTAGCATAAAAAAACATAATAACAAAAATGACGATTTAAGACTTAAAACAACCATTAAACCTTCTTGCCATAGATATATTTTTCATGCAATAACTAATAGAGACATGTTTGATAGTTTTAGGCAGGTTGGTGTTGTCAGGTTTAGTTTAATGTCTCTATGTCAAGATGATGTTTAAAGCTTGCTTGTTGTGCTGCTTGTCGTCTAGTGATAAAACCATGATCCTGATTGTTATCCTCTGAGATTGTGACATTCAAGAATCTAATTCTCCAACTAGGTCGAGGATTATGTCCCGAGTTAAGTAAAGGTTCTAGTTATTATGGATAAAACATAGGGATAAATTGATGGTAGACTTGATTTGACAGGCCCTAAGGGACTAACCTAGTGCCTTAGGGGCTCATTAATGATGGCCTTGCCTACGTGACGACTCAAAGGCAATGTAGTTTGGGGTGTGGACCATGTGAACCTAAGACCTCAATGGTGGGAATTAGGTGGAATTGGATGGATAGAAGGATGGGTGATAAGGGATGGAATGGACGGGAAGCCTCGGGGGCTCATCAAAGATGGCCTTGCCTACGTGATAGCTCAAAGGTGACATAGTTCGACAATGGTAGCAATGATGGAGTTACAAAGGATGACAAGATGCACAAAGGAATGGATGGACAACCTGATGTGACAAGGTGATAAGGGTGAGCGAACAACAAGCCATGATAGGTATCCTTATGTGATTTGATGGATACAGAAGGAAAAGATGAATGAGGACTAAAATCCTAAAAGATGGAGGAAGCAGTTTATTACTAACATTATTTTTGATTCCCTTGCATTGGAGTTTGTAGGGTTTGACGATTGGATAAAAGGATGGGTGATAAGGGATGGAATGGATGCACACAAAAGAAAACAAGGATGTGATCTCCAAGGACTATGTTGCATAGGAATAACTCATGATTTGACATGACAACGTTTATGACAAAGGAGGATGATATGATTGGATTGTTTTGAAAAAGATAAGGTATATCAAGAGTTTTTCTAAAGCATGTTTCAACATTTTGCCCCCATATATTTATCAAGAACAAAAAAGGAACGGAGGATGAATAGAATTAATATGATAGGTATATGTAAGATAAGGATGATAGGATGGTATGGTAAGATAGGATGGAAAATGACAAGGTCGATGAGATAATGTGCTCCCAAGGGTAAGTCACATAGAAGATCAACCTACACATGACGCCTGTTTGGTAGGTTTTCATCATGGTACTTATCCAAGGCACCACCAAGGGTGGTTTTCACCATTGGATGAAGGGGTTTTTCTTTAATTTTTTTTGAATATTTGGATAGGATAGGTAGAATATGGACGAGAGGGACTCAAGTGTCTAGTTCCATGAAAGGTGATAGTCCCATTAGAGATGGATGTCCTCACATGGACCAAGTCAAGTGTCGTTATGCTCACATATGTTGGTATGGGATTGCATGAAAGGGTGATGGATTAGGTAGATAGTGGATTATGGAGGACTTTATGAAAAAGCATGGATGGAAGGATTATGCAAAAGCATGGACCATAGGAATAGGATGGGGAAGATATGTGGGATAATAGTTAAATGATGGGGTGATGGAGGTATGGAAAGGCATCATGACCAATGGTTGCACACATCGTGTTAAACATTGAAGCTTTTGATGGGAAGGTGGTGTAGGAAGCAATGGCAATGTTGGCTTAGGAGATGGGTGACATAGTAACTTAGGTACCCACATAGACTTAGTATTTTTATGCTTTTTGTTTTGCTTGTGGGATTTTTCAGATTTTTTAATGGAATGGGGATTTTGGATGGAAGGGGATTGTTGGGATTTTTGAGATGTGGATGCTTCATTTGAATTTCGTTCTTTTTGCTTAGGTACTCAAACCATTTTAGTTTTGGACTTCACCTTTGGAGGTATGAGCTTGGATAACATTTTAGATGGATTTTGCTTTGAATTTTGGCATTTATACCCTAAGGCATTAGGACCTTTAGGGTTTTTGGCTTTATAATAGGAGACATCCCAATGTTTATTTTTGAATCCCATGGGTATGGTGGAATGAGTGGAAGCTTCATGTTTAGACAATATGTGCATTTGTCGGTCATGATTCGAAATGTGAGGGAATGTGTAGATGGATGGATTTGGTGTTGGGATAAGTGATGGTAAAATGGATGGAGGGATGTTAGGAGTTGGAAGTAGTGGAGGTAAATTGGATGGTGGAAGGTGTATGGTCACATGCTTTTGACAGTTGTAGGATGAGGGAGGCAAAAAGACAACATATGTTTTGGGAATATGATAGGATGTGTGATGGGAATGAGTGGATTTAGAAGGCATGGAGGAAGTACCAACATCTTGACATTGATGTTCTTGTGGAATATAACCAAGGACATAAGAGGGTGAAGAGACTTTGACATGGATAGGCTCCAAAATACCTTGTTCGTGAAGGCCTAAGCCTTTACCTTGATAGTTCATATTTTGGAGTATGTGGTGGACAATGGGGTTATGGGTGATTTGGACACTAGATGTGATCTCATTATTTGATCTCCTAAGGAAGAACATTCATGAATGAAGGTAGTGAGACCAAGGGGACATGATGGGGAATTTCCAACATGGTCGATAATTGATGGTGGTGGATCATGTGGATCTTGATTATCATTATGTGAACTAGGATTCAAGGTATTGGTTTGATCATTTATGTGCACTTGGGAGGAAAGTGTCTCATCAAGGAAAGTGGGTGTTGTTGGATCATGGATAGGACTAGGTGGAGAATGGATAGGAGTAATGGAGGTTTCTTGTGCATGGATGGTTATGGGGTTATGGATAGATGGGGTAATAAGCTCATGACCATGGAATGCATAAAGTTGTCTAAGAGGATCATCATGGTTCACTTGATCATAGATAGGATCTTGATCATAGATGGGATCAAGATCATAGATAGGATTAAGTGTGATATGGATGGGATCAATTTGCTCATGTATAGGTTCTTCATCAATGATAATATCTTGATCATAGAAAAGATATAGGTTATGGATGGGTTGGATTTGGATTTATTTCTCATGTATAGGATCAAGTTGCTCATGGATATCTTCTTCATATGTAATATCTTGATCATGGAAAAGATAAATGTTATGGATGGGTGAAGTGAAAGTGATTTGATTTTGATTAGGACTAGGACTTGATGTTTTCACATGCTTAGGATTAGGTTCCTGACATACCTTTTGGGTTACTTGAATAGAAGTGATAGGATCTTGGATAGGTGTGATATGCTCTCAAGGGTTATCAACATGAAGGGATGAAGGATCTTGACTTAGATTCATTGGTGGGGATTCTTCAATAGGCTCAAGGGGTTGTGGACTATATGATGGGATTGTAGGATTGGACATGGCATTGGAAGAATCTTTTGTAGATTCAATGATAGGAATTTGGTGATATGGTTGACTCCTTGCTAGTAGCCCTTGGATCACATCCTTTGTAGGTGTATGGGTAGATGAATGATGTAATGGATGGGTGAATTTGGGTGAAAGAGGTAATGGTGTGAGACAAAAGGTTTGCTCAATGGAATACTCTCCTACACCTTTATCCTTGATCTTGAATTTTTGTTCTGTGGATTTTGATGTAGAAGGTATTGAGCTTGGGTCAACATTGGCTGTAGAGGGTGAAGTTGCATAGTTAGTGGGGATTACAACTTCGGGCTTGGATTGGATGGAATTGCAATATTGGAATGGATCAAGGTCACCTTGTATGGTAATTTCTTGGCCATTGTGTGGTAACTTGATACATTGATGGTATGTTGATGGAACAACCTTCATTGCATGGATCCAAGGTCTACCTAGAAGAATGTTATATGCTAGATTTATGTCTAGAACTTAGCACACAACATCTCTCTCTACTGGCCCAACCTGTATTGGTAAGACCACAGTTCCTTTGGAAGTTCTCTCTTCTTTGTCATATACCTTGATAGTTATTTTCTTTTTAGGATCAATGGCATTTTGTAAAAACCCCAATGCAAGAATTAACTTTAACGTGCATATGTTTAAACTAGCACCTCCATCTATTAGGACCCTTTTTATTCGGTGTTTGTTGATTTGGGCCTCAATGTGGAGGGATGCATTGTGTGGTTGGTTGATGGACATATCATATTTCTCTGTGAAAGATAAGAAATGTGGTGTGGTTAGATGACCTACCATAGATTGTAATTTCTCTTGAGCAAGGTTTGTAGGAACAGTTGTTTCCAAGAGGGCTTTCTCTAAGATGGCTTTGTGAGACGGGGATAGATGCAATAACTCCAAAATGGATATGTGTGCAGGTGTTTTATGGAGTTGGTCAAGGATGCTGTATTGGTTCGATGTGGATGATGACTTGGGTGGAGATCCTTGTAGAGTAATGTTTCCACGACGAGTGGTCACATAACAGTTGGGATTATTATTGATAGTGATTACATTGATTTGTGAATCACTTTGTGAGATATGATTAATAGTGTACTCGTAAGAAATGTTATTATAGCTTGCTTTTTCAGCACCGTTATTTTGGTTGGATGATCCTCGTTTCTCATAGTGAGGAAGAAGATTTTTGAATGCTATGTGCTCTTCATTAGAGGTATGACCTTCAATTGATATCCATTTTTTATCCAACAAGTCTTGAATGACATGTTTTAGTGCTTGACAATCATTAGTTTTATGTCCTTTGTTTCGGTAATATTCACAAAAGTTAGAATCACTCCACCAAGAGGGTTTAAATTTTGGTTCATAATCATGCACCAGCGGAAGTGGTATGAGGTTGCCCCCTATTAACTTTCTAAGGGTGGATTCGAGAGACTCTCCTAGTGGTGTGAACTTTCTCCTAGGAGGAAAGTTGGTAGGTCTTTGCTCATTACTTTGAGGCTTGTTGGATGGTGTATTGTTTTGTGGTTTTGATAGATTGAAGATTGGTTGCTTTTGCACCACATTTTTAGCGTCTACCACACCATCATTTACAATGGGTTTGTTCTTGGTCCAAAATTGTGACTTGTTCGCATTGTTGTTAGAACTAGGGGTGTCTTTGTATAGCTTAATTTGCTTCTTTGTTATCAAGGCTTTCTCAATGAGTAGCCCCATTTCAATGACCTTACTAAAAGTAGTTGGGCATTGTATTTGGATTTGATAACTCAGTTCCATGGTTAGGTTACGAACAAACATTTCTATCATCTATTTCTCCGGTATGTGGTAGGGAAACTTTCTTGCAAGTTGTCTCCATCTTTGTAGGAAAGAGGCGAAGGATTCTCCCCCCTTTTGCTTGTTATTACAAAGGTCCAACATGGAGATTTCGTGTTCGATATTGTATGAGTAATGTGTTACAAATTTATCCACTAGCCCATCAAAAGTGCGAATGACGGAAGGTAGGTGGGAGAACCATTCCATTGCTTGGCCTCCTAAGCTTCGTGGGAATATTCACATAAGCTATGTTTCATTGTGTGCAACTTATAGGCATGCTACACTAAATTCCCTTATATGATCTCTTGGATCACCTTTTCCTCTATACTTATCAAATTTTGGAACCTCAAACATTGAGGGAAAAGGTATCATGACCAAAGATTTATCAAATGGATAAGGTGAGATCTCCTTAAGGGAGTAGCGTTTTGTGCTTGTCCCACTTTGGATGTCCACCAACTATTTTTGCAAGGCTTAGATTTGTGTTGTTAATGTGTCCAAGGGATTGAGTGTATCCTTATCCTTTTCTGATTTAGAAGCATCTTTGTCAGTTTTGGAGGCATCTTTGTCATTTTGGAGCCATCTTTTGAAGACTTAGCTTCATTTGAGGAATTGTTCTCTCTTAGATTTGAGACATCAAAATCTGAGGGCAACTTAGCTCCTTGTTGAGCTAGCATGAGAAAATATTTATGAGGATTTGTAGAAACGACCTTATCCATCATCTTTAGGAATTTTGGATCTTGAAGTTGTTTAAGGATTTCCTCTTGACTAATCTTCTCATCATCAGAATTATGCCCACTATTGTGAAGGGAACCCATTTTTTGTTTTTGTTTAGATTTGGATCTAGTTTGAACCGTGCAATTTTTTTGGATGTGAGAGAAGTTGGATGTTTGACTTGATGAACTTGGTTTGATGTTTTGGTATGAAATGATTTGAGGGTGAATTTGGTTGGATATGTTTTTGCTAAGATTTTACTAAGGTTTTATGTTGATCTATGTTGTCCAAACAATGTGCTCTTGAGCTAAAATGTAGTCAAAATAGGGATAGGTGATCGCCACTATTGATATAGACTATTATTTTATCAAGATTACACTAGCACAATTTCAAGGTGAAGGGTGATTGAACTTGTTATGAAACTAACTAGACTTTGTTTTAATTTGGTAATCTCAATAATGCCTAGATGAAAATCTTGGTTTGAATGTTTTTGGATAGCAAGATAGTAGTATGCAAAGGTGATGTTGCGAAAATGGTATTAAGGTGAGTCTGCAAGGTTGAACTTATTTTCCAAGTATAAACTAGAGCAAAAAGGGCACCCAAAAATAGTTTTAGTTTTGTCTCAAAATGTACAAAACAACTCTTTGTTGTGAATGCGCAGTGTCAGATGTGTAGCAATAAAGGGCAAATGCGCAGCTTTATACTATGTATGCACAACTCTGTATGTGTAGGGCTATGCTTTAAAAGCACAGTTCTGTGGTTCTAAAGGTTACACAAATAAAATGATGAGTTTGGCATTTTGGTCACCCAAGAAAGAGGAGAGCATAGTCCTATCATCATTTTCAAGCACATAGTACACTGGTTCTTTATCCTCCTAGAGTTAAAAACCAAAAAAAAACTAAGTGTGTTTTTACTCTACCAAGCACAATCCATTGACAAGATAACAAAAACTTAGAAAACATAATTACTTTTACTCTCCTAAACAAATCTATGTGAAGATTGTTGTTGAAGAATCAAACAAGTTACTTTCCCCTATTTAAGCTGGACGAGTGATTTGTAAATGCAAGATTACCTTGAAAGATTTGTTCAATTTTATCCACCTAGGTTGGGACTATGTGCAAGTTGTAATGCAACAATACCATTTACTTTCTCCTAATTAGATCTAGGTGAAAATTTGCATGAAGAGTCAAATTACTTCCCCCTAATTAAATCTAGATGAAGTTATGATGCAGCTAAATGACTAAACTAAGCTCCTACACCTGCAAGAAAAATTGGTACGAAAAAGCCATTAAAAAATAATACAACTTTTTGCCAAAATGTGAATGTGTAGGTACAAGAAGTAAATGTGCAGCACTACTCAGTGAATGCGCAGAAAGAAGTGGTGAATGCGTAGGACTTCTCAGTGAATGTGCAACGAAACGTGGTGAATGTGCGGAAAGATGGCATGGATGCGCAGTAAGGTGAATGGGCAACAAGAAGTTATGAATGTGAAAGACTGGAAAGTGAATGTGCCGAAATGACCTGTCACGATAGTACCTTCACAAAAACACTCAAATGGAGATTAAAAATGGGGCTAGGTCCCACAATGGACACCATAAATGTTAGAGGAAATTATGAATAATAGTTTTAAACTATCTAATAACTCAATGAAAATGAGATAAAATGCAATAAACAAAATTATACCTTCATAGACCGATTTCCCTCGTAGCTTCCATTGTTGCCTATCTCATCTTGATCTTATATGATAATGGAGCTCTCAGAAGTTGTACTTCCTTGCTATTTGAAGATGGCAATAAGAGAATGGATGTAGATAGATAATGCAATGAACACTAAACTAACAATGCAATTCTACGATGATGGATAATGGAGATATGGAGACATGGTTGGATGATTGTGATGATAATGGGATTATGCAAATGCAATGAGGATACTTTGCCAAAGACATGCTGGTGGGATTCCTGTAGAGTAAGATTTCTAAAGCTTGAGTGGATTGAAATGTGTGAGAACCTTGCTTTTATAGGCTTAAGAGAGGCCAAGTCCAAGTATCAATAGATCCATGACTGGAGGAATTACCTGTGACATGTACGGTTGAGGAAGCTTGAGATAATGTGTGCGAATCAGAAGACGACAAGTGTCCGGGCCTCTTTCATAAGTTATGGGAGTTAACAGAGTAGATTGAGGAGTTAACTGAATAGACTGACCAGTTAAGTGAATTGATTGATTAGATAATTGATTTGACTGATGAGTTAATTGATCTTGATTGGAGGATAAATAGGACATGTGGGTGAGGGGATATTAGCTAATTAAATATTAAAAATATTTAATTATGTGTGCAACATGGTGAGGTGGAAAGGTGCGGTGGAAGAATGACATGGATGAGATGATGTAGAATTATGGAATTTAGAACTTTGGAATAGAGGAATTTAAGATTGATTAAATAATTTAGGATTATTTAATTAGATGAGACATTAGAGGAATTAGGGAATATTAATTAAATAAATTGATTTTTATTTAATTTTGGTATAATGAACCAATCAAATAAATTAGAATATTTATTTAATTGATAGAAGAATAAGAATTAAAATAAATATTTAAAATATTTATTTAGTTCGACATGAGCCAAGTTTAGGTGTATACACTAACCATGGAGGCAAGTTATAATTTATTAAAAACACTAGCCAAGTTGACCATTTAGTACTTTGATCTGAGAATGGGTTCACCCCATCTAGAGCCAAACCCAACCTTATATTACGAGGATCTTGAGAAAAATTAGGCCATCTGTTATCAAATTCCATCCACATCTTAGAATCAGGCACATGTTGTTGTTTTCCATCAATGCTTTTATTTTGGGCATGCCAATACATAAGTTCAACAATGTCTCTGCACTTATACATTCAGAGTAATCATGGGATTATCAAAAAGTGGTGAAGAACCTTTCTAGGAACCACAACTGATTTCAACCCTTGTCTATACCTTGCTTCATGACATATCAGACATTCACTCTCACTTGCATGATTTTTGTGAAATAATACACAACCATTAACACATGTGTGGATGTTTTCATACCCCAAGCAGGGCTTACTGATCTTCTTTTTACATTGACTTCATTTTGTTGGCAATGTGGAGTCAACTGGTAACAATGAACTTAATAATGTCAATAACTGATCTACACTCTCATTTGTCCAACCATGCACCACTTGCAAGTTAAGAATTTTAAGGATTGTTGTCAAATGACTTAACTTGCAATTAGCATACACAGTCTTTAAAGCATCCTCCATTGACTTAGCCCAATTATCGTTTAGACCCTCATTCAACTTTCTTTAAACTTCAAACCCTTCGTCTAACATTTATGCCTCTTCATCTATGTTTGGTGCCACTTCATCTATGTTTGTTGCCTCTTCATCTCTCACAGTCTGCAATTCTATCATATCTTCATAATAATTGTAAGCCCAAGGGCTTATACCACTATGCCCATATCTTATCATATGTCAATAAATCACATTTATTTTTTTCACCTTTCCACCAAGACAATCATTACATGGACATGGATATTTTTCCATTTCCCTCTCATTGGCTACTCTCTCATCATATGCATGATATTGATCCGTAGTCAACCTTTATCGTTGATCCATCTGTAATATTATGCATTCTAGTATTAATTTAGTATAATAAGCTATCCTACGCCTAGAAGGCCTTTAAATATAAAATCTTAAAAGGTAACCTTCAATCATGCATATGGTCAAGCTAGGATAACCTTTCCTTCAGTTTGGGCTAGTCATCATGTAGGGAGATCATGCAGAGTAGAGGTGTGGTTTTATTTGAGTTCAAGGATTAGTTAAGGATCAACTTCACAAATACTAAAGATAACATTTCTTTCAAATTTTCAAGCTTCAATCATGAAAATATCTCCTGGGGGGTGCCCACAAGCAACTTCCCCAGATATCATGAAAATATCAGTTCACTTTTGGCAATGAGGGTTTTGAATTACCTTTGAATTTGCTGCAGAGTGCGTTCCCAAATTTGACTTTGCTATAGAGGGCCTCGCCGAATTCAAATTCATTACAACAAACTTTGAATTCCTTGCCCACCTTTTCAAAAGTCTCCAAATCCTCTCCAAACAAGCTTTATCACTCATGCAAGTAGTTGCTACACTTATATGCAGCTAAAACATTTTTTTAGGTACACGCATCAGATAGAGTAAGTGCTTCAATACGCGTCCATGAGAATAACAAACATCAACAACAATTCAATTTCATTCCCATGCCGACAATTATACATTTTACAAGTTGTCTGACTTAGAAATATAGACAAGCTATGCAAACCAATAGATAAATAGAATTTAGAAGAAATACTAAACAATTTATCAAGATTATACTTTAAAACCCCAATTAAATAACTATTGTGATGAAGTATTCATAGCAGCAAATCACTTGCCAAAATCATAGGCAAAGTCACTAAATAAAGGACTCAAGATGTCCACCATTTCAAATGACAATTATGACAATAGGAAAAACAACATAGAGAATACAGTCATGCCTTTGATTGCAAAGGAGGGGGTAGATATTACAGTCTAGCAACATTGAAAAGATGAAAATACAAACCCTTACCTAATTAGTTAATTAATCCTTGAAGATTTTATTAGGCAAAGATAGTCATTATATAGATGCTAAAACAGTGGCACAAGTGCCTTTGAAAGTGGTGACAGTCATGTCATCAAACTGACAATGAAATCAATCATTAAAAAGAGTAATGCACAACACCACAGAAGAAAAGAGGAGATTACTATCCATTCAAAGAGATGCCCTAATCATAGTCACCAAAGTGGGCTACAACAATAGAGAAAAGACAGTGGAATATTGACAGTCTTTTTGCATCCAAATGTGAATTATGTGAAACTATGTCATATATCAATAAAAAAAGTAATAGAGAGGATTTTTTATAGTCAAAAGTCTATGAATAGAATCTTCAAGTTTATCAAAATCAAGCTAATAAGCTATATGATAGTCATAGCAGCAAATGGACAAAGGGAATGTGACTGTGACAAATTTTTGCATACAAAGGACAGTCATCATTAATGATATCTTTGTATTAAGGAATTTGTAGGCAAGTTCATGATAGGACAACAAAGATCAATAATGTATGAAGTAATGAACAAGATTTTCATGACAAAGGTTACTGTCAAGATAGTAGTAAGAGATAGTAAAGACAATGAAGAGCATATTTAAGGAATGAAACAAATCATGGAATAGTCTTGAATTCTCAACAACAAGCTTTCATTATTTGTTTTGTGACAGTCATTTTAAAAATACAGTCATCTTTCAAAGGTTGAATCACACACACAGGGCCGACAGTGTCTAAGTCATAGGTTGAAGACCATCAAATTCCTTCATGCCAAGGTATTCTAAGTGTAAATCATGAATGGAAAAAGTAGAACTTTATCAATAAAGAACCATGATACCTCTTCATATAGTCATTGAAAGAGATAGAACAGTCACTAATGATAGAGCACCAAGCTTTCAAAGATACAAAACTTTAGAGAAGGCTAAAGAAGAATAGAGGTACGTGGAAAACCCTACCTCTTCTTCATAAAACCATTTGTTATCTCATTATTATTGCTTCTCCTTTGCTATCTGTCGTCTATTGTTGGAAATCCCTTTCTTCATTCACACGATGATCTCAAAACTATTTCCAAACTCAAAGAACTATGGCCATGAACAATCTTCTCCTGTTCCACTACTCATACCCTATTCTTGGTGGCCATGAACAATCTTCTCCTGCTAGACCTGTGATTTGCTTCTTCACAGGTTTCACCTTTTTGTTCAAGATACATAAACACACATTCCCTCCATCATTTCCCTCCATAACTAAAGTGAACTAAACTCATGCACAAGGCAAAAACTTATATTATAATTTTAATTATAAAATAAATTTATAATTAGAATGCATACATGTGTTTAAATCCCTCTTCTTATGGTGTTGGAATTTAAAACAAATTGTAGCTGTAGAAATTGGAATAAATCAATAATGAAACGTTGAAGAATGACTAACCACAACAAAATTGACACGAGAACCTTTAAGTTGGGAGCCCCAGTGTGGGGAAAACCAGTTGCCCCTTCTTATCTTGGCCAAAAAATTACAAATAGCTATATTTTTTCCTTTCAAATATTTATATATATTTAAATTATTTATTGTCATTAAAAAATATCTATTTATTCTAATTTCATATATTATTTTGATTAAAATTATTAAAGTATATAATTATTACAATTTTAACTTAAAATAATTTAGGTGTACTTTAGATATATTTTTTAAATATAGCTATATTTTTTCCTTTCAAATATTTATATATATTTAAATTATTTATTGTCATTAAAAAATATCTATTTATTCTAATTTCATATATTATTTTGATTAAAATTATTAAATTATACAATTATTACAATTTTAACTTAAAATAATTTAATTAAATGACGCATTGGATCCATCTCGACGTACTTTAAATTCATGGATTACGATCAAATTGGAAAGAAAAAAGAATAGAGGACTAATAGTCATTTATTTAGTCATTTTATTTGTTTGACCAATTATTTAGTTGTGTTTTTTCCCCGATGACCAAATTAGTCATTTATTTAGTCATTTCAACCAATGACCAAATTAGTCATTTATTTAGTCATTTATAGTTGTGTTGCAAAACATTTTGGTCACGTGACTAAAAGTTTTAGTCACCTGTGTTGGCGTTTCAATTCGCACCTCTAGTATGCGATTTGGAAACGGACAGCTATGCACAGATAAACTGCTCTCCTATTGGAAGGGGGAGTTCCCTTTCTTGCTGATGTTCACTGAAAAGATAACTTGAATGAAACTTCGCCTAACTTGAATGAAACTTCGCCTATCTTCTTTTTGATTCTCAGCTGCGATCACAAGGTTATAAAACTCTAAACATTGCAGAAGAGGTTTTTTTCTTTTTAATAAAACTTCTACTACAACTAGCATAGACTAATGACGCTTTCAACCTTCTGAGTAAATTCAGAGCAAAGGAAGTTGAAAGTGAATGGGGAATGATTGTTAACACAAAAACTCAAGTAGTTTTCCTCCAGATTTACACCATAAGACTAAGAGTACTTTAATGATGAAAGCTGAAAATGAAAGCCACAGAAGCTACACATCTGATGACGAAAACTTGATGAATTGATATAGATTATCAAAGCAAAGTAGGCACGAGATTTCTATTCAATATTAGAAAGTTTAATACAACTCCAGGACATCAATACTGCAACAAAAGGTAGGCATACAGTAAGCGATCAAACACCGGAGAACACTGAACACAAAGTGAACAAACACCTGGAATAACGATGTTTGCAGGCTAGAATAGGCACAGCAAATTTGCTATCACAAAAGTCATTCCTTACAATGAACACAGATTGAATAGACACTTGGAATAACAATGTTTGCAGGCTAGAATAGGCACAACAAATTTGCTATCACAACTACCATTACCAACAATGGGTAAGGATGCCCTTATTTATACTAAAATCAAAGGAGTAGGGAACCCTAAAATCTCCTTGATTAACCCTAACTTGCCAACTCGCAAGCTTTATTACTATTCTAAGACAAAGATACAATAAACAAATGCTTTAAAGCAATCTACTTTAAAGCAAAGAAGATTCCAACTATCACAAGGTGATTTCTTTCTAAATATAGGATGGATGAGCTTAGGATGAAAGCACATGCTTTAAAACAAAAAGCATATGTTTTAAAGCTGCTTTCTTTTGAAATGCATCCTCATCAACATTCTTGCTTTTTGGTGACATCATCCGTTGATATTCTTTTGTTGATTTCTTCTAAAACAAGATGATTCTGAGCAAAAAAAGCTGGCACATGGGTTTTGTAGGCAATTCTGTTTTGAAGCAACCCAGATTGTCGGATTTTGAAAAAGTAGAAATTTTCTCGAAAAAGCAGGAAAAAAGAAGTTTCCTGAAAAAAAGCACAACTCCGAATCTTCAAGAGGATAAAATACTGGATGGACCCATCTCGACGAAAACTGAAAAAGCTTTGGTCAGATTTCTGAAAAATGATCCCCTTGAAATAAGGACCTTGAAAAAGTAAGCCTCTCTTCTTCCTCAACCCGAATCTATGAAGAAAACTGAAAAAGCACCTAGTTTGGGTCTTCGAATCTTTGTTGAAAGAAAAATAAAATCTTTCCTCTGGATGCAACCTGCAAAAGATAATGAAATAAAGAAGCCAAAAGCTTGTCTTTCTAAATCTTTTGGTCAAAAAGCAGCTTTACTTGTGAGAGAAGAAAACTTCATCCTCATCCATGAAGAAAGCATCTTTTAAAGCATAAATCCAAGTGGATGTCTTCGAATAGGAAGAATCCCTATTTTGTAGGAGCCTATGGCTTCATGTGCAAGATGAAAAAAATATCTTCTTTGATGATGTCATCGAATGCGCGAGTTGAAAGAAGTGCTAACAAATTTTTGCTTCATTTTTGACACTTCAACACTCGTTTTGACTCAAATATGGCCTATCTCCGACCTCAACAAGGCAGGAAAATGTCGTCATGAACTGAAAAAACTAACTGATCCTGACATTTTGGAGGTTGATCAACTGAGATTCCATCCCCTGCCTCCGTTCGACGATCTGACATTGTTTGACCAAGTTTGACCTTCCGAAAATTGCCAACGAGCGAAGATTGGTAACAAGGCATGTCAGAAAACATTGAAAACACAAAAATATTCTAACACTGCTCAAGATGGGCGCCCCAAGCCACCTGGGGTGCTTGGTTTTCCAACACTTAGACATTTTTTCAAAATTTTCAACTTCTTCAATTTCTTGGTTTGCGTGCGCGTTTCAGAAGCACAGGACCCCTATTTGGCTATCAATTTCTATCAACTGGGATGAAAATGAGTCTAATGATTTGGAAAATATGCAAGCTTGATGAAAACTGAGCTGATTGTACTCTCTGTTTGCCTCGAAAAATGTGCCAAACTGATCAACTCTGAACCAGACCGGGCTGACGGAAGGAGATTCATGTTTTTTGAGAAAATCATCAAAAATAAACTAACTCTAGAGAGATTGGGCGCCCCAAGCCACCTGGTTTTCCATGCCTTAGAAAATTTTTGGAATTTTTCAATTTATGCCGCAAATCTTGAATTTCACCAAAATTTGAAGGTCCTGTCTGACGTATATTTCAAAATATATTTAAGTATATGTTTAGTTATTGAATTTCCTATACTTTAAATATTTTGAAATATACTTTCAGGATGTTTGAGATAGGTCTCAGATCCATGGGATTTGTCATGCGGATTCTAGATTTTTGAGGATCCACCAGATTTCAGACTTAGTTAATTTTTCAGGATTTCAGGACATTAAACTTAGCCAATTTTAGGATTCAACGGACAGGCATCAAGATGAGGGTAGATTGGATAGCCTGAGCATATCTGAGATGAATCTCTTGCTTTTATTTACTTTTGACATTGTTTGACCAAGTTTGACCAATCGAAAAACTAACACAGAAGAGGATGGGCGCCCCAAGCCTCCTGGGGTGCCCAGTTTCACCAGACTTAGCCAAATTTATGATTTTCCAACTTTTCAATTCACCTTGGATCCATCTTGCATCGTTTTGCGTGCATCATCGAGTCGACGACTGTTTGTCAGTTTTGCGTCGTTGAAATAGCATTGGAAACTCGTCGAAGAATTTTGGCAGGTGAACTTTTCTATGTTGATGACTTTCGAGCTCATGCTTCACCTTGTGAAAAAGCAAAAATGACCTAGTAGAGAAAACTTGGTTGTTTGAAGATTCTGTCTAAACTGCACCAATCGTGAAGGAAAATCGACCAATGAGAATCGAGCGCGACACCTGATTTGGAGATTCTATTTTTAGAAAATTTCTATTTTTATAAAGTTTTTTCAACATCCATATCTCAAGAAACCCAGAAAATCGAACTTGACATCTATTTTTAGAAATTTCTATTTTTAGAAATTTTGCTTTTTTGACGAAAAATTTTCTAGACTTGTTTCAAAATGCCTTAATGAAGCAAAAAATTTGGTTGGGTACAACAACCTGTTCATTTATTTGCCATATTTCTACTAGTGAGAGAATATTCAAATATTTGAAGAGCACTCTGGAACATGGGTTGTGGTATCAAAAGGGTGATGAATTTTCCCTGAGTGCTTATACTGATGCAGATTGGGCTAGCAATGTTGGTGATAGAAGAAGTACCAATGGAGGAGCTTTCTTTTTGGGAGATAGGTTTGTCTCATGGATCAGTAAAAAGTAGGACTCAGTGTCCTTATCAATAGCAGAGGCAGAATATATAGCTGCAGAAGCCTACTGTACTCAGGTATTGTGGATGAAGAAAACATTGAAGGATATCAAGGTAGTATATGATGAGCCCATTCCTATTCTTTGTGACAATACAAGTACTATCAATATTTCAAAGAATCCAATGATGCATTTTAGAACCAAGCACGTATCTATCAAGTATCAATTTTTGAGAGAGAAGGTTGCAAATCAAGAGTTTAGATTGGAGTATGTGCCTACAAACGATCAAGTTGTAGATATCCTTATAAAGGCACTTTCTAAGGACACATTTGAGTATCTCAGACATAAGTTAGGGGTGGTTGCCCTTCCTTCTAACTAGATGCATAGTTGGTGCATTTGTCTAGGGGGAGTAATTCAAAACATATTTTTATCCCTGGATTAATGGAGATTTCCTGGAGTAGTGAAAGAAGATCAAGAAAAATGCAGACAGGGGGAGCTAAAGGAAGATAAGTTCAAAGGAAGACCACTAGCCCTTTGTCCTTGATGTCAAAGGGGGAGAAAATTGCATATCAGATTAAGTATTTCCATCAATGCCAAAGGGGGAGATTGTTGCCTATGTGTTGTTAGTGATGTCAACAGTGCTGTATTGTGGAAGGTTGGAAGTGGAAGTGATGTTAACAGAGATGATGTTAGTAGTGGTATGATGTTCTGATATGGTGTGATGATCAATGATGTTCAGGGTTTCCAAAGGATAGTGATGGTCAGAGGAGAAGACAAAGGAGCAATGATTAGAGATGGATTAGAGAAGTCATGAAGTGAAGGGTAAGGTGATGAAAGTCATGTACTATGTATACTGATTGGATCAGTATCATTTGTACACAGTTGTACCCTATCTTCTGAAGTTCATAGACAAAGGTTGTGCTAACATGAAGATTCTTGTTGTGTTGAAAAGAGTTGTGTTTGTTGTGTATGGTGTTGTGAATGAAGTCTCTCATGTGGTGAATATTGTTTTCATTATTTCCCGATGAAAAACATTGCTTAAGTTTTGAAAGAAAGATTTAGAATTCTAAGGCACTAGAGTTTACGCTGAAGTAGCTTGAGAGGATGCTCCGCATTTGAAGGTATGGCCTTGCAGTTTGAAAGATAGACATAGACAGGTGTGAAGAAGGTATGTTCCTGATTTCAGAGCATAGAAGTTACCATAGAAGATTCCAGAGTTTGCAGAGTGAAGATGGTGGTTTAGAGTTGTTGCAGTCAGGATGAGTCTAAGGAATGCTTTGCATTTCTTTGCATTTGAAGTTGTGATACTATGGCTTGAAGGATATTCAAATATAGATGAGAAGAATGATATGTTTAAGTTTCAGTCAGAGGTTCTCTGGAGTTAGCAGAGAAACAATATATCATGTTGTTGATTAGGGTTGTTTGGAGGAGAATGCAAAAGCCACCACATTTCATTATCTGGCTTTGATGTTTGCAGGATGAGTTTAGTTAGTCTGTATGTTTGTTTATTTTAGGTTACAAGCGCTGAAGTACACCGCAAGTTATTTTTTCAATGTTATATCTCAATACTATATGCTCAGTGTTTGCAAGTGATGCTAGGTTCAGTAGCTGTTTGTTTGCGCCATAAACAAAATGTACCATTCAGAAGAAGGAATGTTTGAGAAAGTTTGTGCAAGTCTTATGTTTCTTGTGAAGTGATCTGCATGATGCTAATTAGTCTTTGGTAATGTTTTAGGTATGAAGCTATTGTGTGGAAGGATAAGTGTTTTCTAGGATGACTTGTTGTGTTTAGATGATCCCACCAGATGTTTGGAAGTGTGCGCCAGCTTCCAGAAGAATGTGTTAAGGAAGAATAGGTCTTGGTTATCACTTATCTTGAATTGCATTAGATTTCTACATCATTTAGGAGCTGACTTGTTGTGGCCATTACACGTTTCATCTTGGCCGACGAAGGAGAAAGATTTTGATGCTTATGGAGGATATAAATAAAAGTTCTTGTTTGGTGTGAGAAGTGTGAGTGAGTGAGAGTGTGCGAGTGTAGAAGTGAGTGAGTGAGTGTGTGTGTGTGAAGGTGTGTTGAAGGTAGCTGAGTTTTTTGTGCAGAGGAGTTGAAGATTTATTTTAGTGTGAAGTATGTTGATCTTGTGGAGGTGTTTGATCAGTGGAATTTGTCAATGTGATGTACATAGATTGTAGCCTCACCTTGTAAGTGTTGTTGCATTGTATTTCTGGGAGTTGTAGCTTCCTTTGGGTTGTAGCCCATAAAACTTGTTGTAAATCTATTTTATAATTATCTTGTGAGGTTGGATTTGGACAGTAGATCCAAGTAGCTTTCTCACCGTGGTTTTTCCCTTCTAGGGTTTTCCACACAAATATGGTGTTATGGTTGTGTGTTCATGTGTTGTGCTTTAAATTTGCTTTATAATCTGTTTAAGGTAGTAAAAATAATTGGTTGATAAAGATAACTTAGATTAAGTTCTTGGTTATACTGATTCACCCCCCTCTCAGTATATCAATGTGTTCTAACAGGTTTGACCTAGTTTCATCCATTGAAATAGACTCACTTTTCTACTAAACAATAGAAACTTGTATTTATTTATGACCATGATGTATATATGACATGAGGATGCCTTCGATCTTTTGTATATATATGTATATTTATGGCTCATGTAGGCCATTGTATAGACATGTACATGACACATTTATTTTTTATGTATCTATGAATGAGATGGATTGTTGCGACATATGTGATGTTTATGGATGACATTTATTATGGTTATGGATTTATGTGATGTATGCATGATGTGATGACCTTGTATGATATTATGGATATATGATATGATAGATATGATGTTATTATGATGCTATGGATCTATGATGTTTAGGATATATGATACTTGATGATGTTTGTTTTGCAATAAATACATGGATGCAACATGATGTTAATATGTATGGATGAAATGTTAGTATGATAGAAGAAGCGATGTAGGATGTAGAAGAATAGAATAGTTGATCAAAATGTAAAATCTATAGATTTTTCTTAGGATGTATGGGGTAGATGGATGGGATGATTTTCTTAGGTTATGCTTGAAAAATGTAAAGAGAAATCCTTATTTTGATATAGCAAATGGATATTATGCACCAAGGTATGAGGAACCAAGGTGACATCATATCCTTTGCATGGACGTTGATTCTGCAAACAAAGGGATATCCTTATTCATTCTAAACATAATATAACATTGTTAGATACATGAATGGAAGATAGTATTAGAGCATGATGGTCCTACTGCACAAAAGGTATTTGAATGACCTTAGATATAAAGGGCATTATTTATGCAAGAAGCTATTCCAACACATACAAGATAAATATTAGCCTTGGTAGGATAAAAAGAACATCCCAAAAACATGACATACAAAAGCAATGATAATGCCCCATTCCATACTTCTCATCACACACCAAGATATAAAAAGATCAAGGTGGTCTTGAATAAGCATTAGAAAGAGACAAAAGATAAATCAAAAGAAAACAAATACACAACCATCATATCTCTTGCCAAAATAGGGTGCTCATATTGGATAAGGCTTTATTGTAGGAAGGATACATCCATTAAAGGCTTTAGATTAGGATAAAGGATTAGCTGAATAGGAAAATAGGTATGTGGGCAAATGCACTGCTTCAACAATAGTCTTTTGCTTCATATTTTATAAGTACTTGATGATTTTAATGATGCATAGTTTGTTTTCTACTTGAGTTAGTCAAATCTGGGTGATAGGTGATTAGGATGGATTGTGATAGATGGATGAGTGAATGTTGGTGTTTTATTATGGTTTATGGTAGGTGGGAAGATTTATTGTGGAAATGTGTGGAAATGGTAGTTCCTCTCATGAAAACAAAGTAACAAGGATCCAATCGTAGGAGCTAGGTTAAGGAAATATGCCCCTAGTTAGGTACAGGATTTATTATGAAGTGGGTCAGATAGACTTTATTATGGGATGAAATGCGATGGATAATGATTAATACTGACAATGATCAAGTCGTGATAGGTAGGTGGATGGAAATGCTAAGGTAAAAAACTTTATTGTGGAGTGGAGTGGGGGATATGGATAAGAACATGATAGATGGTGGATGCTGACATCTACACATAATACTTGAAAATAGGTTTTCACCCAACATAATTTCCCAAGGCACCACCGAAGTGGTTTTCACCATTGGATGGATTATTTGTTTTTATATTTTATATTTTTTTTGTATTTTTTTTTATTTTTTGATATTTTTCTAATAGGGATACTTTGAGGATTAGGCATATAACTTCTTAAGATGAACATTGTTGATGGGTTCATCTAGAGGTGCTCCTTCACATGTAGCAAGTTGATAAGCTCCTGATCCATAGCATACTGTAACCACAAAAGGCCCTAATCAATTTGGCTTAAACTTTCCTTTCTTGTCCCGATCCTATTGATTTTTCTAAATTTCTTTTAGGACTAGATCACCAATCTCAAATTTTTGAGCCTTGATCTTCTTGTTATAACTACGATGGAGGTATTTTCGGTAAACCTATAGATGATTTAGGGCAGTGAGACACCTCTCATTGAGTAACTCTAATTCATGTGATCTAGAAACTTGATATTCTTCTCCATCAATAACATGCTGCAAAGAGACCCTAAGAGAAGGAAGCTCGACCTCAATAGGAAAAATAGCTTCGGTGTTGTATACTAATGAATATGGAGTGGCACCAGTGGATGTACAGACACTAGTACAATAGGAACATAAGGCAGGATTGAGTTGTAGGTGCTAGTAATGACCAACTTCATTGATTATTTACTTTAGGATTTTCAATATGGTTTTACTGGAAGCCTTGGCTTGGTCATTACTTTATGGATAAGATGGGGTATAAAAATGCTATTGGATATGGAATTGAGTGCATAGGGTGCAAACTTCTTGATTTCTGAATGGCTTACCATTATCAAAGATAATGGTAAGGGGAATACTATACTGGTAGATAATATAATGTAGGATGAATTTAGCAATATGTTGACAGGTTATATAGGTCATTGGAATAGCTTCTACCCACTTCATGAAATACTCAGTGGTAGTGATAATAAACTTCTGGCCATTGGATGAGGATGGATGAATTTACTTATGAGGTGAAGCCCCCATTTTGAGAATGGTCAAGGAGTATTGATGGGTTGCAATTATTGTGCTTGTGCATGAATCAAATATCTGTGTTGTTAACATTGAAGACATTTCTTGGCAAATTGTTGTGCATCTTGTTCCATGGTTAGCCAGTAGTAACTTGTGCGCAACAACTTTTTGGCAAGTGTTGGGCCAATGGAATGTGCCCCACAAACACCTTCGTCAACCTCACATAAAGCAATGTTAGCCTCTTCCAAGTTAAGACATCTAAGAAGGATACCATCTAGACTCCTTCTGTTTAGTGGAAAATTAGATCTTGTTAATCTTTGTGGTTTAGATGTTAAAATCTGCCTCTCCACTATACATTGAAGGATCTAGGGTCGAAATGCAAGCATTATCATACCCTAGAGTCACTTTCAGATGTAGGGAAACTTGGACTAGGGAATTAATTATCATTTTTTCCTTCTCCTATGTCTAATTGACCATTAAAACCCTAATTATGCAAATATGACAACAAATTAATGAATTACAAAAAAACCTCTTATAGACAGGAGTAAAATGCAGAATTACAGAGTACCTATTTTTGGGGTCCCAAAGTGAAATAGTCGGGGACACTGGAGCGGGTGCCCAAGTCCAAGGTACCTACTTTTTTGGGGAATCCAGACCTCCTTCAGACATTGATCAGCCCTGTAACTTCTATTTTCTAAAAATAGTTTGTGGAAGACACTAGAGTGGGCGCCCTAGTCCCAGAAGTGCTCTTGCATTTGACTTTTCTTTAGATCCTGAATCCCTGATGTCTTCCCAGCCTTCCTAAAACTCCACTTTTCCTAGATGCGACACCTGTAACCTGCAAACACAAGACTTGGTTTGGGGGTTGTGGTGTTTAGAGGTTTGCCTCAGTCAAACCCTAGAGGACACTTAAGTCTTCAAACACCATTGTCAGATAAAGAGGGCGTGCCCTTGTGAGGTAGAGGCCAAAAACCAAAGGAAACAATAATAAAAGCACAATATTATGTCACCTTGTAGTGAAGCTTCCATGGAGGAAGATGCTCTTCATGCCATGAAGGAATTGATGCCCAAATCTGCAAATATCAATGCATAAAACACACAAGTCTACTCTTGCAACACAATAGGAATCCTTGAATCACCTTGAGAATGCCTAGAGTTCACAATAACAATCTCATTGAAATCTAGTTTACAAATGAATGCATACACATGCCTATATATTCATCTACAAGCACTCCCGCCAAGATATTTGAAATTCAAACTTACCATGTCGGCAAAGGGACCTAATAACGGTCACTAACCGACACCCGCGAATTGGGATGACCTAAAATAGGGCAAGACTAGGGTGTGGGCGCCCAAGTGCTCCCCTCTATTTTAGGCAGGGTATAGCTCAAGGGCTCCTCCTAGGTCCTATTTGCCATGAGACTTAGCTCTCATTCCATTGGGATGCTAAAATATGAACTAAAATGTCCTAAATGCACTATAAAGACCCAGGAGCTAAACCTTATGAGGGAAAAGCCCCCAAGGGGACATTTTCTGACGTTACATTTAGCCCCCACTTTAATGTATGTATGAACACAAGGCCCATACATGCATTAAAGTAAGGTCACAAACACAACAAACACACCAAGCACAGAGAAGACACGCCAATCACATGGAAAACAGTAACAGACATGCCAAACATGGAGAAGACAGTTACAGTCATGCAGAACACGGAGCAGACAGTCAATGCATGGAAAACACATTAATGCATGGAAGACAGAAATGATATCTTTTCTTTTCTTTTTCTCATATATATGAAATGCAAATGCAAGTACTGGAAAGTAAACAAACCTCCCATAATACACGATGCACCACTTAAGGGCGTAGGTCTCTGTATATGGGGCAACACACACACAAGACATGCAAAACCTCCCAAAATGCATGAAGCACTCTCGAAGAGCACTGGCCACTGCATATGGGGCAACAAACACTCCATACGAAACAAGCATGCCAAAACACACACACTTGAAGACACAGAGAAAACACAGTAGATAAGCGATGGTGTGTTCCCTATTTCTAGGCTCATTACCATCTTAGGCACATTACAGGCACACACCGACGATTGGGTTTCGCCATAGCAATCACTAAAGACATACTTAAAGGTTGAGTTAGTCATAGAACCGCTCCCCCCCTCCGTAGAGGACTTTTGAAAATGATAGGATGATGCAATCTGCTCCGAGAAATACACCATCCCCACCTCCGTAGAGGGCTTAAGAAAAAGATATGCTCTATATCTTGCCTCCGCATAGGGCTTAAATGATTGATTGATTGATTACAAACAAACTCAGGATGCATGATTCACTAGTCAAGAGTGCAGGTCACTGCATCTGAGGTCAAACACATTGCTAACACCTATAACATACAGCTTACCTTATATGCCCCCACCTTAAGGTGGTTGATATCAGTTATCGATATCAAGCATGTTAAGGTAGGAAGAAAACACACAAGGGAACACCAACTTTCGCAAAGCCCATGCCCCCCGGAGGTGACATGTATTTTACGATCGCCAAATGTTCCCACAAACACATCCCTGCAAGAAACATGTTAGTGTCTACGAAATCATGATAAACAACAACATCAATGCATATGATTAACCACAAAAAGATCCAAGGTTGTACAATGAATTCAAATTTTGAGGATAACTAGGGGCTATATCACGAAGCTCTCCAAATCGAGTACCATTGAGGCTAGATTCAAAGGCAAACAAAGGTGCATAGAGCAGAAATATTGTTAAGATTTGCAAATGCAATAGAAACTTCATGAAATTCACTATGCGGAAAACATGAGTGCTTCCACTAGCCAAGCGTCGGATAAGATATACAACCCCATCGTCATATTAGGAACTATAGTCCATTTTTTTGATTGCTCTCGAAAGGGACACTAGGTCCGCATCAGTATAAATGTTTGTCCTCATCCACCCACTAGATGGAAACACTAGAGGAAGGGAAACAATAAATAAGAGAGGAGAAACAAGTGTCTTAGGGATAGTCACGTAGGAGGGTGCCCCCAAGTCACCAACCATGACGCTATGTCCGTAAGACATAACACACAACAATGAAATCAGAGAGAGAGGCAATACGAAAGAATGATGATACAAATAGAAGAAGGTCACAACAGAGGTGGTCTCCTGGTATCCCAAACCTTACGAGAGAATTTGAGGTCATCCCAAGAGGCCTAAACAACACATAACACATCATGGGGGAAGCACATCACGAGAAAGATAAAGGGTTAGAGATACTTACCTGTAGGGTCTTCATATTATATGTTGGAGCTCTCGAACCTCTTGGAGAGGTACTCGATCATGTTTAATGCAAAATTTGAGTGATTCTTATTAAAATCTTTTTTGTTATTATATGATTCTTGTTCATTAAATCCTTGTGTAAATGAGATTTTTTTTTGCTTGTGAGGGGGAGAACCACTATTATTTCTGACCATTGATTGTCGTTTTGCTCTTTTCTAATTTTTACGAGTTTTTGTTGGTGAATTTTTCTAGAGAAGTAATAGGATTCATCCTGTACCCTCTTGCTCCTCTGTATCGGTTGTTGTTCTTTCTTTTCAAAGGTATTTTGACTATCTCTTGATCCATATAAGGATAACGGAGGAGGAACCTCAGCATAAATTCCATTTCTTCGTGGACGAGGTGGGTTATCCATTTGTTTCTTATCTACTTCAATCATTCCCATGATACTATCATAGTCCAAGTAATCATCCTCATCTACTTCCACTAAATCTTGTTCCACCATATTATTTTCAGTATGATTAGGAAAAGGATTAGTGAAGATTTGTAAGTTCTAATACGGCGGAGCAACTGACTTATTTCCATTATCATTCACACCTGATACCTGGATGACATTTGAATTAATAAGGTCCTATATCTCATGTTTAAGACGCATACATCGTTCAGTGTCATGTTGATGCAGAGAAAAAGATCAATCTCAATCTCTCAATCTCACTCCTTCATAGACTGTTCTTCATGTGCAACTATGGCACTCACACTATAACCAATCAACTGAAACTTGTTCAACACATCACCTAAACAAGGTCTCTGACCCAATAACTTCATACTACATCTTCCAAGATGCCCAACTTCGATCATCAATGATGCAGAGCATCATGGTCAGCAATTTCATGGTTCAAAACTTCAATGGAACCTTTCACTGTTTTCTTCTTGACAGAGGTTAAACTTATCTTAAGGCAAGGTTCTAACTCAAAACAACACATATTCTCCACACCAAGGTGAGGGACTTCATGACACCTCTCACCAAGGCTCCTAATTCCAACCAAGACCCCATCAAAACTCTATCCAACTACTATGCAGGACAACAATCTTCCACACTGTTTATAAAAGACAACCACAACATCCACCTTGGGGTGGTCTCTATCAACACAAGTTCAACTACATCATAACTTACCAACTCACTAACCTACCAAACTCTTAATGCCTTCAATGACAAAATAAACAAACATGATGAACAAAACTATTACCTTCTTGACATGACTGTTATCCTCCTCTCATCCTCTAACACATGAATCTATAGGGGTTTCTCACATGCCCACACTCGCTGTGGATAAACTATTTAACATCTCCTTCCATTGGTTAGGAACAAGGAAAGATCAATAAAAAGAAGGAATACCCATCGGTTACTCAGAGATACCCTACTCAGCGTTTTGGGACAGTCAACAGAAAATAGTCAATTTCTCCCTCCTTATGTAGTGTCAAGATCCCAAACAAGATGCACAGGATAGGTAACTCACTACCCTAACCAACCATCACCAGCACCATCTACTTACAGGCCGTACAAGTATGGATTTCATAAGAAAACAACAAATAACTTATGGAAACAACAATTAAAACACAGTTTTGGAAAACTGGCTATATCTTTCTCCTAGTTTGCTGTCAAGGTCTCAAATCAAGCTTAAATCAAAGCTACTTCCATCCCCTTTCCATCCATTATAAACTTGGGCAGTAATGCATCTGTACAGTCGCGGGTATGACTGGTGAGCAATAAGGAAAATGCAGAAAAAATAGAAAACACAGTAAACAGTAATCTTTTTGTCTTTTCCTTCAATTTCTCCGAATAGAATGTATACAATGAATCATATTTGGCTTCAAATAGCCTTCTTCAATGCTTGGAGTTGTTGGGGTTCCAAGATAACTGCCCATTCATTGGGCTTTTCTTGCTTTTTAACAGCAAACTAAAGATAGAAACTGTCTTCTTGGAGACTGTTTTAGGAAACTGCCCTTTCACCGATTGTTTTGGTTTTAAACTTGCTTTTTGACACAAGGTTTAACCTATGCCAAGGTGTTTAACATCTTTCCAATCTTGACATGCCTCTATAGGCTTTACAAACATGAAGATTTAACATGGACTTTCCTATATGCCTCATGAAGGCTTTACATAAAAACTAATCATGACTGTCTTAACTAGGACTTGCAACAAGACAATAGTGGAAATTAGCTATTTGGACATAGTCCATTACAACATGGCATTCAAGCCTCATTACAACCACTTAATGGTCTCAAGGACCTCATTAAACAAAACAAACATAAATAAACCCTGATGTGAAGGTGCTCCTGCACCATACAACCAACCAACAAGATTTCCAAGTCCCTTGGAAATGTATCTGCAACAAAAGTCTTTCCTGCATCTCTGTCTGTCTCTTCATCTTCTCAGCTTTAGTCTTCCAATCTTTAGACTAATAGGGAAGGTGACCAACCAACCAACAGAACAAACTACCATCTTCACAGAGCATCCTCAGGCTCCTTCTACTCCCATTAGTGGAGTATTCTTCAGGCTGCAACATCAAGTGCTTCTTCAGGTATACACCTCTCTCACTGCTTCACAACACCAACTCACCAAACCATCTCACCCAACAGTAGATCTTGGTGATGCACCTACCACTTTCTGCATCCTTCTCCAGCCAAATCTCTATTGGAGAATGGTCATGACAGACCTTCTCTTGTCTGCCCACACATAACCTCAGAAAATATCCTCCTGCAGCTAGATGGATAAGCACCTGCAACCAAACAACTCAGCAACAAAAACAATAATGGTCACCAACATAATCTTCAACTTTACCTACCTTCTCAGTGATAGGAATAAATACAACACCTCCTCCCAGAGCTTTTGCTAGCTCTGATACCAAAATGATGTAGAGAAAAAGATCAATCTCAGTCTCTCAATCTCACTCCTTCATAGACTGTTCTTCATGTGCAACTATGGCACTCACACTATAACCAATCAACTAAAACTTGTTCAACACATCACCTAAACAAGGTCTCTGACCCTATAAATTCATACTACATCTTCCAAGATGCCCAACTTCGATCATCAATGATGCAGAGCATCATGGTCAGCAATTTCATGGTTCAAAACTTCAATGGAACCTTTCACTGTTTTCTTCTTGACAGAGGTTAAACTTCTCTTAAGGTAGGGTTCTAAATCAAAACAACACATATTCTCCACACCAAGGTGAGGGACTTCATGACACCTCTCACCAAGGCTCCTAATTCCAACCAAGACCCCATCAAAACTCTATCCAACTACTATGCAGGACAACAATCTTCCACACTGTTTATAAAAGACAGCCACAACATCCACCTTGGGATGGTCTCTATCAACACAAGTTCAACTACATCATAACTTACCAACTCACTAACCTACCAAACTCTTAATGCCTTCAATGACAAAACAGACAAACATGATGAACAAAACTATTACCTTCTTGACATGACTGCTGTCCTCCTCTCATCCTCTAACACATGAATCTGCAGGGGTTTCTCACATGCCCACACTCACCATACCAATCTTCTGCCCCTGCAACCTTCACAAGGCTATGGACAAACTATTTAACATCTCCTTCCATTGGTTAGGAACAAGGAAAGATTAATAAAAAGAAGGAATACCCATCGGTTACTCAGAGATACCCTACTCAGGGTTTTGGGACAGTCAACAAAAAACAGTCAATTTCTCCCTCCCTATGTAGTGTCAAGATCCCAAACAAGATGCACATGACAGGTAACTCACTACCCTAACCAACCATCACCAGCACCATCTACTTACACGCCGTACAAGTACGGATTTCATAAGAAAACAACAAATAACTTATGGAAACAACAATTAAAACACAGTTTTGGAAAACTGGCTATATCTTTCTCCTAGTTTGCTGTCAAGGTCTCAAATCAAGCTTAAATCAAAGCTACTTCCATCCCCTTTCCATCCATTATAAACTTGGGTAGTAATGCATCTGTATAGTCGCGGGTACGGCTGGTGAGCAGTAAGGAAAATGCAGAAAAAATAGAAAACACAGTAAACAATAATCTTTTTGTCTTTTCCTTCAATTTCTCCGAATAGAATGTATACAATGAATCATATTTGGCTTCAAATAGTCTTCTTCAATGCTTGGAGTTGTTGGGGTTCCAAGATAACTTCCCATTCATCGGGCTTTTCTTGCTTTTTAATAGCAAACTAAAGATAGAAACTGTCTTCTTGGAGACTGTTTTAGGAAACTACCCTTTCACCAATTGTTTTGGTTTTAAACTTGATTTTTGACACAAGGTTTAACCTATGCCAAGGTGTTTAACATCTTTCCAATCTTGACATGCCTCTATAGGCTTTACAAACATGAAGATTTAGCATGGACTTTCCTATATGCCTCATGAAGGCTTTACATAAAAACTAATCATGACTGTCCTAACTAGGACTTACAACAAGACAATAGTGGAAATTAGCTATTTGGACATAGTCCATTACAACATGGCTTTCAAGCCTCATTACAACCAATTAATGGTCTCAAGGACCTCATTAAACAAAATAAACATAAATAAACCCTGATATGAAGGTGCTCCTGCACCATACAACCAACCAACAAGATTTCCAAGTCCCTTGGAAATGTATCTGCAACAAAAGTCTTTCCTGCATATTTGTCTGTCTCTTCATCTTCTCAGCTTCAGTCTTCCAATCTTTAGACTAATAGGGAAGGTGACCAACCAACCAATAGAACAAACTACCATCTTCACAGAGCATCCTCAGGCTCCTTCTACTCCCATTAGTGGAGTATTCTTTAGGTTGCAACATCAAGTGCTTCTTCAGGTATCCACCTCTCTCACTGCTTCACAACACCAACTCACCAAACCATCTCACCCAACAGCAGATCCTGGTGATGCACCTACCACTCTCTGCATCCTTCTCTAGCCAAATCTCTATTGGAGAATGGTCATGACAGACCTTCTCTTATCTACCCACACACAACCTCAGAAAACATCCTCCTGCAGCTAGATGGATAAGCACCTGCAACCGAACAACTCAGCAACAAAAACAATAACGGTCACCAACACAATCTTCAGTTTTACCTGCCTTCTCAGTGACAGGAATGAATACAACACCTCCTCCCAGAGATTTTGCTAGCTCTGATACTAAAATGATGTAGAGAAAAAGATCAATCTCAGTCTCTCTATCTCACTCCTTCATAGACTGTTCTTCATGTGCAACTATGGCACTCACACTATAACCAATCAACTAAAACTTGCTCAACACATCACCTAAACAAGGTCTCTAACCCAATAACTTCATACTACATCTTCCAAGATGCCCAACTTCGATCATCAATGATGCAGAGCATCATGGTCAGCAATTTCATGGTTCAAAACTTCAATGGAACCTTTCACTGTTTTCTTCTTGACAGAGGTTAAACTTCTCTTAAGGCAGGGTTCTAACTCAAAACAACACATATTCTCCACACCAAGGTGAGGGACTTCATGACACATCTCACCAAGGCTCCTAATTCCAACCAAGACCCCATCAAAACTCTATCCAACTACTATGCAGGACAACAATCTTCCACACTGTTTATAAAAGACAGCCACAACATCCACCTTGGGATGGTCTCTATCAACACAAGTTCAACTACATTATAACTTACCAACTCACTAACCTACCAAACTCTTAATGCCTTCAATGACAAAACAAACAAACATGATGAACAAAACTATTACCTTCTTGACATGACTGTTGTCCTCCTCTCATCCTCTAACACATGAATCTGCAGGGGTTTCTCACATGCCCACACTCACCATACCAATCTTCTGCCCCTACAACCTTCACAAGGCTATGGATAAACTATTTAACATCTCCTTCCATTGGTTAGGAACAAGGAAAGATCAATAAAAAGAAGGAATACCCATCGGTTACTCAGAGATACCCTACTCAGGGTTTTGGGACAGTCAACAGAAAACAGTCAATTTCTCCCTCCCTATGTAGTGTCAAGATCCCAAACAAGATGCACAGGATAGGTAACTCACTACCCTAACCAACCATCACCAGCACCATCTACTTACAGGCCGTACAAGTACGGATTTCATAAGAAAACAACAAATAACTTATGGAAACAACAATTAAAACACAGTTTTGGAAAACTGGCTATATCTTTCTCCTAGTTTGCTGTCAAGGTCTCAAATCAAGCTTAAATCAAAGATACTTCCATCCCCTTTCCATCCATTATAAACTTGGGCAGTAATGCATCCGTATAGTCGCGGGTACGGCTGGTGAGCAATAAGGAAAATGCAGAAAAAATAGAAAACACAGTAAACAATAATCTTTTTGTCTTTTCCTTCAATTTCTCCGAATAGAATGTATACAATGAATCATATTTGGCTTCAAATAGCCTTCTTCAATGCTTGGAGTTGTTGGGGTTCCAAGATAACTTCCCATTCATCGGGCTTTTCTTGCTTTTTAATAGCAAACTAAAGATAGAAACTGTCTTCTTGGAGACTGTTTTAGGAAACTGCCCTTTCACCGATTGTTTTGGTTTTAAACTTGCTTTTTGACACAAGGTTTAACCTATGCCAAGGTGTTTAACATCTTTCCAATCTTCACATGCCTCTATAGGCTTTACAAACATGAAGATTTAACATGGACTTTCCTATATGCCTCATGAAGGCTTTACATAAAAACTAATCATGACTGTCCTAACTAGGACTTGCAACAAGACAATAGTGGAAATTAGCTATTTGGACATAGTCCATTACAACATGGCTTTCAAGCCTCATTACAACCACTTGATGGTCTCAAGGACCTCATTAAACAAAACAAACATAAATAAACCCTGATATGAAGGTGCTCCTGCACCATACAACCAACCAACAAGATTTCCAAGTCCCTTGGAAATGTATCTGCAACAAAAGTCTTTCCTGCATCTCTGTCTGTCTCTTCATCTTCTCAGCTTCAGTCTTCCAATCTTCAGACTAATAGGGAAGGTGACCAACCAACCAATAGAACAAACTACCATCTTCACAGAGCATCCTCAGGCTCCTTCTACTCCCATTAGTGGAGTATTCTTCAGGTTGCAACATCAAGTGCTTCTTCAGGTATCCACCTCTCTCACTGCTTCACAACACCAACTCACCAAACCATCTCACCCAACAGCAGATCCTGGTGATGCACCTACCACTCTCTGCATCCTTCTCCAGCCAAATCTCTATTGGAGAATGGTCATGACAGACCTTCTCTTGTCTGCCCACACACAACCTCAAAAAACATCCTCCTGCAGCTAGATGGATAAGCACCTGCAACCGAACAACTCAGCAACAAAAAAAATAACGATCACCAACACAATCTTCAGCTTTACCTGCCTTCTCAGTGACAGGAATGAATACAACACCTCCTCCCAGAGATTTTGCTAGCTCTGATACTAAAATGATGCAGAGAAAAAGATCAATCTCAGTCTCTCTATCTCACTCCTTCATAGACTGTTCTTCATGTGCAACTATGGCACTCACACTATAACCAATCAACTAAAACTTGCTCAACACATCACCTAAACAAGGTCTCTAACCCAATAACTTCATACTACATCTTCCAAGATGCCCAACTTCGATCATCAATGATGCAGAGCATCATGGTCAGCAATTTCATGGTTCAAAACTTCAATGGAACCTTTCACTGTTTTCTTCTTAACAGAGGTTAAACTTCTCTTAAGGCAGGGTTCTAACTCAAAACAACACATATTCTCCACACCAAGGTGAGAGACTTCATGACACCTCTCACCAAGGCTCCTAATTCCAACCAAGACCCCATCAAAACTCTATCCAACTACTATGCAGGACAGTAATCTTCCACACTGTTTATGAAAGATAGCCACAACATCCACCTTGGGATGGTCTCTATCAACACAAGTTCAACTACATCATAACTTACCAACTCACTAACCTACCAAACTCTTAATGCCTTCAATGACAAAACAAACAAACATGATGAACAAAACTATTACCTTCTTGACATGATTGTTGTCCTCCTCTCATCCTCTAACACATGAATCTGCAGGGGTTTCTCACATGCCCACACTCACCATACCAATCTTCTGCCCCTGCAACCTTCACAAGGCTATGGACAAACTATTTAACATCTCCTTCCATTGGTTAGGAACAAGGAAAGATCAATAAAAAGAAGGAATACCCATCGGTTACTCAGAGATACCCTACTCAGGGTTTTGGGACAGTCAACAGAAAACAGTCAATTTCTCCCTCCTTATGTAGTGTCAAGATCCCAAACAAGATGCACAGGATAGGTAACTCACTACCCTAACCAACCATCACCAGCACCATCTACTTACAGGCCGTACAAGTACGGATTTCATAAGAAAACAACAAATAACTTATGGAAACAACAATTAAAACATAGTTTTGGAAAACTGGCTATATCTTTCTCCTAGTTTGCTGTCAAGGTCTCAAATCAAGCTTAAATCAAAGCTACTTCCATCCCCTTTCCATCCATTATAAACTTGGGTAGTAATGCATCCGTACAGTTGCGAGTATGGCTGGTGAGCAGTAAGGAAAATGCAGAAAAAATAGAAAACACAGTAAACAGTAATCTTTTTGTCTTTTCCTTCAATTTCTCCTAATAGAATGTATACAATGAATCATATTTGGCTTCAAATAGCCTTCTTCAATGCTTGGAGTTGTTGGGGTTCCAAGATAACTTCCCATTCATCGGGCTTTTCTTGCTTTTTAACAGCAAACTAAAGATAGAAACTGTCTTCTTGGAGACTGTTTTAGGAAACTGCCCTTTCACCGATTGTTTTGGTTTTAAACTTGCTTTTTGACACAAGGTTTAACCTATGCCAAGGTGTTTAACATATTTCCAATCTTGACATGCCTCTATAGGCTTTACAAACATGAAGATTTAACATGGACTTTCCTATATGCCTCATGAAGGCTTTACATAAAAACTAATCATGACTGTCCTAACTAGGACTTGCAACAAGACAATAGTGGAAATTAGCTATTTGGACATAGTCCATTACAACATGGCTTTCAAGCCTCATTACAACCACTTAATGGTCTCAAGGACCCCATTAAACAAAACAAACATAAATAAACCCTGATGTGAAGGTGCTCTTGCACCACATGTCCTTGCGTTCGATGATAATGACAAAAGACATCAGCATCAAAGTAAGGTCCTTGTTTACTAGGATCAACATGATTAATCAGGGGAAGCTTTAAAATGTTATTACTCACAGCTTGATTCATGATAGAATGACAGGACTCAGATATTAGAGTAAATTTCCTTGGTTGATACGATTGTTTCTTTGGATTGTTTATAGCAAACACATTTGTATTTGGTCCATTGATCTTGATAAAACCCTTGTTATTGTTCCTTTTAAAGTTGTTTTGTGATGATCCACCCATGGATTGTCCAACTTGAGCCAATGAGTTTTGGTTTTCATACTGACTAGACAAAAGTTGATAATCATGAAGGGCGGTGCATAAATGTTGAAAGGAGTTGTACTTCATCAAGAGAATCTTGTCACAAATATTAGGTTGTAGATTTGTAATGAATATCTTCTGAACATCTTCATCTTTCATCTGATATTGAATCTGAGCATAAAGGCCTTGATACCGACTAAAGAATTTAGTCAACTTCTCTTTTGGACCTTGTTTGCATTGAACCAAGTCAATAAGAGTGATTTGGGGTTCAATGTTTGCTTGAAAATGTTGTAAAAATTGATCAATCAACTGCAAAAAGGAGTGAATTGAATTCAGAGGCAAAGAGCAAAACCATTCTAAAGCAGTATCTTTGAGAGATCGCGGGATAAGTTTCACTAACAAATCCTCTTCAAAATAGAAATCACTACACATAGCTATGAATGCTGCCACATGGATATTAGGATCTCCTTTTCCACCATATTTTTCAAAGTGAGGAGTCTCAAACCTCTCAGGCATATGGGTTCTCAAGATTGCATAAGATAATGGATTACAGGCACGATATGTCAGTAGGCTAGGTTGTGAAGAATTTGTCAAGTTTGTTACCTTTTGTTACAAAGTAGTCATGCCCTGTAAAAGTTGGTTTAGGATGGCATCATTTGGAGATGCGATTTGTTGTGAAGAATTGGAAGTGAAATGAGGAGGTGAATGAGCTTGAGACACAATATGTGGAGGTTGAGAATATGTTAACGGAAGTTGGCCATATTGATATGTGGAAGATGGTTGCGAATATGTAATAGGTGGCTGGGGATGAGTGGAATAGATAGGAGGTTGAGAACAGTTATTCATAGAAGATGTCCCTTTAGGAATCAAATTCTGATAATTAAATCCCACAACTTTGTAATTAGTGCCATTAGATACTCCAATACCAGTGGTAGCATTACTAGAGCCATTTGTCTCAGTTGTTAAGATCATTGGTGTAAAAGTCAATATTCTCGTAGATGGTATAGGTATGGATACTTGAGTATGAGATGGTGATAAAGTGTTATTTATCATTTGCACACATTTGGTCACTGGCATGATATTGGTTTGGACAATATGTGCTAGACCACGAATCACATTAACACCACCTTTTCCTTCTTTTATCAATTCTCTTATATTATGAATTGCAAGAACGACTTCTTCAGCTATTCTCTCATTTTCCATAAATGATTGATATTCAACTAAGTCTTTATCCAATTTTTCTATTTGCTCATCAGATACATATCCCGTTGCCTCAATAGTGTTATCAACATCATGAAAAGTTTGTTCTTCCATTGAGGTTGAAGGATGTATAATATCTTGCACAATTTGATTTTCTCCCTTTGTAAAGAAGGTGTCCAAAGTACCAACTTCTTCAAGAGCACTAGATCCCATTAATCTTTTACTTCTTCTCAAAGGGATATTGTTTTTAGGACAGTGTGTCATATATATTATACAAAAGAATACAATACACAATGCACAAACTAAGAGAACAAATCCTAGGATAAGGATATGATTGACGACCAAAATGCTTGGTTTTTTGTACTCTTTTCAATGCCAATAAATGAAGCAAAGGATGCTATGAGGATTTTAGTCAAGGGTAGCTAGTTATATGACTGATATCAGTCCAAAACAGAAATATAATCACTCTCAACACGCTCTTGATGCAAATCCAAGATAATGCCAAATCAAAGTGTAGCGAAAATATGTCAAAATAGGCACTTTTTCACCAAAATTCAATGCAAAAGAGCATAACAAAGGGTGTTGTGAGGAAAATGGTGATGGAAAGAAAATAATATCAGAAATAACAGCCTATTGGTGCAAAAATACCCAACACAACGTAGTTTTAGTGAAATTCAAGGTCAAACCCTAGTGAAATATAGCAAAATATGCAATTTTTTCACGGTTAGCAAAAGAGGTGTTGTAAGAAATTTTAGGATGTAAATTGAATAATACCAATAATATAAGTCACCTCAATCCATAAAACTGATCACAACATGCTTGGAGTGCAAACTAGGTCAAACCCTAGGGCCAAAATAGTCAAAATGTGTAGTTTTTTGCCAATTTTTCAGTACAAGAGCCCGTAAAAAAGGTGTTGTGAATATTTTTATGAGGGGCATAAAATTATTACACTAATAAAATAAAATTAGTGTGAAAATATATTTCACAACACACTTGTAGTGCAAGTTTGGAGAGTTGATAAGGCCGTTTTTAGTGAAAATTGTCGTTTTTGAAGCCCTAGGTTTGAGATCTTGGGATAAAAAGCTATTTGAATGATTTAATGTCTGATTTATGATGTAAATTACATATTATAAGATCTGAAAATGATTTTCAAGCTCAATCATGCAAAATTCTGATGCAAATTTAATGAAATTGCACCAAAATTGCTAGTTTTTTGTTCAAATTTTCAAATGTTCAATGCAAAAATGCAAATAAATTAATTTTAAATACAAATTCACACTAAAATGCAAGACTTCAACCAAATGAAAATTTGACTGAGCCTCTAAAATCAGTAGAAAAATATGATAAAAGATTTTGCCTACAAACCCTAGATTTTGGAATTACTAGGTTATAAAATTGACAAAATTTCTATAAAACCGTAGCAATTAAATGATGAAATGCAATGCAAGATCTTAAATTTTTGTATTTTTATGTAGTTTATATCAGATCTGATGCAAAAATCATGAATTAGGAAAATTTAGGAAGAATTGACACAATTTAGTAAGCCCAACAATGCAATTTTTTTGTATTTTTCTAATTTTTCCAATTTTTTGAAGTTTTCTCAATGCAATAAGGTAAATGACCAAATGAATGAATGAAATCACACAAAATCTGTAGACAAACACTTAGCAAGTTGCAATTCAAGTTCAAATACATGGGTTCACCAAAATGTTTAGTGGAAAATTGGATCTTGTTAATCTTTGTGGTTTAGATGTTAAAATCCGCCTCTCCACTATACATTGAAGGATCTAGGGTCGAATGGAAAGCCTGTTCATACCCTAGAGTCACTTTTAGATGTAGGGAAACTTGGACTAGGGAATTAATTATCATTTTTTCCTTCTCCTATGTCCAATTGACCATTAAAACCCTAATTATGCAAATACGACAACAAATTAATGAATTGCGGAAAAACCTCTTACAGACGGGAGTAAAATGCAGAATTACAAAGTACCTATTTTTGGCATCCCAAAGAGGAACAGTCGGGGACACTGGAGCGGGCGCCCAAGTCCAAGGTCCCTACTTTTTTAGGGAATCCGGACCTCCTTCGGACACTGATCAGCCCTGTAACTTTTATTTTTCAAAAATAGTATGCGAAGGACACTAGAGCGGGTGCCCTAGTCCTAGAAGTGCTCTTTTGTTTAGATCTCGAATCCCTAATGTCTTCCCAACCTTCCTACAACTCGACTTTTCCCAGATGCAACACTTGTAACCTGGAAACATAAGACTTGGTTTGGGGGTTGTGGTGTTTAGAGGTTTGCCTCAGTCAAACCTCAGAGGACACTTAAGTCTTCAAACACCATTTTCAGATAAAGAGGGTGTGCCCTTGTGAGGTAGAGGCCAAAAACCAAAGGAAACAATAATAAAAGCACAATATTATGTCACCTTGTAGTGAAGCTTTCATGGAGGAAGATGCTCTTCATGCCATGAAGGAATTGATGCGCAAATCTGCAAATATCAATGCACAAAATGCACAAGTATGCTCTTGCAACACAATAAGAAGCCTTGAATCACCTTGAGAATGCCTAGAGTTCACAATAATAATCTCATTGAAATCTAGTTTACAAATGAATTCCTACACATGCTTATATATGAATCTACAAGCACTCTCGCCAAGATATTTAAAATTTAAACTTACCGTGTCAGTAAAGGGACCTAATAATGGTCACTAACTGACACCCGTAAATTGGGGCTGACCTGAAATAGGGCAGGACTAGGGCACGGGTGCCCAAGTCATCCCCCTATTTTAGGTAGGGTACAACTCAAGGGGTCCTCCTAGGTCCTATTTGCCATGAAACTTAGGTCTCATTCCATTGGGATGCTAAAATATGAACTAAAATGTCCTAAATGCACTCTAAAGACCTAGGAGCTAAACCTTATGAGGGAAAAGCCCCTAGGGGGACATTTTCTAACATTACACCTTCAATATAAGGTATTGTCAAGAATGGGAAAATGGGAAGAGCAAAAAATGAAGGTTTTCTTTTTAGTGCTAGTCAGGTTGGGCAAAAGGGTATTGTTATGAAGGTAATTGTAGATATATCTTGATACCATGGGGAATTGGTACCAACAAGTTAGCATATAAACTTAGGTTGTGGAACATCAAAAGCGAGAATGAATAGTTGATCAACCAAGAATTCACAACTTTCAATGTTACTAGGTATATCAAGGAGAGATCCAATTGGCACCATTGCATCTGCAACTTTATTATTCAACCTTAGAGTTTGCTCAAAAGATATCTAGGATAAATATTGTTTAAAATTATCAACCATTGTTTTGTATGAAAGCAATTTGTCATCCTTTGTCTGATATTCATCTATGACTTGTCTAATGACCAATAGCGAATCACCATAGACTTGTAGTTCCTTAATGTTCCATTGTACAACCATTCAAAGTCCTGTAATAAGAGATTCATATTTGACAATGTTGTTTGTGCAAGGAAAAGCTAGTCAATATGACTTTGTGATGCAATATCCTCATGGAGTGATAAAAAGGACTCCAGCTCCTAAACTATGTTATGTGTAAGAACCATCAAATTATAGTTTCCATACAGTAGTTGTGTTGATAGTGAATACCTCTTCATTCGGGAATTTTGAAATCATCGGGTGAGTGTCTATAATAGGTGCTTTTGCTAGTTGATTAGCTATAACTTGTCCTTTTGTAGATTTTTTATCAACATATTCAATGTCAAACTCACTTAGGATCATAATCCAATTTGTTATCCATCCTGTGAGACTAGCCTTAGATAAGAGATATTTTAATGGGTCAACCTTTGAAATGAGCTTTGTTTTTTAATTTAATATGTAATGTCGTAGCTTTTGATCTAAGCAAACACAACAGCTAGACATGCTTATTCCAATGTGGTGTAGTTAAGCTCATAGCCTACCAATGTGCGACTAATGTAGTAAATTGATCTTTCTTTCCCTAACTCATCATGTTGTACAAGTAGGGCTCCTAGTGTAGCTTGATGGTGACAGGTTGTCATTGATGTCAAAAAGGTGTCCTCAGGATAAGTGTAGTCAGATATGCAAATTTGGTTAGGGATGAGATGCTTCTGTTTGATCAGGATATTTCATGTTTGCCTCAGAATGGATTCTAATGTTCTTTGTGGTTGGTGTTGATCATCAGGACTTGGTTGATCAGGTTTGGCCTTCAATGTGTCTTCTTATGTTCTTTGGTAAGTGAAGTCACAAGGTGATTTGTTTGGGGTTGTCAAGTGTTGACAAATGTTCATCATCCATGGTTATGCAGTGTGAAATGATGACCTTCATAAGTTCATGTTGTTGGAGTTGCAGTGTTATGGTCAGTAATCTTGGCAGAGTATGAAAAAGTTGCTTCTTGTCAAGGATGAATACAAAGTTTAGGGTTCAATCAAGTTCATCATGCTTGTTATGTTAGTAAAGGTTTGATATTGAAAGACTCATATTTTGTGTGGTCATTTGGTGAAGTTTACCTCTCTGCAACAATTTTTTTTAGCTAAGTGAAATCACAATGAGGGTATTGTCAAAGTCTTTTTTGAAGTATTTTTTTGAAATGCTTCAAAGAATATTAAAAACCCTAAATTAAAAAAAGATTTTACTTGTGCATTTCTTGCTTGTCACACTTTGTAACATCTTTATGTTATATTGAGTCATTGACTTGTTGAGCAGGCAAAAGCCACTTAAGTGGCAAGGTTAAGGGTGTTAATGTCATTGGGAAACTGGCCCTTTCTTATAAAACTTTGTGCAATCGGTCAAGTTCGGTGGTGATGTTTTATCAAGTGCTAATAGCATTAGGAGTTTGTCTGATTCATATATATGACATGGAAATAAAGTTTGAAAATACATGTGCGGTGGGCGCGAAAATCAAGTTTGTGGTTTTATTTAAATCTTCTAAGAGCGCGTGGGTTGTTGGTGTTTAAAGACTAAGTTTAGCACATGACACGGGTTTGTGTGAAGCATTGGGGAGCTCGATGGATTTTTAAGGAAAAATGTTTATTGTTTTTCAGTCAAAATTTTTGTGGAAAGAATATTTACTAATTTTGTAAGGCACGATTTATGCATATGGAGGAGCATGTTTTAAGCATTGAATGCTTTATCAAATAAAATATTGGATGGTCGACCGAATTTTATGAGATGTTATTTTTGGATTTAAAAAGTGTTAACTATGCTTTATGTAAAATGAAGGGGCCACAAATATATGTGGGCATGAAATTTTGGAAAGTTTTTTTGTGGATAAAAGGCTTTGTTTTTAAAGTTTAGAAACTTTTTAATTTCTATTTTACTTGCCTTTTAAAATAAAGCATGAGATCCAATATGGAAAGTATAGGAGTTTTTTTTAAGAAGTTTTGAAAACTATTTCTAAATTCTATTTCATGCCTTTGAAGAATTTAGTGAAGATTGGTTTATTTTTTGAAGATACAGAGAAGGTGAAAGGTTTTCATGAAGATATTTTTGAGGAAGATCAACAGGATTGAATGATGTTTAATGGAGATAATTTGTCTTGTGAGAAAATCAAATTGAAGAGTTTATTTGCATGGGAGATGAAGAAAAGGAAATGTGTTTTTGCAGAGAAGATCAAGAGTTTTGGAATGTGTTTTTGCAGAGAAGATCAAGAGTTTGGAAATGTATTTTTGCAGATAGAGACAAAATGAATTGTAATTTTTATTTAATAACATTTTGAATAAGGTTGTAAATGCAGAGGTTGAAGAATATCAAAAAGTGAAGAGATTGATTGTCTTTGCAGATTGAATATTCAGTTTGATAGAGATTTTATTCTCTCTTACAAGGGCATATTCAAAATATATTGTGATGAATTGTTTTTGTAGAATGGAGATCTATTTGATGCAATCAGATATTATTTTCTTTTGGAGAAGATGAAAGGTTTTATGTTTTGAAGGTGAAAGGACATCAAATTTGTATACAATGGTTTTTTAGGTGCATTGATGCAAATATATATAAACAGACATTGATGAAACATATTTGTGTGAAGTGTTGTTGAGTGTATCCAGATGTAAGATTAATTTTGAACAGAATGACCATTTGACAGACATATGTTTTGTATTGAATGGAAACAAAGTATCCCTCTGATTTGTTTATTACATCTGTTGGTGATTTGGTTTGCCGGTGAGGCACAGTATGCCAGTGAGGCCTTGTATTAGCCAGTGAGGCTTGTTGGTCAGAGAGACCTATTTGTTTACCAGTGAGGTATATCAGTGTTGGAAGTGGGTGCTTCTGTTTGGTATTGGAGTTGGTGCTCCATAAGGATTTGGTGCTCCTAGATACATATTGTAGCCAGTGAGGCGGTTTTGAGTGGTTTTTCTACCCAGAGAGGGTTTTCCACTCCAGTAATTCTTGTGTTAATGATATGCTTCTATGTGTGTTTTTGCTTCTATGTTAAGATTTATCTCTATGTGGTCCTGCTCATAATTTTCATTATCAAACTTGTACATATATGTGTAAAAGTTCATTGATGACTTTCTCTTTCTAAGTCTTGTAAATTAAAAGTTATAATAAATTGCAAGAATCTACACAACACTGATTCACCCCCCCTCTTAGTGTTGTCCGGATTCCTACATAGCTGTATTAACAAAGATATTTAATAACAAAGCTTTTATTGAAACTGGAGGCATAAATATTAGAGGTGTGGCAATATAATCTTTCAGCTGATCAAAAGCTTGCTAACATATATTATCCCATTTGAATGAAACATCATTTCGCAACAGGTTGTGAAAGGTTGACATATATCTACAAGTTGAGCAATGAAACACTTGATTGACTGGAGCTTTCCTTTAAGTCTTCTTAATTTTTTAGATTATCTGGTGGATGCATTTCAACTATGGCTTTTTCTTTGGCTAGATCAACTTCAATTCCCCTATGAGAAACAATATATCCCAACCTTTTCCTGAAGTAACTCCAAATACACACTTCATTGGATTCAACCTGACTTGGTACTTTTCTAGCCTGTCAAAAATCTATTCAAGTACTTGCAAATGACCCTCTCTAGTGACAGATTTCCCTAATAATTCATCGACATACTCCTCCATAATGTTGTGAAATAGATCGTGAAATACCATTGTCATAGCTCTCTGATATGTAGCTCTGGCATTTTTTAGGCCAAAAGGCATCACTTGCCAACAATATATACCCCAAGGACATGTAAAAGCTATTTTGTGTTGATCTTCTTGGGTAATGAGAATCTGATTGTGTCATGAAAACCCATCCATTAAGGAAATCATTTCATGTCCATCTGTTAAGTCTACGATGATATCAATATTTGGCAATGGGAAGTCATCTTTGGGACACGCCTTGTTCAAATCTCTTAAACCTGTGCATATGTAGATGCCCCTAGTGACTTTTGATATAGGTACAAGAATAGAGATCCATTCTAGATAGTTGATTAGACGAACAAATTTCACATCTAACAACTTTTATAGCTCTACCTTTAGCAATAGTGTTGTTTGAGGATGCATTATTTGGAGCTTTTTCTTGACAGGTTTAGCATCAAGGAAATTTCTAAATGATGTACTACTAATGAAGGATCAAGTCCCAGCATGTCTGCATAAGACCAAGAAAAGTTTACAGTCCTTTTTCTCCTGTTCTGAGAGTGATGCTGCTAAAAATGTGAGCTTAGGATTCTGTGTTGTCCCCAAATTCATTTCATGTGATTCTTCCACCAAAAGTGGAGACCTATCCTGATATTTGGAAGTTGCAAGAAGGTCAAATTCTCCATCCTTAGGCACCTCAAAGAGGTTTTCACCTTTGGATATGTCCTTTATTTTTACTATTTTTGAATCTGATAACACAACATTGTGGTTTTCACTAGGGGATTTTATTATTACTTTATTTTGTTCACTTTTGCGACTAGAGGATTTGGCCTTCTCACAAAAGTATGTTGTGGTGTCAAGGTTTGTGATAAAACTAGCTTTATGGTCTCCTAGTGGAATACCATCTCGAAGTCCCATGAATTTTGTGATAGCCTCATCATTCTAAAATAGGTCAAGAACTGAAGGATCCCGTTGGTCCCATTCTATGAGCTCAGGGTAGACAATTGGAAGGTCTTTGATATTTGAGGTATATGTGAAGGAGATGGAGCATGGCATGCAAATGGATAAATCTTGGAATAACTCGGTGATATGCATAAAGGATTCGTCGATGGTATCCACATTAGTACTCTCTACCATAAGAACAGATTTCGCTACCTCACTAAGGATATACTCAAGGTCTGAGGACACCGGTTCCTCCTTTCCATACCCTAACCCTTGTCGGTTGTACCTCTTGTTCACAATGATGGGATCTAATATTCCTTGTTCATGAAGTCCTAGGCCACCTTGAACTTTATAGCCCATGTTATTTACAATATGAAGACATGTAGTGTACTTATCTACTGGTAATGTTGCTAGATCTTCTTCCTTGTATAACCATGAGGAGACATCTTATTCAATTGATTATTTTTCCAAAACCCCCCAACGTGCAAATGTTGTGGTTTTACATTGTATAACAACTCTAGGAATTGATTTTGCTAGATGAGATTTACCATAGGACTTTGGTGATAGAGGAAGATTACCTACATAACAAGATTTTTGAAGTTCATATTCACCAAATCCTTTGTATTTAAATTGGACCTTGATCTTTGGGATGGGTGTATTAGATGTGGATGATTTGGTTAAGATAGATGAATCTATATATGAGGAATATGGTTGAGCTACATCATCTAGTTAGAATTATGATATCTTCCTTGCATGACTCTATAGAACTCAAAAGGTCTAGGATCTCAAAATATGGTTACTTCAATTCCATTGTGTGGGAATTTGAGGCATTGATGGTATGTAGAGGGTACAGATTGTTAGAACACTCTAATATATTGAGAGGGGGGGTGAATCAGCATATACCACAATTAATCCAATTCAACTTTATCTTCAAAAACTTTCCACTGCATTAAACTGATAAATAAATAATTAACCAATTCAAAAATAATCACACAACCACATAACCATAACACTAGATTTATGTGCAAAACCCTAGAAGGGAAAAACCACGGTGAGCAAGCTTCTTGGATCTACTGTCCAAATCCATCCTTACAAATAAGAATAGGATTACAACAGGTTTTATAGGCTACAACCCAAAGGAAGCAACAACTCCCTAAAACATTGTTTAATGAGAACCAACCCAAAGGAAGTTAAAACTCCCTAAAGTGCTACAATACTTACAGAAAGAGGCTACAGCCTCTGCACAAGATACTTGACAAAATCTTCTGATCAATCACCTCTGCAACATGAACACCCTTCACACTAACATATATCTTCAACACCTCTGCTCAACAAACTCTGCTATCTTCAATACACTTCCACACACACATATACTTGCACATATATCCTCGCACACTCTCACACACTCTTACTTTTCACACCAAATAAGATGTTTCATTTATATCCTCCGCAAGCTTCAAAATCTTTCTCCTTCATCGGCCAAGATGAAACATGTAGCATGAAATGTGGAATGGCCACAACAAGTTGGCACCCAAATCATGTAGAAATCCAATGAGGTTCAAACCAAGAGTTAATCAGGATCTATTTTACCTTAACACACCCTTTCATGCTGGCGCACACATCCAAACATCCAGCACAATCACCAAAACACATCAAGTCGGCCCAAAAAACATTTATCCTTCCACATATTAGCTCCAGACCAAAAGCGGTAGCAGAGAGACCAATTAACATCATGTGGATCACTTCAAATACATTATATGACTTGTAAGAACATTTCCATATATTCCTTTCTCTGAAAAATGTATCTTCTTTCTGGCGCAAACAGACAGACACTGAACCCAACATCACTTGTAAACTCTGAACACATGCTCATGAGTTAGAACATTGAAAAACAAACTTGCGGTACTCCTCAACACCTGAAAGTTGAAATGATCAAACATACAATCATTGTGAACTTATACATTAAATAGCCACGCCAAATATTGTATTGCGGTGAAATGTGGTGGCTTTTACATTCTCTATCTGACAGCCCTAGTCAACAACATGATTTGTCCTTACTCTATTGGCTCCGGAGAACCTTTGGGATACATCTTATCATTTGAGACTTGAATATAACATAATTCTTATCTGTATCCGGTTGTCCTCCAAGTCACAAGACCACATCTTCAACTGTGGAGAAATGCGGAGCATTCCTCTGACTCTTTCTGACTATAACACTATTGTACCACCGTCTTCACTCTGCTAGCTCTCGAATCTTCTGTGATAACTTCTATATTTTAAAATCAGGAACACACATACTTCACACCTATCTCTATCTAACCTCCAAGCTGCAATGCCATATCTTCAAATGCGGAAGAATGCAGAGGAATGTGGAGAATTCTCCTAAGATTCTTTAGTGTAACTTCCTATGCCTTTGATTGTTTGAAAACTTATACACTTTCCTTCATATCTTTTGCAATACTTTATATCAAGAAACAATTAATACAACATTCACAACCTATAGACAACAATCACATCTCTTTTCATCAAAAATAAGAATCTTCATGTTAGAACATCCTTAACCTAACAACTTTCACCTATCCATGAACATCAGAAGATAAGGTACAACGGTGTATAGATGATACTGATCCAACAGTATGCACATGACTTTCATCACCATCTTCTTCACTACACAATACTTCTAATCAACACTCCTTTGTCTTCTTCTCTAAATTGCTCCTTTGTGTACTCCTCTGAACTCTTACACTGTTGACATCACATACAACTATCCACAACACTTCTCTGTTGACATCAATGACAACACATATTCAACACAGATTGCATGGAATGCATCCATGGGTGGCCTAGGATAATGTTATATGGAAGATCAAGGTCCAAAACTTGACAAAGAGTATCTATTATGGCTGGACCAACTTGAATAGGTAACTTGATAACACCCCCTGTCTCACACTCAACATCATCATAGAATTTAATACTTATGCTTTTCTCTAGATCAATAACATCCTCAGAGTATCCCAACTAGTTTAGAAATTTAAGAGAACATATGTTGAGGCTAACACCACCATCTATGAGGACTCATTTGACTCTGCATTGACGGATACAAACTTCTAGGTGAAGCGTGTCATTATGATATGAATTGTTAGATGGGAGGTCCTTTTCAGTGAAGACCAGGTGATGGGGTGATGCAATGTGACCTATCATGGCTTGAAATTGATCAACATTAATGTTATTAGGGATAGAATTCTCCTAAAGGGCTTTCTCAAGGATTGTTTTATGCACAGGGGATGTTCAGAGGTTCTAGGATAGAAATTTAAGCAGGTGTTTACCCTAGATGATCTAAGATATTATACTCAGACAATGGATGGGTAATAGATGGTATCCCTTGAAGGATGACATGTCCACAGTGGGTGGTAACTGCACAATCAGGGGATTTTCCCTTGATAGAAAAGTGGAAACATGGGTATGACTTTCCTCTATATGACCCACAATGGAATCATAAGAGGTAGACACATGATTGGCATTCTTATTGTTGTTTCACTTATTAGGGGCATTTCCTTTACCATGGTGATGAAATGGATCCTTGTATATATCAAGATCATTATTTGAGGAATTATTAGGGTGATCATCAACAATTATCTCTCCTTGGTCAATGAGATTCTTTAGTTTCATACAACCGATTGTTTTGTATCCTTTGACCCTAAGATATTCTCAATATTTATTATCCTTGTACCATGAGGGTTTGAATTGGGGTTCTTCATACTGTCTCACTTTAGGCAATTTAATGAGACTGGCCTGGACCAATTTCCATAATATTAATTCAATAGGTTCTCCTAGTGGAGTGAATTTTCATCTAGGTGTTGAATCTTGTCTTGGTGATTCCTTAGGAGAAGTCACAATATTTTTGATGGGTTGTAGATTGACTGGTGTTTGAATGTTTTGAATGTGTTTCATGTCTACCACACCATCATTGACAATGTTTTTGTTTTTGGCCCAAAAGTGGGGTTTTTCGTTGTATTGTGTAACATTGTCTTTGTAGATTTTGAATAAGCCCTTAACAATAAGAGATTTTTCAATGGTGATTCCCTTGTATATGATTTCCTCAAATGAATTGGCTTATTGAACTTGTAAGTGAAAGCCTATCTATTGGTTTAGATTTTGGACAAAAATATGGACCAATTCTTTCTTAGGGATAGGCCACGGGAATTTTCTTGCCATATTCCTCTAATGTTGTAGGAAGGCAATGAATGTTTCTCCATTTCATTGTTTGTTATTACATAAGTCAATCATGGAGATTTCATGTTCAATGTTGTATGAAAAATGAGCAATGAACTTTTTAGCCAACTTATTCAAAATATTTGAACCCAGGGGGTAGATGAGAGAACCATTCGATAGCATGTCCTCCTAGACTTCGAGGAAATAGGCACATAAGTTCTATGTAATTTTTTGAAACCTCTAGGAAAGCAATGAAAAATCTTTGAATGTGTTCTTTTGGATCTCCTTTTCCCTTATATTTGTCAAATTTGGGTATCTCCAAATTGTGGGGAAAAGAGATCATAAGAATAGATATGTCAAAAGGATAAGGACATGTTTTCCAGGGAATAATTTTTCTTTGGGTGTCTTGTTAGAACACACAGAGATACTGAGAGGGGGGGTGAATCAGTATTTACCACTTTTTTAAAACAAAACTACTGTAGCAACTGGATATGTACTTTATCAATTATATTATGAAAGAACTATGCAAGTATAAGCAGATTCACACATCCACACAAAAGACCATAACACAAGATTTACATGGAAACCCAAGATGGGAAAAACCACAGTGAGCAAGTTTCTTGGATCTGCTGTCCAAATCTAGCCTCACAAAGATATAAAATAGTGAATTTCAATTTTTACAAGTTTGTAGGCTTCAACTTACCAGAGAATTCAATCTCAAACAAACTAAGCTACAACCTAAAAATAGGCTTAAACCTACCTGAGGCTTCAACCTCCCATACAAACTGAGCTACAACTCAAAAATACGCTTCAACCTCCCACATCAACTGAGCTACAACCCAGCAAATTGAAAATAGTAATAAAACATTCAACACTCACACATACTATGTGAACATAGGATCTTGAGTTCATACTCTTCGCACAATTCAACTTCACTTCTCTATTTATGCCTGATCGCTTGATGTATTTCACTTCACAATCGCACTTGTAGACACATTCAGATCTTTTGAAGTTAGGCACACATACACATACATAGATACCTTCAAAAACACAAACTAATATTTCTTTTATACCCAACTATACATTTTCAAATCTCCAAGTCGACATCCCATATTTTTGAATTCCAATGAGATCATTATAAAGGATCAGACCCAAATTAAAAATTCCAATGTCTACACGCTTGAACTAGGGCCCAAAAACACACTTGCTTAGAATGACCCAAAAATAGGTCAGGACCCAAACTAAATCAGCCACACATTACTGCATATGTTTAAATATTCAAATCTGCATGCTACAACAATGACCTTAGAATTTTAACTCTTTGTTCTATGTCATTGAGTCAGCTTCACTCTGCATATTAGATCTTTGAATTTGCTAGTTGTTAAACCATCTTACTAGTCGTCTTCATCATATATTCAAATCTTTAATTTGAATATACATTATCTTCATATCATTGCCACAACAACTTATCTTCCAGCCCTTTATCGGTAAAATCACTCTATTGCGAACCTTTAACTTTGTTCCCTTTATCAGCGAAATATCATTTTCACGAACCAACTCTTTGTTCTCCTTTATCACCTCTATTAGAAAAATTTGTCTTTTACAAACCTTAGCTTTTATCCCTTCAATCAGAGAATTCTTGCTAACTCAAATTAACAACTTTATCTCCTTTATCAATAACTTTTTATTTTACATGAACTTAGTCTAGAAGGATTTTATCGGCAAAAAACACATTATCACAAACTTATCCTTTTGTCACTTTGGTCGGTGAATTCTATCTTTTACAAACCATCACCTTTATCTCTTTTTTCAACAAATTCTACTTTCTTCAAACTTGACCTTTGTCGCCTTTAATCAGTGAAATCTCCCTTTTTCGAACCTTCACTTTGTACATCTTTGTCACAACTAGTCACTTAGTTAGCAAATCAGCAAAAAGTCAAACTCACGAACAAGTTTGCAAAACACAAACTTTGTCAATAACCCGACTTTATACTTCAAATTTGTCTTTTCACACTTCCTTCTTTGTCGGTGAATTGGTAAACTGGCGAACCGACAAACTTCAAAACCTACGAACTAACCTGTTTGCTAAGACTTAAACTTTTTCCTCTTCCAAACTATCACTGCCCCACTTTCTCCTTTGTCAGAGAATCATCTAATCGGTGAACTTCGTAACTTGCGAACTAGTTCGCAAAACATGAACTTTGTCGACCGAAGGCAGAAATTATTTTGCCTTAGATTTTTCTTTACAGAATTTTCATCGGCCAACATGCAAGTTTGCAAACCGAACTTTTTACTGATTGAAGGCATTTCTCATGCCTTAGAGACAGTTTTCTCCTTTTCATTTGACACCAAATACAACACTTCCAACAATATTTTGACATTAATGACCATACTCCAATAATCTCATGTGTATGCATATTTGACATCAATGTCAACACTACCAATACCAACATGTCCTAGTGTGAGGTCTGTGATTTACTTATACATGTTTAGGTGTTTTTGTTCCAAATCTGGTCTAGTGTTTTGAGGAGTGACAAGACTCTAATAGTTAGATGATGGAGGTTGTGATGTTTGAGATGGATTGGATTGATATGAAAAGTGGTTTTGAGGTTGACTGGAATGATATGAGAAGGGGTTGGATGTTTGAGGTTGTGATGAAAATGGATTGGATATTTGGACTTGTGGTGATTGAGGCATGTTGACATTATGTGAAAGGGGTTGGTTGTTTGGGGTACATATGAATTAATGGGTATGTTAGGTTGTGTAACATCCCGCTATGTAACCCCCGAAGGGTAAGAGCCAAAAGGGAACCAGAATATTTTTTTTTGACATAAGTAGATAACACACCCAGATATGGTTGTCGATTTGATAGATAGACAGCATTCATGGCCAAGTATGGCCGAATGTGCAACCCAAAAGAGAGGACTAATTCACTCTCCAAAGGAAACAATGTTAAACTACGTTCATTTTTAACACCAATTTAAATGTTCCTAATCCCATATCTAATATAAGCATGAAACTGAAAGCATCAAAGTACAAGTGGATTCGACACCCACACCGGAATCCATAAACCAAATAGGAAACATCTCATTACTTCTCATTAATTTGCATGATTACATCTTCTCTCTTAAGAGAGTACAATCACATAGAAGAATATACGGTATAATGATAAAGTCCTAAATATGATACAAGTACAATAACATAGTCCTGAATATGATACAATGACTGAATGAGTACAACAACTGAATGAAGTAACGGAGAGAGAACATCTCCAACTGGTGCTCCAAAACATGTTTGTCGATCCCCAATGGTGGTGGCAATGCCTCCCAACCATGTGGACTCATACGAAACCACCCCACCGTGCTTGGAGATAGTCACAAGGCCCAACAGAAGAACAACAATAAGGGGATATAAGATGGCCAATACTCACATCAATCGCAGAGCAGACACGGAGAACAATGCATACAACTAAAGTCATAACATAGAGGTACTCATCTAGGTCATAGGTCAGGTACTACTCATGACTGCTAAGGTGCTAGATACTAGAGTGTAATCAGATGGAGTGTCATCATGTGTGCTCGAAGAGATGGCACCACACAGAACCAAGTGCTCCTCTCATGCAAACGAGGAGACTTAATTGTGCCTGAATCCACGCCCCACAAATGGATGACTCAACACCCCACAGATGGATAGGCCTTCTCATTGCATCCTTAGCCTTTACAAGTGCTCAAGGCCATGCACGAGGACTATTTATCTTATTAATGTTTTTACCCCAATGTTTTCATTTAGTTATCACTTATTAATGTAACTTTGCTACTAGTTCCCCTGGTAGCCACTTGCGGGCCCCGGGCCTGTAGAGAGCCACTCCAGATGGCCACTCTAATGCCTAGACCTAGTTCATCTTGTTTAACCAAAAGAGGAATCCAAAATGGCTAAAACACTGAATCATAACTTTGAAATTGAAAAATGTGACCTACAAGACGAAAGTCTCGATGATAGTGTAATTTATTGAAAACAGTCTTTATTAGTTAGATTAGTTGTGTAATAACTCTAGTGACCCCAATTTGATCACTCTTCACAAAGGATTGCAAGGATATTATAAAAATAAGCACAGAAAATGGCATTGCAAGTCTTCTCACACCCTAAATTTTGCATAATGACTGCCATATTATTATAACATAAGAAATGTACAAACAACGGCTTACAACAAGGAGATCATTAATTTTCCTTCTACAGTAGTTCACTTTTTTCGGTGACAAATATTCTAATTAAAATTATGTAACCAAATTTCAATGCACAACATAGCTCAATGTTTCTAAGGTGTTTTAGTGCCATAACATTCTTTTAACTCAACGATGGTTTCCTCGAGGTTGGTGATTTAATAGAAAATTACCATAATGACCCAAACAACATCCACTCAAAAATCTTAAGAAAAGTTATAATGAAAAATCTCTTTCAGAGAAGGCATCGAATAACAAAAGGGTTCCATGGGACTTATATCTCTTCAATCCCTAGCATTACGTCCCCTATTTTTCTGTATGGCTGCACTCAGCATTCTCTATAAATTCAACCCTACGTTTTGCTTAAACAAAGAAATTAGAAACCAAATGATCTCTTGAAAACCCTTTTTATCTAAGGAATAAGAAATGGTTCAGTATGATATTAATCGACTCAAGGGAAGAGGTAATGTACATGTCTTGCATTGAAATAATTTCTAGCATAAAGACTTTTACATGGCAGCGATTGAGTTTGAGTTTTCTTGTGCTTAATGAAATAACAGCTAACATACATTGGTTTTTGATAGACAGTAATGGGGTTTCATTTTTTTTTATGTGCTTAATGAAGTTACAACAAATATATTCTAGTTCTTTTTGTGCTGGAAAAACAATGATAAGAGGTAAATACCTCTACCCAAATTGTACCCCCTGCAGATGGCTAAGCGCACTCCCCTTCAGCGCACCTCAAATCTAGCAATTTGATATGTTCGCCTGGGTGATTTGCACTCCCCTCAACTCACGTCAGGTCTTACAGTTTGATATGTCCCCTCAGATATTTCATTGTCCCCTGTGTTTTCATTGTTCTCCCTTTCAAAACAGAGAGACTCCCTCTTTTCCATGCGATCCCTTCTCTTCCCTGGTGATCAGATTCTTTTTAATAATTCCATTCATCCCCTTTAACCTTCAGGCATTGACTGGGCAAAAGGTGGGTGACCTACCCTGTAGATATTTTCTCAAAATTTATGTCTCTACCCACCTCCACATGCCACGACCCCTCAAATATCTCTGATTTATTTGTTTTTAAAAGCCCCCTCACAAATGCGTTGACTCCTCTGTTTTCTATCAAATATTTTCACCGCCTTAACTACCTCACCAACTCCTCTTTCCAAAAGCCAACTGGGAGCATTGTTACAGGTTGAGCCATGGATGACATAGATGAAATATTTTGAGGAACAGTGGATGGAAATGTTGTTGAAACATGACTAGACATGATTTGAGGTTGATAGAGAGGGTTGATGTATTGATTAGTAAATGGTAATGAGTGAATGTTATGTGATGAAGGGACACTTGTGAGAGGGATGTTTGATGAGGAATTAGGCATGGTAGAAGTGGGAAGAGGGTTTGATCCTCCCATGGCAGTAATAGAAAGGGTGATAGGGTCTTGTTCCTTGATGGAAAAATTGTCAAAATCACTTGGTAACTTGGTACCCTTTTGGGCAAGCCAAAGGAGAAATCTATTAGGATTAGATGCTAAAAGATGGTATAGAGCTTGTAATGTGTCAGGATCTTGAAATTCTTTTGGGGAATTCTCCTGCAAGATTGGAGCCATGTCTATGAAAGATGATTGACCTATTGTATACCCACTTGGGAGATATATGTGAGAAGGCATACCCATCACAAAGTGACTAGCATCTATGGGTGTCTTTGGGTCAGTTTGACTGGTCTTCATACGTTTCTTGTATTGGGATCTTGTGACCGACATAAAAATATTTTAAGGCCTTTGAGTGGATAAAATGAATGACAAGGGTGTATGATAAATGAGTTTGGACTTGTGTTACATTCCACTTGTGACTTAACTATTTTGATATGTGTTTAATTATGATAACGTATGTTTGGGAAATATGATATGTTCTTAAGCTCTTAAAAATAGATTTTAATAAAATTGTTGATCATATGACAGTTGGAAATATATTATGTATGTTTTGATTCAATTCAAAATGTGGAAAGATGAATTTTGGAATATTTATAGCTATAGGGGTAAAATGTGATGTTATCAGCTAACTATTACGTTGTTTGAGTGATCGCATGATTTGCCATCCCCAAGAAAGGGGGGAAAATATCATCAAGAATGAGAAGTACAGAAGAGAATGCAACGCCATCTGAATAGTAAGTTGGAACTGTCATAATAATTTTTCTTGGACGAGAACATTAGAACCGAATTACTAGATAACCTTAAGTCAATGATAAGGGTAAGACTTCTTTAACTTAAATCGATAGTCAATTACTGTCACCTCATCTATTCTTTTTATTATTTTATAAAATAAGAGTGAGCCGATTCATCACATACGAACTTAACCTTTATCTATATCTTTACGTTAAACTAACATCTATAATTCTACCTGATCTTCAATCTAGGCCACCTTGTCCATTAAATCTTTATATGAGATTATTAATTAACAATGAAAAGATTAATCTTTTAAATGAAATAATTTCGATTATAAATATTTATTGGTGAGGCTTAATCGGGGTCCATGGAATGCGTTCCTATATTAAAATATTAGGGACTAAATTCTAAAGGAAGACCTTCAGCGGTGAAAGTTTATTTCTTTCCACTTAAGAGTTTTAATATTTTGTTTTAGAAAAGAGAAATTCCTTACACACGAGCATCATCACATCGAAACCTTAGAGAACTTCAAACTTCAATTTGAATCTTATAAAATGTATTAATTCTATCCTTTCAAAAGTGGAATTAAGCTCTAGCGCGAAAATATTTTACTCTAGCCAGAGAAGTTTAATAACGGTGAAAAGAAGAGTGGGCTCACGGGAGAAGCAGGATTTGGAAACGAGTCTTTAAATGGTGAAACCATTTCTTCATCGGCATTCTTGTTCTTGGAACCTTTGAAGAAAACAGAGAGATGGGAGTTTCAAGAATGCAAGCTAGAAATTGTAGGAACGGGAAAAAAAGTTTAGCATTCTAAGACAATAGTGCACTTGGCTAAGGCTTGTGTAGATGGGAAGGGTAGAGAGGAACAACTATTGTAATCAAATGAAAGAAGGAAAAGGAGAGTGAACCGAGTGCTATGTAGTAGAGTACATTGAGCAATACCAGTGGAGCATGCGAGTTGGTGAAGAGTATTCGTGTAAGGAGCTACCGGGTCTTTAAAGGCATGTCTTTCTTCCTCAATAAAATTCTTAAATACTTTTGTATGCTTAACCATCGAATAGGAATTCGATAGAAGAACATTTCTGTCAAAATTTCAAGCTAAAATTTAGACTCTGGGTCTTTTGAGCAATAGGCGAAAGAGCTAAATCAATATCTGTCAATAGTAAAGAATTTAAAAATGCAAATTTCTTTCTGTTTCAAATAAATGATGTCAGTCTAAGAACTCAAGAAGAAAACTTGTCCTCTGTTTTAGCCAATGACAGATTTCTCTTCATGCAAACAGTTCTAGTAAGAATCTTAATTTTTGTTTAGGACATCTAAATTGCCCAGCTATGGCATGAGAAATATTTTATACAATTAGAACAACTTTCAACTATAGTACAAGAATTCTCTTAAAGAACTGAGAACCACTTTTTCTTTTCATACCTAAGGTTTCTTCTTGATTAGGAGAAACTTATAACTATCCTATGGAAAATTGAGCAAAATAATGGTCTTTCCACCCTGAGGCAATAATGACCAGAAACACAGTTTTGGCATAAATTTGTAAATAACACTTTTAGTTAGATTTTCAATTCTTTTCCATACTCCATTCTTTTGAAATTATTAGCTACAAAGAAAACTTAGCCAAATTCTAGTTGCATGGATGGAAAACTAAAAAGAGACAAGTTTAGAGAATAAACCTTCTGAGGTTTTAAACTAAAAACTATAAACAATACCTACCAAATTATATTGTTACTCATTCATAGAGATGGTTATGATATAACTAAAATATTGAGTAATCTCCATCATATCTACGTGCGGTAGCACAATGAATTAAATACATAAAATGTGTCAATAATGGAAGTTCAAGCTGAGTAGGGTGACAACTGAACTACATGACCAGTGGAATCATGTTGTGCACATTGCAAAACCTTGGCCAAGGTGACGCTAATCGCACTAAGTAGTGTTAGTCAGTTCCTTGCCCTGGATACATTTTCAGTTAGATGGTCATACTAGTTAGGAGTTACCTATAGTGTGTGACCGGCTAGGAAAATGTAGGGTCAACACCAGTCTCAGATGGAATTGGATTCTCCTTATTGTACTTCTTTACGACAGGTTGGGTCATACCAGTTGGAATGACACGGGGGACTGAAAAGTCTATGATTGGGTGGTTAAAAGCCCTGATGATATTTTTTTGCCTAAACTGATAGAGTGAGAAAGACATAAGGCTTACCGGATCAAACAAAGGCTTAAAGAGTATTGAGCTATCTTCTTTTAAAAAATAGATAAGGTGTTATTTCTTCTCTCAATTATGTTTTTTTTTTTTTTATGTATATTTTTTGGAAAGAAAATTAAAGATCATGATTTGTAGAGTTAAAGGTAATTTCTTTGTATAAGAATATCCATCTATTCATTACTTCATGCTCAATATTTAGTTAAAGAATATTTATTGTTGTTCATTTATTTATTGTTATGTAATTCAGCTTTGACATATGGTATCAAAGCTACCAGGTTCGACACTGAACCTCAGGCTCATCACCAAGAGAAACTCACAACTATTAGAACTGAAACAAGCATTTGGTTTTGTGCTAGGATGCGGGTATATACCTCAAAATGAAAAAGAACTCGGGAACCAGGTAACATCCCACTTTGGAAAACAACAAAAGCAAAATGTGATCATCAGTGTTGTACTAACCCCTGGATAACAAAACTTTAGCCAATGCTGGCAAACGGCTTAAGGCAAAAAAACAAACCTGAGCAAAATCAAAAAGAAAAGTAGTGAGAATTACCTCTCTAGAGTCTGGTAAACCAAAATATGTTAATCAACCTGTATTTCCAGTTGGAAACAATCACATGTCTCATGACTTGAAGGAAACCCGAATACCTACTCTGGGTTACTAGTTAATTCCTTATTCAGAATTTGAGAGTCAGGAAGAGCCCATAACCGGTAGTGATGAAATCTCTTAGATAAGGGCACTATATTGAACCTTGTAAAAATATTGTAAACAATTTTTTTTGAAGTGTGTAAATAACAAAAATTTTGTAGTTTGTAAATAAATAAATTTTTGTAGTGTGTAACTTTGTTATACATTTATGTGGATGAAGTGGAAATATTAAGACTAAAAAGTATAATTACTTTAATAGGTTTAGTTGGAGGGGAAAGGATGGCTCACTTATCTGAGGGTAGGGGTGAGACTGAACCCCCAAAGACTTTGCTGCTAAGTTAGATAGACTCTTGCAGATGATGCACGATACTCAGGCTAGGCTCCAATAGTTAGAGCAGAGAGAGAATAGGCACATCAAAAATCAAGACAAGGAACATGAGTCTAGAATTAAAGATAGAAACTCTGAAAATGCTCACACCCATCCAACTAGAAATGAGGAACACACTATAACCCAACCCGGTAAAGAAAAGACAATGCATGGTATTATCTCTGATGACATGAAGAAAGTAAAACCCCCACATTAGGATGGATCTGAGGCAGGTGATGCTATCAAGGCCTGGTTGACAGGTATGGAAAAGTACTTTGAAATAAGAGAATATATAGAAAACATGAAGGCGGTGTGGGGAGCTTATCAGTTAATTGGAGAAGTCGCTAGATGGTGGGAGAATAAAAAGGCAGAATTGGGTTGGTCATCTGTGGATATGACATGGGATCGATTTGTGGAGGTCTTTAGACAACGATGGTTACCTCAGCTATTTTTTGAACAGAAGTTAACGGATTTCCAGGAACTGAGGCAAGGTGAACTCTCAGTGCATTCTTACTGGGAGAAGTTCACTCGTTTACTTAAATATGTTCCCCAATTCCAGAGGGATGAGAAGTATAAAATTAGGAAATTTATCATGGGACTCAAAAATCGCATTGGTGGGTCAATAGATGTTTTGGCACCCACTACCATGAATGAAGTCTATGAAAAGGCTGTGAGACAGGAACAAAAACTCAAGAAAGATGACTCCATAAGAGATAGAAATAGAAAAAGACGAAACTGGTCACAAAATTCTCAATCTTTCAAAAAGAAAGGAGGCAATTTTAATTACAGGAACAGGGACCCGAAAGGAAACAAAGGAAATCGCCAGGATCAACTAAGAGATAGGAGAAGTTTTCATAAACCTAGGAAGAATAATGAAGAGAACAATAGAGGAATAGAGAGGAGAGGACCCCCAAGAGGATGCTTTACTTACGGGGGTGTTCATTATGCTAACCAATGTCCCACAAGAAACCAAGGAGGGCAACAGTAGAAGAATCCACTACCTTCCCAACAGATAGCCTTTTAGCAGTGAACAATAGGCAAGAAGAGTATCAGTTCACACATATAGAAGTCCCAGGTATGCTTTATGGAAATCCTATTACCATACTCATAGATACAGGGGCTATAGAGAATTTCATTTCACCCAAATTGTTGAGTAGATTTCCAAAACGAGCAGGATACATGGCAAATTCACGGATGGTTGAATACGGTAACCAATCGAGAGCTCGGGTAGAGCAATGTTTATTTTAAGCCAAGGTTGAACTTTCGGGCCTTATTTCTAAAATAAACCTATATGTAGCACCTCTAGGCTCATATGATGTCATATTAGGCATGAGTTAGTTGGAAAAATATAAGGCCAAAGTGGATTGTTACGATAAAATAATTGAGTGTGAAGATGACTTAGGAAATAAGGTGCAAATGCAAGGCATCCAACATGAAGTCAAGCTACGACAACTCTCTGCCTCGCAATTAAAATGGAATGGAAGGAAAGGTTGCCAAATATTTATGGTAAAAATGGAGAAAGTTAATGAAGCCAAAGAAACATGTTATAATAAAAAAGAAAAGGCATGTGAGAAATCACAGGAATCTTTTGCAAAGAAATATCCCTACCTTTGAGACTATCAGGATGTATTTCCAGAAGAATTACCAGGTTTACCCCCTAAAAGAATATTCATTTTTTTCCATAGAGTTAGTACATGGAGCTGCACCAGTGTCTAAAGCCCCTTATCGTATGACCATTGTTGAACTTATGGAGTTGAAGGCCCAACTTTAGGAATTATTGAACAAAGGATTGATTAGACCTAGTGTGTCACCATGGGGGGCACCCGTGATTTTTGTCAAAAAGAAAGATGGAACCCTTCGACTATGCATAGATTATAGAATGTTAAACAAATTAACTATTAGGAATAAATATCCTCTGCCCTGCATAGATGATTTATTTGATCAAATGCGAGGAGCATCCATCTTTTCCAAAATAGATCTTCAGTCAGGATATCATCAGTTGAAACTAAAGGAGGAGGATATTCAGAAAACGGCCTTCAGAACTCGTTACGGGCATTATGAATTCACAGTGTTGCCTTTTAGACTTACTAATGCCCTAGCTACGTTTATGAATTTGATGAACAGTGTGTTTCATGACTGCTTGGATAAATTTGTTTTAGTCTTCCTTGATGATATTTTAATTTATTCAAGGAATGAAGATGAACATTATCAGCACCTTCAATTTGTATTGCAATGCCTACGTGAAAATAAGCTTTACGGGAAATTATCCAAATGCACTTTCTTCGAGAAAGAAGTTCAATACCTAGGTCATATTATATCTGAAAAGGGTATAGTAGTGGACCCCGCTAAATTAAAAGTGATAACTGAATGGCCTATTCCCAAAAATATACAGGAAGTCCGAAGCTTTATGGGCTTGGCAGGCTATTACCAAAAATTTATAAGGGATTTCTCACGAATAACATACCCAATTACTTCATTGCAAAGAAAAGGAAAGAAATTTGTGTGGTCAGAAAAATGTCAGAAGGCATTTGAATTGCTTAGGGAGAAACTAGTTTCTGCACCAGTACTAAAAATACTAGATCCTGAAGAAAAATTTTTTTGTTGTAACCGATACATCAAGGGAAGGATTAGGAGGGGTGCTCATGCAAAATAGACAAGTAATAGCATATGAGTCTAGAAAACTCAAAAACTATGAACAGAACTATGCACCCCATGATCTTGAATTGGCTACCATTGTTCATGATTTGCAAATGTGGTGCCATTATTTATTAGGAAAACCATTTGAACTTTGATCTGACAATCAAGGATTAAAATATATATTTACTAAACCAAATTTAAATGTCAGACAAAGACGATGGTTAGAGTTGATTTCAGATTATGATTTCGAGATCAATTACATTAAGGGAAAGGAAAATAGGGTGGCTGATGCTTTAAGCCGCCAAAGACATGTCAATGCATTAACCTCAGTATACCCAGACTTCAGAAACTAGGTACTTAAGCAATTGAAGAATGACCAGTACTATCAACAAGTAAAGGAGGTTCTTCAACTCAATCCTTTAGATCCAAGGTATGAAGGGTTCAGGATAGAAAGTGATGGATTATTTAGATATCAGGGTAGAATGTACATGCTTGAAAATACTGAGCTCAGGAATTTAATTTGGAAAGAAGTGCATTCTACACCATATTCAGGACATCCTGGGGTTACCAAACTTATGGCAGACATTAAACCTCTATATTTTTGGAAAGGGATGAAGAAAGATGCGGCGAGATTTGTGTCAAGTTGTTTAGAATGCCAATGAGTCAAAGTAGAACATCAGCATCCCACGGGGTTATTACAACCTCATGTAGTACCTAAATGGAAGTGGCAGATAATTAGCATGGATTTTATCCAGGGACTACCCATGTCTAGAAATAAACATAATACCATCCTGGTAGTAGTTGATAGCCTTACCAAAGTAGCACACTTTATACTAGGAAATTTGACTTATGGTGCAACTACTATTGCTCATAAATTTGTACAAGAAATATTTTAGTTACATGGAATACCTGAGAAAATAATATCTGATAGAGATGCTAGAATGACTTCACAATTTTAGCAAACATTATTTTCAGCATTGGGTACACAATTTAATATCAGTTCCGCCTACCATCCTGAAACTGATGGCCAAACAGAAAGAGTTAATCAAAATTTAGAGGATCTTCTCTGAATGTATTGCATGGATCAATAGTACAAATGGGAAGATTATCTTCCTTTAGTTGAATTTGCATACAATAATTCTTATCAATCATCCATAAAAATGGCACCATTTGAGGCACTGTATGGAAGAAGGTGTAGAACTCTTATTAGCTGGGGCAAACTAGAAGATAGGATAACCCTCGGTCCAGAAATGCTCACCAAAATGAAAGAGCAAGTAAAGTTGATCAGGAAAAGGTTAGCAGAAGCTAACGATCGACAGAAAAGCTATGCAGATGCTAAACGAACTCCCAGACAATTTGAAGTGGGAGAGAAAATACTTTTGCGTGTTAAACCACATAAGAGTGCCATAAAATTTGGGAAGTCCACTAAACTTGCACCCTGGTATGTTGGACTGTTTGAGGTCCTCGAAGTTATCGACCCGATTGCCTATAAAATTGCTCTACTATCAGCTCTTGCTTGGTTGCATAATGTCTTCCATGTTTCTTACCTTAAAAAGTATATATTTGATTTTGCACATATGATTGATTGGAACTCTTTACAAGTTCAGGACCCATGGGTAATCATGATCAAGCTAGTCAAGGTGCTCGAGGTACGTAAGCGTCGCTTACGTAACAGTGAAGTGGCCCAATGTAAGGTCCAGTGAGACCAATATTCATAAGATAGTGCCACCTGGGAGGATTATACTGAAATGCAGCAAAAATTTCCTCATTTGTTTAATATTTATAATAGCTGAACCTCTTTTAATGTTTGGTTAAATAAAATAACTATGTTAATTTTGATACCTTAAATCATCAAGGACGATGATTCACAAGGGGAAGGGTATGTTACATCCCACTTGTGACTTAACTATTTTGATATGTGTTTAGTTATGATAACGTATGTTTGGGAAATATGATATGTTCTTAAGCTCTGAAAAATAGATTTTAATAAAATTGTTGATCAGATGATAGTTGGAAATATATTATGTATGTTTTGATTCAATTCAAAATGTGGAAAGATAAATTTTGGAATATTTATAAATATAGGGGTAAAATGTGATATGTTATCGGCTAACTATTACGTTGTTTGAGTGATCTCAGGATTTGCCATCCCCCAAAAAGGGGGGAAAAATATCATCAGGAATGAGAAGTACAGAAGAGAATGCAATGCAATATGAATAGTAAGTTGGAACTGTCATAATATTTTTTCTTGGACGAGAACATTAGAACTGAATTACTAGATAACCTTAAGTCAACGATAAGGGTAAGACTTTTTTAACTTAAATCAATAGTCGATTACCGTCACCTCATCTATTCTTTTTATTATTTTATAAAATAAGAGTGAGCCGATTCATCGCATACAAACTTAACCTTTATCTATATGTTTACGTTAAACTGACATCTATAATTCTACTTGATCTTCAATCCAAGTCACCTTGTCCATCAAATCTTTATATGAGATTATCAACTAACAATGAAAAGTTTAATCTTTTAAATGAAATAATTTCGATTATAAATATTTATCGGTGAGGCTTAACCGGGGTCCACACAATGCATTCCTATATTAAAATGTTAGGGACTAAATTCTAAAGGGAGACCTTCAGCGGTGAAAGTTTATTTCTTTCCACTTAAGAGTTTTAATATTTTGTTTTATAAAAGAGAAATTCCTTGCACACGGGCATCATCTCATCGAAACCTTAGAGAACTTTAAACTTCAATTTGAAGATTATAAAACATATTAATTCTATCCTTTCAAAAGTGGAATTAAGCTCTAGCGCAAAAAGATTTTACCCTAGCCAGAGAAGTTTAATAACAATAAAAAGAAGAGTGGGCTCACGAGAGAAGAGGGATTTAGAAATCAGTCTTTAAATGGTGAAATTGTTTCTTGATCGACATTCTTGTTTTTGGAACCTTTAAAGAAAATAGAGAGACGGGAGTTTCAAGAATGCAAGCTAGAAATTGCAGGAACGGGAAAAGAAGTTTAGCATTCTAAGACAACAGCGCGCTTGGCTAAGGCTTGTATAGATGGGAAGGGTAGAGAGGAATAACTATTGTAATCAAACAAAAGAAGGAAAAGGAGAGTGAACCGAGTGCTGTGTAGTAGAGTACATTGAGCTATACCACTGGAGCATGTGAGTTGGTGAAGAGTATTCATGTAAGGAGCTACCATGTCTTTAAAGGCATGTCTTCCTTCCTCAATAAAATTCTTAAATACTTTTGTATGCTTAACCATCGAATAGGAATTTGATAGAAGAACATTGCTGTCAAAATTTCAAGCTAAAATTTAGACTCTAGGTCTTTTGAGCAATAGGCAAAAGAGCTAAATCAATATCTGTCAATAGTAAAGAATTTAAAAATGCAAATTTCTTTTTGTTTCGAATAAATGATGGCAGTCTGAGAATTCAAGAAGAAAACTTGTCATCTATTTTAGCCAATGAAGGATTTCTCTTCATGCAAACAGTTCTAGTAAGAATCTTAATTGTTGTTTCGGACGTCTAAATTGCCCAGCTATGGCATGAGAAATATTTTATACAATTAGAACAACTTTCAATTATAGTAAAAGAATTCTCTTAAAGAACTAAGAACCATTTTTTTTTCATACCTAAGGTTTCTTCTTGATTAGGAGAACCTTATAACTATCCTATGGAAAATTGAGTAAGATAATGGTCTTTCCACCTTGAGGAAATAATGACCAGAAACACAGTTTTGGCATAAATTTGTAAATAATACTTTTAACCGGATTTTCAATTCTTTTCCATACTCCATTCTTTTGAAATTATTAGCTACAAAGAAAACTTAGCCAAATTCTAGCTGCATGGATGGAAAACTAAAAACAAACAAGTTTAGAGAATAAACCTTCTGAGGTTTTAAACTAAAAACTGTAAACAATACCTGCCAAAGTACATTCCTACTCATTCATAGAGATGGTTATGATATAACTAAAATATTGAGTAATCTCCATCCTATCTGCGTGCAGTAGTACAATGACTTAAATATAGAAAACATGTCAATAATGGAAGTTCAAGCTGAGTAGGGTGATAACTAAACTACATGACCAGTGGAGTTGTGTTGTGTACATTGTAAAACCTTGTCCAAGGTGACGCTAATCGCACTAAGTAGTGTCAGTCAGTTCCTTGCCCCGAATACATTTCCAGTCAGATGGTCATACTAGTTAGGAGTTACCTATAGTGTGTGACCAGCTAGGAAAATGTAGGGTCAACACCAGTCTCGGATGGCATTAGATTCACCTCATTGTACTTCTCTGCGGCAAGCCGAGTCATACCAGTTGGAATGATACGGGGGACTGAAAAGTCTGTGGTTGGGTGGCTAAATACCCTGATGATATTTTTCCACCTAAACTGATAGAGTGAGAAAGACAGAAGACTTACCAGATCAAACAAAGGCTTAAAGAGTATTGAGCTATCTTCTTTTAAAAAATAGATAAGGTGTTATTTCTTCTCTCAATTATGTTATTTGTTTTTTTTATGTATATTTTTTGGAAAGAAAATTAAAGATCATGAGTTGTAGAGTTAAAGGTAATTTCTTTGTATAAGAATATATGTCTATTCATTACTTCATGTTCAATATTTAGTTAAAGAATATTTATTGTTATGTAATTTAGCTTTGACAACTTGGGTATGAGGATTTGGGCAGTTGATTTTTTGAAGGATAGTTTTGATAACCAAAATGGATCAAGGTAAATCTAGACCTTTGATAGGATAGGATCATGATTATCTTTCTAGAACTAGACTAATGAGTCCAAGAAAGACAAGATAGGGAGTGAAATCCACTAACTCAAGAGTATCCAATTCTCATAAGCTAGCTTATCCATTAATGATAGGGACTAACTTGGTTCCCTACTTGAGAGAGGCAATTTCCCAAGCAAGTAACAAGCTAGAGGATAAGATCTAGATTTGGACTCTAACAAATTTGGTTGGGATAGTAGGATTTTAAAGGATATGTTGGTTGAGGATGATGATGATGTTTAATGGTTACCTAAAGTCTTAACAAGGATAAAATCTGTAAAGTCCAAAGGATGTGATAAAAATTTTGATAGATGCATGAATGATGGGATGTTAATGACTATGTTGGGAGCTTATAGTTCTATGATTAAGTCTGTCTGGGTACAAAGATCTCAAAATCTGATTGTGGAATGACTGGATACTTAGGGTTTACTTAGAAGCATCAGACTACTAGTCAAATTTGCAAAATGATAACTCAAATGCGCAACAGGATAGCTCAAAAGAACGATGAGATAAATCAAAAGTGCAACACTATCTGTTTGAAGTGCAAAAGTATAGCTCAAAAGTGAAACAAGATATTGTAGAAACACAACTCTGTCAGATAACTGTGTAGGGTAATAGATGAAAAGCGCAATACTATGTATTAGAAGTGTAGGACTATGGATCAAAAGTGCAATATTGTGGATCAAAAATGTAATACTATATGTCAGAAGCATAAGTCTATCTATCAGAAGTGCAGGTTTGTGGCTCAAAAGTGCAACATTATGGGTCAAAAGTGCAATACTATCTATCAGAAGTAGAATTGGATAACTCATAAGTGTACTATTGTTGATCGAAAGCGCACAGGTATGAATCAAAAGTGCAATTTTGTTTGTCAGAAGCACAATACTAGTTATCAAAAGCATAACATTGTAGGTCAAAAGCACAATTCTATGTTTTCAATGGTTTGGATAGTTTGTTTTTGGTAAGAGATAAAGAAAAACACACAATGGTTGATGACTCTTAACAGTATAAGATGTGAAAGATTGCTAACCCCCGTAGATAACAAGTGGCTTTTATGGGTCTATCACATGAAAGACACACCAAACACGCTTTACAATCCCTAAATTATTCAAGAAAGGTGTGCGAAATCTTTTGGACTCACAAGGCCAACATTCGTCCCCACTAATTTGATAATGGCAACATTTGTTCCCTTCATACCATCTACCATGTCATGGATAGGTAGGGAATATAAGGTAATGGACCACCTTACACCCCTTACCTTGAAGACAAAATCCTTTCCCAAAGTAAAGTCTATCTCAAACAACGGAGGTACATGTAAGCACTTCTCCTCCTATTGCAGCAATGCACCACAAGATATGATGACCGAAGGTCTTGAACTAGGACTAACAAAGCTTCTAGGGAGTCCTCAAGATACATGAGGTACAGTGAGGCACAAGTCTTGTGAATAGAGGGCCCATCTTTAAAGGGTGAAATTGGGAGGGTCTCTCCTCTCATCACCGCACAAGTCTTGGCAGACCAAGGGTCTTGGGGCTTCCCAAAGCACGATGATGGCTCACTCCTTGAGGTACAACTTTTTCTCTCCCCCTTTAATATACCCTTCCAGAACACGTGGCTGAGGTCATCCTTAGGGGTGATGAAATCCTCTAACAGGCCTCCTAGAGAGGATTCCAAGTGCTTTTGATTCTCAAGATCACCTTTCGATGTGGGAGAAGAGAATAAACAATCTTGGGTCCCCGGGATTGAAATAAATAAAACAAGTAAAATAAACTAGAGAGTGCTTTTGATCTCCAAGATCACCTTGTAGTGTAAAGAGAGCATACACATTAACTAGCTTAACAAGCACAACATACAAGATTCATTCCCTTAAAAATCAAAATGTGCAACTATATTAGTGATAAAAATAAGTCTTCGACAAACGTCTAGCACTAGATAGTATTAGTAGTCTTATGTTTATTCTTTGATCAGTGATAGGACAAGCTGCACAAATCAGGTTACCCTCCAAACCCCAATTGTTAGATGAAAAACTAGAAATTTAGAATTAGAATAAGAAGCACAATAATAGTGGTTAGAAGCGTAACAACAATAATCACAAGTGCAATTATATTGATAAGATGTGATACAAAAGAAATCAGTTGCCTAATTCTACGAATCAAATGCAAAATCATACCTATCATATGCACAAGTATGTTGATTAGATGCATTAGGTTGTCTATCAAATGCATAATTTTGTTGATCAAATGTGTCATGTTGTCTATCAGATGCGCTAAGTTATTAATCAGATGCACAAAAATGTATTAGATCTACAAATAGGAAATAAACCCTAGCAACAAGATGATTAACCAGATCAAAAACCTCTATAGGGGTCAGAAACTAGTTAAAAATGCTTGCAAATAAATTAGTTTGCAAACACAATGAATCAGGAATATTCTCTTAGCCTACATATACAACAAAAATTCATATCAGAAGCACAAAAAATCAAAATAGAAGCGCAAACATTTGAATCAAAAGTGTTGTTCTATGTATCAATAGCGTCATTTTGTCAATCAAAAGCACCATTGGATTCATCAATAGTGTCGTTATGTCTGTCAGTAGTGTCGTTTTGTACCTGGTAAACTCAAAAACCTAAAATTCTCAAGCAAATCGTTAGTGTTAGGACGTGGGTCCCACCAAGCATGCCAAAATGTGTATGGAGAAAATTTGAACGTAAACAAGAAGCATAAAAGACCCTATTCCAAATCTACATAACCTTCAAAGAATGATCACAATATAGTAACAATGAAAGAAATGCAAAACAACAAAGACATTACCACAAGTGATTTGTATTCCTTGGTTTGAAATATATGGATTGCTTAATTACTTACATAACCTTAATTGCAAAAAGTGTGAATTGATGTGTGCTCAACGATAGTGGATATGGATGTTCAAAGCTCAATGATCATGGAGGGTTTGTGAAATGGAAGATGGACATATTTATAGCTTTCACAAGATATTGATCAATGGTGGAGAATAATTGAATGAATCGATAGATGAGACAAATTGAGAGGACATGAAGGATGTGCATGTGGCATGTGTTTATGCAAAAAGCTTGTTTTAAAGAGTTAATTGCTTTCATGTATAATAAAACTGATTTGATTTTCATAAATAGAATTGTTTTTTTTTTCCATTTAATGAATTGATTGATAAAGATAAAGATTTGAAATCTTAGTTAACTCAATCTTTGATTTGCTTTCTTACATGCAAATAGATTTGAGAGGATAGAATTAAATAAATAAATTATTTAATTCATATTCATGAGGAGTGATTTATGGAGAGAAGAGTTTTTTTTTATCCGTAAAGAAGAAGTTTTATATTGATATAGAAATTATGATACATAGAAGGTGACCATAGACTATTTTCCTGCAACCTCAACATTAAGATAGAACTATAATGGATACTACAAAATGACCTCGCAGGGTTGGGATTTTACCAAAATTTGACCCTTATGGCCAGAGAAAATGCCTTGACAAAAGATCTATAGAGAACTTCTTACTACCACCTTATAGGATTTTATACACTGAACTGGTAAAGCTAAAAACAAAGAGGCAGATAAAAAATTCACAGTCTCTGGACTTACATAAAGCCAAGCTCCATTGCCATGGTTTGGAGCTCACGAACCCACTCAAAGTCCCCATTCACCTCCTCCAAACTCAGCATTTTCTTCAAATAAGACGTTGCCTTCACCACATTCTCCCTGTGGTCAATTAGAATCAATCCCTTCATATCCAGAATGAAAGGGAAGATTTTCACAACCTCGTCAGGATCCTCCAACAGGGGGATATCTTTGGGACAGGGGGTTCCTACCCCTGGAATGACTGATCCTAAAGTCTTGTCGAGGCCACGAAGTAGCTTAGCCCTGAATAACTTCAACATCAACACTTTGGCCTCCGTTTTCGACACCCCTGCATCAAGGATAGCCACCAGAAACTGAGAAGAAATATGGGTGTCGACTTGATAGAATTCTCCTGCACAAAGGAAATCTTTTCCCAAGATTATCTTCACCATTTCCAACAGAAGATCATCATGCAGACACAACACCCTTTTCAGCCTTTGGTCAGTGATGCCACCTTTGAACGCCATTTGCTAGACTGAACTTTCCAGCTGAATAGGTGTTTCCAACTCCAAATTCACCATACCTTCAACTGAAATTTGTGTTATGAAACCTGAACCCCCTGCAATTAACACCAAGAAACTCCCTTCTGAAAAGCTAGAGACAGTCTGGTTTCTTCCTAAAAGAATGTAGATTGATATTAATAACAATTGTCCCCATCTAGATCTTTCCACAGCGAGAAGCCATACGAATGCCATCATTATTTGATCACCTCTGTGTAAAGAGGGGAAGTAATTGAGTCATCCTGAGTGCTAAGCCTGGCCTATACGTGTGGGGACTTTAGTTTAATGATCTTGGGGAACATCCACATTTCCTTCCTAACATTCTTTGAGACATTCTATTGATAAATTCCTCACTTGCCAAATGTCTAGCCTTAGCTAGGTGTCGACCCTTCCATACTCCAATGGATAGGGTGCCTGCCCTTCTACCCTATGGACAGAAGAAATATTATTAGAATTAAATAAATATATTTATTTAAATCATGTGCATGATGAGAGAAAAAGAAGATAAATACAATATTTGATTTTATTTGTTTGTGAGAGAAAAATGGAAAAGTCAACTAAATAAATTATTTTAATTTATTTAACTATGGAGGGAAAATTAGCTAATTAAATAATAATAAAAATATGTAATTATTGTGGATAAGAGGGATAAAATTGATGAATTAATTGAATAATAGAAATTATTTAATTAATTTGAAATTGAGGATTGAAATGGATGATTTAATTAAATGATTAAAATTATTTAATTAAAGTGGATTAGAAGAATAAAATTAACGAGATGTTATATTTAATTAAATAATTAGAAATTATTTAATTAATGTTGGAAGGGGAATTAAATTGATGAGAATGACGTGAAAATAATGAATTTAATTAAATAATTAAGAGTTGAATAATTAATGATGATTAGAAGAAATTATGAGGAAATGATGTGAATAGTGACATGGAATGTGTTAGTTATTTTTAGGTGTCTACAACGTCATTTCAAAGAGGGGAAAAATGTAGACACCTAAAATTGACCACATCCTAATGACACATCTAACACCACTTTTGACACCTTTCATCACCATTTTGATCCCATGTCCTAACCACATTTGCATCATCCATTATCAAGTTAATTAAATAAATTATATTCATTTAATTAGCCTATTTTTACACATCCCTCTCCACTAGTTAATTAAATAATTTCATTATTTGATTAATTAGTCTAAAGTCCTAAATCCTATTCTAATCCCCATTTATCCTAATTAAATCTCATTCTAATCCATTATCCACAAATAAATGAATTAAAAATTCAACTAGTCACATGACGAACTAAAGGTTGTCTAGATTTATTGAACCTAGACACTCTGACAAAAGTCAAACTCACTTTATATCTCCACCATCCATTTCCATACTCCTTAATGGTTCGAAAAGTACCACCAATATTAAAGAGGGAGGACTTAAAGCTATTCCAAAAGCATTTTACCCAATCTACCATGAAGAAGAGTAGGATGTGATGGATTGTGAGGTGTTGATTAAATATGTAGGAGGTTTGTTGGACCATATGCAAAGAGTATTCCTCACAGATAAACTTGAGAATAGCAATGAGGCATGTGGTGTTCCATCTTCTTATAGTAAAGGCATTGAACAACAACATAGTGGTAAGAAGAATATTGAGGGAAAAGGCAAGAATAATTGTACTTCCATGTCAAAGCCCAAAGGCAAAGGTAAAGATAAACTCTCTCTACTCACTATGATGAGGAAAGATATGAAGAAGAAGGTTATTGGCGGTTGCATCCTAGATTAGGTTATTTCCTAATATTCTGATGATGTAGAAAAGGAAAGTGTTATAACTTACATAAAATGTTGCATGCTTCCTTCAATTCAAGCTATGGGTATAATTTATAGACCTTCAGTTGAGTGGTTCCCATGACCCCAACCCTCACCAAGCTAGGAAAGATTTATCTTCTAGTGTCAGAGTAGACAAGGTAAGAGGTCATATAGAATCATTTTGATTATTTCTATCTAACAACTACTTGTGAATGTGATTACTAATTAGGGTTGAAACTCTCAAGTTGTCAAGTTCCTCGGTATCTTGTTCAACAAAGTTATCATATCACCAACTTCTTTTATGAAATCATTTCTTACTAGAATTTTGGGCATCTTCTTTATGGCAGTCCTTGTATTATTTAATCAATATTTATTTATTACCCTCAAGCATGTATTTGGATCCTCTTCCCAATATTTCTTTACAAGGTAAACTTTAAGAACTAGCCCCTAGAAAATTATATAGAAATCTTGGCGAATCCCCTATGTTGTGATTTAATCATCTTGGTGATTTGTTCTAGAAAATAAACTCAAGTCATAGAGAGGGTGGCTATTTTACATTAGAATAGAGTGATGAGGTGAAAACTGCATTGATCATATTCTGAATAAAATACCCTCCTTTTTAGCCTAAAAACCTTGTCACGCTAGCATTTAACTGATTATATAATAAGTTATTATCTAACCTAATTAGAAATGATGTACATATTTCTATTTTTTACCTTACGTTAAAAATAACTCCCATGCCAATATTTTGTGGCTGTAAAGATTCATTTTTGTCAAATAGGACTCATCCGTCTCCAGAAAGATAGACTCCAGAGAAGGAGAAAGAGGATACTCCGGAAAGAAGGTGGAAGAATGTGCTCCGAAATAACTGTGGCACCAGAAGTTCATGCTCCAAGGCAAATCTAGAAGAGTCAATGCAACAAAGAAAAGGATCCTGTATTTTCAACACTTGTCTCTTGATTCAGCAGATTTGTTCCTTCATTTAGTAGTGATGGAAGTTATTTGGGAAATGTGGTCCATAAATGTTTTAAAAGCATTTCGCATGAAAAGACTCCTGTTAGGAATTGACTTCATTAGTTCCTTAATTTATTTGTTATATTTTATGAACCAAACTCTGCAATATTTATGGTTTTTAGTTAAAGACTTTAAAACAATAGTAATGCACATACTGCATAAGGATACATTATTATGAGCATAATTTAGAATCCAGTATCTAGGAGTTAAGATATATAGTGTTGTATCATTCATTTTCAGATAGAGCTCTTAGATAAATTTTCTTGAACAATTGCAATATAGACAACTCTCTGTTTACTTTCAAAATTTCTAGCAAATCTATGAATGTGAATGATAGTTTAAGTCTTAAGTTTAAACCTCTGGAGAGCTGGCCACTCACTTGAGGAAAATGAATGGTGTTTATAGATAAGAATTTGTTATTTTCTGATGTTATTGTACTCTTGAAATGATGTTTTATGTTTTACTTTGTTCATGTTGAAGAAACTATTCCAGTAGTGATTTAAGTGTTCACCTGTAAGTTAATTTAATGTGTATGTTCCCAGTATCTATGTTGTTGAATGTCATGTATTGTTTAGTAAATGTTGTGAGTTCAATAAATGTATAAAAACTATGTTTTATAAAGAAGGGAGTAAGTAGTTTCACTTTAAAAAGTTTAGTCATTATATTTATTTTGAAAATTTAATTTTTTTTCTCAGAAATAGTCAAATAGATAAATTTTTGTTTTCTTACTGCAATCCTTTTTGAACATTTCCTTAGTTAAATGTCAATTGTTTTATTACAATAAACTTTAAAGTGCTTTCATAGTTCAAACTTTCATTTCTGCATGAGCATTTCTTTGATCTGTAGCTTAAAAATCATCATTGGGTTGAGATATTTGACTTCCTTTTGTGAATAGTCATGTCACACACCACCCTGGTCGACAAACATAATAATGAATTGAAGTATGAGGTTTGACGACATCTCGTCACTTTTTGGCACCGTTCTCGGGGAATTAGTTGTTCTTTGTTCAATATGTCATTAGGAACATAGTTAGATAAACTCAAATAAGTGATACAAAATATTGATAACTCTTTTTGTATGGTTAGAAAAAGGGGTCTTCGTGGAAGATTTATTGCAAGAACCCTCCAACCCAAAACACCAGTCATCAAATCTGAGGGGCTAGAAGTCTTAGTTGAAGAAATTTATTATTACCAATTGGTCAATCAGGACTCACTCGAGACTTCACAGTGTACTCTTAAGAGTGAAGAATCAATATACAACATTTTGGTACAAATCATGGAGAACAACAAGGGAGAAGAAAGAAGGGTAGAAAGAAAATTTACCAACCCTATTAACTTAAACTTAGACAAAGATGCTCCAATGAATAATATCTCCCCTTCCCTCCTATCCACTTTTAGAGGTATGGCTTCAAAAGACCCAAACCTATTTCTTTTCAAATTTAAGGCCCTTTGCCAAACCTATGATTATAAAACTGATAATCAAAAACTTAAGTTGTTCCATTCTACACTAAGGGACTCCACTATGTGTCAGTATATGAGTTTATCTATAGGATCAATCAACTCTTAGAAAGAAATGGAAATTGTGTTTCTGGATAAATACCAAGATTATTGTAGGGTAAGTGATAGGAAGGAGGAGTTGTTTCATCTTAAACAAAAAAAAGATGAGAGTCTAGAAGATTTCTAGATAGATTCCTCTTTATATTGAAATAATGTGATGAGGATAACATGACTCCAGAGCTTGTTAAAACAATATTTTTGAACGGTCTTGATGAAGATACATGAAGAGCCCTTGATTTAATGGGGAAAGGTGATGTAGCTAAACTAATCCTCATTGAAATCTTTGCACTTTGTATAAATTATTCATGAACCTAGAGAGGAATTAGGAAATCCATCCTGATGAGAGGGACTAATGAAATAGGATAGTTGAGAGAATAAATAGCAAATTTGAAGATTGATATTCTTGTCCAATAAAATGCTACCCTCGATGGAATACAAGATAAAACTCACAACTCAAAATTATCTATCTATTGCCCAAGATGCAGGAACACCTGTCATGAGAATGTCCTTTGGACAAGATTGGCATCTATCAAATCTGTGATAAAAATCACCCTACTAAACAATGTGAATTACGTCATGTGCTTAAAAAATCCAAGAAAAAGTCCCCTCAAACATACGAAGAGGTTAACTTTATGAGACAAAGCCCTGGAGGAAATTTTTCCTACGAACATACCTCAAATCTACCCTAGCACCCACAACCTAATTGGACTAATAATCAATGGACAACTCTTGGGGGACCCCAAGAATGGGCAAAGCCAACATAGCCAAATACACAATGGTCTAACTAGTCAAAACAATCATGGTACCCTCTGAACCCCACACCACAATGGAATCACTCATATAACTACTTTTATCAGGGACCTCGCCGCATGCAAAATCAACAACAGCCTGACCAGGTTACACAACCCCAACTTTTGGCCCAACCAATTGCTAATCCAAAGAATAATAGACAAGTGGCCCTTGTGTACTCTGTTAAATAGGAAAATATGGCTAGAATTAATGCCACACATAGTGGAAGTGTGCAACTTAGTTCAGAAAAACTCTCCATCAACCCCGTCAACCTACCATAGTTGAAATAACAAGTGGTGAGGAAGAAACACTTTCAGAAGGAAAGGCTAATCACACTGAGAAAAGTAATAAGAAGCTTGTAGAGGAGCCTCACGACATGTTAATTAATGGAAAAAAATTGGCATTCTTTCGAAGTTGTCTTTCAAAGGCACTTCAGAAGAGCTTCTCGGTAACCTTCTAGAGTTATCTTTTGAAGCTCCAAAATCACTTTTTGGAGATCCCTTGGAAAATTATTTTAAACACTATATGAAGAATTTTATACCTTGGGATTGTGAAGGTGGAGAGTGGGTTACCCTCTTGTTCCAAGCCTTAGACATATCCTTTTCCCATTACACAGACTCAGGGCTCACGTACCTTTGGGTATTTCGACGATATCCCCTAGAAGCCTATTAAGCCTAGATAGGAACCTTTTAGCTATCATTTTTTGTGATGTGCATTGAATACTAGTTAGGCCCAAGAAGATACTCACATACGTGCTTCCAATTTGTAGAGATAGAGATCACTGGGGGTAAGGTTTTGGCCTCCATGGTAAGGGGTGCATAGGTGGTACATGACATTGCATTCCCTAGCTATCCTTCTCTTGGTAGGTAGAATTATTGGTGGGCCTACAAAAATTGACACTCCTTTCTTCATTAACTCTAGGCTTCTTGTTGTGTATTTTTGATTGGGTGTTGTGCATACCAAAGTGCTTGATTGTAAACCTTTCATACCTAGTCTAGTTTTTGAAATCCTTTGTTGTTTGTTTGAAACACTATCCAATTGGTATCCTTGAAACCAAATTGAAGCCAAGGTTAGAACAATCATAACCCAAAGTACAAATCATAAATCCACTTTCCCATCATCAAAAACAAGTCCATCCCCTTTTCAATCCATACTTATCCCTTGTCAAATTTCTCAAATCTTAATCCTTTCTTCATTCGTGTCTATAGTACATACTACCCATCCATAGCCCTTCACATATTATTCCCCATCCAATATTCTTACATTAATCTAAACCACTTTTATCCTAATCACTCCATATGTTTTACACCTTGGTCCATCCCTTGTTCCATTCAAACCGATTCATCGTCTACACACCTTATCCATAACAACTATTGTCATCCAAATCCATTACATATCTTAACAATCCTTAGATAACTTAAATCTCACATTTGGATCCATGTTTAGTCAAAATCATCCCATCTATCTTTTAGGACCCTTAATCATCCTAGGGCCTAAAATCTAATCCTTGGAACCCTTAAGTATCCTAGGGCCCATAATCCATCTGTTGGAACTCTACAACTATCCATGGATTCCAACAATCTTAATCAAATACCAACACATCCTTAGGATCCAAAATAGTGTGATATACACTTAATCCAAGTTTAGCAAACTAATCCATCCAAATAATATATTCCCAATCATCCTATCCATTAAGATCAACCATCAAAATTATCCATCCAAGTCATCTATCCAATGTCTATCCAAAGTCACTCATAAGCTCACTTAAGGCCATGCATCCATCAAATGAGCTCCTTTATCCAAATGATGATGATAGTCTTGTAGATCACGAAGAATATATCGATGATGATGATAGCCTTGTAGATCAAGAGGAACATACCAATGATGATGAGAGCCTTGTAGATCAAGAGGAATATACCAATGATCCTAGCACAGGAAACCCCTCACATCCAAATCAAATATCTATTGGCCATCCTTATGATACCTTTGATAGGGGAAATGCCACTCTAGCCTCTACATCCTACACAAATCCTCCACCCTCACAACCTTTGCACTCCAACTCCTCCCACCAAGACAACTATCACCCAATACAAACATCTAATTTACCATCTAGTCCTCACACATGCAAATGGTCCTATTAATTTTTTCTCTTTTTCCAAGGACTACTAAAAAAAGATCCTAAGCACAAAGGAAAAAGAGAAGTAGTGAAGTCATGTAACTCTACTCATCCAATGTCATCCCCCTCTAGCACATGCAAGGTTATTGTCCACGATAAAGTCATCCAACCCACACCTATCAAAAGCACCCAAGAGCCTCCTAAAGCAATCATTCCTACAAGTCCACCTATATTGGAAAACAAATGTTGTTCTTTTCAAAAGTCTATCACATCCATCAAATCCCAAATCCATAAGCATAAAAATCCCTCACCCATCCATGTGCCCAACTAAAAGTGTCTATCCTTACATTAATTGCTAATGATGATGTCAAATAAAAACAACACTCCTCCATTGTGTCATCTAAGAAAATCAAGCTATGTCAAGAACTTGTTCCAAAGAATGACCATTGTGTTCCCATTCAAATCAGGATAAAAGCATCCTAAAACAATATCAAACTATCTACATTAATCCTATCTTTGATCAAGATCCTATTTATGGTCAAGAGATCCATATTAATCCTATTCATCATCCATTGACATTCACTTCCCATGGAGGCACTTGGTCCCCATAAACACATAAACGATCAAGTAAATGAAATTGATCATATCAAACATATCAATGTGAAAGTTATCATTGAGCATTCAAATGATCAAGGCATGAGACACTTGGTCCCCATAAACAACTATTTTCTATCTCTTCTCAAACACCCTAGTTTTGGGATATAGCTAATTATTTTGCTACAGCAAAATTTTCACCACAATTTACCGCCAAACAAAGGAAAAGACTAGTCCACAAAAGTGTGCACTTTAAGTGGGTAAATCATCTATTATTTAAATGCGGACCTAATTTGGTTTTGCATAGATGTGTGAGACTAGATGAGACCTATATTATCTTGTGTGCTTGTCATAATGATCCTTCAAGAGGACATTATTCAACAAAGGGAACATCTCATAAAATTTTAGGTGTTGGGTACTATAGGCCCTCTATGCATAAGGATGTTAAGAAATATGTCCAGTGCTATGATGAGTATTAGAGAGTGGGCAGACCGACAACATCTAGTGAAATGCCACAAGTTGTCTTATAGCCTTTTGAAAAAATAGGGATTAGACTTTATAGGGCTTATAGATCCACCATTCCAAGGAAAAGACTACATCCTCATGTGTACTGATTACCTCACCAAGTGGACAGAAGTACAAGCATTAAAAGTAGCCAAAAAGGAATAGGTTGCAGATTTCCTCTACAATAGAATATTCCTCAAGTATGGTGCACCCAAATCCATTGTGATAGATCAAGGACCCCAATTTATGTCTAAAGTCCTTCTGACCTTCACTGACCATTTCCAAGTGAGTCACAAAAAGTCATCACCATATCACTCTTAGGCAAATGGTTGGATTGAAGTAACCAATAGGGATTTGGGAAATATACTCACCAAAATAGTTTCAACAAGAAGAAAGGACTGGGACAGGAAATTACATGAAGTAGCGTGGGCATATAATACTACTTGGAAATCAACCACATGCTTTGCACCCTATGAACTAGTCTTTGGTAAGAAACCCATTCTACCTATTGAATTTCAACTTCAAACATTAATAATAACTATGGAAGTGGGTTTACATTTGAACAAAGCCCAAGTAGAAAGAGTTCTGCAACTGAATGAGTTGGATGAATTTTACATGGAAGTAATAGAACAGACCGAATTGGTGCAACAACAGAGGAAAGCATGTCATGATAGACACATAAAAGAAAGGAAATTTCATAATGGAGATGGGCACTGCTACTTGATTCTAGATATAAGGACCTAAAAGGAAAACTCCAGACAAGGTGGTTGGGCCCTTATGAAATAGAAGAAGTATTCAATAATGGAGCAGTGTTCTTGAAACCAATTGATAGAGATACCAAAACACTTCTAGTCAATGGTCATACACTACGTTTGTACCAGAAACTAGCAAACAAGGAAGAATTCACAAACATGGTTGAAAAGTAGGTGGATATTTGTTGTGTGAGGGAGGTCTCCCCTTGTACAACAGATTTAGGTAAGTAAAAAAAAATCTTCATTTATTTTTAGTTTATCTCCAGAAATTTTCATGTTCATTCCAAAAGTTGTTTTATATTGTTATATTTTATCTTCGGGAACACCTTTCTAACAGTACTCCAAAAGTTGTTTTGTTGTTTTTTATTCTTGCATATTTTCTTCAAAAGCACCCTATTAACAGTTCTCTGAAAGTTCTTTGTATGTTTGCAGCGTTCACTCCGGAAGCATCCTTCCAATGTGTCTTGTTTATTGTTCCATAGACTTAGGTCATGTTGGAAAATCATATGTTGGAGAACTGTTGATTTCTATAGTTAACATGATTGTTCATTTTTTCAGTTAGCAATACAGTTGTTACTGTTCATTTCTATAGTTAACTCTGTTTTACTATTGTATTTATTTCTGAATGTTAAATGTTTTCATAGTTCTGTTTTGCATGCTTTCATAGTTCATTTTTCAATAGTTTCATAGATTAGACTTTAAATACTTTCAGAGATAAGATTTTATTTCTATATCCACATTTGTTTATTCAAAAGACCTAAAAATTATCACTATGATGATTATTTAACTCCCTTCTACAAATAGCCATTGGACACCACCCTAGTCGATAACTAATAATGAATTAAAGTACAAGGAAATTAACAATACCTTGTCACTTGCTTGTGTGTTTTATCTTTTTTTTTCCTCTATAATGGTCCTAGAAACATATTTCCACAATGACATCATGGTCTTTCATAGTACCGTATGACATATTCTTTCTTGTGGCCTTTTCATTTGGGTTAGTCCTTTATGCATATGGTGCATCATCATCATGGTCTATTATATCATGATGCATAATGCCAATGCTACAATAAATAATAGGTTGCTCTTTGCACGTGATATTACTTTAACAACATTGATCCTTCATCAAATTTTCACTATCCATAATTCATCCATTTTCTAGACACCTCCTTCCCTTCATCCATTTTTCACTATCCACAAAACATGTGTCGGCATACATGCACTAAATCCTTGTGATATGTATCATCATCCATAATGTACACCCATGACATCTAGAATCATCTAATCCTCTAATCCAAGCGACATCAATCTGCATGTCCAATCCTTTTTCATCACTAGTTCTATAACCATGGCATGTACATCACCACAATATGATTTCTCTCAAGTAACTCTTTCCTCCAAAATGGTACATCTTCTTATATTTTCAAGAGACCCCCCTGGCCCCATTGCACCTGAAGGATCTCTTGAGGGGGCATCACCTTCGTCATTGTCATTATTCTTCTAAGCCACTAGGGCAATTTGACTTCATCTTACATTTTATTCTTCTTTGACACAATGCCACTTAGTCGTGACATTATATCAAAGAAAAGAAAAATGTAGGCACCTAAATTCCTCCTAGCACAACCTTATTCTAAATTAATTAAAATATCACATTATTTAGTTAATTCATCCCTACCTAATGTATCCCACATACTAATTAAATAATAAAGTTATTATTTAATTAGCCATTTCCCCTCTCACACATAATTAAATAATTTTATTATTTAATTATCGTCTTTTCCACCTCACACAACAAATAACTATTTTCTCTCCAACATATTTCCACCTCTTTCTAAATCAAAAGAGACATTATTTAATTAGCCATTTTCCCTCTCACATAATTAAATGATTTTATTATTTAATTATCCTCTTTTCCACCTCACATGGCCACCTAACACAACAAATGACTATTTTCTCTCCAACATGTTTCCACCTCTTTCTAAATCAAAAGGCACATGACTATTTTTTCTCCAACATGTTTCCACCTTTTTCTAAATCAAAAGACACATGTTACATAGTCATAACAAATGGCTATTTTCTCTCCATTTTATCTCCACCTTTCCTAAATCAAAGGGGACACGTATTGCATGACTACAACAAACTCTCCTTAATCCTAGGAAAATCCTTTCATGCATCCTCCATCGTTGATCTTCTCATCTCATCTCCACCATTGATCTTCTTCCCTAAAAATTTATAAATAAGAGCTTCATGCTCTCACAAAAGCATCCATTGTTATGTTATCCAAATGTTGTCATTTTATCATCCATATTCGTACTAAGTATACGCTGTTGAAATAGTATTAATCTTTGCAAAGAGCATTCACATTTCTTAATCATTTTGAAGCAAATCTATTCTTGACTTGAAAATGGAGTTTTTGGTAATGAAGTTTATTGTTCATTTGTTGGTTTAATCTCCATTTTTATTGCTCTATCTGAAGTTTTCGTTCAAAATTTTCAGAATTAGTATATGGTTTTGTTGAATATTCATTTGCCAATGATTTTTTTATTTTTGCATGAAAACAATAAGAACTATAATGTTGCATGAATATTATGGTTCCCCACTTTCTTATAACTTGGTAGACTTTCAGGATTTGGTTGTAGCCTAGAAAAACTACAAGGCTACTCTAAAAGTTTGGATTCCTATTGAAGAAGATTTGGCAAAGTTTTAGGGATTTGATGTAGTTCCATCGCAACTACCAAATTACATAAGAACTCTAGAAACTAGATGTTTGATAATATTGAGCAAAGTGGAACTTTGTGGCTCCCGTGTAGTTTTGCATTAAACTACACAATTGCATGGCAACTTTAGAATTCTAATTTGCATTCATTTTAGTACTTTGCCTTTGAAATTTTTTGTTGATTTTTGAAGACAAATTCACACTTGACCACCTAAGACTGTGCAAACTATTTGACATACAAATTTTTAGCATTTATTACCCAAAATTGACTCTGTAAACATGACTCAATTGACAAAGTGCAACTGTGCAAGCGAACTCTAATTCACCGATATATTTTGTGACTTCTCCTTATTGTTGAACTTTTAGGGTTTCCTATACCTTTGCACAAACTGCAAATGTATATAGAAACCCTGATTTCCCATCAGACAACTTCTACAACTTTACTTAAACAATTTTTTGACAAGTGCAAATGATCAACTTCACATTTAAACCACCTATGACTAGAATAATTTGACATGCAAATTTTTATTTGGGAATGCTTGAAAGTTTGACTCAACCAAATAATCAAAATCCAATGTTACAATTTTCTATTACCATATGAAAAAAAGACTTTATCATATTAAAGAAATAGAAAGTATATACAAAAACAAATTTATTAATCTAATTGTCGATTTACATATAAAGATGGAGTGATATGATTTCTAAATGTAAAACTCAAAATAATTAAGAAAAAAATTTAAAAAAAAAAAACTTTATCATCTTTTGCTTCTCATTGTAGATAAGCCCAATGTATATGATTAGCATTTATTTCCTTATTTGAAATTGATAATTTAAATGCAGAACAGTGAAAGAAGTGAGGAGGGCGCTATTGAACAATCAAATTAAGTTTGTAGAATTCTTTGACATAAGGGACATAAAACGAACTTGATAAGGGCTGGATTAGAAGCAAATTAGATATACACAAGTCAAAATCCACTTCATTCATTTCAATGGAAGGGATCACAAGAGTTATGCTCATCTTATTCACACTACTCCCCATCATCACTATCGTCAATCACACACAAAAACCACTACTTTTAGCTACGATAAAGGAAAGCGTTTATGGACCTAGATTGCTACTTCTATTATTAAAGGTGCCACAATTAGATGAAGGTGTTGATTTTTTTTATTAATTCCTTCATTGTTTACACAAATGAATTCTTATTGATAAAGGTTTTTTAAATTATTTCACTGATCAGATGTTTTCTCGAAATCCAAGATGGGAGCAACGTCATGCAAGACGTGAATGTAATGCAGAGAGAGTAAGGCCATACAAGTGCTTTTGGCAAGGGAGGAGTTGCCGCCACTAAGAATGGCAAGAGAAAATCATTCTATGGAATCATAAAGGAGAATCCTAGTATATTTTTAATGAGACCCAAGCGGCATTGAATTGGGAAGAGGCTAGAATGGCTGTCATGATTAAAAAACATCCCAAACCAATAAGAGTTGGTCACTTTTGTCATATAATCTATTTTTCTAATGATGGTAGTGCCAATAAGTCTAGAAAGTAAGATTTTGTAGACTATATATGTATATCAACACTATCAGTATGCCACTGATATGTATTATCCAACAATTAAGTAGGGTGATGTAAATCACAGAAGTTTGGGAAAAGAGTCTCATCAATAAATGAATCCATCTTTGTAGTCAAGACATGCTTCTAAAATGTTGGACAAGTTGTGGAACCAAATTGCTAATGCATCACACATGCAGATGAACCTTATTTTGTCTATGACTTTGTGTATAATGGATTCATTTCAGATTTGATGACGCGTATTTTGAATATATACTTGTATAAATATATGTATGCATTTACAAAGTCACTTGGCTCAAATTAGGCATCGATAAAATATAGACATGTCTCATTCCACATACTTACAAAATACCTTTGATTCAATTTCGTCAATATATCACATTTCACCTTCTCTCATGACTAGATTATAATTGCACATTGACATTATTTAGGGTATATTAATGACATTTATGTATCGTATTGATGTTATAATACACATTGTGCTTAATTTTTGAATGTCTTAGTCAACCTTTTTGTAATATATGTTATTATTATATACAAGATATTGCAATTGTATATGTGTATGACATAAAAAATAATATATCCATTATTTTGGAATAACTATAGTGCTGTAATATAAAGATACATTCTTTAATAAATAATTAAATAAATTAAAATTCTTGTAGTTGATATTTTCCTCTAGCCATTTTTGGTGTCTTTGCAAATAATTATCCATACTGATAACTTACGATACATTGAAAGTCATTTTTTTAATATATTCATCAAAATCTCTTAAATTATTGCACCCATGATATTGTCATAAACTAGTAGAAGCACCAAAAGGTGTTATTTGATAGTCGATAAACACACACACACACACACACACACACACACACACACACACACACACACACACACACACAGAGTCATGTTAGCCAAGCATTGCACAAAATAGTATGTTTTTTTGTCAAAGTTATTGTGTGCAATGCTTAGCTAATAAGACTATTTATATATGTGCATATCAACCATCCAATAGTACCTTTAAGTGCTTTTACTAATATAAATATACTATAAAGAACTTACTTGTGATTGGGAGAGTGGGTGCTTGAACATAATGTGCATGTTTGTGATTAGTATAGTGATTTACCACATAATAGTGGAAAAACTAATATAGTGGTTTATCACATAATGATGCAAGTGGGACTCCCAGCAACACATAAACTTACAACAGAATATAGAATTACACATGAAAATCCCTTATTTATTTTATTGTAATGAAACTCTCATACATTCAACTAATTACACAAATTTGAAATATTAAAACTACATTCAAATTCATGGCTTTCAATAGCCTCTGTCTATCTCTCACAAATCTGCACACATTGCCTTCATGGCTTCCTCTGAAAACAATCACTTCTCACCTCTATGCCCTTCCCATGGGCTAAGATTTTCCCTCTCTGAAATCTACCTCTAAGAAATCTCTCTATGATAAATCTATTTCAAATTAGTAGTCACATTTATTTTTATTCACTTCTCTGTAATGTTTGGCCTTTCACCTTTTCTTTGGCGCCTATCCTTCCCATAAATTTTTGCCTTTTCATTTGATAAATGTTGCAGCCTCAAAAGAGGCTTTTCTTCTTCCATAGGTGTCCCATATTTCTGTTGTAGAATTTCATTAAAATTCATTTTAAACAAGGCACCTCTTCACCTTTAGTGGCTAGAAATTATATAACTTTTCACCATAATTTCTATCTTTAAAAAAAAAAAGCCTCTTCATACTTTTGGCATGTAACAAACATTAAAGGAGGAATAAAAACTTGAAAATTTATCACCTAAACTCCCTTAATACTTTTTCATAATGAAATAGTTAAATTTTGGCGACCTTGCATGTGCTGAATCAGGTGCGGAAAGATGGAAAAATGAAAGTTCTCAGTTTTGCCTAAAATTTTTCCCAAAGGTGTGTTATGTCCCCCTCGGGTCCTTTGCTGAAGGATTTCGCTCCAACCTTCCGAAATTATGAAATTTTAAAATTTTCGTAAACCTGTGACACACTTTCGACTTTAAAGTCATTAATTTCTCCCAAATGGTGAAAGATATAACTTCAATTATTTTTGCAAATTCTAAATGTTACTTCCAAGAATGCCCCTACAAAAGGATTCTACTCTAGCTTGTCTGGTTTTTTGGAAATAAATTTTACAAAACTACTTGCAGAGTGTTGAAACTGTGAACCGAGGAAAGTTTGATTCTCGCAATTTTGTGTCAAATTTGAAGTTTTGTGATGCCGAGAGATGCCAATGACCACAAAACCAAATCAAAATTGAAAACTAAACTTCAAAATATTTTTGGGTGATGTTTTGTGATGCCGAGAGATGCCAATGACCACCAAACTAAATCGAAACTGAAAACTAAACTTCAAAATATTTTTGGGTTATGTCGACTGCCAGTTCGCCCAAATGCTCCTGCATCAGACACGCTAGGTAGGATAATTTTGTGAGTAGGACTCACATAATAGAGTTGAGTAGTGGGACTACTCTTTCAGGTTGAATGCAACCTACAACTAACTCCATCATTTCTTCCTCCGCCTCTTCCAACACTTAGCTAGGACACTTGTCGTCCTTCTCCACCAACTGTGTACCTTCTTCTTCCTTCCTCTTGTGGACTCACATCCATCATGTACCGTCTTCCTCTGCCAAATTATTTTTCTTCTCATCTCTTCTTTTTTGGGATCCAACCCACCATAAACCGACCACCTCCACCAAGTTTCACCTACAACATTCTCTACCACTTCTACAAGCAAATATGCACTATCCACACACCAATCTGCATTAACTCCTTATGTAATTTCAAATCATCTCTTCCATCACTAAATTCAAAAGAATTAAAAATTACTTCTTCTTTTACTACTGCAACATCCATTTTCTCATCCCCATCGACAAGCTTCTTGAACCACTCTTTTTCCACTGCTAAAATCTGCAACATCAAATCATCCTTGTCTTCACCATTCGTTGATGTATCTTCACCCTTGATAGCTGCAACCCTAACTATATTTTTAGCCACCCCTTCTCCAATCTTTTCTCCTTCATCTTCGTTGCTCACCTCTTCATTTTCAGCCACTGTACTCACATCTTCTTTCTTTGAATACCTTCATCAAGGCATGCCTTCACTGCAAATTCTTTACTCTTGTCTTTCTTCTCATCCTCTATTACAACTTTCCTCTTCTCAGCCACTGCACTTTCCTTTTTATCACCCTCTTTTTCCATTGCTTCTGCAATCTCCAATCTCTCTAATCTCACCTCCACTCTTCTTAATTCTTCACGAATTGCCTCTTCATCTTCTTCCTCTTATTCTTCTTCTGCGTACACAAATTTAGTTGCAAACAAATGATCATAAAAAGAACAATGGGATTTCACCTTACCCATATTTTTTTTCGCCTTCTTCTTTTCCATCTCTTTATTCTTCTCCATCTTTATACTCTACTCCAAGGCATCCATCCTTGTGGAAATCTCTGCACATTGTTCTTGAATTCTCACCCAACTTTTTTCTTCCAACCTTTTTTTCTCTCCTTTCAATAAATGAAATTCGTAAGGCCTTACCCAAGGCCAAACTCATACTTTGCTTCTTTGGCATTCCTACAAACACTTTGCACATTCTACAACTTGCAACACAACTTTCTCTGCGGCTTCCCAACTCTCACTTGCTCAGGACTCCTCTCTACCTGCAATAATCTTTAGAGATCTTCACAACCGCTTCACTCTTCCCGCAAGTCCTGGCATAGGCTGCCTCATGTTCGGCGCTCTACCCACACACTCAAGACCTTTGGCTCTGATACCATTTGACGCAAGTGGGACTCCCACCTACTACTGCAACACATAAACTTACAACACAATATAGATTTGCAAATAAAAATCCCTGATTTATTTTATTGTAATGAAATTCTCATACATTCAACTAATTACACAAATCTGAAATATTAAAACTACATTCAAATTCTTGGTCTTCAATGGCCTCTCTCACAAATCTACACACATTGCCTTCATGGTTTCCTCTGCAAACAATCACTCCTCACCTCTATGCCCTTCCCATGGGCTGAGATTTTCCCTCTCTAAAATCTACCTCAGAGAAATCTCCCTATGAGAAATCTATTTCAAATCAGCAATCACATTTATTTTTATTCACTTCTCTGTAATGTTTGGCCTTTCACCTTCTCTTTGGCACCTACCCTTCCCATAAATTTCTATCTTTTCATTTGATAAATGTTGTAGCCTCAAAAGAGGCTTTTCTTCTTCCATAGGCGTCCCATATTTCGGTTGTATAATTTCATTAAAATTCATTTTAAAAAAGGCACCTCTTCACCTTTAGTGGCTGGAAATTATATAACCTTTCACCATAATTTCTATCTTTTTTTTAAAAAATGTCTCTTCATACTTTTGGCATGTAACAAACATTAAAGGAGGAATAAAAACTTGAAAATTTATCACCTAAACCCCCTTAATACTTTTCCATAATGAAATAGTTAAATTTTGGCGACTTTGCATGCGCTGAATCAGGGGTGGAAAGACGGAAAAATGAAAGTTCTTCGTTTTGCCTAAAAATTTTCCCAATGGTGTGTTATGTCCCCCTCAGGTCCTTTGTAGAAGGATTTCGCCGCTCCAGCCTTCTAGAATTATGAAATTTTAAAATTTCCATAAACCGGCGACACTTTCAACTTTAAAGACACAAATTTCCGGCATTAATTTCTCCCAAACAATGAAAGATATAATTTCGATTCTTTTTGCACATTCTAAATGTTACCTCCAAGAATGCCCCTGCAAAAGGATTCTACTCTAGCTTTTCTAGATATTTGAGAATAAATTTTACAAAACTACCTGCGAAGTGTTGAAACTATGAACCGGCGAAAGTTTGATTCTTGCAATTTTGTGCCGAATTTGAAGTTCTGTGATGCCGAGAGATGCCAATGACCACCAAACCAAATCAAAACTGAAAACTAAACTTGAAAATATCTTTGGGTGATGCCGACTGCTAGTTCGCTCGGATGCCCCTACATCACATGACAGTGACAGTAAACGTTTAATGATTTTTTGAATGTTGAGATTGCAAAAAAAAAATGGATCTCATATTTAAACATGATCTACTAAAGCCTAAGATTGGGTTTTAGTGTTAGCTAAAGATTGGCCAAATGTGTCCTTTGTAAATGCATCAAACTCATTCTTGAAAATATCATATTGATACTTTTCGACAATCTTAATAATATTTATACAAACAACCCCATAAGAACAATGCTTAAAAGAATTGTTAATGGTTTTAGCCAAGACTCATCCACATAGGTTTGTCCATCAAAAACTACATAGTAAAGGTTTTTAAGAAAACTAATAAGAATGTGAACATTACTCATGTTTCTTCATCTTGATGATGGTTTATGGAATGTGATCCAAAACATTAATACAAGCAAATTTGCTACAATTAATTCCATAAACATTTCAATTACTTCAACCATTGTCAAAATCTACTCAAGACAAGGCAAGTAACATACTTCTACCCTCAAAGATACAAAGCAAAGATTGACACACCCCACCATTAACCATATGAGGAATTTTTTTTACATGGATGTGAAAACAAAAGGAAACTTAACGTGTATATAAGAACAAGGCAACCACAAACTCTCACATTTCTCATTTAAACGCATTGGTCCCATACAAAATAATTCTAGTAGAAACAAGTACCTTTACAATAAAAGCACAGTTATGATTCTTCTCTCAAAATATATAAAGAAAATAAAGAACATGGAGGAGGACATGTGGCCAAAGGTTGTCATAAGATAAGAGTTGAATATAAGAAAGAAGACATGGATGAAACAAAACAAAGTATGAGTAAGTAGGACATATCAACTTGCAAGAATGTCCAACTACCAATCAAGTGATTAAAAACTATGTGAGAAAATTTTAAAATAAGCATGTGGACAAAGCAACCTAAGGAGAGAAAGCAATACCATATTACCGAGTTCAATCCCACATACAAGCATGACCAAAAAAATGCAGAGGCAAAAATCAAATGGAAAATGAAGACGATGATAGCTCAATGAAGGACAAGTTCGCACCAGCCTAGATGTGAGACAAGTAGATGGAAGATTAGATAAAAGAATGTTGGAAAGAGAGAATATGTATTTTCTACAACTTAGATAAAGTTGAAATGAAATTGCACTATATCATGGAATGCACTGCATATGAAGATATTTGATATAGATACTATGATAACTTGAAATGAAATGAAAGATTTTAATAACGTCCACGAGGCCAAAGCAGCCTATGGGAAAAAGAGGTCGTTAAAGAAGAAAATATTGAAAAAACCATAGAACTTTTGATCAAAATTCACAAGAAGAAAACGAAACTTCAAAAGTAAAAAAACAACAAAATTTTAAATTAAAACCTTACGAATGTTCTTTTTTTTTTAAAACATCTCACTTCTTTAAATTTTTGTCTTTATAATCTCCGTAAACTATTTTGATCTTGTAAACATTATTAAAATCTCTATCTATCTACCCTTCCAGATTTTTTAAAATCCGGACAGACTTTGTTAAGAGTAATGACCACTTTCATTCAACGCTATCCTTTGAATGCTAGGCGACTCCATGGTTGGTTCAAGAGAAAAGCAACCCTAGTTTTTTGTTTTATCTACTCCGTTGACAAAAAGCCGTTAGATACTTTTATTTCTACTGTGAGATGTACGCCTGCCAATAATCTTTACGAGGGACCCTTCTCATCCGCTAATAACGCCGTAGGGAAATGAAAGACAACCGTTACCAACTTACCCTCATGTTTGGAAAGCGATTGAAAACGATTAGTTGACCATTTACAGTTACGACTTCGAAAATTGCCCAGTGCCGGCGGGGTTACGTAATTTATTGCTCGATAAAATTTGCAGGTAACACACTCAGAAGTGTTGACCGCTAGTAGACAACATGAATATGATAAGGACAGTCTTACCGACCTAGCAAGTGAGCTAATTCAATTCGAAGATGAATTTCTAACACTACCTAGGTGCTTTTAAAAATTAGAAAGCTTAAGTGTATATTTTATTTATTTTGGTCCATTTTAATTAGAGTGTTTTTAATGTAATTAAGTTTAGACGTAGTACTTTATTGTATGAATTTGGTTCATGATATTATTATTTTATTTTGATTTTACTATTGTTTATTTGAAGAGATTGGTTTTGATCTCACATTTCTCATTCACCACCTTGGATCAAATATGTGGATGTAGAATTGACCTAAATCATTTCTCCAATTGTAAATCTAAACCTCCAATTTTTAAAATTCAAAATTTGAATTTAAATCTTGTTGGCCTTTTCACTAGTTGTTGTCAGTTGTGAATCGACCAAGTACATGTTTGTGTTTATTTGTGTACTATGTTGTTCTATTTAAATAATATCCATTCATTCATTTGAAATCATGTCGTATGTCATAATCCATTTGCACATCATTGTAGCAACATCATTGAAGAATCTAATAGTATTATCAAAGCATACATTAGCATGCATTGTCCTAGGCCCAGTGCATGCATATTTGTTGTCCTCGGTCTTAATTCATTGTCATTGAATCGGTCCACCAAGGGGTTTGACTAAGGAGAACACGACCCTAGTGATTCAACAAATTCTCCAAAGGTGGTTGTAAACTCCTCAAGCTCCTTACTATGATTTAGACATCAGAAGATCAAGGCAAATTATTTTTAGTCATCAAATTTCAGTCAGTTAATCCCATGAGTACAAGTTTAGTTTTTCTTGTCAATTCACTTCTACAGGTGCAAAGTTGAACCACAAAAGAGCACCATCAGTTTAGAAATTTAAACACACCATTTAGTAAAGCCCTAAAATTACAATATAGGGACGAATTAATCCCCAACATCTTCAACCTCCTTTTCCCATCTATGAAATCTAGCTAAGTATTGCATTTAGTTCATTTGAATTATGCATTTAATTTTAGTATAAAACCCAACTCTTAAATCTAGGTTGATTTGTTTATTTAAATATTTTATATATTTACTTGGGCTAAATGTTTATGTGAGTGTGATTTATTCCCTTACTATTTGTGGACCCAACATTCCTATATGACTTAGGGTTTATTCCTTTTTTATTAGGGTTTTTTAGATCTAATTTTCTGATTGCATATATATTATGTTAGCTTTGATTAGGGTTTGGATCCACCCTCATTTGTGCATCATTGCTTTATCTTCATTGGGTTTTAGGCTATTATTGTTTATTATCTCTTTGATCCTTACAACATCTACCCTCCCCTATGCACTTTCATTGCTAGATATTTATCATGGATGTCTTTTCCCCCTTCCTCACCAAGTTCACTTTCTATGTCACTATGTTTTATGATGATGCCACTTTTGTGGCCTATGACAGTGAGTTAGCTACTACTTCAACCTTATATTCACTTGATACATCTAGGGATATTGATTCATGTGATGTTATAACTAGGGAGCATATCCTTTATACATCCTATGATACTTCTCCATTTTGCCTCTCTTAATCTATCCTTCCTTGAGGAGCCTAATGTTAGTGTGTGTGATAGATACACATATTTCACCTTAACGTACATATGATGATGATGCACATTCTTCCATATCTAGTATCATATAGTTGTTGATTCAGGATTACCTATCTATAATGACTATCCTAGTGATGATCTTTATGATGATTGTACTTATTCTATCACTAGTAATGTACCTATACACGATACAACTTGTTTATGTTCACCTTCACATAAGGTTGTGACCCCCATGTAGCCCATGATAATCTTTCTATATCTTCTAACTCATGGTCAATTGATAATATGCTTTGTGGTGACTATAGTGATAGTTTCATATGCTCTCATGATGAGGTTGATGACTCTTTATTTTGTGATGATTTGGTTTATGATGCACTCTTTTAATGTACTTATGATAGATTTATTTAGTAGTAATAAAGATGCAAAGCTACATGTTAGACCATTCCTATCCTCATATTATGCTCATATACATGATGATAATATGTCGATGCATACATTTGGTGATACCTTGCTTGATAAGCTAAACAATTATTAAATTCATGTCACATTTATTATACACCTTTCCATGATATGTCATGTGTTTCCATAGATTAATTTACTATTGGTCATAGACCATATTTTTCTCATGCTTATCATCTTTTACATTCTAGTGGCCCTTGTTTAGGGGATTCCAAGGATTTTTCTATGCATAATTATAATGTGTCACTTTTTTATGTCTGTGGGGACTCTTCTATGGATCCTTCTATGCTTTCTTATGATGTGTCTTCAAGTTACTGTGAAGTACATTCTTATAGACCTTATATGAACAAATACATGGCTTAGACATACATGAAGATGAAGAATGTAACATGATATTTTAGTTTTTAATTAATATATTCAAGGATAATGTGCCACTAGTTGATGATATATATTTCCCATCCTCCCTACTATTATACATGGCATACATACACATATGGATATGAGAAATGTTGAAAATGATATTTCACCTTATTTGAGCTCCCTCATTAATAGGATTGATGATCTAGAACAATGTGTAGGCACTTATGAGCAAAGTTTCAAGTAGAAAATGATATTAGCGAGATGTGGCATAATCCTTTAGCATATGAATTTTTGACTCTGAGCTCCCTCACTAATAGGACTGACCATCTAGAATGGTGTGTTGACACTTATAAGCAAAGATTTTAAGTGAAAAAATGATATTAGTGAGATGTGGCATAATCCTTTAGCATATGACTTTTTGACTTATCACTCACCAAGTGGATTTGTGGCACCTTGTTTTAAAATTTTATGATGATAAAGTGATCGATTTCTTTATCTAAGACCTTCCAAAGTACATGCTTCATTTATGTTCATGAGGATAAGTTGGTTGCCAAATTGCTTCCACCAAGCTTGAGTGGTCATATATTTACATGGTTTTATTCATTGCCTCGTGCTATAATTAGTTTCTTTAAGGATTTAGTTAATTCTTTCATGAAATATTTTTATTACAACATTAAACCTAAAACGTCTATTGCACACATCATTCAATGCAAGAAATAAGAGCATGATCCAATTAAGGATTATATTTTTATTTCAAGATTTAGCTACTAATTTAAAGTTCACATTATGGATGACAAGATTCAACATATATTTATTGACAAATTACATCCATTGATAAAAGGACAAATGTTTGACAAGCATTGTCATTCACTTTCAAAAAAAACTTTTAGTTTATGTAAATGTGCTCGCATGCTTTGTCAAAAGATCCTCTTTTTTAGTAGCATATTTTAAGCACTTCTCATTCTAATGAGTTAACATTGTCACATTTATATAACTAGGGAGTTAAGCATTTACCTAATGATGATCATATGTTAGGTTGAATGAATGCAAGATAGTTTTGTGTACACTAGATCAAACCCTCTTTCACTATAACATTCAAGGACAAAACTGAGCGAAGTCACTACAAGATGCAAGAGGACTCAGCTACAGATTTTGTGCTCTTGTTTTCTATGCAAAGATGTGATTTAACCAAGCCTTTTATCAAACCCTAGTTATGAGATAATCAGCTTGTAACAGATGAACAACAACAAAAACTCAGGATCTAAAAGTACCAGGATGATCGATGAGATGTTATACCTATGTCACGGAAGTTGAAATGTCAGAGGACTCTGAAGTGGGCACCCAAGTCCTAAAAGTTTGAATCTCTTGAAACTCAGAACTAGAGAAATGTTGCAAAGAGTGTCGAGAAGCTAGTTCCACTGTCTGTTTCAGTAGGAGGATGTCGGTGCAGATGCTCGTCTTTCGTAGAGGAATTTCCACAAACTATTTTCAAATCTCAAAACCCTTTCTCTTGAACAAACTCCTTGTACCTTCACTTCTTCAGTCCTCACGCCTGTAACCTACACATAAGAAGAAAAGGGGTTTGGGGGTTGTGGTGTTTAGGGATTTTCCTTAGTCAAATCCTAGGATATAAGCATTCAAGCTTCCCAACACCGTTATTAGAGAGAGAGTGTGCCCTAGCATGGCAAAGGATAGAGATAAACCAAATGATGATGAAATGATTTAAACAATGATGATGTCACCTCAAAGGTGAAGTCCTTGGGAAAATAAAGATCCTTCAACTCATTATGAGGTTGATGATGAATCCAAATTTGCAACAAACACACAATATAAACACAAATCTGCAACAATAACACAATGAATGCCTTGAATGCTCTTTGCTCTAATATCGTAAGTTCGCTATCATCAACTTGTACTAAAATGAATTCAAACACTCACTTATATATGTTTTCCCGTTAACATTCGTAAATTAATTGAAAGAGTTCACAAGGAGAGACCCATTTAATGGTCCTATGCTGACATGAATTAAATTCTACCTCGACCAATCAGGGAGGACTTGGGCGAGGGCACCCAAGTCCCAAGGAGCCTTTTTGGTCCAGTATAAGGCATTAAATGGGCCCCTAGTTCCTATTTGACATGGGTTTTAGGGGATTTTGCATCGGAATGAATTTTCTTATGTAAAGTGTTAACACGGGGACCTAGAAGCTAAACTAGGAGGTAAAAAGGCATGTGTCCACTTTTTACTCCATAACATTTAACCCCCACTTTAATGTGTGTGTGATCTTACAATTCAGTACATGCATTAAAGTATGGTTGAAGCATATCAAAACACATCAAACACATTAAACACTAGATTGAAAACACACCCTAAGTTTGAAGGACTATTTCTAGCCCCCAAGATTAGGCAAACATAAGAAAACACTTAACAGTCACATAAGGCATAGTGAATAAGTAAGGAAGCACGTAATACGTGGAGAATATAGTGAAAGCATGCAATACACAGAGAAGACATGAATACAGTTGTAGAGGAAAAGTAATGTGTTGTAGACTTAGCATAATTCAGGGGTAAACATATCTAAACAGTCCACTCTATCATTGCATTCCTACATTAAATTGTCAACCAAGGAACATAAGATTATGATAGCACTTGCACTGTATGTGCCTTTAAGACTCATATCTATCCTAAACTATCTTATCCAAACCTACCGAAAGTATTCTACTTGGCTGGAATTCTCAGAAATACAAAAATAGTAAAAACAACTACAGAACCCAGTGGCTACGGGTACCTGCAGCATAAGCTGTAAATAACTGTATTCAACAGGGAATTACAGAATTAACTCAAAATATCCAGAATGATAAAAAAACTTAACACTAACCTTTGGAGGACTTACAGTAAACAAGGCATGCACTCTTTCATGAATCACAACTACTGGAAATAGTAATCAGAATATTTCACTGAACTCACAATACAATTTATGAAATATCAAAGCAACAACTTTAACTAGAAATGCATAAATAAATAAGGAAATAGATGAAGTGAACACCAGTACCTTGAGTGGCCAGCTCAGGGGACTATCTCACTTAATTGGAAATCAAATCTACTTCAAATTCTCACGCATTCTTATAACACATAGTTGTATTCAATTCATATCATAAACAGGATCTTCTCAGATTGTATTCAATAAAACATGTCTGGATTTTCCAACATAGAAAAATAGAGTAACAGCTGGGAAAATATAAAATGAAGTACCTTATAAAAAAAGAACTAACTTGACATCGAACTCATCCCTTCTAACTTATACAAAAATGGGAGAGTGTTATGTAACTACCAACTAACTTTGATCATCAATCCATCCCTAGATATCAGGGTACAAGTTTGAGATCAATTTATTAATCTAACTAAATAGAGGAAGCAGAGTCCTATTCAAATAGAAATTCCTATACAACGACTCATATATGAAACACACGACTTGCGATTAGAATCCTAGAACAAGTCTTCTCCTTCTGTATTTATTTTTCCATAATGATCACCTTCAACTTCAGTTAGCGTTTGACTGTGACTTCCTTTAATGCCTTGTTTTGCAATGTGTTACGAGTTCTCCTCTCCTCGATGCCACATACTCGCTGTTGCACAAAGGTTAATCCATAGAACATATGCATGCAAATAACCTTAATAATTAAACTATAAAATCTCATCTATATGCATACATACTCATATCTAACTCATTCATTTGACAAATATTATCACCATGTTTCATATTTGATAGAATAGGTTCAAGGTTTGTAGAATATATAAAAACAACATATTATGATGGTAATGTCTTGGAAAAGTATCTTGAATATCATAGGCATAAAGTCTGAAAGCATATAAAAATAACATAAAAGAAGGTAATATTTGAACCCATCATTTCCCCCGAACTAGACTTTTGCTTGACCTCAAGCCAAAACACTCAAGTAAACACCTATGGGAAAAGATTATAATGCAAAGTAATTTTCCTAAGGTCCACATCTTCTCTGACACCATGTCCCTGCTTGAGATAAAAACCATTATAGCATGCAAGTCTGTCCATCCTGATTGACTTTGCACTCCTACACTCATCACTTCTTCCTCCTGCCCAGTATGGAACTGGATAAAGGAGAATAGGAGGGTGATAAGTAAGGGGTAGCCATGCCACTACTCTTTGTTCCAAGATTTGGCTGTACTTGCACAATCTCTCAAACATATTCATGAAATTGTGGAGAGGGTGAGGCTCTTTCTTCTGCAATTTTGGAGTCAGACTATCCCATCTATTATGCACATACCTCTGGCAGTTCTGAATAATAGACACTGCTACCTGTTGTATCCTTCTATAATCCCTAAGTCTCAAATCCATAATTACTTTACCTGGACCCCTGTGAGAGAGGAGTGTTAACCATTGGGTCAGGTTCACATTGGGATTTAAGGATTCTTTTCTAATCTGCAGTGGCATTTTGTTTTCTTGTTCCTCATACCTATCCATCAGTTCCCCTCTAAGCTGCTCATTCCTGAAGTAAGATAACAGTGCTCTAACCTGAAGATCACCAACATAAATCAAGGGGTTCCAGTCTGTATCTTCTGCCATCAAGTAATTGTGCAAGCAATATTCACATAATTGTTCTTGTTCCTCCGGACTGACTTCTTGAAATAACTAGAAAAAATTATGCCTTGAATAGATAGAAATAGACTAATCATTAATGAATCTATTAAACTGAAAACTCAAAAAAAATTCTTTAAGAAACAATGCATAAACTCTCGGTGGGGGTCTACATTAAATGATTTGAATTGCTCTGTCAATTACCTCTGTCAACTTCCCTTCCACCCTTTTCAATTCAAAATTTTTACTTTCTAATGATGCATTAAGAATCTGTTTCTCTTTCTCCCAGTTTTCCTTTTCTTGCTTGAATTTATCATTGAACTTCATCAATTCAAAACCCAAAGATAGAACAGTGAGGCATGTTGGAGGTCTTATTATAGGAGGCTGTAGAATTGGTGCTTCTCCTCCCTCATTTTCCATTTTACTCTAAACCACCTATGCCAATAGATCCATATTGGTTCCATGACCATAAGTGTGAATTTTCTCCTCCAACTCTTGTTTTCTTATATCTTTTTCCCTATCCTTTTCCTCATACTGTTTCACTTGTTCTTCTAATTGTTTTATCCTATCCAGGGCTTCTTGAAGTCTTGCCTTATATTTCTATCTTCCAACAACTCTTTTTCTTTTCCACAATCAAAACTTTCATCTTTATTTCCAGTAACATCAAAAATTTCTTGAGCAGGGCTATTAGGAATTGATTTTCCCATCTTTGCAATGAAAATGTCTTTTGAATCAGAACTAGAGGATGAAGAAACATACCTTCTTCATTTAGCAAGTATACTGGCATTAGTAGGAGCATTCTTGGGGGCATTTCCCTCCTTTTCTAAAGTTGTGTCCAACAATGTTGGATCTTGCTATTGTTGTGCTTCTTCCTTTTCTACTTCCCCTTGTTCCTCATCAACTCTTTTTCCCACATCCTGCCTCTTCATCCTTCCTGAATGCCTAGGTGTGACAGTTTCTAGCTTCTCTTCACTTTTTCCTCTTCTTCCTCTCCTTTCTCTCCCCTGCACCCTTCTCTTTCTCAATACCCTTATGCTTCTTCACATCCTTCTTACTATTCTTCTTCTTAGAAGAAGTAGAAGCATCACTTCACATAGCTCCTCTCAAAGGTTTAGGGTTAGGAGGTGAGGGTTCTTCTACTGTCATTGGCCTAGTTTCTGGAGGAATTTCCTCCTGTGGCTCTTCCTGTTTAGGTTCTACTTCAAGTTCAACATTTGGTTCAGCTTCAGGTTCAACATCATGTTCTTATTGAGGATCTGCTTCCAATAATTCTGAAATATCCTTGCATTGTTTAAAAGCATCCCAATTAACATGTGGGTGTTGAATTCTCAAACTCCTTTTAACCAACAGGGCTATCAAACAATGATGAGACAATGTAGTCTCTGTTTGCCTTTTCTGTCATTCTTTTCAACATATTATAAAGATAATTGGAAACATTAACCAGTTTGTCATGATGCAGGTGATTCAACAACTTAAAGTGTGCAGTATATAATAAATTATGTCGACCATCACATGTAATAAATTTGATAATATATGAAGCACACTTCCGCCAAAAGAAAGGAAGGGATAATCTCTTTGTACCTTGTGTGGTTGAGTCCAGGTTCTCACCACGCTTGCAAAATTCTTCCCTCGTTGTAGCTGCATCAACACGAGATGGATACTCAGACCCTGTATGTGGTAAGCTGGTGACTTGGGAAATGGCTGTTTCAGAGGCATCCACGACCAATCCCCTGACTGTGGCTTCGTCATACTGCAGTGTTGCTATAAAATCCCTTGCCATTTCATTATCATACTCCGTTAATTTTAGAAAATAGTCTAACCACCCCACTTTGGTAAAGAGTGGTAGAACCAATACATCCTCTAATATCTTCTTATCCACCGATGGCTCTCTTCTGATGACATCATCCCCATTGCACCTGTATTCTACACTCTTATTAATTCTTAATTATGTCTAATTTCAATTTTGCCATCTTCAGAAGATTGCCTTTCAATTCTCCCCCCCCCAACTGTAGCTTTTAAAGCTCTTTGATACTAAAAATTTTGAAATTGGAAAAGTTTGAAATTTTAGCTCACTCATAGGAAAACTACAAGCTCACAATTTAGGGTAGGTCGACTATCATGGAAAATGACACATGAAAACCTTGACAACTTCTTAAAACTTGGTGGCAAAAATAAAAAATGACTAACCATATACCCTTCCTCCCAACTGAAAGTTGAAGTGACCACACTTCATGAATGAATTTGCAGGGATGAAAGAGTAATTACATGAAAAGGGTGATATATTGTTGCATGCATGAAATAAATACAAGTAATAATGAATATAAGTAGAAATTTAAAGTTAATCATTAAAGGTTACCTTATGTGTGTGCATTGAGCGGTAAGCCTTGGAACTAGAGATCATGTACTTGGCATTTATTAGGCACAAGCAAAGTGATATGCTTAGAGCAGATGGGAGGGTGGTAGGTACATTGAAACTGATGCGATGTGACAGATCGCAACAGTTGATGTAACACTTGGAAATGTGATTTGAACAAGCATACCGCAACCATCAGATTATTTAAAATGGATGAAGCCCATGTAGAAAGAATTAAATGTGTGGGAAGAAGAATGGAATGTTGCCAAAGTGTTGAAAATTCTCGCAGACACTTGTTGCTACGGGCACCTGTAGTACAGGTCCCGACCGAATGTGTACAAAAACATTATACCATGTCCCAAATGCAATAGGTCCCTACTGCATATTAAAATAGGTTACTCTAAGAGTGAAAAATAGGTCCCTCTAAGAATGAAAAACATGTCCCTCTGAGAGTGAAAACACGTCCCTCTGAAGTTGACTGTGGTCATCATGGATAATGTGTTGTGTGTGTGCATGTGATGTATAAAGCATGAAAAATTAGGTCTCAGTAACAGTGGTTAAATATTGCAACTCAACCTCTGCATCACTAGACAAGATTGGTGGATCATCATCTGACGGTGTATCAGATGGTGTTACAGAACCTTCATTAGGAGTGCCAGGAGTGCCATACTGAGTAGCTAGAGAAACAAGAAAGTCATCCTTCTGAAGTGGCTTCTTATACAGTTTCAACCTATGTCCATTTACTAGTAATGAAAATTGAACCTCATTAATGGTCTGTAATTGGACTGCACCATTAGGAAAGACTTGTTTAATCTCATAAGGTCACAACCAGTGAGACTAAAGCTTGCCCTTGAAGTCCTTGTATCTTGAATCATAGAGTAGTGTCCAATCACCAGTAGTGAATTCTTTAGTCTTGATGTACTTGTCATGCCATTTGGCTCTTTCTTTCTCTATGACCTTTGTGTGATGGATGGCTTCTAATCGGATTTCATCCAAGGCATTCAAATGTTGTAGTCTACCATGTTGAGCTACAGTCAAATCCATCCCTAATTCCACTGTTGTCCTCAGGGTTTTATATTCAAATTCTATAAGCAGGACTGTTGTCTTGCCATAGACTAACTCATAAGGTGTAAACCATGTAGTGGTTTTCCAGGCAGTTCTATATGCCCAAACAGCTTATGGTAGCCTAGAAATCCAATCTCTTCTGTGAAGCTGTATTGTCTTTGTCAAGATGTTCTCAATTTCTTTGTTTGTGACTTCGACCTGACCATTAGCCTGAGGATGGTAGGGAGTGGATTTCTTGTATCAAATATGATATTCCTCCACCATCTTGGTGATTAAATCAAATGTAAATTGTGGTCCTTGATCAGTCACTATCTCTCTCGGCACACCATATCTGGTGAAGATGCCCTCATACAAGAATTTGGCCACATTGCCATCTCTAGCAAACTGTAAGGCTTTAACTTCCACCCATTTAGTTAAGTAATCAGTACATACCAGGATATATTCCTTGTTGTTCGATGTAGGAGAGATAGGACCAACAAAATCTAGCCCCCACTTATTAAAAGGAGCCAATGAGATTTGCAGCTGCAAAGGCATCTCATCACTTCTTGTAGGTCTTCCCATTCTCTAACATCTATCACAGCTTCTAGTATATTTGACATCTTTATGAAGTGTGGGCCAGTAATATCCTATTGTCAATATTTTGAAGGTTGTCCTCTTTGCTACAAAATGGCCCCTACAAGGTTCATTATGACAGGCCTTCAATATCAAACACCTCATCCTCTCTGATACATCTTCTCATAATATTATCAAGGCTAGTATAGAATAGGAATCCAGAAATCCAAGAATAAGGAAAACATTTGTGAACTAGATGCTTTTTCTCCCTTGGAGAAAAGTAACCAGGAATCTGTCCTGAAACCAAATAATTAGCTATATTCGCATACTAGGGAGTGTGTATGTTAAGAGCAAAGAGATGCTCATCAGGAAAAGAGTCATCAACCACTCCCTCCACCGAATGTGTAGGTCATCTAGACAAAAAATCAGCAACTACATTAGCCTTACCTGGCTTGTCAACAATTGTTACATCAAATTCTTGTAGTAACAACAACCATCTGACAAGCCTACCACCCACTATTGGCTTATTCATCAAATATTTAATTGTTGCATGATTTGTGTGTATGAACACTTTATAACCAGTAATGTGGTGTCTGAATTTGTTTATGGCATAAACAACTGCCAACATCTCTTTTTTTGTCACGGTGTAGTTTAACTCAGCTCCCTGCAGATTTTTACTTACATAGTATATTGCATACTCCTTGGTTCCTTCTTTCTAGCCTAGAACTGCTCCAATGGAAAAGTTTGATGCATTTGTGTGGATGTGAAAAGGTAGTGTCCAATTTGGACCTCTAAGAACTAGAGCCTGTGTCAAGGATGCTATTAGCTTTTCAAGGGAAGTCTGACAATCTAGTGTCCATTCAAATTCATTGTCCTTCGTCAACAGGGTAAACATAGGTGGAGCAATTTTGCTAAAATCATGAATGAACCTCCTATAATAACCTACATGTCCCAGAAAGCTCCTTACATCCTTCTATTTCTGTGGAATAGGTAGGGTAGAGATAATTTCAATCTTCTTTGGGTCAACTTGTATGCCTGCACTTGAGATAAAATGTCCCAAAACTATTCCTTGTGTCATCATCAGAAAACACTTTTCATTACTCAGAGAGAGGTTGTGCTCTGTGCATCTCTTCAAAACTTTCTCCAAGTTGTGTAAAGCTTCATCATATGTTTCACCATAGGTGGTGAAGTCATCCATATAAATCTCCATGTTGTCATGGGAAAAATTAGAGAAAATACTAAGGAATGCTCTTTGAAATGTGGTTGGAGCGTTGCACAGACCAAAGGATAAGACAGAATATGCATAGATCCCCCAAGGGCAAGTAAATGTTGTCTTATCCTGATACTCTAATGCAATCTTGATTTGGTTATAGCCACTAAAACCATCAAGAAAGGAAAAATATTTCTTGCCTACCAAAGAGTCAAGAACTTGGTCAATAAAGGGCAATGGAAAGTGATCTTTTCTGGTAGCATTATTTAGTTCTCTGTAATCCACACAAACCCTCCATTTGCCACCTTTCTTGGGCACTATGACCAATGGTGACACCCATTCACTATCTAAAATGGGGTATATAAAGCCTACAACCAAAAGCTTTTGAAGTTCAATTTTCACAATCTCTCTGAGGGTGGGCTTCATGCACCTCTGTTGTTGCCTGATAGGTCTATAGCCATCATCAATGTATATTTTGTGCATGCACAAGGCAGGATCAATGCCTTTCATATCACTATAATCCTAGGCAAATGTTGCTGAGTGTGTCTGTCATACTTCATGTAGGGATTGTTGTTGTTCATCAATCAATGCATTGTTAATAGTCAACATCTTTCCTGGCTTGATTTCCAATTGTTTGGATAGTTCTTGTATAGAAGACAAATCAAGGCTAGGTAATACTGGTAAGCATTGCTGGGGTAATAGAGCATGAAATACTTGGGATACTTCCTCTGAGGAACTGTTGGGGATTATGTTGCTCAAAGGGTCTTGTAAGCATGATAGATAGTCCTGCTGCTGTGGGTGCCTCCCACAGTCATTTTGTATAATGTGAGCAATTAACTCATCTTCATCTGGAATATCCAATAAGGGAATGCATTCAATAGTCAACAAGGTTTGCAAGGAATAGTTGTCCTCATCCTCTAGGGTAGGCAAAATGGTATGCTCAAGCTCATGGTATGGTTGGGTTGGTGGATATAAAACTAATTTCTTGGTCACAGTCCAAGCCATGGTATGCCTAGTATAAGAGGATAACTAGCAAGATTAACCTTTGGCTGCAGGACAATGAAATCAGTAGGGTATTCCCAAGAGTCTAATGCAATGAAAAAATCCTCAATGACTCCTTTAGGTTTGACTATAGACCTATCAGCCAATTGCAAGATTGTCTCAGTAGGCCTAAGGTTGTTCAATTTGAGTGTCTGCATTGTTTCCTTGGTCATTACATTAATTGTAGCACCTAAATCTATCAGAGTATTCTTAATCAGAGTCCCATTGATTTTGACGTCCACCACTGGACTACCTAGATTTGTATATTTGGGAATAGTTATGTTCCCCAACATTATGTTAGCTAAGTTTCCCAAAACATGAACTGTCTTTGGGTCTATTCTCTTTCTTCCTAGTTTCTTGATGCAGAGGTGACGGATAGTCTTAGTGTAGATGGGAATATCTTTGATGGCTTGGATTAAGGGGATCTTTATGCTTATGTACTGCAAATGGCCTATGAGGTCATTTTCAGACTGTGCTAGCTATTTAGGGAAAGGAGGCTTAGGATGTGAAATGGTATGAGGTTCCTGAGTTGATTCAAGTTCCAAAGATGTTTTATCTGAGGCCTCTTCTATGGGTTCTTCATCTTCAAGTTCTATAATTTGGGGAGATGAAGGACCTGCAAGTTGCTTCCCTGATCTGAGATGAACATTACTCACTTCCACCCCATAGGTGGGATATTGCATCACCTCATTAGTACAAGCCTGCTGAACAGGCTTGTTGTTAGGGTTAGGTGCAGGTTGGGCAGGGATTTGGGTAGGTCTAGGAGGTGGATTTTGAGGTGTTGATGGTGGCATTATGGATGACTGATGTGGTTGAGATGGAATCATAGGTTGTTGAAAATGCGCATTTTGCTGCCATTGTTGGCCCTTGTTCCATTGAGGCTGCCATTGCTGTTGCTGAGTAGGCCACTGGGGGTTATAGTTGGGTCCTTGGAAATTTTGTTGAGGCCATGGGTTTGGTTGTTGTTGATTCCAACCAGTTTGTGGAGTAGGCCATTGTGGGTTTTGCCATGTATTGGGATTGCCATGCCACTGTTGAGTATTCCAAGCAGAGAAATTTTGGATTGCAGCAAGGGTGAATTAAAATTAAGTGGATCAGAGGGCATACCTTGTCTTTTCTACCAAGTTCTCCTCTAAGCTATGAAGAATAGTTACCCATCCTCCCCTTCAAATGGCTGTAATTTTGGCCTTTCAATCTTCTCTTGCTGGATATTGGCCACCCTCTTGCATTTGCAATTGGCCTTCCTCTGCCTACAGCTAAGGCAGTATTCAGTAAGCATTGCATCTGCCTCTTCTTGTTTCTTCTTGATGTGAAGAGTGTCCAGTTGTGTAGCCATATGGCTAATGAGATCTTCTTTCATGTTGGTCAACAAGTTACTAATCTCCATTCTTGAAAACCCATTGGTTGCCTTGCCTGTGATGGCCGCTCTTTCTCCCCTTGGTCTTCTGGTAAAGGTTGTAGAATAATTTATGCAAGCTCTATAGACATCTTCAAAGGGAAGTTGAGATATATCCCCTGTTCCATTGAGATTGAGGGCATCCATGCAGTCATCATTAACCCCCCCCAAAAAGACCAACTTCAGTGATTCTTCAGACAATCTATTTTCAGGGTTTTTCTTCAATTCAAATTGGAATCTTTCAACATAGTCTTCCAACATCTCATCCTCTTTCTATGACATCCTAAAGATATCGTCTCTCCTCCTATCATGTCCTCTGCAGTAGTCTTTATATTTTGCCAAGAACTTTGTCTTCATGGTAGCCCAGACTGGAATGACATCTTTCCCCAACCCCATAAACCATCTTAAAGCAACATCTTTTAATGTGGAAAGAAATAGCTTGAGCCTGTAAGGATCAGTGGTGTAGTCATAACTCCTAAACAAGACATCAAACTCGAACAGGAAAGTGTCAAGATCTTTAGTCACCAAGTCGTAGAAAATAGGCAATGCAGAAGGTGGTATATTTTTCAAAGTTGCAGCTCGTGCTTGGTCTGGGATAGGGAATTCAAATGTTGCTTGTCCTAGAGGATCCTCCAATACAGCATTTGCCATGGTTCTAAAGGTCCCTTCTATAGTTGTGGAAGAAGCTGATGAAGATGTAGAAGGTGTTGATGAAGATGTGAGAGGGAATTCTTCTTTAGCACTTTCTACTGTATAATTGATAAAATCAATTGTTTCTTCACTATCCTAAAAATTTGAAGGGAGGAATCTACCTCGGTTATCTCTCTACCTCCGCATACAATGAATTTGGCTTTATATTCCAGCGGTCCTGCACAATGTTAGTATATTTTCTGGTGTTTCCTAGAAAATGAATTTATTAATCCTGGTGTTGGAATCAAAATTTAAACTATGAAAGCATATAAAGACAAATGAGCCTATGGAGGTAGCACCATCCCCGTCAATGGTGCCAAAAATATAGAGGAAAACTAATGTGTTGTAGACTTACCATAATTTAGGGGTAAACCTGTCTAAACAGTCCACTCTATCATTACATTCCTACATTAAATTATCAACCAAGGAGCGTAAGCTTATGATGGCACTTGCACTGTATGTGCCTTCAAGACTCGTATCTATCCTAAACTATCTTATCCAGACCTACCTAAAGTAATCTACTTGGTTGGAATTCTCAAAAATACAAAAAAAAAGTAAAAACAACTACAGAACCTAGTGGCTATAGGTACCTATAGCATAAGCTGTAAATAACTGTATTCAACAGGGAATTGTAGAATTAACTCAAAATATCTAGAATCATAAAAGAACTTAACACTAACCTTCGGAGGACTTACAGTAAACAAGTCATGCACTCATTCATGAATCACAACTACTGGAAATAGTAATCAGAATATTTCACTGAACTCACAATATAATTTATGAAATATCAAAGAAACAACTTTAACTAGAAATGCATAAATGAATAAGGAAATAGATGAAGTGAAGACCAGTACCTTGAGTGGCCAACTCAGGGGACTATCTCACTTAAATCGAAATCAAATCTACTTCAAATTCTCACGCATTCTTATAACACATAGTTGTATTCAATTCATATCATAAACAGGATCTTCTCAGATTGTATTCAATAAAACATGTGTGGATTTTCCAACATAGAAAAATAGAGTAACAGCTGGGCAAATATAAAATGAAGTAACTTAGAAAAAAGAACTAACTTGGCATCGAACTCATCCCTTCTAACTTATACAAAAATGGGAGAGCATTATGTAACTACCAACTAACTTTGATCATCAATCCATCCCTAGATATCAGGGTACATGTTTGAGATCAATTTATTAATCTAACTAAACAAAGGAAGTAGAGTCCTATTCAAATAGAAATTCCTATACAACGGCTCATACATGAAACATACAAGATGCGATTAGAATCCTAGAACAAGTCATCTCCTTCTGTACTTATTCTTCCATAATGATCACATTCAATTTTAGTTGGCGTTTGACTGTGACTTCCTTTAGTGTCCTATTTTGCAATGTGCTGTGAATTCTCCTCTCCTCGATGCCACAATCTCACTGTTGCACAGGGGTTACTCCATAGAACATATGCATGTGTTGGGTGAACATTTTTTCATTTAGCTAACTAATGGAAAAATGGTTATATTGCCACAGCTATGATGAGACTGAGTCTCTCCTCTCAGCAAGGGGAGGTTCCCTCTAGATGATGAATTATTTCTAATAAACAAATTTTAACACTTACGAAAACTAAAACTATGCTTGGGGTGTTTTCATTACATCTTATTCTCTTTTTTCAGAATAGATGTTTCTCTCTTCCAAAATGACAACTTCAAAAGAAATGATATTTAATAGCTCTTGAACTGAGACAAACCATAGAAACAAAAAGTCTTCTATTGCTTGACTTATTTCCTACAAATAAACTTGATTGAATTCAAATTTAACTCAAAGTCTCCACTCTCACCCAATATGATATAACTAACTTGAACACAATAGTTTACATCACAAAGTCTTTAAACAATTTTGTTCTCACAAATGTAAACACAAACTCTTACAATGAGAAAATAGCACAAAGTCTATTTAACCAAAACAAGAACACTTCTCTCAATTTTAATAAAACTCCACAATTCCAACAATGATTCAATATAATATAACACCAATGACATAAGAACATTGATATCATAAAACAATATGATTCAACTCAAAGTTTGATACTCAAATTGCTTGCTTATATTGATATTTGCTTGAAATTTTGATAAACATGAAAAGCTCAAAGTCTTGATATGTTTTCCAATTTGGTAGAGTTTCTTTGCAATAGATAAAAGATAAAAAATTACAAAAGAGACCCTCTTTATTTATAGGGAGAGGCCTTGAGAAAATTTAGGAAAACCCTAACTACTTTGACTTATTCAACAAAAGAGTCCTATTTGACTTATGACTTATTTTGTCTCACATGTAATTACATTTTGAGAAAATACATGTGAATATGTCCACAACAAAATTCAAATTACATCTACAAGACTAAAAATAAACTAAGGCATTTGAAAAGGAACTTCAGCTGCCACCATCATTCTTCTTCAAAAAGTTTTTGTACCTAGCTTATATTGCTACCATTTCACATACATCGGGCTTCGTTGTATTATCAAAAATGGTACGAGCCCTAAGAACTGCATCATCGACTGCCTTTATCACTTTCTCATGTTTCTCAAGATTATCCTTCAAATTTTCAAAGGTTGAGTGATGATCATAAAGGCTATCCATTGAAACCACTGTAGGCACTTCATCTTCAAACTTCTGTTGAACCATCTTCTTGAAAGCATCTATCATTTCCTCTGCTGAGAGAAACTTGTGATCCTCACCTATTAGAGTGCATGGTAGTTCCTCTAACCTGTGTAGAAGTAAGACATCATTGTCTTCATTGTTTTCACGTACCTGGCACAAGTCATCAAGTAAACCTTTTATCACATTGATGTGATGGGTAATAGATTCTTTGGTCTTAAGATAAGACTATCAGTTTGAAATGACACCAATGGCAATTAGATTCTTTAATTTGATCTTCTTCATCTCAATCCATTCCTCTAAAATATCATCATGATCGTGAAGTTATTAAGAAAGTGAATCAACAATAACATCTAGCTCAGCCTTTGCCTTTGCCATTTTTTCCTTTCTTTCCATTGTGGTCTTCAATAGAACTCTTCCATGTGCCAACAATCGTTCCACAATGTCACCAACCACTCTTCCTCTGGCCTGAACTTTCTCAACCTTTTGAATCAGAGGGTATTCTACAGTCACTGCCATATGTTCCATGATCTCAGATGATTTCACTATTTTCTGAAGGACAACAACAAGTTGTTCTGCTTTTGCTTTGTACTACTCTTTTTCCTTCTTTACCTCATCATATTTCTCAAGCCATGAACTTGCAGTAGCTTAAAAATCTTCCTTCATACCTTCATGAGTTAGCTTACCTGACTCAACTTTGGAGACAATAAAATCATTCATATCAATGGTATCTATAGTACCATCATCTGGTGGCTTAGCAATTTCTACATACTTGACTCCTTTTTCATTAATAAGCCTAGAAAGAGTTTTAGTCTTCTTCTTCAGAGTCTTTGATATAACAGGCAGTAATTTCTCAATATCAATTCATCAAGTGAAATTGCTTGCTTCTTTCTCTTGGGAGTGTAGGAAGACAACCATGGAGGAAGTGTTGAGGCACCAACATTTGTTGGATCCATGATCACACCTGTTATAGTAACAATAGGACTAGTGTGGGTAAAAACTGCACTGGTGTCAACAACTTTCTCTGAACCATCTAGAAAATGATCCAAAATAGTTTGTTCACCAATATCAAATTATGGGGAAGATAAACTTGGAATAGAACCAGTATCTTGGAATAGAACCAGAAGAATCAAACATGGTCCCAAAACTTGTTCTTATAGAGGGAGGGGTATTATCAGAAGACACAACAAAAATAGGTGAAATAGGAACATTAGAAACTATTAGAAAACTACCAAAAATAGGAGCATGAGGTAGGGGTGTAGAAACTTGTGATTCTAGTGGAAGATCCTTCTGAGGGGAATGCTATGAATCACCAAGTTGTTCCTATTCTACATTCTCCTCTTTCTCTTGTTCCTTTTCACTTTCCTCATCAGGCTTCATAGGCATTTCTGCTTGCTTAGCATCATCAGGTTTCTCAACATCTTGTTGTTCAATCTCAATATCTTCAATCTCCATTTTATCAACATTTGTATCCTTAGCACCTGATTCTGTGACAGTAGAAGTTCCTGGAACCTCCTTCTTCTTACCTACTTTAAATACAAACTTGATCTTTGGTTTATGCACTTTAGAAGGAGTATCACTTTTGTTCTTTATTTGGTTTTCTACCTTTTTCCCTGTTTGCTCCTGAATCTTATTTTCTAATCTAGCAAGAAATTATTTTAGACTAATTCCTTTACTTCCTAACCACACATTTGTATTGGCTAGAATTGGCTGAAATCTTTTCCTCATTGATGTCTCCTCTTTGACAGACCATTTGACCTCTGGTAGAGGTGAAGCCTCGATGTTCTCAACATTGTATTTGGGATCCAAAACATCCCCTTCATCTTCCATTCCCTCCGGAATATCTGCAAGACCCAATTCTTCAATCTAACTCAAATGGAGTCTGCAATAATCTAGCTTTCTGATCTCATTGTGTGTTCTGAGATCAGCCCAAACATCTTCAACCATTGGCATATGAAAAACTGACCTTCTCTTGATCTTGTCTTGTACTCTTTTGTGATCAAATTGATCCCTTTTCTTGAAATTCTTCATAGTGACCAAATGCATTTCTAATTCAACTACTTTGGCCTTGCTAGCTGATTGAACAAAGTACCTCCCAATTTCTACAGGAAACTTAATTCCTAAATTTTTTAGCTCCATCTGCTTATTGTGTACAACAATCAACTGCCTACATAGCTCCATTAGAATAATTCTATCATTGGGATACCGTGGAAGCATATATGGATGTTCAAGATAGCATCCCACCCTTAGGTAAGTGAAAGTTGGAAACTGTAAAAACAAACAGCCAAAAGAGTTGACCACTTCCCAAGCCTCATCTGATACTCTTTCCTGCTCAAGTTCATTATTCCACAAACACATGAATACTGAAAAGAAGGCATCATTAACTCTACAGAAATGATGGATTGATCCCTTTAGAGTAATCTATGGATAATACTCATAGATTGGAACCAGTCTCCGATCACCAACTTGAGTTAAACTAGGAAAACTTCTCATACTTGTAGCAGCATACACTAGATACGAAGTCATATAAAACTTGAAAGTTGTATTGAATTTCACCAGTTGATCATGCAGAGCATTGTTGATCTGTTCTCCCCAAAATATTTTCTATTGGCCCCTGAGAATCACCTTAATATATGTATACATCCATTCCTGAAACTTGGATGAAGAAGGAAGACCTTTGATCTGACTTAGCAGTGTAACCAAATCATTTACCTCCTTGACAAAGTCACTTCTCAAGATATCTTTAGGCCATCTGGACAAATTACTCTGAGGAGTCTTCAACCACTTACTATTGATATGTTTCTTTGAATCTTCCACATCTTTCTCAAACTCTTTTTGTCCTTTAGCAAAATCTATTTCTCTAACATTCTCAATAGGACACATAAAGATTTTATCATGAAACTCTGCATCAAATCTCATGATCACATTTCCTTGAGAATCAAACACAGTCTTGGTATCTCTATTAGAGTGACTGGCTACCTAAAGAACAAATTTAGGATTGTCGGTAGCGACAGGAAAAGAAGCAACCAAGTGAATGTTACTGTCGATAATCTTCTACATATACCGAGGAGGATTGGGCTGCTTTGTTCTATCCATGAACCCGGCCATGTCCACATGACCAATCTCTGTGTCTCTTATCTTGTCCACATTAAGTTGCAATGAAGTCACAGGAAAAACCCCCTTGGTACTTGTACTTCATGATTTTAGCCTTTGAGGGAGAAGGCTCTAACATCAGCTTCGTGAAGAAAACTAGAAATGAAGTCCACCTCAAATGTTTGTTGAAACTACAAAAAGTCATGATCTCACAGTTAGGGGGAAAATGGGCAAATTGGGGTTACTGTGAATTGACGATCATGAACACGAGAACATGCATTGAAGGGCTTGAGAGCACGCAAATCAGGGAAACAGGTGAAAGTAGCCCAAAGGATATTGAAAGACAAAATTTCCCAGTGTTAAGAAAAATTTAGGAAAATATGCATGGGCAGTCAAAATGACCGCTCCTACATAATAGGGTAAATATATTTAGTATACAAGGTCGGTGAAATTGACCAATATTGCATATGAGGAAAAAATTGGGTTTTGATGTAGGGGCGGTCATTTTGACTGCCCTTGCATGAGAGTAAAAATGCAAGTTTACTGAGTGGATGCACAAGCGGTGAAAAGGCCCGCTAGTGCATATTAGAGGAATGATCGTAAGATGTTAAGTCAGTCAAAATGACCACTCTTGCATCTAATTGTGAAATTTGTTCAACACATGTGGAAGAGGAGGTTTTCATCGACCTGACATGTGATGCAAACTTTGTAAAAAGTTTGCATTGGCGGCGAAAATCGTCGACTCGACATAGAGACTAGGTTTTAGTTTTCATGCTTAAGTGGTTAATTTTACCACTTAAGCATGCATGGTTAAATCTATCTTCTAAGGACATATATCAGTGCGGTAAAACGTGTATCATCGGCTAAAATACTTGATGATACATGAATCCTATAACCAAGACCTAACTTAGAATTTGGTTTTACTCAAAATGGTGAAAATCTCTTGATAAAACGATGGAAAAATATACCTAGGTCTACCAAAGACTAAGGTTTAAAAATGACTCGAAAAAGAAAACAAAACAAAGAATGATTTTCTTAAAAACTTAAACAATACAATTTCAAAAGACACAAGAAATCATTTCATCATACAAGAAAAACCCTAGAAAGGAAACAAAAACAAAAACAAAAATTAAAGACTTACCTGTAAATTGACTGGAACCCTAGACATGACATAGAAAATGAAATGAGTCAATCCGCAATCCACTCGATCCAAACAATATTGTTTGAGGTTTTGATGGTTTGTCTCCAGAGTTTAAGAAAGATAACTAAATAAAATAGTGACTAGACACCTTTAAAAAGATTTAAATGAGTATATTAATCACACACACTAATGCCATTAATGCACTTCATGTTAACTTGGTTTGCCGAGATTTGCCCGAGAGGTGGATTTCACCATTAGCGTATATCGAACGAACATACTGAAAACATGTACAACCAGCGAATAATGCCGCTGATGAGTCTAGTTTATGACTCAATTTCGTTCAAATTTATTATCCATTTGCTATAGATTCATGGACTTTGTTACCTAGATCTTGATCTTTTTTATGATATTTCCTCAAAACCATAGATTTTGGGCATAGGTTATTTCCTATAATCTTTAAATAACATTGACATGCTATATGAACTATCTATGTTAATTTTACATGTGGATTAATGAATGTTACTCTAAGATAGTTACAGATATGCAATTATTGTGCGTACTAATATTGTTATGCAGATATAATTAGCAGCCTATAAAATCAAGGAAGATTTTGTCAGTTGGTCACTCGCCATCAAAGTCAACAAGGTGGTCGTTCAAATGTCAAATGGAGGGAAGATAACCACCTTGTAACTAGTTGTAATTGCTTGTTGAGCAAATATAGGAGTTACTGTTGTGCTAGATCTGCATCAAAGCGAACATGCTTGACCAGATTCCATGCATGCATAACCTCCTCTCCACTTTCTATGCTTTCCCTAAAGTGGCATCCTCCTAATCTGTTGGAGTTGACCACCTTGCTAGGTAGTTAGTTTGTAGTTTTTCTTTCTATAAATAAGACTTAGATGCTCCTTCTAAGGGGTTGATTAATCTAAGGTTGTACTCACATTATTAAGTTTTTCAGTAATACAGTTATGTTGCTCGTTTGTACTCATGTTTTCCAATGAATAAAATGAAGTTATAAGTTCGTATCTTTGAGTTCACATTTGTCTTAAGGGATACTCATCCAAGGGGGTCCACTTGGTGAGCATTCCATCCTTTAGTTTAGTTGTTATTTTTTGTTAAGTAGTTAGTTAAAATCTGGCACTGTATGTTCCTATAGCCACTAGAATTTCATCCTGTGTCTGTTCCTGTAGCCAAAGCAGACATAATAGTTTCTTGTTTGTTTGCCCAGATTTTCATTTTCTGTCATGCACTTCATCTTAGTATAGTTGTTGGTTGATGTTCAACATTTATGTTATTTCTTTCCAAGCAATTTACTTTCAGCATTATGACTTTCTTAGCCGTAGAATTAATGTGGCTACTTTGGGGTTCCTAGTGCACATATTGTGCTGACCCATTTCTAGTTCACGTCCCTGGATTGACAAGTTAAATCCACCTTCATAGTGATTAAGATAGCTATTCAGGTTAGATGTCCAATCTCTGAGTCACAACTTTATGAGCTTAGTTGTTAAATCATTGTAGGAGATCAACATTTTTGGTGCCATTGCCGGGGATGGTGTCAAACTAGGAAGATCTTTGGAGTCATTTTTAGTATTATTTCTTGCAAAAGTATTTTTGAAATGTGTTCTTAGTATACCCCTCATTTAGGAAGTAACAACCCACAATCTGTTCACAACATTCTTTGTGTGAGTTGGTTGATACTGAGTGTATACTGCATGCATAGAAGCAGAAGAAGAGATGCTTTAGGAAGATTCCTTCCCAATAATCCTATTCCTGATGACAGCTTAGTTGAGTATCCAAACTACCCAGCAGAAGAAGAAGTGAATCATTGTCTTCATGCATTCCCCAGTTTGAATAGTTCTAAAACATCCTCTAAAGAACAAGCTGCCCAAAACTTGATTGACAATCCATTTGCTTTGATAATTAGCCAAGTAGCTATGGCTGCCCAAAATAGACCCAATCAAGCAACCTTTCCATTTCCTATTTCTCATCAAAATGAAGTGGATAGCCTCAAGAAAATCCCTGCTTCAGTTCTCCCCAAGTTCTATGGACTTGCAATAAAGGACCCAGACATCTTTTTGTTTGAATTTGATATCCTTTGCAAAAGCTATGACTACACCACTGATGCTGATAGGCTTAAGTTGTTTCCTACTACCATGAAAGATGTTGCATTGAGATGGTTTATGGGTCTAGGTAGTGATATTGTCAATACTTGGGATGAGATAAAAGAGAAATTTCTTGAGAAGTATAAAGACTACTATAGGGGTGGAGATATGAGAGGAGATGATATTTTCATAATGCAGCAGAAAGAGGATGAAAGTTTGGAGGATTACATCTCAAGGTTCCTATTTTGTTTTCCAAAAATCTCCCCATCATACACTCAATGAGGAGTCTCAGAAACTACTCTTCCTCAGAGGAATAAGTGAGCATTGCACGGATGCCTTAGATTTGATGGGAGGAGGAGATATTACCCAAGTGCCTTGGGAGGATATTAAGAAGATGTGCCAAAATTATTCTAGAGCAGCCATGAAGAAAGGAGGAGGTTACCATTCCCTTATGGGCAAAACCCCTACCAATGGAGTTTTAAGGATGGAGATAACTCACTTGCTGTCTAATTTTAAGCAAGATATCATAAATAATATGGCCACCTAGCTGGACGCACTTCAAGAAAAGAAGAAGCAAGATGAGGCAAAGGCAATGTTGGCAGAATATTGCCCTCATTGCAGACAAAAGAAGAGGGACTGCAGATGTAAGATGGTAGCTAATATTGATAGTAAGCAGATTCCACCTGAGCTCAAGCCAATCCAGGTTGAAGAAGATCAAGTCTACTATGTTGCACAAAGGAGGCCATGGCCTCCAAGACAAGGTATGCCACCAGATCCATTATCAGTTATTGGACCATATTTCAATACTTATGCATCTAGTAACCAATGGCAACAACCATCTCCATCCAACTTTGGAGGATATTCACCTCAGCCTTGGAATAACCCTCCAAACACTTGGCAAAATTACCAAAACCCTACACCCCAGTGGCAACAACCTCAAAGGAATTGGCAGTCACCTCTTGGAAACTAGCAGCAAACATCCCAATGGAGGGGAGGACAGCAATGGCCAAACCAGACAACTAATTACATGCAGCCACCTTCTCAACCCCAGCAACCTGCTATAATGCCTCCTCCTGCTAATTCAAATTTAAATACACCTAAACCTACTCAGTTACCATCTCAGCCCTCACCTAACCCAAATAACATACCACAATAGTAGCCTGTATACTCTACTAATCCAAATCAATTCCCTTCATATGATGTGAGTGTAACTGACATCCACCTGCATTCAAGAACTACCTTGGTAGCTCCTTCCACACCCATTATTACTGAGCTTCTTGAGGAGGAAGAGGAGCCTTTAAATGCCCCCATTCAGCCAAATGCATCTAAAAATCCTGAACTAGTCCCAGTCAAGTGGACTACACAAGAACCACCATTTCAGTAGAGGTTGGAAACTGTAAAACAAAAGGAAGACACAGAGGAACCCACCTTTGACTTTCTAGAGTAGTTGAAACATGTATGTGTCAAGATCCCTCTCTTTCAGGCCATAAAAGATGTTCCTATATATGGCAAAGCAATCAAGGAAGCATGCCTTAAGAAGCCAGGCAGAAAGAGGAAAGACCCCACTATGGTTCATGTGGTGGGACAGTTGGCCAACATCATGCTTTGGAAAGTGACTGTTCCCAAATATAATGATCTAGGGAGTCCTGTGGTAGGAGTTGTTATAAATGGGATCCAAATAAGGAATGTTCTGATTGATTTGGGAGCACCAATAAATGTAATGACCAAGGATATCCTGCAGCAACTAAATGTCACAAACATGAGACCTACTGCTACTATCTTGCAACTTGTTGATAGTTCTACTATTAAACCTAATGGAATAGTAGAGGACCTTGTGGTATCTCTGGACTCATGGGAGTATCCAACTGATTTCATGGTACTATCTCCTAAAGCTACATTGGGAGGGTATCCCATCATTCTAGGAAGGTCGTGGTTAGCCATAGATGATGCTTATATTGGATGTCGGTCAGGAGACATGACCATCTCTGATGGGAGAAGCACTAAAAATCTTGTTCTTTACCCACCTGCATAGCCATCTCATGATATGGATAATCCTATTTGGCCACATGTTGGTGAAGAGGCCGAGGAAGCTAATTTTGTGGTACAGCTTATGATGTTAGGTAGAAGCTCTTTCATGCAGCTTCAAGAGGAAGATGAGATATTATCTAACATAATTCAGAATCATTGTGAAGTAGAGGAAGCATCATCCTCTCATTTTGTTGATCCGGTGAAGACGTGTATTCCTACTTCTCCTACAGCAACGAGTATGTCTCATACAATGATACCACAAGAAATCAAGGTACCAAGTATTAGTGAAGCAACTATGGTAGAGTTAACAACTCAAGTGGAGATTTCAGAAGAAAGATATCTGAATATTAACAGCAAATTAACTCAAGAACAGTAGCTATCTTTGACAAACTTGTTAAAGAAGCACAAGAATGCCTTTGCATGGGATTACCATGACATGAAAGGACTAGATCCCACGTTATGCACCCATAGGATTTACATAAGGGAAGATTGTACACCAATAAGACTTTCACAAAGGAGAATCAACCCTACATTAAGAGAGATTATCAAAGAAGAATTACAAAAGCTATTAGATGTAAGGTTTATCTACCCAGTCTCAGATAGCCAGTGGGTGTCTCCTCTGGTTCTCATGCCAAAAAGGGAGGGAAATGGAGAGTTTGCATTGATTATAGAGAATTAAACTCTGCCTCCAAAAAGGATCATTTTCCCCTTCCTTTCATAGACCAAGTATCGGACTCACTTGCAGGAAAGCAGTAGTTTTCCTTCTTGGATGGGTTCAGCGGCTATAATCAGATACAGATTGCACCAGAGGACCAAGAGAAAACAACCTTTACCTATCCTTGGGGGACTTATGCCTACTCAGTGCTTCCATTTGGCTTATGCAATGCTCCTGCAACTTTCCAAAGGGTAGTCATTAGCATATTTTTTGATATCTCACATGATTGCATGGAAATCTATATGGATGATTTCACTACTATTGGTGCTACTCTTGATGAGGCATTGGGAAAATTAGGGAAGGTTTTGGAGAGATGTGAAGACCATAATATGTCCCTGAACAGTGTAAAGTGCTTCATGATTATGCAGGAAGGAGTAGTGCTTGGACACTATGTCTCTCCAAAAGGAATTCAGATAGACCCAACAAAGATTGAAGTGATAATCAATCTGCCCATTCCTACAAAGAAAAGAGATGTCAAAAGCTTCTTGGGTCATGCAGGGTACTAGAGACGTTTCATCAAGGATTTCAGCAAAATAGCAACCCCATTGTATACTCGTCTCACTAAAGATGTTGAATTTCAGTGGAATGAAGATTGTAACAAGGCATTTTCTGATTTAAAGGCAGCATTAACTCATGTTCCTGTACTCAAAGGGCCCAATTGGGAGCCTCCTTTCCACATCCATATTGATGCATCAGATTATGCCATAGGAGCAGTCTTAGGGTAGAAAGAAGGAGCCATTAAACATGCTATTTATTTTGTCAGCAAAAACTTGCAAGAAGCTGAGTTCAATTATACAGTGACAGAAAAGGAAATGCTGGCAGTAATCTATGCCCTCAACAAATTTAGGCACTACATAACAGGATATCAAATCTTTGTGCACACAGATCATGTAGCCATTAGGTATCTCATGAACAAACCCTTGATATCAGGTAGATTAGCAAGATGGGTGTTGCTAATGCAAGAATTTGACATTATCATTGTGGATAAGCCAGGGAAGGCCAATGTTATTGCAAACTTTATTTCAAGGCTGACTACATCAGAGGACAACCAAGTCATTGATGACTTTTTCCCTAATGAACACTTGTTTTCCATCACTATGCAAACACCTTGGTATGCTGACACAACTAATTATTTGGTCACAGGGAGAGTCCCTCCTCATTTCTCTCCAAAGGAGAGAAGGGTGCTCATTGAAAAGTCTTTTCCTTTTTCATGGATTGTTGGATGTTTGTTCTACACTGGACCAGACCATGTCATGAGGAGATGTGTGAGGGAAGATGAAACATATGATATTTTGCATGCATGCGACAATGAACCATGTGGAGGCCATTTTGCAGCCAAGAGGACAACAATGAAAATTTTAAATATAGGTTATTACTGGCCAACGCTCCACAAGGATGTAGGAATATATACAAGGAAAAGTGATAGATGCCAGAGGATGGGACGACCAACCAAATTTGATGAGATGCCCCTTTACCCTCAGCTAGTGATCACTCCATTTGATAAGTGGGGATTAGATTTTGTAGGACCCATTGATCCTCCATCCAATGGTAAATCCTATATCTTAGTATGCACTAATTATGTAACCAAATGGGTAGAAGTTAAGGTCATGAGGCATGCAAGAGATAACAAGATTGCATAATTTCTTTATGAGGAAATTTTCACATGGTATGGGGTTCCCAGAGAGATAGTGACTAATCAAGGAGCTCAATTCACCTCAACCTTAGTTGCAACACTAGTCAATGAGTACAACATAAGGCACAAGAAATATACTCCTTATCACCCTCAGGCTAATGGTCAAGTTGAGGTGACTAATAGGGAAATTAGAGCCATTCTGACCAAAATTGTAGTTGTCCATAGGAAGGATTAAGCAAATAGGCTATCAGAAGTTGTCTGGGCCTATAGGACAACCTGGAAAACAACCACAAGCTTCACCCCTTTTGAGTTGCTGTATGGAAAGACAACTATGATGCCCATTGAATTTTAACATAAGACTCTTCGGATTGCAATAGATTTGTGGATGGATATCTCTGAGGCACAAAAGGATAGAATCATGTAGCTCAATGCTTTGGATGAGATGAGGAAAGCAGTCTTGCATCACACAGAGGTAGTACAGAATCAGAGAATAAAGTGGCATGACAAATTCATCAAAGACAAGAAATTCCAGCCAGGTGACTAGGCACTGCTCTACAACTCAAGGTATCAAGATAATGTAGGAAAATTGTAGACAAGGCGGCTAGGACCATATGAGGTTGCTGAAGTTTTCCCCAATGGTGTTGTTCAACTCACCACCATTGACCTTATCAGGTTTAAGTTGCTCTTCAATGGTCATCACCTCAGATTGTATCACAAGCCAACTTCGAAGGACAAATTCCTACAACAATTCACTTAGCATGCAACTCCTGAACTTCCTGCAGCTCAAGACAGCAGACCTAGTGTCCCTCCTTCTAGCTAACCAAGGTACGACACTTGTCATAATAAAGACTTCCACTTTTGTGGGGGTCCACTTCTTCATTCATTCACCCATCCTTCCATCCATATCCATCATTCTCTTTCCATCACGTTGCCATGACATCACTTCATTCCACATCACTACAATCCACATCACTTTATTCCACTCCACTTTCATTCATTTCTCAATGAATTTCTTAAAAGGTGACTGGTACTTTCTTCATCATTTTTTCAACTAATCTTCCCAAAATCAAGGTACGTGTGCATCAATTTGTTATATCTTACTTATTTTTTTGTATATTCATTTAATTATTGTAAATTAATGTTGATATTCTCTATAGCATGTAATTATTCCCTTCCCTGTCCAATCAAGCAACATCACTCCACATGTGCAGACACATGCTCAAATTTAGGTTGGGGGAGTATGAATACCATGTCCACATGTCAGTCCATGTTGGTTTACGCTGCCAACACGTCAGGAAAGTTTAAAATTGAGTTGATTTGAATTATGAGTGAGATGACGGCTTGAAAGTGTGAGGTCTTAGCCTTCATTGATTACTCCTTACTGCCTATACTACTCTTGTCATAATCTTGAGTTCCCAAATAAGGAAAATTCAAATGACATTGGCATTGGAAATTTAGCAGTGTTACAGGAAGAAAAACTTTGCAAAGTGATTGTTTATTTTCAGACAGCTAAACAATGGGAGGTGGGTTAATTCGAAATGAACCCTCGGTTCATGAAGTATTACTACAGGATGCACCTAGCCAGATCGAGTTTAGAAATTGCGGGTGGTTAGATTATTTCTTGACGCTGAATGGTTTTAATGAAGATGTTGCATTAGAATTTGCCCAGACATTGTCAGAAGGTAAGGCCACAGTACAAGGGTTAGAGGTATTGGCTACTGAAGAAAGGATTACAGAAGTTATAGGGTTGCCTGTTGATGGTGAAAATTACCCTGTTTCTAGAGGCGCTAGGTGAGCTCGAGCAAGATTTATAGAACATGGTGACCCTCCATTAATTGTGGACAAACAGGGAGCCAAGAGAACCTCTCTACCTGAGCCATGGAAGCAAGTAGTTGTTCATGTTGTGAGGTACATTACTTATGAAGGTTGTCAGTCGAATCTATATTCTATACATTTCAAACTTTTGAATCATATGAGGCATGGGAGAAGAATGAATGTGCCAAATGTGCTATACCACCTTCTCTCAATCATGGCAGCCGAGACCCAAAAAGGTAGGGCTAATTCTATTTCCCACCATTGTTTGATCAAACTGTTAGTTAAAAAGTCTCTACATGATGTGTCTGACATGACTTGGGAAGAATTCCTAAATATTGATTAAATTAGACCAAAGCATTTGTGACCTACGGTTGTGCCTCAACCTTGTAGGACTAGGAGGAGAGTGAGTTCTGTTGAAGCTACTCCTAGAACCTCAACTTCTGGCGTAAACTCTCTTGCAGCTGAACAAACTATAGAGATTAGTTCTTCTGAGGCAGAGAATTCAGACAAATTGAGAGTTCTTCTTCAAATTTGATGATGTTGTTCCTCTTGGCAACCTAATTCGAACTAGGGCAAAGAAGAAAGTGGCAGAAATAAGAAAAGGTAAAGCTAAAAAGCAAACTACATGAAAGGAAGTGCCAAGCTCTAAGAAACAGAAGGTTGACACTAGAGCCATCCTAGGAAATCAAGACCTATTGGGCCAGCTTCTGGAGTGCCTCCACAGAGAAGCCCTAGTGCTAAAGAAACGTCACCAGAAGATATTGAGGCCCCAATGGAGCATGTGAACATTGAAGAAAAGTACACATTTGAGGAAGTAGTAAAAGTAACATTGGCAGACCTTACTACCATCACTAAACAAATTGAGAGTCAAGGATGTGAAGACAACTAGGAGTTCCTGCAGTAAGAGGCCCTACAGCCAGAATTGGCTGATCATTCAGGATCCCTGCAGATAGAACTATATGAAGGGCAACCATCAGTGCCAAGAAAACTTTTGGTAGGAATACACAGGCCCTCTAATTTTTCAATGCATATGGTAGCTATGAATTTATGGAATGAGATGCAAAGGAGAGAAGAAGAATGGAAAAGGGAGAAATGCAGGTTGAAGGAAGAAGTTCAAAAGAAAGATGAAGAGATTGAAGATAAGAATGCATAAATTGTGACTTTAAAGGAGAGAGTGGATAATATGGCAGCCTTAGTGCCTCAAGTATTAGAGTGTAGGACTCCTCCAAGGGTCTATGCTCTATATTTGAAGGAGAAGTATCTTTCTTTTAAACTAGCAAGGATTGTTTTAGGTTTGAATCCTTCCATTGAGACTCCTCTTGAATTTTTCAATGCTTATTGGATTGCTCCTCCTGAAATGAAGAATTTGTTGTGTGAATTCTATTTACATAATTATGTTGTGTCCCAAGATCATGATTGGAATCCCTTGTTGTATGTTGGGGATGTTTAATTAAGGGCATTTATGTCTTGGATACAAAATGAGATTAGATGGGGACAACAATTCAGGGCTTATAGGCAAACAGAATTCAACACTCCCCTATCCATCAAAGTTGAATCTAGAAATCTAGGGGGCATTTTCAATGATTGGCACAGAATGCTTTATAGACCAACCTATGGCAATAGAATCCTGTATGAGAGAGAAGCAGTTTACAAAGAATATGAGAAGGTAGCAAACACTATAGGAGAATCTATAAACGAATATTTGGCACAAAGGTGGAACAGTTTAATTGATGAACGTCTAAAACATGTGGATCCTCACTCTCTGCAGAACTATGTTGTAGCATGTAAAAGAGTGGATAGATATATGCAGATTGGGAGGAGAAAGGGGCAATTTTGGCTTCCCTTAATTTTCCAACCACCTATCCTATTATGGCTTGTGCCAAATTTCAGGTAGTACCAGTATGATATTGTTGAAGAGAGATAGAGATGGAATAGATTAGATAGACAACAAGGGTTCTATTGGGATCCTAATTCACGCACTGCAGAAATTGATATAGGACAACTGGCAGTTGCAAATTTCAGGGCATTGACCAAACAAAAGAACAATCCTTCCTCTGTTGGAGGACCAGCAAAGTCTTAGGTTGGGGAGAGTGATGAGTCTAGTTTATGACTCAATTTTGTTAGAATTTATTATCCATTTGTTGTAGTTTCATGGACTTTGATACCTAGATCTTGATCTTTTATGATATTTCTTCAAAACCATAGATTTTGGGCATAGGTTGTTTCCTATAATCTTTAAATGACATTGACATGCTATATGAACTATCTATGTTAATTTTACATGTGGATTAATGAATGTTACTCTAAGATAGCTACAAATATGCAATTATTGTGCGTACTAATATTGTTATGTAGATATAATTAACAGCCTATAAAATCGAGGAAGATTATGTCAGTTGGTCACTCGCCATCAAAGTCAACAAGGTGGTCGTTAAAATGTCAAATGGAGGGAAGATAACTGCCTTGTAACTGGTCTTAATTGCTTGTTGAGTGAATATAGGAGTTACTGTTGTGCTAGATCTACATCAAAGCAAACATGCTTGACCAGATTCCATGCATGCATAACCTCCTCTCCACTTTCTATGCTTTCCCTAAAGTGACGTCCTCCTAATCTGTTGGAGTTGGCCGCCTTGCTAGGTAGTTAGTTTGTAGGTTTTCTTTCTATAAATAAGACTCAGATGCTCCTTCTAAGGGGTTGATTAATCTGAGGTTGTACTCACATTATTATGTTTTTCAGTAATACAGTTAGTTGCTCGTTTGTACTCATGTTTTCCAATGAATAAAATGAAGTTATAAGTTCACATCTCTGAGTTTACATTTGTCTTAAGGGATACTCATCCAAGGGGGGCCACTTGGTGAGCATTCCATCCTTTAGCTTAGTTGTTATTTTATGTTAAGCAGTTAGTTAAAATATGGCACCGTATGTTCCTGCAACCGCTAGAATTCCATTATGTGTTTGTTCCTGTAGCCAAAGCAGACAGAGTAGTTTCCTGTTTGTTTGCCTAGATTTTCATTTTCTATCATGCACTTTAGCTTAGAATAGTTATTGGTTGATGTTCAACATTTATGTTATTTCTTTCCAAGCAATTTACTTTTAGCATTATGTCTTTCTTAGCCGTAGAATGAATGTGGCTACTTTGGGGTTCCTAGTGCACATATTGTGTTGACCAATTTCAAGTTCACGTGTCTGAGTTGACAAGTTAAATGCACCTTCATAGTGATTAAGACAGCTATTCGAGTTAGATGTCCAATCTCTGAGTCACAGCTTTATGAGCTTAGTTGTTAAATCATTGTAGGAGACCAACAACCACTTCAACATATTTGACCCAAAACATATGTATGGGCGATATTTTTGACCACTCCTACATCTAAATCCAAAATAATAGAAACATATGTACAAACGGTAAATTTAACCGCTAGCGCATATTAAAACAACAATAAACATGTAAGAGTGGTGGATTTAACCGCCAATGCACATGAAACTAAAAATTTTCTAACACCCTAAAATGGTCAAAATTGATATTTTGACAAGCTTGTAACCTAATCAATTTTCACGAATCTCAAGGAATTGACTTAGGGGAATGTCACAAGCTATTCTACAATGTTAAATGACTTCGCATGAGACCAAGAGAACTTGCCTCGATTCACAAAATTAGAGTGTAGGCTACAAAATGGACAAGTATCGTAGGGGTTGTCTACAAAAATGAGTTGTCATAGGGGTAGAAAAATGTCCTCCACATGCCAAATTGTGAAAAGACTCTAGAAGTTTGCTTTGTTGTGCTTTATCCATACAACAGAGAAAAACTCCATCAAGGCTTCTTTTATACAAACCATTATCCCACAAGACATAGTTCGCAACCTTTAACTTGATAGTTCACTTGTCTTTATAAGATAAATGAGGACACTCACCATAGGTGAGAAAATGAGCGATATTGGAATACCACTCATCTGTAGTAGTAACAAAGAGAACAGTTGGCATATCCTCAACCTCTTCTTCTTCATCTTCGGTTTCTTTTGGGACATTGTCAGCAATCAGCTGACACAAACCTCTACGATATACAAGCTTGGTGGGTTTGATATCAAGATCAAACTCTTGAATTTTGGAAATCCAATTGCCTCTTTTGGTCCCAAATTCTTGTTGTGTCAAGATAGATTTCACTATTGTATCTAGCACCAAAACAACAGTATGTGAATTCAGAATGTAAAACTGAAAATGCTTCACCACCTTGACCACGACATAAGCATGTTTCTCCATATTCAAGTATTTAAGTTCATGAGCCTTCAGCGGGCAACTCATAATGAAATTGGAGATTCCACGCCCTCTTCATTCTGCTGAACTAGAATTGTTGAAAGTGTATGCTTAGAAGCATAATTGTACATTATGAAGTCTTTAGTGTAGTTAGGACAAACCAGAACTAGAGCATGAGCTATGGCACTTTTAATGTCCTCAAAGGTTGCTTTACCTTCTGCACTCCAATAGAAAGTGGTCTTACCTTTCATCATATTGACAATATGACGGGTTTTCTCTGCGAATTCTAGAATGAACCTCCGTAGAAAATTCACCTTTCTGAAGAAAGAATGAACCGCAGTCTTACTAGCAGGCAAAGTAAGACTCTGGATAGACTTGACTCTTTCTAAATTAATTTTAGTACCTTCTTAGGATACAATATGGCTGAGAAGCTTACCCTCTGTAACCCCAAAAATTGATTTCTTAGGATTAAAAGAAATACCACTTTGACGACACCGTTCTAGAACCTGTCGCAAATGGTAGGCATGATCTTGACGTTGTTTAGAGAAAATGATCAAGTCATCAAGGTACACCACAATGAACTTCCCCATTTCATCTCTGAAGGTGAGGTCCATTGCTCTTTGGAAAGTAGCGCCAGCATTAATCAAACCAAATGGCATCCTGTGGTTTGCAAATGTGCTCCAAGGTGTCATGAAGGCAGTCTTATATTGATTTGTTTAGCTGACTTCTACTTGATTATAGCCTAAAAAATCATCTAACATAGACATCATCTCCGAACCAGTTACAGTTTGTAACACTTGGTCCATAATAGGCAAAGGGTACTTATCTTTTAAAGAAGACTGGTTGAGATTTCTGAAATCCACACAAATACGGATTTCTCTATTCTTCTTTCTCACAGGAACAATATTCACAATCCAAGTGGAATGATGGATAGGAAAGATTATCCTTGCATTCAACATTTTTTGGATTTCAGAAAGAATAGTACCTGATATCTTGGGATTATATTGCCTCTGCTTTTGCTTATGAGGCAATGATCCTACCTTGATAGGAATCTCATGTTGGATCTCCTTGTGTCTGAAAGACTTCAGATCATCTTATGAATATGCCAGAACATCTATGTAATGGCAAAGAAGTGTAATGAACTTGAATTTCTCATTAGCAGTGCAACATTTCCTGATGTTAACCATCTTGGGATCTGCTTCAGAACTCAAATTTACTTGCTCAAATTCCATGGATGAACTTGAATCAAGTTGTTGTTATTGTTTGATATATCTATCATGCTTGTCAAATAACTTTTCTAGAGAAACCAAACCTTTCAAAATCTTATTCCCTTTTAGCTGAAGAAACTCCTCACCAATCTGTGAATCTATTTTAGAAACATATTCCCATGGTGGAGATTCACTACCTTCAAAATAGGGCTCATCAAAGCTATCTGTCTTTTCCAAGAAAGTTATGATCTAATTATCACCATTGAACACTTGCCAATGGTCAGTATTATCTGGCATGCTTGGTTGGAAAACCAATTCAATCATGTATTTGTCACCCTTAAAATCCTTGTGAGGGACCATAAGGGTAGCAGAGATGACTAATGAATTAGCACGATTATTAAATTCTCTAGGTACTGCAGAGATGTCGAAAGCATCAAAACCTTCAATGTAATCCCAGACACGATTGCGATAATGTATCAACCTTTCATTCTTGGTCTGATACATATTTCTCACTTAACAAACAACAAGCTCAACATCACCTTGTGCATGGAGATTTTTTATACCTTTTACACGAGTAGCCTCCATTTCGAGTAACAATGACTCGTATTCAGCGGTGTAGTATTGTCAAACTACAACTTGTAGGAGAAAGGAAAGATATCACCTTGTGGAGATATTAGAACTACTCCGCCTCCAGATCTGATGGAAGAACAACTGCCATCAAATTCTAAAATCCAAACATCATTTGAATTTACTTTTTTGATGTTTCTTTGACCAGTAGATTCTTCTTCATTAGAGAAGCAAAGAATCTGGCATCACTATGCTCTCATCTGAACTTTCATCTAAATACTCTTCTGATTCTCCATCTGAATTATCTGAATCCTTGTCTGATGAACTAGAAGTATTTTCAGTTGACAAGAAATAATTACCCATTCCTCAAGACTCAAACAAAATTTGGGCTTTTGGATTTTCAGTTTGGGTAACAATATATTTTGCCTCCTTCTCAGGAAGTAGTTTCTACATGATACCTTTAACAGGTATCCTTGGCTCGGATAAATCCATGTCTAGTTTTCCACCCACATATTTACAAAAATTGCATCCAAGCAAAATGCCATAAGAAGCTGGAACATCAACAACTAGGACGGTCATCTTGATCCTCTTATCTGGAAACGCTACAAATGCAAATTGGGCATCCTTGATTTGGCCTAACAAAGGCACTTGCTTATTCTCCATTGAGAAACATTTCCCAAAGGTCTTGGCCAAAGTAAGACCGAGAGAATATGCCACCTTGGCAGGCATGACATTATCAGAGGCTCCAGAGTCTATGATACAATTGCTTAGCTTGTGGCCATTGACTAGAAGAGAAACATAGAAAGGTTCTATTTTCCATAGGGCAACAAGGGGAGTAGTGACTAGGTTATTTTGGGTGGACTTGTTCTTTGAGGAGTCATGGGCAGTCTTAGGAGATTCTTGCCCTATAGGGGCAGCCTTGTTTTTAACATACTTAGCTAACCTATCAAATTGTTTAGGATTAACTTGTAAATACATACCTTAGACATTTGGATTTTGGCTTTCCTAGCATGATCTATTATGTCAAAGAGCTGAAATGAACTAGATACAGAAGAAGGAAATCCATCATTCTGGGTTTTGGTTGGGGTAGTACTGGTCTAAGGAATAAAAGTAGAAGAAATAGGATTGTTAGATGAACTTACTTGTTTATTGACAACCGGGTCCTTTGATTGAAAAGGCAATGGAGTTCCTCGCTTGGCAGTTGAGATCATAAGTTGAGGCTCCTCTCTTGACTTTCCTTAATCATCTTGTTGATTTGATTGATTTTGGGACCTGGTAAAAACAACATATGCTCCATCATATACTTCTCCTTCTCTTTCAGCTTCATCTTGGTAATTCAGAAAACTAATAGTAGAGTCACCAGCTAATTCTTCTTCTCCTTCTATAAAAAGATTAGCATTATTTTCCTGATCCAAATTAGGTTGGAAGGAATTGTCATGTTCTATTTCATAGTAGCCAACTGCTGAGTTGACCGGCACTACTTCAATGGCAAGCTTCCCCTGTGTTGGCAGAAGATGATTTTGTTGCCCTTGATTTCTGGTAGCATTGCCTTGATATGAATTGTTAGGAAATGTCCTCCTTGGTATATCCCTATAAGAAGGAGCGGACATACCTTGGGACATTCACTTTTTCAAAGCTAGCAACTCATTTGCTAACTTTTGCACCATAGGGTCTGTGGTGCTTGTGGAAGAATTATTAGTAGAGGATTGACCTCTATTTTTGTTTGAATCTCTTCTTATCTTACCCGCAAGTATAAGATCATCTTCAACCTCCGTAGCCAAGCTTTAAGCTGTAGGAAGATCAGCGAGACCAGCCTGCCTTAACAGAAAGCTTACCTCAGGAAGCTGAATGTTGATGAAGAAACATTTAAGATTCTCCACCATTGGTTGAGCAATTACCGAAATCCTATTTGTTAATTTATTGAACTTGGTGATGAAATCTCACATGGGCTCATGTGGTTCTTTCTTCATCTATGTTAGCTGAGCTAAAAAAGCATGTGCATCTTCCACAGGGTTCAACCTAGCTTCAAACTTTATTTTGAGAGTATTCCAATTGGTTGTGGATTGGGCTTGAAGATGATAAAACTAATCCGCAGCAACACCTTGAAGTGTTTCTATAAAAAGTCTCACAACTACATCTTCATGTTCAACCCCTAGCACACCACAAGCTATGCAAAAAGTAGAAATGTGTTCATCAAGATGGACTTTGCCATCACCATAGAATTTTAGGAAATTATTCCATGAACTATGAGGTAGTTCATGCAGTGGTGGCATTAAATTCAAAGGACCAAAAGTATTACCCCATGGGCCTTGAGTTGCCATTATGCACTGATTGAAAGGTGGGATAACAAACCTTCATGAAACTTGAACAGATAAAACTCTATTAGTATTGGAGCTAGAAGCTTCACTTGGTATAGATGACCTAGCGTTGGTAGGAGGAAAACTCCTTGTTCATTGAAGCTGAGGTTTTGGAGGCAAAAGACCAAAGTTATTTTGTTACATTAACTCAAATGCAGGATCAATAATACCTAGAGCTCTTTTACTTCGGGTATACCTTGAGTCTGCCAAAATGCAATGTACTTAACAAAAATTTAGGAATGACTTAAAACAATAGCTGAAGATGAAATGCTTCAACTCAAAGTGTGAGGCTCCAAGTTGTGTATTCTTCCCCAGTAGAGTCGCCAAAAAACTATTGGGTGAATATTTTGTCATTTAGCTAACTAACAGAAAAATGGTTATATCGCCACAGCTATGATGAGATTGAGTCTCTCCTGTTAGCAAGGGGAGGTTCCCTCTAGATGATGAATTATTTCTAATAAACAACTTTTAACACTTATGAAAACTAAAACTATTCTCTTTTTTCAGAATAGATGTTTCTCTCTTCTAAAATGACAACTTCAAAAGAAATGATATTTAATAGCTCTTGAACTGCGACAAACTATAGAAACACAAAGGCTTCTATTGCTTGACTTGTTTCCTACAAATAAACTTAATTGAATTCAAATGTAGCTCAAAGTCTCCACTCTCACCCAATATGATATAACTAACTTGAACACAACAGTTTACAGCACAAAGTCTTTAAACAATTTTGTTCTCACAAATGTAAACACAAACTCCCGCAATGAGAAAATAGCACAAAGTCTATTTTACCAGAACAAGAACACTTCTCTCAATTTTCAATAAAACTCCACAATTCCAGCAATGATTCAATATAATATAACACCAATGACATAAGAACACTGATATCATAAAACAATAGGATTCAACTCAAAGTTTGATACTCAAATTGCTTGCTTACATTGATATTCGCTTGAAAATTTGATAAACATGAAAAGCTCAAAGTCTTGATATGTTTTCCAATTCGGTAGAGTTTCTTTGCAATATATAAAAGATAAAAAATTACAAAAGAGGCCCTCTTTATTTATAGGGAGAGGCCTTGAGAAAATTTAGGAAAACCCTAACTACTTTAACTTATTCAAAAAAAGGGTCCTATTTGACTTATGACTTCTTGTGTCTCACATGTAATTACATTTTGAGAAAATACATGTGAATATGTCCACAACAAAATTCAAATTACACCTACAAGACTGAAAATAAACTAAGGCATTTGAAAAGGAACTTCAGCTACCACCATCGTTCCTCTTCAAAAAAAAATTGTACATAGCTTGTATTGCTGCCATTTCACATACATCGGGCTTCGTTGCATTATCAAAAATGGTATGAGCCCTGAGAACCGCATCCTTGACCACCTTTATCACTTTCTCATGTTTCTCAAGATTATCCTTTAGATTTTCAAAGGTTGAGTGATGATCATAAAGGCTATCCATTGAAACCACTGTAGGCACTTCATCTTCAAACTTATGTTGAACCATCTTCTTGAAAGCATCTATCATTTCCTCTACTGGGAGAAACTTATGATCCTCACCTGTTAGAGTGCATGGTAGTTCCTCTAACCTATGTAGAAGTAAGACATCATTGTCTTCGCTATTTTCACGTACCTGGCACAAGTCATCAAGTAAACCTTTTATCACATCGATGCGATGGGTAATAGATCCTTTGGTCTTAATAGAAGACTCAGTTTGAAATGACACCAATGGCAATCAGATTATTTATTTTAATCTTCTTCATCTCAATCCATTCCTCCAAACTCTCCTCTTGATCTTGAAGTTCTTGAGAAAGTGAATCAACAATAACATCTAGCTCAACCTTTGCCTTTGCCATTTTTTTCCTTTCTTTCCACTGTGGTCTTCAATAGAACTCTTCCATGTGCCAACTGTTCCACAATGTCACCAACCACTCTTACTCTGGCCTAAACTTTCTCAACCTTTTGAATCAGAGGGTCTTCTATAGTCACTACCATAGGTTCCATGATCTTAGATGATTTTACTATTTTTTGAAGGACTGCAGCAAGTTGTTCTGCCTTTGTTTTGTATTGCTCTTTTTCCTTCTTTACCTCATCATATTACTCAAGCAATGAACTTGCAGTAGCTTGAAAATCTACCTTGATACCTTCATGAGTTAGCTTACCTAACTCAACTCTGGAGACAATATAATCATTCATATCAAAGGTATCTATAGTAGCATCATCTGGTGGCTTAGCAATTTATGCATACCTGACTCCTTTTTCATTAATAAGCCTAGAAACAGTTTTAGGCTTCTTCTTTTGAGTCTTTGATTTAATAGGTAGTAATTTCTCAATATCAATTTCATCAGGTGAAATTGCTTGCTTCTTTCTCTTGGGAGTGTAGGTAGACAACCATGGAGGAAGTGTTGAGGCACCAACATTTTGGAGAAGAGTTAATTACCTATTTTGCTGGATCCATGCTCACAGTTGTTATAGTAACAATAGGCCTAGTGTGGGTAAAAACTGCACTAGTGTCAACAACTTTCTCTGAACCATCTAGAAAATGCTCCAAAATAGTTTGTTCGCCAATATCAAATGATGGGGAAGATAAACTTGGAATATAACTAGAAGAATCAAACACGGTCCCAAAACTTGTTCTTATAGAGGGAGGGGTATTATCAGAAGACAACAAAAATAGTTGAAATAGGAACATTGGAAACTACTGGAAAACTACCAAAAATAGGAGCATGAGGTAGGGGTGTAGAAACTTGTGATTCCGGTGGAAGATCCTTCTGAGGAGAATGTTGTGAATCACCAAGTTGTTCATGTTCTACATTCTCCTCTTTCTCTTGTTCCTTTTCACTTTCCTCATCAGGCTTCTTAGGCATTTCTGCTTACTCAATATCATCAGGTTTCTCAACATCTTATTGTTCAATCTTAATATCTTCTATCTCCATTTTATCAGCATTTGTATCCTTAGCACCTGATTTTGTGACAGTAGAAGTTCTTGCAACCCGCTTCTTCTTACCTCCTTTAGATACAAACTTGATCTCTATTTTATGCACTTTAGAAGGAGTGTCACTTTTATTCTTTGTTCAATTTTCTACCTTTTTCCTTGTTTGCTCCTGAATCTCAGTTTCTGATCCAGTAAGAAATTATTTCAGATTAATTCCTTTACTTCCTAACCACACATTTGTATTGGCTAGAATTAGCTAAAATCTTTTCCTGATTGAAGTCTCCTCTTTGACAAATCATTTAACCTCTGGTAGACGCAAAACCTCAATGTTCTCAACATTGTATTTGGGATCCAAAACAGCCCCTTCATCTTCCATTCCTTCCAGAATATCTATAAGACCCAACTCTTCAATCTGACTCAAATGGAGTCTGCAATAATCTAGCTTTCTGATCTCATTATGCCCAAACATCTTCAACCATTGGCATATGAAAAACTGACCTTCTCTTGATCGTGTCATGTACTCTTTTGTAATCAAAATGATCCCTTTTCCTGAAAGTCTTCATAGTGACCAATTGCATTTTTGATTCAACTACTTTGGCCTTGGTAGCTGATTGAACAGAGTACCTCCCAATTTCTACAGGAAACTTAATTCCTGACTTTTTCAGCTCCATCTGCTTATTGTGTACAACAATAAACTACCCACATAGCTCCATTAGAATAATTCTATCGCTGGGATACCGTGGAAGCATATATGGATGTTTAGGATAGTATCCCACCCTTAGGTAAGTGAAAGTTGGAAACTGTAAAAACAAACAGCCAAAAGAGTTGACCACATCCCAAGCCTCGTCTGATACTCTTTTCTGCTCAAGTTCATTATTCCACAAACACATGAATACTAAAAAGAAGGCATCATTAACTCTGTGAAAATGATGGATTCATCCCTTTAGAGTAATCTATGGATAATACTCATAGACTAGAACCAATCTCCAATCACCAACTTGAGTTAAACCAAGAAACCTTCTCATAATTGCAGCAACATACACTAGATACGAAGTCATATAAAACTTGAAAGTTGTATTGACTTTCACCAGTTGATCATACAGAGCATTGCTGATCTGTTCTCCCCAAAAGATTTTCTATTGGCCCCTGAGAATCACCTTAATATATGTATGCATCCATTCCTGAAACTTGAATGAAGAAGGAAGACCTCTGATCTGACTCAGCAGTGTAATCAAATCATTTACCTCCTCAACAAAGTCACTTCTCAGGAGATCTTTAGGCCATCTAGACAAATTAATCTAAGGACTCTTCAACCACTTACTGTTGATATGTTTCTTTGAAGCTTTCACATCTTTCTCAAACTCTTTTTGTCCTTTAGCAAAATCTATTTCTCTAACATTCTCAATAGGACACATAAAGATTTTATCAAGAAACTCCACATCTAATCTCATGATCACATTTCCTTGAGAATTAGACACAGTCCTGGTATCTCTATTATAGTGACTGGTTGTTTGAAGAACAAATTTAGGATTGTGGTAGCAACAGGAAAAGAAGCAACCAAGTGAATGTTATTATCAATAATCTTCTGCATATATTGAGGAGGATTGGGTTGCTTTGTTCTATCCACAAACTCGACCATGTCCACATGACCAAATTTCTGTGTCTCTTATCTCATCCACATTAGACTGCAATGAAGTCATAGGAAAAACCCTTGGTACTTGTACTTCATGATTTTAGCCTTTGGGGGAGAAGGTTCTGACATTAACTTCGTGAAGAAAACTGGAAACGAAGTCCACCACAGATGTTTGTTGAAACTACAAAAAGCCATGATCTCGCAATTAGGGGAAAAATAGGCAAATTGGGGTTACTGCAAATTGATGATCATGAACACGGGAACATGCATTGAAAGGCTTTAAGAGCACACAAACCGAGAAATAGGAAAAAGTGGGCCAAATGGTATTGAAAGACAAAATTTCCCAGTGTTAGGAAAAATTTAGGAAAATATGCATGGGCGGTCAAAATGACCGCTCCTTCATATTAGGGTAAATATATTTAGTATACAAGGTCGGTAAAATTGACCGGCATTGCATATGGAGGAAAAAACTAGGTTTTGATGTAGGGGCAGTCATTTTGACCGCCCTTGAATGAGGGTAAAAATGCAAGTTTACTGGGTGCATGCACAAGCGGTGAAAAGGCCCACCAGTGCATATTGGAGGAATGATCGTAAGATGTTAAGTTGGTCGAAATGACCGCTCTTGCATCTAATTGTGAAATTTCTTCAACACATGTGGAAGCGGAGGTTTTCACCAACCTGACATGTGATGCAAACTTAGTAAATAGTTTGCATTGGCGGCAAAAATCGCTGACTCGACAAAGAGACTAGGTTTTAGTTTTCATGCTTAAGCGGTTAATTTTACCACTTAAGCATGCATGTTAAATCTATCTTCTAAGGACATATATTGGCACGGTAAAATGTGTATCATCGACTAAAATACTTGACGATACATGAATCCTATAATCGAGACCTAACTTAGAATTTAGTTTTACTCAAAACGGTGAAAATCTCCTGATAAAACAATGGCAAAATAAAACTAGGTCTACCAAAGAATAAGGTTTAAAAATGACTTGAAAAAGAAAACAAAATGAAGAATGATTTGCTTAAAAACTTAAACAATACAATTTCAAAAGACACAAGCAATCATTTCATCATACAAGAAAAACCTTAGAAAGGAAACAAAAACAGAAACAAAAATTAAAGACTTACCTGTAAATCAACTAGAACCCTAGATGTGACACGGAAAATGAAATGATTCGATCCGCATTCCACTTGATCCAAACAATCTTGTTTGAGGTTTCGGTGGTTTGTCTCCATAGTTTAAGAAAGATAACTAAACAAAATAGTGACTAGACACCTTTAAAAAGGTTTAAAGGACTGTATTAATCACTCACATAAGTGCCACTAATGCACTTCATGTTAACTTGATTTGCAGAGATTTTATTGAACAGCAGATTTCACCATTAGCGCATATTGGACAAACACACTCAAAACATGCATAAGTGGCGAATACTGCCGCTTCAACATATTCGACCCAAAACACATGGATGGGCGATATATTCAACTACTCCTACATGTAAATCCAAAATAATATAAACATATGCACAAACGGTAAATTTAACTGCTAGTGCATATTAAAAAACAATAAACATGCAAGAGCGATGGATTTAACCACCAGTGCACATGAACCTGAAAATTTTCTAACACCCTAAAATGGTCAAAATTGATATTGTAACCTAATTGATTTTCACAAATCTTGAGGAATTGACTTAGGGGAATGTCACAAGCTATTCTACGATGTCAAATGACTTTTCACAAGGCCAAGAGAACTTGCTTTGATTTGCAAACTTAGATTGTAGGCTATGAAATGGACAAGTTTCCTAGGGGTTGTCTACAAAAATGAGCGCAATTGATTTTGAGGACAACAACATGCAAATAACCTTAATAATTAAACTATAAAATCTCATCTATATGCATACATACTCGTGTCTAACTCATTCATTTGACAAATATTATCACTATGTTTCATATTTGACAGAATAGGTTCAAGGTTTCTAGCATATATAAAAACAACATATTATGATGGTAATGTCTTGGAAAAGTATCTAGAATATCATAGGCATAAAGTCTGAACGCATATAAAAATAACATAAAAGAAGCCAATATTTGAACCCATCAACAGTCATGCAAGACATAGAGAAGACATGAAGAGAAGACATGATTTAAACAATTATGCATATAAATAATTCTAATTAAGAAAAACACATAGCGCACGGGGGAGCTCATCGCTACATGTCTTTAGACCACACAAAAACATGCAAAACACACACAATGTGGGGGGTCTCATCACTACACATCTTTAGACCATACCAAAAGCATGGAAGACATGGAAGGAAGACACATAAAACACATGGAAGACACACGGAATACACAAGCATCGTATAGTATGTCATCAACACACTATATGTCTTATACACAGCAAACACGAACAATAGGAAGGAGCTCATCGTTGCACTCCACTATCTAAAACATGCCAAACACACCTGACAGTTGAGCTATTCTACCACAACTACCAAAGACACGCTTAAGGGTGAATAACTCAAGATCCAACCCCACCTCATGATGAGGGCTTTGTTAAAAGGATGTGCAACTACCTCAAGAGTTACACCATCCTGCCTTCCATAGAAGGGCTTTAAAATGCAACCCTACATGCATCCGCAGATGCCTTAAAATGAAAAGGAGGCATGTGCTCAAAGTATACAACCCCACTTGCTTCATAGAGATGACTTATAGTGAAAAGGAGGTATACACAATAGATCAAAGTACACAACCCCACCTGCATCAGGAGATACCTTATGATGAAAAGGAAGCATACGCAAACACGCTTTATCAATGTTTAAAAATAATCAAGTAGTTGCCATGATATATGCCCCCACCTTAAAGTGGTTGATCCCGCTTGCCAGTATCAAGTACATTTAAGGTAAAGTGAAAACACACAAGGGAACAAGAGCTTTCGCAAAGCCCATGCCCAAAAGTGGCATGTTCCATGATCGCCGAATGTTCCCACAAACACACCATTATCATTTGCTAACATAATAAAAAACATAGAAGCTTTGGTTAGAAAATCTTACTCTAAGATAAAAACCAAATCAATTCATGAAATCTACATAGAAACATATCGCATAATAGACCAAGGCTACACCTGCAAGTTCATAACTGAGTATAGCCATGAGGTTATATTTCAGGTATCTCAGAACCGAGTGTAGTGACAAGGTGAGATACAAAACATCCAAAGTGTATAGAAGCAGATTTAGAGTATTGCAAAGGTTTGTTTTAAAAAATTTCACAATACTAATCACAACACAGAGTGATTCTACTAGTCAAGCGTTAGTAATATATATCAACCCTATCTTCATATATGGACTAGGTCCATTTTTTATTTCTTGTTGAAGGGACACACGGTCCTTATCCGTATTTATTTATTTTTGTCATCCGCCGACTAGTAGATTCACTGAAGAATGTAAACACTAAAAATGAGAGAGGAGACAAAAGTGACTTGGGTTTACAATGTGGGGAAATTCTCCAAGACATCCTCCACAACATTATTCCCCCAAGGCACAACACACAACAATTGAAATAAGATAGAGGAGTGGAATACAAGAATAGAGAAACAAATAGAAGAAAGGTCACAATAGAGGCAGACTCCTTGTATCCTTGACCTTACAAGAGTATCAAGGGTCATCCAAAGAGACCTAAACAACATTTAACACAAAACAGGGGAACACAATACAACACATTAGAAGAGGCCACCCATGAGAGCAACTCAAAGAGGTGCTAGATCAAAGGTGGCTAAAATGGTGAGAAATACTTACCTGTGAGAAGATGCAACCGCACTAGCGGTCATCTTTGAGTAGATCATATTCCTCCCAATATCGAATGCGAAAGCAAATAGGTACATAAGGTACTATAGCCCAATTTGAATCTTCATCCTTTAATGCTTCATCCTATAGCTCATCTTTGGATTCAACTTCAGTTGGTAGGATGTTTTCTTGTTGAGATGATACTTGTCAAGCTAAAGCTTATCGTTTTCATCTTCTTTCCCTTGCATTTCGATTCCTTCTTGTTTTGTTAGTGATGTTTGCAAAAGGATTCTCATGATTTCCTACATTTTTTGACATTTCAGAAGACGAAGTCAACACAAATTGGATCTTTTATGATGAAATGCTTTGCTCTTTAGGGTTATCTCCTGATCCTTGTAGGGATGGGAGAGGAGGAACCTCAGCAAAAACTCCTTTACCTCATGAGTGAGGGGATTCCATCAGTTCGGGTTGATTTTCACTCTCTATTTGTTCTATAGGAGGAATTGTAGCCTCAGAGAATTAAGAGGGCCCAGGAGCATTCTTCCCATGTGATAGTTGAGCTATTAACTTTGCTTTGTATTTTTGATATGACAGGAAGAATTGATCTTCTCTTGGTTGATTTTGTTCAATAGGCTATGGCCAAAAGTAGTCCAAGTTTAAGTTTCCTCGATTAGCCAAAGGTTTCCATCCACTATGATGTACAACATGCATACATCCTTTATGAGGAAATTTTAAATATTTATGAATTGTAGAAGGGACCACTTTCATGGACTTGAGCCAAGGGTGGCCTAGTTTCACACAAAACAAGTCTGAGGTGGGAATAATGACAAATTGTTGTTCCAAAGCTTTTCCCACCACTTTAATCAAGAGTGTAATATTCCCCATAACTGGGATGAAATATCCATTATGTGCCTTAATCATAATATATGTAGTATCATAAGTGTCTTGTACCAAATCATGCATGTATAAGAACTCTTCAGTTATCACATTCGTCATACAATTAGGATCGATAAGGACTCCTCTTGTAGGATTCCCACATATATGTGTTGTAATGTAAAGAGGTCCATTGATTTCTCTAATTTTGGTCTCATGTGGAGTGAATGAGATTATAGGTTCAGGATCCTTCCTCTTCCTATTAACTCGAGGAGGAACCCTACTACCCTTGTTTTGATTAGAGGCCATGTATGTGAGACTGTTACACGCCAATGCACAAGTTTGAGGAAATCAAGTTTTTGAAAATAAAAAACTCACTAATTTCACTACAAACAAAGTAATTATGATGTAAATAGTGCTACACAACAAGCCAATGTGAATGATTTTAAAAGTTTGCACAAAGAAGTATGAATAAAGTGTTAAAGCCCTTAATGTTGACATACACAACATATAATTACAAACATTGAAATTTTCTATGGAAGAATGTCAAATAATGCAACACTACAATTCAAGATCAGATTTGAATGAATGTTTATGATAGTAGCAAAATCTGAAATAAGATTTTGACTACAAACCCTAGCTTTGCAAATAATTAGGCTATAGGAAAATATGCAAGTTTCCAACAAAACCTAGCAAATGAGATCTTCAAATGCAAGATGTGATATCATGAAATGATTAATTGTTGTCATATGACTCAGATCTGATGTAAAAATCAGAAAATCAAATGTTTCCAATGATATGCAATGAAAATAATACAAAACTATGCCTTTATGCAAACCTAGAATGCTTATATTTTCCACTTTTTTCAAATTTATGCAAAAAATTAGATCTGATTTCAACACTCAGAAAGATGCAAATTCTTGGTGCTACAGGTTCACCAAAAAGTTAAATAGGAAAAATGGGTTGAATTAATGCAAGCTATTTTTATGTACACTAGATCAAACCCTCTTTCACTACAACATTCAAGGACAAAACCAAGCCAAGTCACTACAAGATGCAAGAGGAATCAACTATATAGATTGTGTGCTCTTGTTTTCTATGGAAAGATGTGATTTAACCAATCCTTTTATCAAACCCTTGGTTAAATATGAGCCACACCCTATTTATGAGATAATCAACTTGTAACAGACGAACAACAACAGAAACTTAGGATCTGAAAGTACCGGGATGATCAGTGAGATGTCATAACCTGTGTCACAAAAGATGAAATGTTAGAGGATTACGGAGTGGGTGCCTAGGTCTTAAAAGTCTAAATCTCCTAAAAATTAGAACTGGAGAAATGTCGCAAAGAGTGCCCAGATGCCAGTTCTAGTGTTTGTTTCAACAGGAGGATGTCGGTGTGCCCAAGTCTTCCATAGAAGAATTTCTACAAACTATTTTTGGATCTTGAAACCTTTCTCTTAAACAACCTCCCTATACCTTCACTTCTTCAGTCCTCACGCTTGTAACTTGCACAAAAGAAGAAAAGGGGTTTGGGGTTTGTGGTGTTTAAGGATTTGCCTCAGTCAAATCTTAGGATAGCATTCAAGCTTCCCAACACCGTTATTAGAGAGAGAGAGTGCCATAGCAAGGCAGAGGCTAGAGATAAACCAAATGATGATGTCACCTCAGAGGTGAAGTCCTTAGGATAATGAAGATCCTTCAACTCATGAGGAGGTTGATGATGAATCCAAATCTGCAACAAACACACACAATACAAACACAAATCTGCAACAATAACACAATGAATGCCTTAAATGCTCTTTGCTCCAGTATCATAAGTTCACTATCATCAACTTGTACTTTAAAATGAATTCAAACACTCACTTATATATGCTTTCTCATCAAACATTTGTAAATTAATTGAAAGAGCCAACAAGGAGAGACCCATTTAAAGGTCCTATACTGACATGAATTAAATTCTACCCCGACCAATCAGGGAGGACTTGGGCACGAGTGCCCAAGTCCCAAGGAGCCTTTTTGGTTTGGGATAAGGCATTAAATGGGCCCTAGTTCCCATTTGACATGGGTTTCATGGGATTTTTTATCGAGATGGATATTTCTTATGTAAAGTGTTAACACAGGGACCTAGGAGCTAAACTAGGAGGTAAAAAGGCATGTGTCCACTTTTTACTCCATAACATCATCATGCATATATCAAACTAAAGAGATTTAGAGATTTCACTACATTGGAGGAGCCTCCACATGTTGTATTGGAATAACTTTGTTGTTCTCAAAATCAGCTACGCTCATTTTTGTAGACAACCCCCACGAAACTTGTCCGTTTCGTGAATCTACACTTTAAGCTCGTGGACCAAGACGAGATTCTCTTGATCTTGCACGAAGTCATTTGACATTCTAGACTGGTTTATGACACCCCTTTGAATAGGTTTCTCGATATGCGTGAGGATCGTTCAAGTTGTAAATTGGTTAAAATGTCAATATTGGTCATTTTTAAGAGTTAGTTAAATTTGAAGTCTTGATATGCAAGAGCGGCAAATTTTGCCGCTCCTGCATATCTCTTTTTGACTTTTCTTACACATGTGAAGTCGGCAAATTTTGCCGCTCCTTCATATCCCTTTTGACTTGTCTTTCAAACATATGTAGTAGCGGTGTTTTTTGCCGCTTTTACATATGCTTTTCATTTTTTATGTAGAGGCGGCAAAGTTTGTCGCCACTACATGCGTTTTTGTTGGTTTAATGCAAAGTCAGCGAATTACGCCACAATAGCATGTTTTTCTTCCTTTTGTGCGCTGACGGCTGAAATCTCCGCTCAAGCGAGATCTTTGGAATCTTGGTCACACAGTGCCATTAATGGCCACTCGTGCCACTCGTCTAGCATCTATGTTCGCGTTATTTAATGTGTTTTGATGGCTTATTTTTCCATTTCGTTCTTTCTCCCGAGCTATCCTCCAGACCTCTCCTCACACTGCTTGATCGCGCCGTCGAAGAGATCGATCAACGTTCATCGCCATTGAACATAGGGTTTCCAGTTCTAGATGAGTAAGTGTTCCTTTTTGTTTTCCATTCCCCTCCCTCATGGATTACGGTGTGTATCATTTAGATTTTTAGAGTTTCGTTACATTTCGTTTTAGTTTTTTGTTTCGTTTTGTCATTTTTGTGTTTTGTTTTCGCACCAGAATGCCCTAGGTTTTACCCTGAAATCCCTAGGGATTCTATTGCCCTAGATACCCCAACCCTCGCTACATACCATTATTGTAACATCGGCGGAGTTCGCCGATCCTACCTGGAAATCTTGTGATCACTACCGAATGTTCGACACGAAACTCCCAGCCCTTAGACTTGTAAAAAAAAAAAATCCTCAAGTGTAATAGCAGCAAAATTTGCCGCTAGAACATCACCATTCCTATCGATGTGCAATGTCGGCAAATTTTGCCGCTCATACATGTATCGAATTCCCCTCATGAGATGTCGGCAAAATTTGCCGACCAAACACCGAGAAGCGATAAAACTCAAATGTAGCGTCGGCAAATTTTGCCGCTCCAACATAAACCTTTGCCTTTCCTATTTCCTGCATCGTCGGCGAAATTTGCCACTTATACCAATTCCTAGTCTTCTCTCAACATGCAGTGGCGGCAAAATTTGCCGCCAATGCAAATAATGCAAAACCCTCATATGCAAGGGCGGCAAATTTTGCCGCCCGTGCAAAAATGTCCCAAATTTTTCCAACTCTGGAAAATTTCCAATTTTGATCTCCCGAGCCCGCTTCTCCTCTGATTTTTGGCCAGCTCGCACTATAGCCCTTTTTCAAGCGCATTCCCATAGTCATGATCATCAACATGCAATTTTCCCAGATTGCCCATATTTTCCCTAATTGCATGATCATGACTTTTGTTGCAGTTTCTCTTGCGGAGCTTCATTCAACATCAGACTTCTTCTCAGTGAAAGTTCATCCAAATGACTGACTTGTCCCCGAAGAAGGCAAAAGCAATGAAGTACAAATATCAAGGTGTTTTCCCAATCACCTCAGTCCATTCTAATGTTGAGGACATTAGAGATACAGAGATTGGCCATGTTGATATGGCTGAGTTTGTAGAGAGAACCAAGTCAAGCAACCCTAGTGCTATGATGAAGAAGATAGTAGAGAGTAATATTCATCTGGTATCATCCTTCCCAGTGGCGGCTCACAATATAGAATTTGTTCTTCAGTGTGCCCATTTCTATAACAAAGATATTAGAGCCGTGGTGGATGCCAGTGGTAATGTAATAATCAGGTTGGATCCTGAGTTCATTGACAAGGTGTTCATGTGTCCTCTTGCGACAGAGGTGTTGAAGCTTGACTTTGTTGAAGCTCAGAAGGAATATGACAAGAATCCAGAAAAAGTGAAGAAAGTGATCAACAACAAATGGTTGAAGACTGCGAGGTCAAGTTTGTCAAGGTGGCCACGTAGTTTTCCTCGAAGTGATTTTGTGGAAGAAGTTGGTAACTTGATTACCCTCCTCAGCAGGATAAGAGGTTTGTCCTCCTCTTCACAATTTCATGAATGGATGTATCCTTTCATTAAGGTCATACTCCAAGGTAGGCAAGTTATTTTTTGGGGAGAACAAATCAGTAACGCTTTGCATGACCCACTGACGAAGGTATCCACTACCTCCAAGTTCTTCATGACTTCCTATCTGGTATACATTGCAGCCTCCATGAGGATTTTTCTGGGATTATCATCAGAAGGGGATAGGAGAGTAGTCCCAGTATACCAGTATTATTCTCAGCTAACATTGAAAGGTTCAATTCACCATTTCAGGAGGGTGAATGATGCGTTCTTTGCTGTATTCTTGTGTCTTTTTGATCCCCAACTGGAGCAGAGAAGAATTTCAGACGAGGCATGGACAGTGGTTAATGACTTTGGTTGTATGTTTTTGCAATTTCCATCTTTCTCATACTTGAGGGTTGGCTTTTTCCAAGGCTATCCTTATATGCTTCCTAGGTTTCCTTCAGATAGACTGGTCTTGATGGAGTTGTGCAGACAAATGATTGTCGTGCATAACAAACAAATGGAACTCAAGAAGCCTGGTTTCAGATTTCCAGTGGAAATCGGCAGATATTTAGTGTTGACTGCCGCAAAGGCAAGGGCCATGGAGACAGAAATGCAGTTGGTCACCATGAAGCAATTCAAGAGTAGACCAAAATTTGACTACCGGTGCGTAAAAGACAAAATCAGGAGGAAAACTCAGTTTCATGAACCCATGGTGGAAGATGTCTGGATAGACTTGAGAACAGAGGAAGATATCAGGAAACTAGACTATAGTAGGCTGTCTCTAGAACAAATTGAATATCTGGGGCTTGCTGATATTCTAGAAGATCTTGTGGATGATGGGGAGTTGGTTGATGCTAAGTACAATGCAGAACAGATAACTAGTACTCCTCTCCCTCCAATCCAATGGTCCCAAAAGGAGTTGACTTCACTAAGGAAGAGATTTGAGCCTATATTGGCTAACACCAATAACTGGCTGGCGGATAAAGGAATCACGCTGAAAGAATTCCTCACTGGTTCGGAAACTGAAATTCAAGAGCAGACTAGTAAAAAGGCAAAAAACAGAACGAAGAACAAGAGTGATGTTCCATCATCCTCTAAAACACACAAGCCTAAAATTAGATTTGTAACGAAGAAAACAAAAGCTGTTGAGGAAGAACCTGAAACGAAAGATATGGAAGTCGAGGAGCCAGCGACTGAGGAACCAGTGACTGAAGAGCCAGCTACAGAAGAAATGGATGTTGAAGACAGGAATCCAGATCAACAAGATGAGGAGGCTTTGTCTCCACAAGACAATACACCTGTCGCAGCCCCTGTGTCTGTTTCCCCTATTAACATTCCTTCCTCTGAATCCCCCTCTCCTCCTAAAATAATTTTTGATAATCCCTAAGGCACTTTTGAAAATGTTCTTCGTTCTTCTGAGTCAATTCCTAGTTTTTCTTCTTCTTCTTTTGATATTGGGGATACGTCCATGTTTGATCATTTTGTGATGAATACTAAGCAAGTTTCAAGTGAAAATGTAACAGGTGCGGTTTTTACTAACACCCCGCCTATTGTTTCTACCACCAGTACAAGCACAGTTCCGGGAACACCAGCGGTAGGAATGGATCCCAATGTTAATACCTCTCTGCTTCCACCTTGGTTATCAACTTACACGCCAAAGAGGAAAAAGCAAGTCATCTCTCCAGATGATTTTGATTTCACTAAGTTGGTACCTGCAAAGCCTAAGGCCCCGAAGAAACCAAAGATCCTTTCCAGGGTACTTGAAGATAAGGGACATAAATTTCTGGAGATAGCAAAACCTCCACAGGATGCAACTGTTGAAAATTTTGATATGAATGACTATTCTATTTCTAGGGTTGAATTGGGCAAAATCACCCATGAAAGCGCTAAAAATGATATGCAGTCAGCCATGGACATCCTGATCCAGAAGTTCGACAGGGAAAAAGAAATGAAAGATTATTACAAGGCAAAGGTAGAGCAGCTGACTGCAGTGGTAAGAAAGATCACTTTGAACTCGGAGGCAGTTACTCCAGAGGCCGTTTTTGTAGAAGACCCCATCATTCTGAAAGCAGAAAAGACTCACCTCAGAGGAAAAGTACTTGAAGAGTACTTAGACAGGATGCGAGCGCAAGGAATCTCTTTGCTCACTGATGTATTTGAGAAGACGGATAAAATGAGGAAAGTAAGGGCAGAACTTAATGATCTAATTGATGCTATCTATCAAGATATTGAGCGCACGGAGGATACTCATGATAAATGGGTGGAAATGAGGAAGCTAAAAATAAGTACCCTAATATCCATTGGTGCTATTTCCAATAGGGATTCATATACAGAAACAAAGGAAGCTCTGATGTACCGAAGCAATATGCTAAGAAATTTGATCAAGGATCTTGAAGCTGCAAAGGAAATTAGTGAAGAAAATGATGTTAATCTTTTGCATAAGTTGGAGGAGTTACCTTGTAAGTTGGTGTCACAGGATAACCAATTTCTTTCTGCAGAAGAAATGGTTCAAGAATTTGAAGACATGTTCCAGAAAGAATTTGAAGATAAAGCATTTTCAATAACTTCTGTGGACAACCTTTTAGACAACCAGTTAACCTTGGACAATCTGAAAACCAGGTTAACTAATCATGCCAAATCAATCACTACAGTGAGGGATGCCATAGTGAGGGCCAGGATGATCTTCAAGAACGCATTCAACCCAGATAGCATTGAAATGCAAGCGGCCTTCACTATGTATGATCACCACACGAGAAAAAGTGGAGATACAAATTGAAGCAGTTGTTCTTTCCCTTAGTTTATTTTCTAATTTTCACATGTACTTTCAAAACAATTTTGGACAGTTTTACATGTACATTTTTAATATGCAATTACATGTAAATAATAGGAAGTCCCAAGTCAATAAGGACTCCTATTTTTGAATAAGTCAAAGTAGTTAGTTTTTTCCCTAAATTTTCTCAAGGCCTTTCCCTATAAATAAAGGGGGCCTCTTTTGTAAATATCTATCTTTTGTCTATTGCAAGAAAACTCTGGCGAATTGAGAAGCAAATCAAGACTTTGTGCTTTTTGTGAAAATCAATATTCAAATATTCATCAATACAAGAAAGCAAGTTCAATTCCAATCTTTGTCTTGGGATTATTTGTGTTGTGATAGTTTTGTTCTTATGTCTTGCTATCATAATCTTATTTGATAATAATTGAAGTGTGGAGTTTGTTACAAGTGATTGAAGAGCGCTCTTAATTTGATTCTGATAAACTTTGTGTTATCAAATCAGTTGTGGGTTATATGTTCATGTTTGTGAGAATACAATAGTTTGGAGACTTTGTGCTGCAAGTTGTTATATTCGATTTACTTTTATCATCTTGAAGAAGAGTGAAGACTTTGGGCTACATTCTACTTCAACTAGTTCCGTTTACGAGTAGTAAGTGAGGTAACAGAAAACTTTGTGTTTCTGTGATATTGTGATAATTTATAAGTCTTATATCAAGAGTTTGAAATATAAACATCTATTCTGAAAAAAGAGAATGAGATGAGATGGAACCACCACAAACATAGTTTTTAGTGTACATAAGTTTGATAAGTTGTTTGATTTGCAAAAGTTAAGTAACTAGAGGGAACCTCCCCTTGCTGAGAGGAGAGACTTTGTCTCATCATAGCTGTGGCTGATATACCCATTTTGTCGTTAGCGAGTTAACGACAAAATATTCACCCAACAAACTTTTAGAACACAATATTATTATTTTACCTTTAGTTAAGACAATGGATATGTCTAAGCTTGCAATACATAGGGATAAATACTTTTATGCTTATTATTTTTTTTGCTCGATAAAGCACCTTAAGCACATTTGTATTGATATATCATGTAGAATTTACAAAAAATTACAAACAATCTAAGAGATTCTTTCTCATAAATCAGCATATTCCACCCAGCCCTTAGATACAAAAAAATACCCAAAAAACCAAACTCCTCGAAAATAGACGGTGCGACAATCTTCAACAAAAAAGTCTAGGGTACTCCTATCAACCATCAAAATAAAAATCTCCTACCTCGACCATGGCTGCAAAGCCTTCAAGCTAGGCCAAGGACTCTTTCGTCACCATCCCAATCGCATGTTGAATTAAATCCTGACTGCACAAAGCCCAAAATCTGTGGCGCCAAATCTGTTACCCAACCAAGTCAGGGAGAAACGACAGTCATTCCACAATTGCCTCAGGATCCAAGAGTTTGGGAAGGTCTCCTGCCTGCGGAATACCGGAATCCAAGTTAGAAAACACAGAAACCTCCACGCCATCTCCCAAAATCGAGTCCTTAAAGGTCTCTCTGAGGCACACCAGGGCATCCACTTTCATGGTTCCCAAATCTAATAGAGAGGTGAGAAACTGAGATGAAATGTCGGTATTCACATGATACCTATCTTCATAAACTAGGAAACCTCTACCCAACACCATTTTAACAACCTCTAAGAACAACTTATTCTTGATTTTGTAGACAGCTTGTAAGCAGAGGTCCGTGATCCTCCCAAAAAATGCGACTTGCCTACGGGTACTCTTTAAACAAATTAGAGCCTCCATTGCAGCTGAGCTAGCCTAAATCGATATGAACTCATCGCTCTCTCCACTAATTTAAATAGACCCATTGAGGATCTAACACTAAATGCTTGGGCCAGATGTATTAATTGAGGCTCTGTGTCTTCAGCCTTTGCACCAACACACACAAGTGCAAATTGTCCTTCAATCCGTCTCTAGGACAGAAAACGTCATTCAAAGAATAAGCACAGCCTGCCAATGATGGATGATAGACTGGCACCGAGATACCAACCATCTCGCATGGGTGAGCAATTAAAAACCTCTATGCTTAAATGCAAAATCAATGTGACCTTACGTCACCCTACCACCTGACATATGAGAGGGCCTAAGGCCTTAGGAATTTAAATCCATCTTTGCTACATGGCCTAAAATTTTGAATTCAAAACCATCAGTTCCCCTATTTGCCAAAACGTTTGCTTCTGTATTAGCCTCCCTCTAGATATGGTTCAATGTAAAAGCATCAAAAAGTTTCAATAAGTCTAGAGCTTGCTCCAGTAAGGCTCTCAATTTCCAGTTCATAATTGAACTTGACCTCAAAGTGTTGATCACTAAGGAAGAATCCCCTTCTACTGCCAAATTTCTCATAGCCAACTCCTTGCAAAAAAGAAGACCATGAATTAAAGCCTTGAATTCTGTTATATTATTTGTAGCCTCTTCTAAGGGCAATGCCAGTCTTCCAACAAACTCCCCATTCCACCTTCTTATTACACATCCAGCTCCAGAAGGGCTTGGATTGCCTCTAGAGGCACCGTCGAAGTTGAGTTTAAACTATCCCCCTTTTGGGGCTGACCACTTTACAGTCCTTCTGGCTATCACTGAAGCTTTCTCCCCAACACCAACATGCAATGGGATCTTTAGACCATACCACTGGATCCCACTACGAAAAGATCCCTATATGACCTGAGATTCTTCCTGACCAACTATTAACCACCTCAACTATTACTGCCTCAACTTTATTTTTAAAGGAAACTAAAGGCATCTCCTTATCATCAAAGGTCCTTCTATTTCGTTCTTTCCAAATTTCCCAATCAAGTAGGGAGGGGCTGGTGATCCAAAGGCTACTTAATAGTCTAGCCCAAGGTCTAATAGGCCAAGTGTGAAAAAGGCTTAAGATATCATTAGGTAAAGCAGTTATCCAGCCCATCTTGGTGCATAGTCATCGCCAACACTCCCAGGAGAAGGGGCATCCTAAAAAGAGATGGTCAATAGTATCCTCTGCTTTCCTGCATAGGACACACCAAGAAGGTCCCTCGAATCCCATTCTTTGAAATTTCTTAGCTATTAGAATTATTTTTTGAAGTGCTACCCAAACAAAAATGCCAGCTCTTGGGACACAATGCTTATGCCAACATAAGGAGATGGGCAAGTTTATAGACTCCATCTCATCAATGCCAGCTGCCACTCTATACCCATCTTTAGCAGTAAAAGAACCACTTGAAGAGCCTGCCCAAATGAGTTTGTCAACCCCTCTTCTAAAGAGAACTTTCCTTTGATCCAACGTTCTCTTTAATAAGTTAGCTTCACCAACGGGTATGGGAAGGAGAGATAAATCTTTCCATTTCTAGCCAATAGATAATCATCCTGTGTAAAGATCACATAATCCTTAACCCTAACCCCCCATTGACTTTTGAGGAGGGCCTTGGAGAAGTCCACTGAAATCACACTATCTAGGCTGGGGTATGGCTCCCAAGAGTCCTCCCAGAACAAAGCAATGCCTCCATCTTGCACATCCCAAGTAACCAAATCTGAAATAATTGGCCTATAGCTCAAGATAAAGTTCCAAACTCTAGATCCTTTGGGAGGATGAGCAATCTTCACAACTTCCAAAGCTTCATCGCTATTTATATATTTCACTTGCAATATTTTTGCCCATTTCAACTCTAGATTCTGAACCATCTTCCACACTAATTTTTCTCCTAACGCCTTGTTTTGATGAATTAAATATCTCAACTCTGATCTGTTGATAACTGAGAGGGGGGTGAATAAGTTATCTTAATTATTTCAGCTTTCTGAACTTTCTTACCAATTAATGCAGCATCAATTCAAATAAGCAAACATAACCATGAAATGGAAATACACATGACACAATATTTTTGACGTGGAAACCTTGTTAAGGGAGGAAACCACGGGGTGATTAACCCAAGATTGTATTCTCTATTAGAAGAATAGAAATACAAAATGGCACTTGCCAATTAGGGCTCACTGCCCGATCACACTGCTCACAAGAGGCTCACTGCTTACAAGAGACTTACTGTCTACAAGTTGTAAGAAGAATAACAAGATCCTTGAACTGATGAGAAGCATCCACATATGCTGAGGTTCAGTTCTAGTTAGGCTCAATACACTGATCTGCTGCACTTCATCCTTCCTCTTCTTTGGTGCTATTGACTTGTCACATACCGGACCTATCTTACTGCTTTCACACTATTCTTCTACTTTTCTTCGCACACAACAACACACAACACACCCCTTCATACTGAAATCAATCTGGTATATATATCTACACCAAGGATTTCATCCACTTTCTAGTCGACATCCAGAATAGTCAATATTTATCCAAACTCTGATCTATCTGCTGAATCCTTACTTATCAAGTGATACGTATCAAGGAGATGCTTATAGAAGTCATCTAACATGTCGGCCAATCATGGATGATACCTTAAGAACCTTGATCACCATCAACAACTCATCTGGATTGAGGTTTGATACTCTGCCGGTCAGTTCTTCCTCTGTCAACTCTGCCAAACCGGACCCCAATACTTAGATGCTCATATCTCTTCACTCTTACAACACCGGAGGCTCAATCCATGGAATCTATCAGTTAATGTATTCCTCTTGACTTCCCCAAGTCCGCACTTTACAAAGATACTTTCTCTAAGAGATCTGGACCTGACTGTCAGACCTTGCTGCATGCTCTGTTCTTGCTTACTAGACCACAACACTTCCTCAACTTGACTTCTAGTATAGGCACACCATGTTCTGTGGATGGGTGGGATGAACTTTGTTGCCATCAATGACAATACTCATGAAGCCATATAGTGTCTCTTGCCAACAATCTCCCCCTTTGGCATTGAGGGCAACACTTAGTGAAAAATGACTAAGTGTCACACTATACTCCCCCTTGGCTGATGCTCTGTTCTTATGTACATTTTTCAGAGCTCCCCCTTAGCTGGATTCCTCATTTTTCACTACTCCTCACTCCCCCTTTGACATCAATGGCAAAGGGTGGGATCCGCACACCAAAATTTCCAAAAACAATCTATACTTAGCCGTATATATATACATGTTTCCCCTACATATACTGAAATATATCTAAAAAAGTGGTCTTTAGCTGTACCACTTCTGTCACCCAACTATTCTTCATCCTATCCAAAATTGAGATGTGACCACTCAACAAGAATGCAAAAGCCTCTACCTTTTTTAGATTTGTCGGATCACTAGTCTGGGTTGTAGTCTGAGCATCACTTAGGGCCTCATGCATGGCTTCTATCTTAGGGATAATGATCCCTCTAAGTTCACTCAACCTACTTATTCTACTTTTCTTTTCCTTCTCAAGTTTCTTAATTTCATTCAAGACTGCAATAGTCTGACATTCTTGATTGATTACGGGAGATGAGAGAGGATCAAAACTTTGAGACAAACTTAGTAGTTTATCTTCTTGCTCTTTTACTTTCTTATCAACATCTTTGGTCACTTTGGACCAGGATAAACAAAATTTATAAATATTTCCTCCATCTTTAAGAGCATTTTCTAAACTCTTTATCCCAATATCCATAACTCTCCTGTCATTTGAGATTAGACCCTGTACTTCAGAGAATCTCTTATCCAAAAATTATTTCCTGACTTTCTCTTCTACTGCTTTCTCTAAAGAATCAAAATGTGTATTAACAGAATTTTCAAGAGACTTTAGATTACCGGATGTGGATGTTGTAGGATCCTTTTGGAAGGATGGCATGATCTTTTCCAGTACACCGGATGCAGTTTCTATGAGCTCACAGTCTTCCATGTGAGACTTCAACATTTTTTCTTTTGCCTTAGCTTGAGTGAAGGAAGCTAGTTTCATGGTTTGGACCAGAGAGAGGGAATCAAAATTGATGGACCTTGAAGTAATTCCGGTTCATCAAATTCCATCATTTCTTTGGTCAAGAACTCTTTGACTGCTTATGTTGTGTCTCTTGCCGGAGACAGAATTTTCTCCTCTTCTGCAGCCTTACCACTATCATCTGTGGCCTTCTCTGTTGAAGTTTTCTCTCCTTCTGCAGCCTTGCTATTGTTATCTTCTTTCTCTTTTGCTTCTTGACTAATCTTCTCTTGTACTCTTTCTTTTTCTTTGAATCCGGAGTCTATAGGGGAAACCGAAGGAGAGATGTTTGCTTGATCATGGACCTCTTCTTCTGGAGCAGAGGAATCTAAGTCCTTACCTTTTTGTTCACCTATCTCCTTTACCTCTTCAACCACTGTCTTAGTAGATTCTTCTTTGTCGTCCATGGTAGAGGGTTCATCACTTATGTCCTCTATGATAGGAATGTTGAATCTTTTGTAGGCATTCCGGAGGATTTCTTCAGTTTCTTTAGCTATTTTGTCAGTTTCTCCAAGCATAAGTTGATTCATTCTAGCTTTGCTCCAGAACTCATCCTTGAAATCTTTGAAAATCATATTCATTTATTTCTGAGTGATTGAGGGATAGAGCTAAATAGCTATTTGTTCCCTGATCTCAAGGTCCTTGGCCTTGGCATTGTTCTTCCTAATTTCTAGTTCTTTCTCTAGGCTCTTTGGAATTAGAGATATAATCTCAATGAATGCTTTATTATAAATGTTAAGGTACCTGACTGTGGCTTCTTGCAAGATCTTCTGATCAGCCTCACTGTAGTCATCATAAAATTCAGTCATTGGTTTCAAGTTCCCATCCACAGTGACTGATTTGACTACATCATCAATGGACAGAGTGGGCCTTTCAACAAACTCTTCTGCCATCTCTTCCTTATCTTCACCGGTAGAGGGTTCACCAGATACTTTCTTCTTTTTCCTCATTTTCCTTACCTCCTCATTTGATTATGTCTCTTCTTCATCCTTTTGGCTTGTGTAAGACCTTGTTGCCTTTTTCTTGGTTCTCTTCTCTCCTTTTCCGGATGATTTTGCTTCCGGTTTTGATGCCTTTGAGCTTTTTGTAGTGGTGGGTGCAGAGGTCTTAGAGGATCTGGTCTGGGAGGGGACTTCCACCAGAGTACCTTCTTTTTCTGCTTTTTCTTTTTCTTTTTTTGCCCTTTCTATCTTCTCTCTATTTGCATCAAGTGCTTCTTTTGAAATTCCATGCCTCTTGGCAAACTCTTCTACTTCCCTCCTCACTTTTCTTTTTATTTCCAGTTATCTTAACTCCACATGGATCTTCACACTTAATTCTTCAAAGGTTCCAAACCTTTCTGCCTTGGGATCCTTGGGCTGACTTAGCATGTGCTGAACATGCAACTCCACAATTTTCTCATCCACTTCATAACCCATAGGCATGATCCACACTATTCTTGGTTCCACTGCCTCCATTAGGCACTAATCAGTTTCTACCATAAAGCATATTGTATCTTTATATTTTTTAACTAAAGATTGGGGGATTCTCTCTCTTGCTTGCATCATGCTCTAAAAATTCTTGAAATAGCCCCAGAGAGCTATATTCTGTGCCTCGGCATCACCAAGCCCATGTATATAATCTCTTATTTGAATGGCTACTAGTCTATCATTCTGTCATACCCAGCCACTGGATCCGGGAAGCTCATTCACGTAATAAAAGAATAGGCAGAGTATCAAACCACCGTATTTGAAAGAGTTCTTCTTATCCTTCTTTATCTTCTGCAGATTCTCCAAGAGTTGGTTCAGAAGGAGCTCACAAAGATCATAGTCTGCATTCTTCCTCAACATTTCATAAGCAGTATATATAGCAGTTCTAGATATTGAATTATCCCTGCTGGAGTGATATATCTTATATCTAATTATCATTGATGCAAACTTGATATTCGGATCTGTGATATCCTCAATAGTCATTGCTCTTTTATCAAACTTCGATCCGGTAGCCTCACTGACAATTTGGTTTTTGACAGATTTGAGTGTAGGCATTCCACTGGTTGAGTGTAATCTGGTTACTGCCCTAATGGCATCCTTAGTGATCTTAAACGGCCTACTCAACCACATGAAGTTGTCATGCATTCTGCTCAAGATATACCAGACCCATTCATCTTCTGAAAAATAGGGGAAATGAATGCATTGTGCAAAATGTTTATCCCGGATAGCTTTATACTGGGTTTTGAGTTCGAATGAGTCATCTATCAAATGCTTGTGATAGATATCGACTAGCTTAGATTCCCCAAATTCTTCAATACTCGCATGAATATATGCCCTAACATCTTCTACATGCAGAACCCCATGCAGAATGCTTGAAAAGGCGCCTAAGGGATCAACTTCTAGAGATTTATATGGATGCTTCTTAAATTTAGGGTGTGGCCTATCAGAAATCTTCACCACATTCAGAGTAGCTATCTTTCAAAGATTTGCAGAGAGATATTTAAGAATGGAAAATACCTTTTACGCTTCTAGGTTTTACGGAGTGATCCGGATCGATTGCTAGATGAATCGACTCCTACAGATGATCTTTGATGGGCTTGAGGAAATTTATTGTAGAGCTCCTTTTCGTTTCTTCTTGAATGCAGTATGAACAAATGTTTAATAAGAAAAAAGAACCCTTATATTGCTCCACAAACCCTAATACCATGTTGTAATAAATGCTCAACTTAAGTCATTCCGGTTTGCCTTGTTTTCCTTATTCAGATGACTTGATGAACCGAAACGATCTTGTTCTAAACATCTTGCAGATCTTCCATATCTTAACCATAGTTTATTTAGATGTTTCTCTAAGAATCCTTTGATCTGCAACTCTCCTTGTGCCAATTTCGGCACCAATTAACTGACTGGGGGAAAAATATTTTTCCTTGTGTCTCCCCCTGAGCCAGAGCTCATTTTTTAATTTCTGGAAGGAATATCAGTACCAGATTCTGGTGCGGATCCATCCCCTACATTTTTTGTACTTCTCCTCACCCAAAACTTGTTCATCTCACTTTGAACTTCATCCGCATTCACTTTTCCTTTTCCCTTGTCTTGATTCTGATTATGATGTACTAGACCTCTTTGGTCCTGATTCTTACTTTTACAAATTTTGGCAACATGACCGGATCTATTGCAATTGTGGCAAACAAGATTTCTTTGCATATTTGATTGATGTCCTTTTGATCTACATTGATTAGCCATATGACCCATTCTATTTCATGCTAAGCATCTACCATTGAATGAATTGTTCATTTGCATATTTCTGCATTCATGAGATTTGTGACCATACCTCTTGCAGTTAAAACATTGTCCGGAGAAGGCTGTATTAGTCTAATTCATTCTCTTTCTACACTGATTGGCTTTGTGACCAAAGTTATTGCAGTTGTGGTAGTATCCATTGAAGGATGGATATCTTTGAGCATTAGGTTGCCTTACTGGAGGTCTTCTAGGTCTATTCCTTAGATTTTCTGATCCAAACTTCTTCTGACCGGATCCGGAGCTTTCACCTTTCTCATATCCCAACCCACACTTGTCATCTACCCTATTTTGGCTTTCAAGAAGAACTTCAAGTTGAGCAAAACTTATCTTGAATTTCTCTTTGTATTCATTTGTTGTTTGAAGATCCCTCTTAAGAGAGATAATTTGATCCTCAAGTTTTTCTTCATTATCTTTAGCATCTTCAAGATCAGATTCAAGATGTCTGATTATTCTATCCATCTTGTGGCAGTCTTCTTATTTCTCCTTGAGAGATTGTCTTAGATCATCTTCAGTTTTTCTTTTCTCTTCAATTTCTTGGGAAAATTTCATAACTCCTGATTCCATTTCATGTCTTACCATAATGATCTCTTTTGATAACTTTTCACATAACTTGGTTTTTTCTTTCAGATCTTCATTTGTACCATTGTCTTCACTTTGACTTGCCAATTGCTGAAGTAGGTCTTTTCTTTTTTTCATAGAGATTCTCAGTTTCCCTTTTAGTTCATTTATGAAATCATCAGCCTATTTGAGTCTTTCCTTCAATTCATTGACTTCAAAGTTTGATTGCTCAAGATCATCAAGGGCAGACTGAAGTTGTTCCCTCATACCATACACATCCATTTGAGTTCCCAGATCTTCCTCAAGCTGTTAGGCTCTTTTTGGAGGAACTTGGCTCTGATATCAATTGTTGATAACTGAGAGGGGGGGTGAATCAGTTATCTCAATTATTTCAATTTTCTGAACTTTCTTACCAATTAACGCAACATCAATTCAAATAAGCAAGCATAACCATGAAATAGAAATACACATGACACAATATTTTTGACGTGGAAACCCTGTTAAGGGAGAAAACCACGGGGTGATTAACCCAAGATTGTATTCTCTGTTAGAAGAATAGAAATACAAAATGGCACTTGCCAATTAGGGCTCACTGCCTGAGCACATTGCTCACAAGAGGCTCACTGCCTACAAGAGACTTACTGTCTACAAGTTGTAAGAAGAATAACAAGATCCTTGAACTGATGAGAAGCATCCACATATGCTGAGGTTTAGTTATGGTTAGGCTCAATACACTGATCTGCTGCACTTCATTCTTCCTCTTCTTTGGTGCTGTTGACCTGTCACATACTAGACCTGTCTTACTACTTTCACACTGTTCTTCTGCTTTTCTTCGCACACCACAACACACAACACACCCCTTCATACTGAAATCAATCCGGTATATATATCTGCACCAAGGATTTCATCCACTTTCTAGTAGGCATTCGAAATAGTCAATATTTATCCAAACTCTGATTTGTTGGCTGAATCCTTACTTATCAAGTGATGCGTATCAAGGAGATGCTTATAGAAGTCATCTAACATGTCGGCCAATCATGGATGATACCTTAAGAACCTTGATCACCATCAACAACTCATCTGGATTGAGGTCTGATACTCTGCCAGTCAGTGCTTCCTCTGTCAACTCTGCCAAACCGGACCCCAATACTTAGATGCTCATATCTCTTCACTCTTACAACACCGAAGGCTCAATCCCTAGAATCTATCAGTTAATGTATTCCTCTTGACTTCCCCAAGTTCACACTTTACAAAGATACTTTCTCTAAGAGATCCAGACCTGATTGTCAGACCTTGTTGCATGCTTTGTTCTTGCTTACTGGACCACAACACTTCTTCAATTTGACTTCCAGTATAGGCACACCATGTTCTGCGGATGGGTGGGATGAACTTTGTTGCCATCAATTACAATACTCATGAAGTCATATAGTGTCTCTTGCCAACATGATCCTCCTTTATCTTTAGGTTTACAAACCTTGTCCCAGGCTATTAGAGCCAATTTATCTTTCTCCGCTATCCCTTGCCAGAAATGTCTCATTCTACAAACCATATCATTCTTAGCCCCCATGGTAATAGCCAAGTAAGATAGTAGATAAATGGGGGTAGATGAGAGGATTGATTTCAATAAACGCAATTTGCCAGCCCAGGAGGGCCACCTCCCTTTTCATGAATTCACTCTTTTTTCCAATTTATCCTTATGAGGATCCCATAATTTCGTATTCCTAAGCCCCTTGTCTAATGGAAATCCCAGGTAAGCATAAGGTAAAGAACCCTTCTTAAACTTTAATACCTGCAAAATAGCTAGTTCCTTCTTCAGAGGAGTTGACATGAAAAATACTTCTGACTTAGAGTGGTTAACTTCTTGTCCAGATGCTAGAGCATACGATTCTAGGATTAAGAAATGTACGAGCCTCAACCTTCTTAGCTGTACCAAACAGCATAGTATCATCTACAAACTGTTGGTGTGAGACACATATATTTCTAGCAACTGCAATACCTGATAGCCGATTCAAACTTTGAAGATTACTGATTGCCCTTCCCAAAGCTTCAGCCATGATAATGAACAGGAAAGGGGACATTGGGTCCCCTTGCCTTAGGCCCCTGGAGGCCTCAAAAAAGCCCTCGGGAGATCCATTGATGAGGACCGAATACCTGAGACCAGCAATACATTCGAAAATCTAATTTACCCATTGCCTGTTAAATCCAAAAGCCTCCAGAACCTTACATAGAAACCTCCAATCCACCTTGTCATAGGCTTTCTTAATATCTAGTTTAATGAGCATGTCAGGATCTCTAGTATTTTGAAGGGTGTGGATAACCTCTTGAGCAATAATAACCCCATCCAAAATGGATCTGCCTGGGACAAAACCTATTTGTTCTTCTAAAATGATGCTAGGTAATAAAAGTTTCAACCGATTGGCAAGAACTTTAGTCATTACTTTATAAATAGTATTGCACATGGATATGGGCATATAGTCATCCAACTTAGAAACTTTTTCTTTTTTAGGAACAAGAACAATGAAAGTATTATTGATTTCCTTCAATAAGAAACCTAAATTCCTAGCCGCTTCTAAAGCATTTGTGAGCTCTCGACCTAAAAAATGCCAACAAACGTGGAAAAAATTGGTTGGGAAGCCATCTAGACCTGGAGCTTTGTCTGGGTGAAGCTGCATTAGCACCCTTTCCACTTCCAAGGAGAAGTTTCCATTTAGGACCCGATTATTAGCTTGGTTTAAAATTCTTGGGATATGTTGTAATAAGGCATTATGATCTACAAGGCTTTAGATTTCACTAGTATTCAAAAGAGATTGATAATATTCCACAATATGATTTATGATTTCTTGATTGCCTTCAATAATAGATCTTCCTTTACCAAACTATGGATCCTATCAACCCCCTACATTGCTTGGCGATATTGTGAAAGTATTTTGTATTCTTGCGCCTCGCCTCTATCCAATGCTTTTTGGATTTATGTTTCCAAAAAATTTCCTTTTTAGCTAGAATATCCTCATATTCTCCTATTAAATCTTTTTCTTTAAGATAGATGTCCTGGGACACCCCAAACTGAATAACCTCTTCATATAGTTTGGATAGGTTTCCTTCTACCAATTCTTTTGACTAAAAAATATTCTTGAAGTGTTGCCTATTCCATTCTAGGAGATGTTGCTTGACATGTTTGAGTCTGGAAAGGAAGTAGAACAATTTAGAGCCCTCAAAAGTTTCCTCAAACCACTAACTTTACACCAATGGTAGAAAAATCTCATCCTTTGTCCACATATTCTCAAATTTAAAGGATGATTTAATAGGCTTCATATCCTCTACAATGTTGAGCAAAATTGCGAAATGATGTGAGCCTGAATAGGGAAGGATGGAAGCTTTTAGATCATGAGGGAAGGAGGATAAGTCACTGCCAAAAAAGAAGCAATCCAACTTCTCTGCAATATTGTTGAACCTAGATCTTTTGTTATTCCAAGTATAAGTTTCTTACCCCAAGTCAATTTATAACAAATTGTTCCTGTGAATCCAATCACTGAAGTCCTTTTGAGATTGACCAGCTTTGCAAATCCCACCCTTTTTGTCCTAGCTATGTAAAGTGGCATTGAAGTCACCCCCAATTATTGTATGGGGAGAAGGATTATCACTCAAAAAGTTGTCCAAATCTAACCATAACTCCCTTCTACTAATACAAGATGCGGGCCCAGAAACATTGATTAACAGAAAATTTGATTTAGACAAAAGAAAACTAATTCTACCTCCCATCCAATATTTTCCAAATCCAAGAGGTTCAAAGAGTACCTTTGTTAGATTCCAAAGGATAGCCAAGCCCTAGAAGCCCCTTCCGCTTGAACTAATGCTTGTTTCTAGTTTCTAAGGCTAGTTACAAAGTGGTCCATTTCTCTTGTTCTCAGTTTAGTCTCTTGGAGTAGGATAATTTATGTCTTAGATAAGCGAATCCTCCACTTAACCAAGCACTTTTTGTTAGGGGCATTTAGACCCCTAACATTCCATGATAATGTCCTCATGGAGATTTGGGAAGGCGAGCTCCCTTCCTAGAATCCATCAGTGTTGTGATTTTCATATGCCCCTCCGCAGCACCATCTATGCTTCTAAGTTCACTCAAAGACTTCCTGCTGACTTTTTTGTTGGAGCTGCTCCCAAAGTCTAGTCTTGATTTGATGGAAACAATTTGTTGAATACCTAGCTTGAGTGAATCTATTTGCTAATTACCCATAAAAAAAGAGCTTCATTTTCTTTAACCTCAAGTTCTCCTTCCTCCAACAGCTCTTGAGAAAGAACTTGTCTATTGATTTCTAGTCCTGAATTGATAGCCAACTCCTGCACCTTAAAGCCATTGTTTTCTCCAAAAAGCTCAAGGATCTCACTAACGATACTCACTTTAGAGAGATCCTCAATGCCTGTATGACTTGAAGACTCCTTTTTTAATGTTGTAGCAGTGGCTTCCTGAAACCCCACCGCATCTGACTCATCCAGCTTTCCAGAGCCACCTCCCACCTCTTCTATGGACTAGGTACCTAAACCCTCCAGTTGTTGATTGATATCTCAGTGGAGTAACTCCACTTCTTGAAGCAGTTGCATGAGTTCCTCTACAGTTTGCAAGGGTATGTAGGATCCTCTGGAGAATAAAGAGAATCATTTTTTGTCGTAGACCCAATGTCATTGTTCGTAGGGGGCTCTTATCTACCCTCAAATCCCCCTGCTGAATCTTAAGGGTCCTCCATGACTTCCTTCCCCTGGTCTTTTGTTTGGGTTAGAGGCGGGTCTTTCTCTAGAACACTAAGCCTTGAACCTCCATCTCCTGCAACTTTTCTAAACAAGCATTTCTAAATCTTTCTCCCTGAGCCTCTTGTAATAGGTTGTTTCCATCTGCCAAGGGACAAGAGCATCTCTAACTCCCTATAAATTCCAGTAGCTGAGTCAACCTCTATCAGCGCATTAGGTGCTGACCCAACCCTCCCATTCACAAAATCTTCATCTATCCCTAGACATGGGCACAAAGCATCCCCTATTTTAAACAGATCCTCTACACTCCAATACTTTAATGGAAGCCCTTCTAATGTGAGTCATGTAGGTATCTTCTTGATTTCATATTTCCATGGGTCAAAATTTGGTTTCCAGTTTATGCAATGGAAACTAGATCCATTGAAAAGAATAAGATTTCCATATAGTATTTTGTGTTTCAAATTCCTATCAATACACTCTACCAAAAGGAAAGAGTTAGGAAGTGGCCTCATACTAACCTTGTCTTTGAAAGTTTTGTGCCACCAATCTATCATTGCTTGTTAAGGACCATCTTCCCTGCACCATTTTGCCAGTAGGGCTCTCTCCTGTAAATGATTCATCATTGGGGAGAACGTCTTAATAGGGAGCACAAAAATATTGCTTCCCCTGAGATTTAGGTTATGTTGTTCTCAAAATCAGCTACGCTCGTTTTTGTAGACAACCCCTATGAAACTTGACTGTTTCGTAATCTACACTCTAAGTTGACAAATTGAGACAAGATTTTCTTGGCCTCATGCGAAGTTGTATCACATCCTAAACTTGTTTACAACATTCCCTCGAATTGATTCCTCAATGTTTGCGCAAATCGATTAGGTTGTAAATTGACCAAAATATCAATTTTGGTCATTTTTGGGGTGTTAGTGAAATTTTGAGTCTTTATATGCAAAGTCGGCCAAATTCGCCGCTATTGCATATCTTTTTGTTTACATGTGTTATGTCGGCATTTTTTGCTGCTTTTACGTAGTTTTTCATTACCCATGCTTGAGCAATGATTTCTGCCGCCGTGACATGTTCCTCGCCAAAATGCAAATGTAAAGGCGGTGATTTCTACCGCCATCGTATTTCTGTTAACACATGTTCAATCGGTGATTTCCACCGCCCAAGCGAGGTCAATCTTCACAATCATGAACTCCAGTGGCATTATCTGCCACTCGTGTTGGTATTAAGATCACACCTTGTGAACCTTTTAAATGAGTAATCTCATTGTCATTTTGTTATTTCTATTTTCTAAACCTTCCAATTGAGTCATGAACCCTCCCTCAAACTGCTTGATCGCGCCGACATTGGATTCAGACAGATTTCGACTCGTTGTCGTCACACTTAGGATTTTTATTCTTTTTGACTGGTAAGTCCTCCAACCATTGTTCTTGTTATTTGTTTTCGTCTAGGGTTTTCTTTTTTTTGTTCTTTGAAGTAATCAAACCCGTGTCTTCTCTGAATTGTATTGAGGCAAATTGTCCCCTTCTTCATTTTTATTTCTCGAGTAATTTTTGAAACCCTGGTTTTTGTTTAAATCCTTCTATGGTAAACGTTTCATCAGTGGATTTTGCCGATATACAAGAAATAACCTTTTGGTGTTTAGTTGGTGATAATTATCGCTTGAGACATAAACATTCATAGCCATTGTCATGTGTATTGTCGTTGATTTTTTCCACTCAAACATGTTCATTATGCTTATTCCCGTGTAGTGGCAGTGAAGTTTACCGCCCGAGTTCTTCCATAAACTTGTGATTGGATGCAAAGTCGACAGTTTTTGCCGCCTACCATTTGAAGATGTATCAAAAAGCAAGTGTATGGGCGGAGAAATTTGCCGCCCCTACACAAAAACCTTGAAATATCCAACTTGCAGTGTCGGCATTATTTGCCGCTCAAACATCAAACTCGCAATTCATACCAATCTGTATTGTCAGCATTTTTTTGTCGCTGATACATAACACTCAATTCTCCTGGAACATGTAATAGCGGCAAATTTTACCACCGATACATGTGCACAATATCCCTCACATGCAAGGGCGGCAAATTTTGCCGCCCATGCAAACATTCTCTCAAATTTTCCTTACTCTGGGGTATTTTCAATTTTGCTTTTTCGAGCCCACTTTCCTCCATTTTTTGGCCTGCTTGCACTCTAGCCCTTTCAAGCTCGTCTCCATAGTCTTGATCGTCAACATTCAATTTTCCCAGATTACCAGTATTTCCCCTAATTGCATGATCATGACTTTTTGTTGCAGTTTCTTTTGTGGATCTTCTTTCTTCATCAACATCCTTCTGGTGATAGCTCGTTCAGATGACTGAGTTGTCTTCGAAGAAGTCAAAAGCGATGAAGTACAAATATCAAGGTATTTTTCCAATCACCTCAGTTACTTCTAATGTCGATGACATTAGGGATACAAAGATTGGCCATGTGGACATGGTTGAATTTGTGGAAAGAACCAAGTCAAACAATCCCAGCTCTGCAATGAAGAAGATAATTGACAGTAACATTCATTTGGTGTCTTCTTTCCTGGTGGCAGCCCACAACACAAAGTTTGTGTTGCAAGTATGGGCCTAATTGGTGTTGTCATTGATGTCAACGTACTCCTGTTGCATTAATGATAAGGATTGGATGAGCTATGTGCTGAGGATATTGAGAAGATTAGTCTCAATCAGAAATAGAGAAGAACAGGGAAGACAGTAAGGTAAAAGTCCAAGATAGGAAAGGGTTTGTAGATATGTGTCTTGAGGTGGTCCAATAGAGATTTTAGAGGTCCACATGAAGATATGAAGGAGTTGTGACTGTTCAAGTAAAATTGGTTCCGACAGGTGTTCAGGGGTGACAGAGTATGACAAATAGGTCCGGTGAGATCCAGAATTACATTATAATGTTCTGCAGATTTGAGGGAGTGCTGAGGAAGTCTTTGTGGAGTGTCAACTATATTGCTTCATGATTTAAAGGTTCGCAAGCATCTATTCTTTTGTGACAGTGATGACAAACTATGTTCTTGAGGTTTCGGATGAAGGAGAGAAGGATTTGAGTAAGCAGATGAAGTGTGGATGTTCTTGGTGATTCAGGAGAGCTTGTGGTGGTCTTTGGATCATGTCCAGTTCATGTTGGTGGTCCACATTGAAGTTGGAGTTCGCTTTTGAAGAACAACTTCCGGATGATGGTGTTCTTCCTAAAACAGGTCGACTGGATAAGTTATACATCTTGCAGATGTTATTGTGGATGTTTGCCGACTTAGATGATCATTCCTAAGTTGATGTCTTGTATAAATAAAGGATTGCGAAGTCATTTGTAAAGGGTGTTCTTGTGGAGATGAGTGTGTGGTAGTGAGGAGAAGAGCGAAAGGCAGAGCAGAAGTATTGGGCTTAAATGGAACTGATTCAAGCATGGTAAAGATGCAAATTTCTAGTTCGAGTAGGTGATACTTATTTCTTTGTAGACAGTGTGTCTCTTGTAGGCAGTGAGCCTCTTGTGAGCAGTGTGCTCGGGCAGTGAGCCCTAATTGGCATGTGCCATTTTGTTCTTTCTATTCTTCTAACAGAGAATACATTCTTGGGTTAATCACCCCATGGTTTTTCCCTTAACTGGGTTTTCCACGTCAAAATCTTGGTGTCTTATGTGTTGATGAGTTTCTGGTTCTGATTTGAATGCATTGTGTTTCATGTTTAATATACTGCTAATCACTAAGAGGATTTAAGTGTGTAAATTTGAGAAAGTTTTGCACAACTGATTCACCCCCCCTCTCAGTTGTGTGCCCTAAGTCTAACAATTGGTATCAGAGCTAAGTTCCTCTAAAAGGAGCTTAACCGCTTGAGGAGATCCAGGATGTCGTCTTACAAGAAGGATAGTCTGAATTTTGATGGAACCAACTTTTCTCTTTGGAAAGGTCGCATGAAATGTCAATTGCAGTGTATGGGAATGGCGTACTAGTCCATGGTTACAAAATAGTATGTACCTCCACAGGGTGGTCCGACAACCCTAAATGAAATCACAGATGCTGAAAATAATCTGCAGACCAAAGAGGCTCTTCTAAGCGCATTATCTGACTTAGAGCTCTCAAATGTTATTGACCTACCAACTACCTTTGAGATTTGGAATAAACTAGAACTTTTGCATGAAGGAGACCAATATGTTAAATGTGCAAGGTTACAGAGTCTAAAAGGGAAATTTGAAAAACTGAAGATGAGAGATGATGAAAATATTACTACTTTTATGCCAAGAGTGAATGAGCTGGTTTGTGGAATTAGAAATGTTGGTGAAGTCTTGGATGAAAATGAGATTGTTGGTAAAATTCTCAGATCCCTTCCTGCTTCTTACAAAATCAAGGTTGTTGCCATTGAAGACTTCAGAGCCCATACAACTGTCACAAGAGATCAATTGGTTGGGAAATTAGTTGCATTTGAAATGACAGAATTTGGAGATGACCCCCCCAAGACTGAATCTGCATTTCAAGCCAGTGCCTCTATTAAAGGTAAACAAAGGTTTGATTCGGGAGAGAATTCTTCAAAGAAATTGTCATGGTATGAAAAAGCAAGAAAAGATCTGGAAGAAGAAGAAGTAGAAACTGCTCAACTTGAAGCCCTTATTGCAAAGAGGCTGCCAAGAGGATCCGGTAAGTATGAAGGAAAATTACCTTTTAAGTGTTTTAACTGCAATAAGATTGGTCATTTTGCCTCAAGGTGTCCGGAAAGATTTTCAAGGCAAAATCCTAACAAGCCAAGGTTCCAAAAGAACTGTTACTATGTACATGAAGATGATGATAATGAAAGAGTAACAGATGATGAATCAAAGATAGGAAACAAATCTGGAAATGAATGGGTGTTCATTTCCATCAAGGAAGAAGATCCAATATCCTCTGTATCTGTCAATCTTAAGACTATGGAAAGAGCTCTGGCTGCCCAAATTGAAGAGAGGGATGATTGGGTCATTGACAGTGGATGCTCTCACCATATGACAGGTGACAAAAATAAGTTTGTAGATTTGGAAAGGTATGAAGGAGGAGTGGTAAAGTTTGGTGACAATTCTGCTGGTAGAATCAGAGGAAGATGAACTATTTCTTTTGATGGAAGAAACAAAACTGGTAATGTACTGAATGTTGAAGGTTTGAAGCACAATCTTCTCAGTGTTGGACAGTTGGTGGATAAAGGCTATGATATCCGATTCAAGGATGGAAAATGCAAAATCTTTGAAAGTTCCAGAACAGAGATTGCATCCGGTACTCAAACTAAAGGTAATATATTCCACTTGGTTGGTACTAGTAAAAGCTGCTTATTTGTTCAAGTTGATCAGAGTTGGTTATGGCATAGAAGGATGTGTCATGTGAATTTTGATAATATCATCAAGATAAGCAATACTCAGGCTGTAAGAGATCTTCCAAAATTGGTGAAACCTACTAACAACTTGTGCAAGGAATGTCAGTTGGGTAAGCTGAGCAGAGTCACATTCAAAATCAAGGAATTGTCTTCTACTAGATTATTGGACTTAGTTCACACTGATCTTTACGGTCTGGCAAAAACCAGGAGTATTCAAGGTGATAGATACTTCATGCTGCTAATTGATGACTATTCCTGGATGATGTGGGTAACCTTTCTAAAGGAGAAATCAGAAGCTCTTGAGAAATTTAAAATATTCAAGGCTATGGTAGAGAATGAAATAGGATTCAAGTTGAAATGTCTGAGGTCTGATAGAGGTGGAGAATTCACATCCGGTGAGTTTATAGAGTTCTGTGAGAAACATGGAATTAAGAGACAGTTGTTTGCTCCGAGGACTCCACAGCAGAATGGAATAGTGGAGAGAAAGAACAAGACCATCCAAGAAGCATCTAGGACCATGATGATGGAAGCAAATGTTCCTCAGATCTATTGGAGAGAAGCTATCAGCACTGCAGTCTATACTCTCAATCGAGTTCAAATCAGAAGCAATACTAGTAAGACCCCTTATGAACTCTGGTTTGGCATTACTCCTACTGTAAGATATTTTAGAGTCTTTGGTAGCAAATGTTACATCAAAAGAGATGAAGATCTAGGCAAGTTTGATGCTAGAAGTGATGAAGGAATATTCTTGGGTTACTCTACTCAAAGCAAAGCATATCGGTGTTATAACAAGAGACTAAGAAAGATGATAGAAAGTACAAATGTGAAGGTTGATGAGGGAATAGAGAAACCCTCAAGGTTTTATGAATATGATGAAGATGATCAAAATGGTGTTCTGGTTCAAGGAGTTCAATCCTCTTTTGAAAGTTAGATTCAGACTGATCCGGTAAATCAGGAAGAAGAGATAGATCTTAATGAGCCTGATCAAGAAGCAGAAGTGCAAGAAACTCCCAAAGTTCCAAGGTATGTAAGACTGAACCACTCTGAAGATCAGATCATAGGTGACAAAAGCAAAGGTGTGCAAACTAGAAGGAAAATTGCTCAAAATTCAGATGAATATTGTTTGATTTCAAAGATTGAACCTAAGACAATAAATGAAGCTTGCAATGATGAAAACTGGACCAAAGCAATGGAGGAAGAGTTGATGCAAATTGAGAAAAATCACACTTGGGATCTTGTTCCCAGACCGAGAAACAAAAATGTGATTGGAACCAAATGGGTCTTCCGGAACAAACTAAATGAAGTTGGTGAAGTAATCAGAAATAAAGCCAGATTGGTCTGCAAGGGCTACTCTCAAATAGAAGGAATTGATTTTGAAGAAACTTTTGCTCCGGTGGCAAGAATTGAAGTAGTTAAATTATTTCTTGCATTTGCTGCCTTCAAGGATTTCAAGGTGTATCAGATGGATGTCAAGTCTACTTTCTTGAATGGTGACTTAGAAGAAGAAGTGTACATTGAGCAACCGGATGGATTTCAATTATCTGAGCATGGTGATATGGTCTGCAAGTTGAAGAAGGCACTATATGGACTAAAGCAAGCCCCAAGAGCCTGGTATGAAAGATTGGACAAACATCGTTTGAAGATTGGTTCCAACAAAGGTACTGCTGATAGTAACTTATATTTCAAAATTGATCATGAAAACATCTTGATTGTTGAAATATTTGTTGATGATATCATCTTTGGAGGAAGAGACAGTATGTGTAAAACTTTTGCAAATCAAATGAAAAGTGAGTTTGAGATGTCAATGCTTGGTGAAATGAATTTCTTCTTGGGTCTGTAAATTACTCAAACAAAGAAAGGAATCTTTATTTCTCAGACCAAATATATGAAAGAATTGTTGAAGAAATTTGGAATGGAAGATTCAAAGCCAATGAATACTCCCATGGCAACCAGATGTAAGTTGAGCAAAGATGATGACTCTCCTAAGGCAGACCAGACAAAGTACAAATCAATCATTGGAGGATTGTTGTATCTCACTCAAACTAGACCAGATATAATGCAAGTTGTTGGTCTTGTTGCGAGATTCCAGGCTGATCCTAGAGAATCTCAAGTCATGGCAATCAAAAGGATTTTTAGGTATCTAAAAAGAATAGTTGAATATGGTTTGTGGTATCCTAGAGATCATGATTTCTCTCTTCATGCATATACAGATGTAGATTGGGTAGGAGATGTGGATGACCAGAAGAGTACCAGTGGTGGAGCATTCTTTTTGGGAAAGAGATTGGTTTCTTGGCTAAGCAAGAAACAAGAGGCAATATCTCTGTCTACAACTGAAGTAGAATATATTGCAACAGTCGGTAGTTGCACTCAAGTTTTGTGGATGAAGCAAATGCTAAGAGATATCAAAGTAGAGTATGAGGAACCTATCACAATCTTCTGTGATAATTCAAGTACAATAAATATATCTAAGAATCCGGTGTTGCATTCAAAGACTAAGCATATATCAATCAAGTTTCACTTTTTGAGAGAGCAAGTGAACAAGAATGAAGTCAGATTAGAGTTTGTGCCTTCTAAGGATCAGATTGCAAACATATTTACTAAACCTCTACCTAAGGATTCTTTTGAGTATCTCCGGGAGAAGCTAGGGGTCATTACCCCTCCGATGATGAATTAAGGTGCACTGAGGTGCATCAGTCCGGTGGTTATCACAGTCATATTTTGTGATCCAGGTTGATGATGGGGAGCTACTACTCAGGGGGAGCAACAGGGATGATTCTGAAGCGTTAGAATTGCAAGTATGTGCCCTTTGCCATTGATGTCAAAGGGGGAGAGAAGACATGTGAAAAACAAATGGTTGTTGTTCAAAGGGGGAGCAGTTTAGGGAGAGAAGACATGTGAATGGTTGTTACTGATAGGGGGAGTTGTGATAGTGAGGAGAAGTTCTTGACCTAATGGTTAAAATAGTTTTTCACATCATATGTTGCCATCAATGACAAAGGGGGAGATTGTTGCAAGTATGGGCCTAACCGGTGTTGTCATTGATGTCAACATACTCCTGTTGCATTAATGATAAGGATTGGATGAGCTATGTGCTGAGGATATTGAGAAGATTAGTCTCAATCAGAAACAGAAAAGAACAGGGAAGACAGTAAGGTAAAAGTCCAAGATAAGATGAGGATCAAAGGATGCGGTTTAAAGGGTTTGTAGATATGTGTCTTGAGGTGGTCCAGTAGCGATTTTAGAGGTCCGCATGAAGATATGAAGAAGTTATGATTGTTCAAGTAAAACTGGTTCCGGCAGGTGTTCAAGGGTGACAGAGTATGACAGATAGGTCCGGTGAGATCTGGAATTACATTATAATGTTCTACAGATTTGAGCGAGTGCTGAGGAAGTCTTTGTGGAGTGTCAACTATATTGGTTCATGGTTTGAAGGTCCGCAAGCATCTATTCTTTTGTGGCAATGATAACAGACTATGTTCTTGAGGTTTCGGATGAAGGAGAGAAGGATTTGAGTAAGCAGATGAAGTATGGATGTTCTTGGTGATTCAGGAGAGATTATGGTGGTCTTTGGATCATGTCCAATTCATGTTGGTGGTCCGCATTGAATTTGGAGTTCGCTTTTGAAGAACAACTTCCGGATGATGGCGTTCTTCCTAAAACAGGCTGACCGGATGAGTTATACATCTTGCGGATGTTATTGTGGATGTTTGCCAACTAGATGATCATTCCTAAGTTGATGTCTTGTATAAATAAAGGATTACGAAGTCATTTGTAAAGGGTGTTCTTGTGGAGATGAGTGTGTGGTAGCGAGGAGAAGAGCGAAAGGCAGAGCAGAAGTATTGGGCTTAAATGGAATTGATTCAAGCATGGTAAAGATGCAAATTTCCAATTCAAGTAGGTGATACTTATTTCTTTGTAGATAGTGTGTCTCTTGTAGGCAGTGAACCTCTTGTGAGCAGTGTGCTCAGGCAGTGAGCCCTAATTGGCATGTGCCATTTTGTTCTTTCTATTCTTCTAACAGAGAATACATTCTTGGGTTAATCACCCCGTGGTTTTTCCCTTAACCAGGTTTTCCACGTCAAAATCTTGGTGTCTTATGTGTTGATGAGTTTCTGCTTCTGATTTGAATGCATTATGTTTCATGTTTAATATACTGCTAATCACTAAGAGGATTTGAGTGTGTAAATTAGAGAAAGTTTTACACAACTAATTCACCCCCTTCTCAGTTGTGTGCCCTAAGTCTAACAGTTTGTTCTTCAGTGTGCTCAGTTTTATAACAAAGGTACTAGGGCTATGATGGACGCAAGTGGCAATGTGATAATTAGACTAGATCCTGAATTCATTGACAAGGTGTTTATGTGCCCTCCTGCTACATAAGTGATAAAGCTTGATTTTGCTGAAGCACAAAAAGGGTATGACAAAAATCCTGAGAAGGCAAAGAAGGTAATCAATACTAAATGGCTCAAAGCTCCACTGTCAAACTTGTTTAGGTGGCCACGGATTTTTCCTAGAAGTGACTTTATAGAAGAAGTTGGTGATTTGATAACTCTTCTCAGTAGGATAAGAGGATTGGCTTCTTCCTCACTGTTTCATGAATCGATGTATCCTTTCATCAAGGTAATACTCCAAGGCAAACAAGCCATCTTCTGGGGTGAACAAATCAGCAATGCTCTGCACGAGCAATTGACAAAGGTATCTACTACTTTCAAATTCTACATGACTTCTTACCTAGTGTATATAGCAGCCTCTATGATAATCTTTCCAGGTCTAACATCAGAAGGAGATAGGAGGATAATCCCTGTGTATCAGTACTACTCTCAATTAACATTGAAGGGTTCTATTCATCATTTCAGGAGAGTAAATGATGCTTTCTTTGCAGTATTCTTGTGTCTTTTTGACCCTCAACTAGAACAAAGAATAGTATCTGATGAGGCTTGGACAGTGGTAAAGGATTTTGGATGCATGTTCTTACAGTTTCCTTCTTTCTCATATCTGAGGGTTGGCTTTTTCCAAGGTCATCCCTATATGTTGCCAAGGTTCCCCTCAAACAAACTGGTCTTAATGGAATTACGTAGACAAATGATCGTCATGCATAATAAACAAATGAAGCTCAAGAAGCCCAGTTTCAGGTTTCCAGTTGAAATTGGCAGGTATTCAGTATTAACTGTTGCAAAGGCTAGGGCCATGGAAACTGAGATGCAGCTTGTAACCATGAAGCAATTCAAGAGAAGACCAAAGTTTGACTACAGGGGTATGAAAGACAAAATCAAGAGAAAAACCCAGTTCCATGAACCTATGGTTGAAGATGTCTGGGTAGATTTGAGAACAGAAGAAGATGTCAGGAAGTTGGACTATAGCAGGTTATCTCTTGAGCAAATTGAATATCTAGGACTTGCTGATATTCCTGAGGATCTAGTGGATGATGGAGAATTGATCGATGACAGATATAACACTGAACAGGTTGCTGGCTCTCCCCTCCCTCCAATCCAATGGTCTCAAAAAGAATTGACCTCTCTGAGGAAAAGATTTGAGCCTATATTGGCTAACACCAATAAGTGGCTAGAGGATAAGGGAATTGCTTTGAAATAATTCCTTACAGGATCAGAGATTGAGATCCAAGAGCAAACAGGTAAAAAGGTGGAGAATAGGACGAAGAATAAGAGTGGCGTTCTCTCTTCTTCTAAAACACATAAGCCTAGAATCAAGTTTGTGACGAAGAAATCAAAGACTGTGGAGAAAGAGTCTGAAATAGAAGATATGGAAGTTGAGAAACAGAACACTGAGAAGCCAGCCACTGAGGAAATGGAGGTTGAAGAGAGACCTATAGATCAACAAGAAGAGGAAGTTTTGACTCCACAGGAGAATGTACAACAAGAAATGGGAGTCTCTTCTCCCTTGCCTAACACACCTGTTGCAGTTCCTTTGTCTATTTCCCCTATTGATATTCCCTCTTCTGAATCTCCCTCCCCTTCCAAAATAATTTTTGACAATCCTCAAAACACTTTTGAAGATGTTCTCCGTTCCTCAAGGTCTATTCCTAGTTTGTCTTCCTCATCTTTTGATATTGGGGATGCTTCTATTTTTGATCACTTTGTAATGAATATTGAATAGGTATCTAATGTAAATGTAACAGGTGTAGTTTTTACTAACACTCCACCCATTGTTTCCACTACCAGTGCAAGTGTAGTTTCGGTGACACCAACAATGGGGACAGACCCTAATGTGAGTACTTTTGTGCTTCCACCATGGTTGTCAGCTTATACCCCAAAAAGGAAGAAACAAGCCATCTCTCCAGATGACTTTGATTTTAGTAAGTTGGTGCCTGTAAAATCCAAGACCCCAAAGAAGCCAAAAATTCTTTCAAGAATGCTTGCAGATAAAGGACACAAATTTCTAGAGATTGCAAGACCTCCACGGGATGCAACCATGGAAAATTTTGATATGAGTGACTACTCTATCTCTAGAGTTGAATTAGGCAAAATAACTCATGAAAGTGTGAAGAATGATATGCAGTCAGCAATGCACATCCTGATTCAGAAGTTTGACATGGAGAAAGAAATGAAAGATCACTACAAAGCAATGGTTGAATAGTTGTCTGCAGTAGTGAGGAAAATCACTTTGAATTCAAAAGCAGTAACCCCCGAGGTCGTTTCTATAGAAGACCCTATTATCCAGAAAGCAAAAAAGACTCACCTCAAGGGAAGAGTACTTGAAGAATATCTGGAAAGGATGCGCACCCAAGGAATCTCTCTGCTTACAGAGCTATCTGAGAAGACAGATAAAATGGAAAAAATAAGAGTAGAACTTGATGATCTCATTGATGTTATTTCTCAAGATATTGAGCGCATAGAAAAGAATCATGATAAATGGGTGGAGATGAGAAAACTAAAAATAAGCACTCTAATATCAATTGGTGCCATTCCTAATAGGGATTCTTATATAGAGACCAAAGAGGCATTGACATATAGGAGCCGTGTGCTGAAAGATTTGATTAATGACCTAGAAGCTGCAAGGAAACTCAGTGAACAGAGTGATGTTAGTCTTTTGCATAAATTGGAGGAACTACCTTGCAAGCTTGTGTCAAAAGATAACCAATTTCTCTCTGCAGAAGAAATGGTTCAGGAATTCGAAGATATGTTCTAGAAAGAGTTTGAGGATAAAACATTTTCAATGGCCTCCATGGACAATATTCTTGACAATCAGTTAACTTTGGATAATCTGAAAACCAAGTTAACTAGTCATACAAAATTACTCACCACAGTCAGAGATGCCATAGAGCCAAGATGATTTTCAGGAACATGGTTAGTCCAAACAATATTGGGATGCAAGCAGCTTTCACTATGTATGATGGTCATATGAAGAAAGACGTCAATACAAGTTGAAGCAGTTTTTCCCTTAGTTTATTTTCTATTTTCAAATGTACTTTTGAAACAATTTTGGACATATTTACATGTAAAAACATAGGAAGTACCAAATCAAAAAGGACTCCTTTGTTGAATAAGTCAAAGTAGTTGTAAATTTCCTATTTTTGCTCCAGACTCCTCCCTATAAATAAAGAGGGCCCCTATTGTATTTTTATCTTTTAGTTATTGAAGCGAAACTTTGCCAAATTGAAGAGAATTTTGAGACTTTGTGTTCAAATTGTAAATCAGATTTTATCAAGTGAATAAGAAAGCAAGTGATCGTTCAAACTTTGTGTTGAAATAACTTGTGGCGTATTGGAAATTGTTCTTATGTCCTTTTCCTAATACCATCTTATCTGTTTGATCAAATGGTAGTGTGAGTGAGAATAATCTGGGAGATGTTCTAAAGTTGATTGCGGAGACTTTGTGCTACAACAATTATCTTTAGTTTGTGATTTTATGTTTTGAAGTGAAAGATATTGGAAAGGCTTTGAACTACTATTATCTTTTGTGATCATATATTTTGTCGTAGTTTTCGGTGAAGACTTTGGGCTGCACCTTATTCTACTTAGTTTTATGTTGTAAATCAGCAAAAGAAGCAACGATAGACTTTGTGCTCTCGTGGGTTTCTTGGTTATTCAATTTGTATCAAGAAAGTGCTCTTTCATTTTGTAAACGTCATTTTTGAAAAAAGAGAAATAGATGATATGGTCTCACCCCTGAATTAGTATTTAGTTTAAAGTAGTTTGTGATAGTTGATAGGGAACCTCCACTTGTTGAGAGGAGAGATTTATCTCATTACACTGTGGTCAATATAACCATTTTGCCTTCAGTTAGTTGAAGACAAAATATTCAACCAACAGGGTATTTTGAGCCCAAAATGGCCTTCTCTCAAACTCTGCTCGCCCTTGTCTCACAGGCTACCAAGCTTTCAAAAATCCTTTGTTTAAACAATGCAACCGCCCAGATTTGGGTCCTACATCTTTTTTCTGGAGCCCTAATGGAATGACATTGGCCCCTGTTAGGGTAAAGGGAGTCCTTCTCTCAGTAAAAGTTGGATGGACTTGTAGATTCGCCCTGTGCACCTGAAAACCCTTCTATCACCAGAAGATCGACATCCCGCCAGTCTAGATTAGACTTATTCACTTTTATGCTTATTATTGTATACATGGACATTCTACAAATAAATTCATCAAACTCAAACATCGAGTTGAATATCTTATAGGTAAAGAGATGATACAAGATGATGACAATATTAGTTTTGTTGATCATAGCACACCATATGTTTAGGTTACACGTGAGACAAATAAGGAAATATGTAACATAATATCTAAGTCAGTTCTTTTAGGCCATACATCACACTTGGCATCTTTACATCACACTTTTGTTCATGAAGGTGTACTTCATGATGACATGAATAGTCCCATGGGGGCATTGATTTTAGTGATAGATTTTCATAGCATATTTAGACACACCACATGGAGATGACTTCATTAGTTATCTCTCCTCACCTACCTTTCTTACTAGTTCCCACATTTTATGTTTTTCTTTTCCTTATTTGGTTTTCTATTTATGTTATGTTGTTTCCATGTTCCTATTTAACATGTGGATGATTGACACCTTTCATGGTGCATTTTGACACAAGTGGTTTTTATTATGTGTGGTGTTCTTCATTTCATATATTCCTCATGTTTTGGTTTTTTTTATGTCTTATATGTTGTGATCCTATTTTCCTATTGTTCCATCTACCTTGTGTTTCCTATATACTTTGACCTTTTATTTATGCCATGTTTGTTGTGCATTTCATATTCTCATTTCACCTTCTATATTAATGTAGATACTCAAAATCATCCACTCATCGTCTCATCACTATTCATCCATAATCAAGACATCACTTAACCATTTATTCTATAATTAATTGGATAAATTCCCATTTAGACACTTAATTATCCATTTTTTATCCCAACATTAATTAATTAATATTTTATTATTTAATTAAAAAATTACTATTCATCTACATACCTATTTCATTTATCATCATTTCTAGATAGTCCACCTTAGATAAATAAATCCAATTATTTATTTATCTAAGTCCCTCATCCTCATTCCAAAAATTAAATAAATATTCCTATTTATTTAATTCTCTATTTTGTCCACTTTTCATTAAGTTAGTTAAAACCAATTAATCAACTTAATCCCTCACTTACACATTCCAAATCAATGTTTAATCCATTCAAACCCCTCACATTCCTCAAAATGTACAAAGGCATGTGTCCTCTTACAATGGTATGGGCAAGTACCTTACACATCCCTCTAAAAGGTCCTTTTGGTCCTCTTTCAATCCTCACCATCCCCTTCTTCCAAGATCATCCTCCACCATTGATCTCTCCTCAGTCTAAGGACTCCACTTGTGCACCAATTAAATAATTGCACTTGGAGGCCTCTCATCAACCCAAGCTTCCCAACCAATGTAAGCAATGATATTTCAAATCAATCCTAGCCATCCAATCCCCCATCAAAAAATCTATAAATTCAACTTAACCCAAGCCATTTTCATAAGATTCCATGCAATGCAAAGTTATGCTGCTAGTTTGAGTAGTCACACATCTACGAAGCAAATTTTGCATGTGTCATTAAATCTTTTAACTTCATTCATGTTATGCATTCCTTATTTTCTCAATAGAAGATTCCATTTAGATGTGAGTGAAATAGGCTAATTTAGTTTAGTTTGTTTCATTGGTGTTTACGTTTTCATGTTTACTCAATACAATGTAGTGTAACGCATCATTCCACCCCATCCATTTGCATACCCCATCCTTCCCCACCCTCATTGCTTCACACCCTCGTCTATCCTACAATTGACCCTCTCCTATTCCTCCCAATTTATTGTAGTAAAACTCCACTCTCAAATTTCTAATCCAGCTATCTTCATCCATTTGGAGAGCACACCCATGTTCTTCAAACCTACTTACCCTTTTGAGGGGGCATCATTCCTCTTCATCACTCCTACTTCGAGTGGCTAGGACATCATCATCTCTAGTCCAATCATATTCTTCTTAATCAAAATCTTCTCCTTATCTAACCAAGTGGTACATTTTATTTTCTTTGAAATGATGTTGCTTCACAACACCATCTCAAAGAGGAGCAAAATGTAGACACCTAAAATCATTTTCTCGTCATCTCATCATTATTCATCCATAATCAAGACCACACTTAACCATTTCTTCTATAGTTAATTGGATAAATTTCTATTTAGACAATTAATTATCTATTTTCATCCAACATTAATTAAATAATATTTTATTATTTAATCAATAAAATCACTATTCATACACTATTCACCACTATTGATATGCACCTCTTCCTTGTGTAAATCATTAATTAATCATTTATCATTATTTATCTATAGTCCACCTTAGATAAATAAATCCAATTATTTATTTATCTAAGTCCCTCATCCTCATTCCAAAAATTAAATAAATATTCCTATTTATTTAATTCCCTATTGTGCCCACTCTTCATCAAGTTGGTTAAAACCAATTAATTAACTTAATCACTCACTTGCACATTCCAAATCAATGTTTGATCCATTCAAACCCCTCACATTCCTCAAAATGTACAAAGGAATGGGTCCTCTTACAAGGGTATGGGCAAGTACCTTGTACATCCCTCTAAAAGGTCCTTTTGGTCCTCTTCCAATCTTCGCAATCCCCTTCTTTCAAGATCATCCTCCACCATTGATCTCTCCTCAATCCAAGGACTCCATTTGTGCACCAATTAAATCATGCTAATTGGAGGCCTCTCATCAACCCAATCCTCTCAACCAGTGTGAGCCATTGATCTTCCAAATCAATTCTAGCCATCCAATCCCCCATAAAAAAATCTATAAATTCAACTCAACCCAAGCTATTTTCATAAGACTCCATGCAATGTAAAGTTAGGTTGCTAGTTTGAGGAACAATCACACATCCAACATCAATGAGAACATCCACAAAGTAAGGTTTGCATGTGTTGTTAAGTCTTTTAACTTCATTTTTGTTATACTTTCCTTATTTTCTCAATCAAAGGTTGCATTTAGATGTGAATGAAATAGTATAATTTTGTTTAGTTTGTTTCCTTTATGTTCACATTTTCATATGCAATACCTTAATACAAAATAGTTTATATGATGATCCAATACATTTTGATAATGGTGAAGACTTAACTAGCAAAGATCTATCATGTGCTACACCTCTGATCATGACCATGGATGACATTAGTATATCCTTTGATAATAAATATCTTACATTTCATGATAGTCCTATGTCCATAGCTTCACATTCCCTAAATGAATTACTTTCTTATATACATGATGATGAGGATAGTGATGATTTGTTTTACATCTCATGTTGAAGCCATGGATGCTTGTGATAGTCTTTCATATTCTATTACCCTACATGATGATAGCCTATTAATCGATGATAATTTATTAGCTTCATGTCCTACTTCATTGTGTTATCACACCTTGCATGGTGATATTATGAGCCATAGAGAAGAACTTTTAGGTGATGATTATGATGCCTCTATAGATGTCTCTTTATATGCGAATTCGTTCTTACTTTCTAATTATGAACAATTATATGATGACATCTTATCAATTAGTGAGTTTAGATTATACTTGAGTGGTAGAGATTTGCAATGGTTTGATACATCTTATTTGGTTTACAATTCTTTCATGAATTTTGCTTGCGCTTTCATTACCTATTTCTATAGACCTATTTCACATGAGGATAATATGGTTTTACATTATTTATCTTTTGATCCTAATGCCTCTATCAACATGACTCAAAACTTCATGCTCTACACTTTTTTCACGGATTTGGCTCATGCTTTCATTACCTATTTCTCTACACCTAGTTCACATGAGGATAGTATGCTTTCACATGATTTATTTGTTGATCCTAATGTACCATTTGTTATATTTACTTTACACTTCTTTCACAAATTTGGCCCATGCTTTCATTACTTATTTCTATAAACTTAGTTCACATGAGGATAGTATGATTTCATGTGATTTATCTTTTGATCCTAATGTACCCTCTATCAACATGACTCAAAACCTCGTGCTTTACACTCCTTTCATGAATTTGGCTCATAATATCATTTCTTATTTCTCTAAACCTAGTTCACATGAGGATAGTATTCTTTCACATAATTTATATTTTGATCCTAATGCATCCTTTATCTTATTTGCTCTACACTTCTTTCACTAATTTGGCTCATGGTTTCATTAACTATTTTTATAGACCTAGTTCACATGAGGATAGTTTCATTCACATGATCTATCTTTTGATCTTGATGCAACCTGCATCAACATGGTTCAAAACCTCTCCTATATCTTACTTTCATCCAACCCTTGATTCACATGATTATAATCTTGTGGGACATACTCATCAAAGATTACGAAGATTCCAAGACGTTAATTTACCACTAGTTTTATCATATAATTCAATTAATCTACCTCTTGCATCTCAACTCACATATAAAATAAATGATTTTGATCTCATTCAACAATTACAAAACACTCGAGCCAAAATATCTCTATGGGACTTGGTGTGTACATCGCATTTTTATAGGGATAGAGAAAATCCAAGTTGGGTCTAGCACAACTCCGTTGTTAGTAACATATTTTCTCAAGTCTATTAGCCACAAGGAACATAGAGCTATATCATTTGATGAATATGAGGTTCCACTTGAGAAGGTTCTCAAAGAAGACATTTACATAACATAGTGAAATAGGGCGAGCTATTTACTGACTGATCTTTACTTGATAATGGATCTAGTCTAAACATATGCACTAAGGAATATTTAAAATAATTATAAGTCAACATGCTAAAGATACAACCATTAGACCTTACTAATAGAGGATTTGATAATATGCCTAGATCTTGCATGGGTACTATCATTCTTCTAATTCAAGCAAGACCATGCAAACTAGACAAATTATTTCATGTGATGCCCAAAAATTTAACTTACAATATCCTTCTTAGGCATCGTTGATTACATGCCATTAAGATTGTTCTCTCTTAATTAATGCATAAATTTCTAGTAGAAAGGGATGCTCTATCTTATAATCGATATATAACCATACAACAAATGCAAACTAATGGATGCCTCTAATAACTACATTACAAAACTACCATCTAGACCACAAATATAGTGCTTTATAGGGTGATGATTGGGGTCCACTTGATTTGCACCTCGTGGTGTTGGTGAATATCACATTAATCCTAAATATTATGGTATTCCATCTCTTTATATGGATCCATCTATTTATGACAAAACACTTGAGGTATTTAATGATGCAAAGTAGGCATGGATGTGTGAAAGTGATACATCTACAAATGAATCAATGCCTCCTCCTAAACCATCGTTTAAACAAATTTATGGTCCTAGATACAAAGCCATGCATAAACTATGGTATAGAAATCTATAGGACTAGGCAAAAATGAGAAAGATCAATGTAGATTTGTTGAGCCATAAGAAGCTAGATGACACCATGGATTTAGATATCAACCCAACTAATGACATGATGGTTAGAAAGAAAAAAAAAGGAAAGGAACGTCAATTTAAACCTTTTTCTAACCCTAATGAGGCTTCTTGTTCATTTATTGCATGTGATCTTGATTATGGAATTCCTTTTGATCCATTGATTAATGCATCCTTTTAGGATTTGATTACATTATTATGGTTCATTGATTATCAAAGATGAAATGTGTCTCCATTTACTTATGATACATTATTCATACACACATCATATACATGAACCTCTAATAAAAAAAAACATATCACATAAATAGAATCTAAACCATAGCATCCATCACCTCGTCACACAACAGAAATACATGTAATATATCAAAGGTTCAACCATAATAAATAGTCTCATAAAATGTATCATTACATAAACAAAAAGAGTTCAACATATCAGTCCAAACATATAAACTGAACCAACATAATAATGACACCTATCCCTTAAGGGGAGTGTCTTAGATGACCCCTACTGTACCCCATTGCATCGACTATCATGATTCATGATAGTATGGGTCCTTGAACAAGATAGATCAATCATGATCTATCATCCCATGTAGTCATCCAATCTCCTCATAAAGATGGCTTATCTCCACCTATTTCTCTTGGATAGTGGATTGAGGACTTTATAAGTTCTCCCATAATATAAAATGGGTGAACAACACATTACCAAGGGATGCATGCATGGCCCTTTATACATCCCACTATGTTAGCTCCCTCTTAATCCTATCTCACTCTATCCATATTATGTCTAGATCTAATCATAATCTCATTTACTCTAGGAAATCCTCCTCCTTTTGGATGTGTGTAATATCTCTATTGTCCTCCATTGAATTCCTCTCTCAAGTAAGTGAGATGCACTTTGTCATTGTCACTGTATAGGCCAAGAATCTTGGATCACGAGATCTAAGAGTGGACCAAAGCATCTAGAATGTGCATGTTCATGAACAATCTATTTTGTTGGTATAGCTAGGATGTTATGGGTAAGATGCTCAATTCTCAACAAAATTAGCGATACCTCCTTTGTAACGCTCAATGTATAATTGTCATCACACATATGAATATAAATTGAAACTAAGATAGAAAAAACTTAAGATCAAAATTGAGCAAAATTACATCGTACCTATATCCTTGACTTACCACTCTACTAGTTAAGACCTGTTGAAGAGGGATGATATGGAGATCACACTAGGTATTAATTCCTCTTATGGTGGGTTTCTCCTCATGAGCATCAAAGGCATAAAATGATGGAAGACTCTCCATGTCCCACCATTTAGATAAATCAGGAGATATCCACATTCATCACTTATTGCTAGCTAAACATAGGGATCCGTCCCATTGTTATGTGTTGCCCCATGATCTGTCAACAACAGACTATCCCTCTCTTCTCTCCTAAAGGGAGACCATTGATGATGCCTATACAAAATGGGGATGGGGGAATGATTTGTTGAAGTACAAACCAATGCAAAACACACTAAAACTAAATCAACCCCATGAAACCACTATACCTAATGTGACCAAGTTGAAATATGTCATCATCCATGGATAATTACCCTTAGGGCCTCCCTAGAGTATCAAATAGAATCAATCAAAAAAACTCTATTATCAAGCCCTTGGGATGTGATCCCCCTTCCATCTACTAATATTGTCGGTATTCCAATGGGATACCAACATTGTTCTTGTTGATACTATTGTTAATGGAAGACTTGGAGGGTGTGGAACACATTTGTGCTCATAGGTCCAAGTTTAAAGTAAGGAGGCTACCCTAAGAGTGGTGTTGATCTCATTAATATATATATGGAGTCCATCATATAATTGAGCCAACATACACTAGCCCCAAGTAAATAATCTTTGGTGATCCTTTACCTCTTAAAAAAATTGTACAAGCCCATACAAAATAGCTAAACCTTTTCCATATAATAAGATGAAGATTCCAACAATAAGGAACAAACAGTTGCATCCCTACAATGCATAACCAAGCATAGTCTCACTATAGGGCACACCATCTTACTAATACCCCAGGAACCTTATGCACCATTGATACAAATCTCAATCCTCCTATTAGGTTGTGTGGCATGTCTCAAATCACCTACCCCTTATTAGGAGATGTAATATATACCATACATCCTCAAGGGTAACAAGAAGCTCTCTTGTAGGTAGATGAAAAGTGGTGGTATCTAAATCCCACTTCTCCATAAGAATCGAGAGCATGCAAGTGTCATAATGTAGCATGAGCATAGTCACCATATGTCTCATCCCCACCACCTCTAAGAGAGCCCAATATGTGTCCATGGGGGAAAGGACCTCATGCTAACAACTTGTAGATTTCATGCCCTCTCATAGATCCTTAACTTTGTCTACGTACACAAACACAAAGAAAAGGGGTCATTAGACCACGCAAAAATAAAAAATCATTAAACATGACTAAAAATACATAAAAAAGCATAGAGTTACTAGTCTAGGGGTTGATTTTTCTAGTTCATTCAAACCTTAATCTAGCAACTCTCACCTAGTTCTTGAAAAATGAACCTACGTGCATTCTAGAAAAAACTAAACATTTTTCATAAAATTAAAAAATTACATTTAAAAATGGAAATTTTGGGTAAAAAAGTTAACTCACCATGTCCAAAGGCTCATCATGCTCAATACTTGTGTATGTACATGATCACCTTATGTTAGAATGCTACTCCTCTACACCATGATAATAAAACACAAGGATAATTTTGAGCTCTAAAAACTAAAGATCTCTAGGGCTGTGTGTTAAAATGAAAGTGACCTTTTACTATTTCCCCTACATATAGATAAGTAAAAATTTGCAACTCACAAACCATTCATACTACAACCTCCATTTTTAAACCAAATCAACCATATGGACAATAAAACAAATTATTTACAATGATAGATGACCTACTCACATTTCAACTTCTTTTTCACACATAATGCAAATTTATTATTGCCTTTATCTTGTGTAGGTGACATTTGTGAAATATATGATGCCTATTGAGGACCAAATTGCTCCATGATGATTGTTTATTGATCCTAACACATTTTGGGACCACATATGTGTTGATTTTTTATTGATTTCAACAATGTGTCAAGTGTGTTGAGCATTTATTACATAATCAATCACATACCTTAATAATAAAAAATAGAACCATAATTTTACACATGCCTTCACGATTATAGTTTATTTACACTTACATGCCTATCCATCAACACAATCACTTATCATTGATTATCACATGATGTTTATTGGGCCAATGAGGTCCATCTTATATCATTATTAGGGTAGTTATTCATTATTTATGATTCATGCTCATTGCATTCTTTGTGTCTCGTCGCACCATCTTGGCCATGTAGGGGCAATCATTTTGATATATGCTATTGCAATCACATTTTATGTTGTTGCACTCACTTGACCTAACCATGTTCTAAGAGCCAACTTACCACATTAGGGGGCATCGTGCATTATGCCTTCCTTATCATATTGTGTGCTTAAATGACTTAACCATGTTTTGAGAGTCACATTGGGGACACCATATCCTTCCCCACTTTATCAATTACATGTTATGCCATATATCAAGATCTTTATGACCACTAGTTTATTGTTGCCTCATCTAACCAATGTGTGCTCATGTTGTGGGATTTCACATTAGAGGTATATGTTAGCCTAGTGTCCTATGTGCTTACACAAGTTTTTTTAGACATTGTGGGCCATATCACCATTCTTCATTTGCCTATATTAGGGGCAAAGCCATACACCTTGATGGTCATCCACATCTTATGTGCTTACCATGCTTATTATTTGATATGTTTTACTTTCTTGTTACACAATACATTTATTATAGTTATTACTTTACATGATTTGCATGCTTAGCTTACACTTACATTTCATATACTATTTTTCCATCTCCTCCAATTTATTGCATATGATAGGTACAACCAATTGAAGGGGGTACATTCTATTTATAAAATTCCTATGTTGAGATTGCAAATAGTTAGAGGTGCTTAAAGAGACTCATTGTTATGACTAGACAAATCATTACCACATACCACAACATTGCATTGTTTAATATGCCATGCCATCTTATGGTTGTCATGCCAAGCAGAGCATTGCCACTTTTCATACAAACAAAATCTCTCTAACCCTACATTCTCCTCCTTTTCATGTCTGATAATAAAATTTAGTTTGTATTTGTGAATATTTTTTCTTGCATGATGCAATCACTCATGGCACGTCTTTTCAAGCTAGTTTGTGGGTTCCCATGGAGCACGCTTGTCAAAGGATGGGATTACACAAGGATTTATATGTATAATTGTGAGTGTTTACATACTTTGAGATACATGATAATTCTAGGATTCACATGCACCTCAAAGTGGGGCAAAATGTAATGGTGAAATTTACATGTATCCATGTTAATTCCCATTTAGTTTTGTTAGGATTAAGGTTCCATAAACCTTGTAAATCCTATTTATTTAATTATTCCAAATATTGCTTGTAAATGCATTCATAAGGGATGGAAGACTCACCGACAGTGGTAATTTTATTTTTACTAGTAGGGTAATTAATTATTTACTAGCAACAATAACTAATTATTTACCAGTAGTGGCTAACTATTTACTATTTACCGGTATTAAAGCATCTTATGCATTGAGATTATAAATTGAAGCAGGAGCATCCGGGTTCACTGGCAATCCTGTGTCACCAAAAATATGTTTTATTTCCTAAGTTGTTTTCGGCTTTATTTCCTTGCAATTTTGGCTTTTGTGTTTCAGGAGAATTTTGGATTTACTTGGTCAATTTTAGGACATGATCTTCAAGAAAACCCAAATGGGTATCTGTAGTTAAATCTTGGTTGTTATAGCCAATCAGAAAATTCCTAGGTTCGCAAACTTTTTAGTTCGATGACGGCTCAGTTCACCGATGGGCGACTTCACCGACAGGCCTTTATACAAGGGTCATTATTCAAATACCAAGACTTGGCAGTGTTGAAGGGAATTTTGATCGGCAAAGTTTCAAGTTTTCAAACTTTGTTGGCAAAATCATGAGTTAGCAAACTCATAAGTTCACCAATAGCATATGTCACCGACTAGCCTTGCCAAGTTGAAGTCAAAAGCCTTTAGTTTGTGAAGAAATGAAATTTCTGATTGAAAGGGAATATTAGTCGGTAAACTATTATATTTCCTAACCAGTTTGTGAGTTCTAACATTGGCCAATTTGCCAACCAAGGTTTGTGGAAGTTGCAATTCGCAGATAGAGAGAATTGGGTGAAGGCTAAATGATTTGGTGGTTTGTGAAACCTTAGTTTTCACCGATAATTCAATTGCAAATAAGGGCTTCATAAAGGAGTTCATGTTTTCCCAAAATTGCCGACAAGGTTGAAGTCAACTGTTGATCAATTCCAAGTTTGAAAAAGTTAGATTTTGCCAACCGAAAGGCTATTGGTTCAAAAAACACAACATTCGCTGATAGGTTCAAGAAATCATCATTTTCTCGATAACGAAGGGATATGCTCAAGTTCAGGAAAGTAAATTTTTGTTGATATGCCTTTATAACTAAAGTTTAGGAAAACAAATTTTTGCTGATAGGAATTTATACTAAAGTTTGGAAACCTGAACATTTGTCGATAGCTAAAGGCTTACGTGATAAGTGTCTGGTTCATGAATCATTGTTTTACCAATAACTGCTTAGATCCTGAATATGTATAAACTGGTGAATATACACAAAGACGATTGTGATGTGCTTGTTACTAAATTATGTTTGCAACCTAATTTAGTAAGGCCTAACATCAGTTGTTGAAAAGGGAGATAAGAAAAAATTTTATACATGGGATCATCTAGTCAATGTTTGATTTCTTGGTAAAGGAGCTATTTCATGATCATTTATCAAGATCATGTAACAGCTCAAACTAGGATGTTACACCATCCTGGTGAGTGAAAATGAGGAAAAACAAGAAGACAAGCATTCAAAAGATGACAGGTATTTATTTGAGATCATATTTCAGTTATGATATTGTTGTTCATTCAGTACAGTTTCAAGAAGGAGGTATTTATAAACTATCAATTCATCATATTTAAACATATGTTTTAAATGAAGTTAAGTTGTTTTCATACTATGTGATTGATTCATAAAGAAAAGTACATGGAAGTCATTACATAATAAGAAATAGTCGATTATATTCAAAAGAAATGTTTAAATATGTCCCACACAAGCCATGGGAATGACTGAAAGATGCAATATGATACTAAACTATACATCTGAAACAAAGAAAAGAGCATATGAGGAGAATAGGGACCCGTCATTGCTTGTGAATGATGAATCCCAAGGTTGACCAGGTCAATTTTTAGCTCCCTCCATCCAGGGAGCTCCAAAGATACCGACATGAGAAAATTGTTAGAGCTCGGGTTCAAATTCTTTTCATATACAAAAGTAATAGATATATAGTCTACCTTCATGAAGCATCAAACTCATATGTTCAGTTATGATAGATACAAAAGAAAAGCAGAAGGAATAGCTAAACAAGAGATGCAAGTACCAAATCAGAGGACAAAATTAAGGAAGAGATGCATCATGTCTTGTAATTCAATGTATGTTTTATATTCTAACATGTTTGTTGAATGTCAGGTATAGGTGAAATATATCAAGATCAATCACTGAAATAGCATGTGGAGAAAATGTGGCTCCCATAAGGGTTGAGCCCAGCATGCTTATGAACAACCTTTTGTCATATTACAATCAACACTGTGGATCATTCATAAAACAAATGACATTCACAATGAGACATCATCCTACAGCCATTCCAAACAGATGGACAGTCATAGCTTCAAAAAGAGAAAAATAATGCCAAGGGTAACAAGACCATGAAATAGTACAGTTCAGTCTTGAAGGAGGTTACAGATCAATTCTATATAGAAGCCTATTAGTCATTAAAGGTCATACAAAGTGCAAGACAGTTATGGAGTAATGAGAGAGTCATTTATGTCCTGCAAGGCAATGAAAGAGAAAAGCAAATAAAGGAGCAATCATCATGTATTTGGGAGCATTCCATAAAAATCAAGAAGATCATCCATGTAAATATTCTGTAGTAGTCAAGTGCATGATCAAGAACATGGTTAGAGAAGGATGAAACCCTTATAAGACAAAAGACAAGGGACAGTCGTATCAATATAATGATCTTCATGTTTTCCCAACTCATCAACACCCTGCTAAGTCATACCCAACACTAACAAAGCAATGAACAAGTCTCTTGACAAAGGTAAGCCATGCCATAGAGAGCAAATAGAAGATATAGTATGAAAATTATAGGATCCACTTAAGAGTCTCAAGACTAGAAAAATAAAAATGAACAACCATATCAAAAGGAAAAGTGACTTTCAAATAACTCAAATGCATAGCATGTAATGCTGATACACAGATAAATAGCAGTATACTATGATAAAGAAAGGAAAAACCACATGCAGATATAGAACAAACAACATTCATGATGTAAGTACAATTCACCTAAGTGTTTTAGAGGAGCTACATGATATTCAAGAGAACAGTGTCAAGATACCAAAGCACAACACAATAGAGTAAACTGTATTCACTTACCATACTAGTGATAGTGATATAAAGCAAGGATCAAAGCTTAAGATAATCAAATCAAGAAGTATAGTTACTGTGGTAAAGGGACAATTTGTTGAAGTAGTAAAAGAGAAGTCTCAACATGGTCATTTAAAGAAACTTACCAGTGCACAGTCTCAGAGCAGTAGAATAGAGAAGACATAGAAACCTTCAAACCACTAATATCACTATCAAGTTGCCAAAAATGGAGTTTTATATCTAGAACTAGAGCTTATAGTAAGATGCTAGGTCAAAGCAACCCAATGAGCATGAGAACTGTCATTATGCAGGTGCAAAGGATAGAGGGCATGGTGACTGTCATTAATGAGCAAAGCATCAAGATCAAGTGTGTGTTAAACCTCAGAGGAGAAGAGTAAAATAAAGCCCTAGCTAAGGTTTGTAGAGAGCATGGAAAATAAAAGAAAAACCTTGCTTTCATTTTGTACACAGGTGAAACCCTATCCTGTAGAAGGTAATCATGATACAACAACAAAGGTAGAGGGTTGTGAGATTCAAAACTTAGAGACCAAGCAAGCCATAGTGATAACATGTCTCGAGGGCTTGAGAAGAGATAAAGAAGGTGGTTCTCTCACAAGCTTTTCAAAGGACATGCACCAGAAGAGTCTATAGTTTGTATGGTTTTTCTTCCATTATAACTATGAGCAGAGACATGTCATGTATTTAGGAGATAGTCAAAACAAATGTTAGAAGACTAAGGTTCAGTATGAAGAGAAGCAGTCATATAATACAAAAAATAGTCAAAAATGATTGTCATACCGATGGATAGTCACTACAGTGACAACAACAAACAAATCAAGGAGTTGAAACCCTAGTCAGGGCCTTGAAAGCTAGAGCAACAATCAACCTTTAATGATGCAAATACAGTTAAAATGCAAATAGAGAAAGCTCAAAAATGTAAATCCCTCATGGTTTTTTCTCAATTATGCAAGGTAAAACAGAGTTTTTTTGCCTCCTATAACTTCTTATTAAATGAAATGGCATCAAAAGGATAGAAGTCACATGGAATAGTGAATAATATGCCAAAAACAAATAGAAGAGCAAGATAAATGGGTACTTTCATTATTTTTTCTCTGTATAAATAGCAGAATCAATAGTATCAAGGAGAAAAACTTACCAATCAGCTGCAAGAAGAACTTTCATGTCGACAAAAACCCTTAAGAAAGCTTCACCATGCATCTCAAAACCCTCATGGTGGCGGCGCTCCAACATAGGTGAAAAAAAAATGGCAAAATGATGAGCATTTTAGGGTTTGTTTTGCTTTTGTCACAATTGCCCTAGCCTGACTATGGGCTTTTTGACTTTGTTTTTTAAATAAATCATTGTTATGCAAAACATGCTCATGGTCCAGGACTTTGAAGTAAAAAAACCTAATCATTTAGGTGAACCTGTGACTTGAATGAATATTTTTTGGTCACATTGTATATGCATGCCTAAGGAGATTATGCAAGTCAAAGGGGAGTTATAAGGAGGATATTATTTTTTGACTTTTGAACTAAGGGAGAATAAAAGAAATGGAAAAATAATTAGAATCTCCTTAGTTTATCATGATTTGGAAACCAATGTATAAATGTAAACAAATAATAAAGTAATAAATTATAAAATACTTTATTATTTGTCATGAAAATGTAAAAGCAAGAATAGACAAATTCATAACAAATAGTAAACTATATCATGACGATTGCTTTATTATTTGTTCACATTGTTTTCTTCATCTCCAAAATCATGCAAAGTCAAGAGGTAGAGTTGACTAAGACATTTGGTGTCTTTTCCTTGATTTATGGTCAAACTACAGTGAGTTTGGAGTTCCACATGGTCAAACAAGATGTGAGAGGCAGTTTGGAGCTATTTTTGCTCAATTTGGATTAGTTATGAGGCCTCATCTTTAGGCTTTTCTCTTTTGCTTGTAAATCAACTAGGAGGAGATATTTTTAGAGTGCAGTTGAACTGCAGTGCTTTTTCCATGCACTTGAGAGTTCATTTTGTATATGGGAGAGAAATCTTAGGATTTATTCTTAGTTCTTGCCTTCTTTTTTTCTCTCACACATTGCAAAGAGTGGGAGTATTTTGTAAATCATTATTTTTAGATCTATATAATACAGTAGGTTAAAGGTTCATATTTTGTCTTACGCAGTTCTTTTTTCTTTCTATCTCTATTTAGAATACATCAAATTCGCCCTTTTCATATTAATGCAAGTGCCTTTATGAATGATTTGATGAAATTATTGTGTTTTAACTATTAAAGCCTTTAAGTTTGTCTCTCATTATTGTGCATGCATCACAGGTCTCAAGTTGTGCTTGTTTTCATTTTGGTCTTAAAATTGTGAAAATTTATTTTCCTCTTGAAAGAACAAACTGTTTGGCCTACTTTAAGTCATCATCTCTGAACTGTGTAAACAATTTTTCGGAGATAGTTGTGAATCATTCTGGAAGTTTTACCATCATATTGGTGCATCACCACAATTTCAAATTTAGTTTATTATTCCATGGCAATTCTTTCTATCCTTTTTCCTGCAAAGTCAGTTTACCATTAGGTCAATCATAAATGAACCAACCCACCATCTGGAGGTCTACATTCACCATAGGGCACCCACAACCTACAGATATTCCCATGTTACATAGGATTGTTGAGCCTCACAACTTTGCATCACAGGTGCAATCCTAGTTGATAATAGTTTTTGGCAAGCTCAGTGGGACTCTAAACTAAGTTCAGGCCATTAGATACTATTTCCATTGTTGTTTTGGTATAGACAATAGTGTTTCTTGACCTTTTGAGGTTATAATATATCCCTGGCTACTCTATTCTCTATTTTTTAAAGCAAATCTAGTGTGAACAACCATAAGAATACATACTGAAGGATTTGATGTTTCCTTCAATGTTATCAACTTTTGGAAGCAAAATCATCAAACATCATGGCGACTCTAAGCATATATCAGCTGGTTTCAGCAGCCCAAGAATATACAATGAATCAGGTTGGTATTGTCTTTAATGTTCATGTTTTGATAGTCACATGATTCAGATCTTTCATGTAAAATGTCTAAATATTGTAGCAATTATGTTGATTCTCTGCCATATCATGAAAATCCAATCTTTAGGCCCTCAAACAATCATTTCCCTCATTATAACCAACATTATCAACCTTCTATCCAACCATATCAAATTGAGAATGCTGTTAGTTTCATCCTAGACAGTCATACAACAACAGTCTATCAGCATGCTCAACATGCTTACCTCCCACCCAACCCTGCTCAGCCTTCTTGGCAGCCTACCTATGCTCATAACCAGTCCCAAAATGACAATTTTGTCCCAAATTAGCATACTTTTTCTATTGATCAGCCTCAGTGTAATGATAGCATGAGCATTTAGGATTTCACTTTCAATTTTCAAAGACAGTTAAATGAGATTGACAGAGAACGAGAGTATAACATGCATCACAAGGAACTAGATTATCAAGCCTATCTTCATAAGCACGCATTGGAGGCACAAAGGTTGTAGTTTGAAGAAAGTCTTAAGAGGGAGATAGCAACAAAAGAGGAGTAGATCAAGTTTTTGTTTGCTCAAACACAAAGGTATGAGGTCCAAATAGCTCGTTTCATTCCAGATCAGCTTGTTCAAGAGGAGGTTTGTAAGCATAAGTTTCCAAGTTTCAAGCAAAGTAAGCCTCCTAACCCTCCTAAGGTGAAGTTTCCTAGTTTTAGAAATCCTTTACCATTGCAAGAGCCTAAGTTGGCACAATCTAAATTTGTTATGCTTCAAAACCAACCACTTGAAGAGCCTTTTTTCCCCCAAGAAACTCAAGAAACTCCCCAAAGTCTCCAAATTCCAAGTTTTAGAAGTTCTAATTTTGCTCAAGAGCCTATTTGCATTCAAAACCAGTCCATTAATCCTCAATTTTAGTCATATCAAGAACCTGAACCAAGTCATCAAAGTTTTGAACAACCATGGCAGCCTTCTTGGAATAAGTATCCTTATTATAAAATACCAAAGAACCCTCCCATACCAATCCAAAATTAGGAAGAGGAAAAGGTAGTAAAATCTAAACCAATCAAGATTCCAAGTTGGTGTGGTGAACAGGAGCAAAAGGTTGTAGAGCCCAAGCTAATCAAAATTTCAATTTTTAATCCAGCAGCTAAAGGTTCTTGCAGTTCTTTTTGTGCCACCAAATCAGAAAAATCATATGTGGAGGACGAGGTTGTTGTTGTTTGTGCTATATTCCTAGCTCAATATGAGCATGATGCATATGAAGAGGATGTTGTTTTACACTTGACACTAAATCCTTTGCATTTCGATTCATTTGAAAGGTTTTCTAATGTTGTTTATGAGATGAATGAAAGCAGAGTACAGAGGTCACAAGGTGAAAGTCTTCAGTTGCAAAGACAGAATGCCCGAGTTTCATTAGAGAAAGCACCGCACGAGGAGGAAGAATCAATTTATTTGTTTGATCAGTTACCTCATTTTGTTGAGCCAGATGAGGAAAACATGCTCATACCAAAAGCAACAACAAAGGGACAGTAGGAGGATGCAAATAATTGTGATAGTGTGCTGGCCTATCAAGAACAAAATGAGGACAGTCTTGTTTTGGAAGATGAAGAGATTATTTTTCCTAGGAACCTTCAAAGAGCTGATAGCTTTGATGAGTTATTGGTTGTCATAACAAAAGAAGATAATTCATTAACCATGGAGGAGGAATTGACATGATAGTTTATCGTGGAAGGTGAAATTAATGAACAACAAGAGGGAAGGTTTGATGAGTGTCGTTGTGAGCAGAGTGAGGAAACTCATCTAGATTAAGTACAAGATTATGAGTTTGATGAGAACATTTTCTCTAGTGTCATAGAAGATTTTTGCTCTAACATTGATGATAATTTGATTCCATGTGAATCAGCAATATGTGATCAGCCTATTCAGGTGAAAGAAGTAGTCATTTCTTCGTTACTAGATGATAGATCAACATCTCCTTCAGATCAGGTTGAAATTGTGATAGAAGATGAAACAACAAATAATCAGCAATAAACCAATAGTAAAAGTACAAATTTCATCCTTTTCTAGAGGATGACCAATCAGAAATTTAGCCAAGAGGGGTACCAATAAGATACAACCAGTTGTCAATGATCCTAATGATGAAGTTGCAGCTATAGAACAACAGACCCGACTCACTTATTCATTCCAAATTAGCCGTATGCTTGATCAAACTCAAGAGGTGAGTGAGTTTGGTTATGTTCTTCACATAAAGCATCGCAACAATTTGTGGGGTATCTTCTAGTTTCCCACTTCTTAACAGTAGTTCATAACCTTGCAAAACATCCTATGTTGGTTAGAAGGGGGTTATTTTGCAAAGCTAGATAATGGGTTTGTTTGACCAGCTCCTTTGGCTAGATAGAGTAGGTTAGTATAGGTTAGGTTAAGTTTTCATTTTCCAAGAAGTGTTGTTGCACATTTTTATTGGTTCTGTCCTAAACAGAGCCTTGTAGTTGTTCTTGGTTTTAGTTTTGTTGTTGTTCATGTTTCAAACAACTAAGATACTAAGGTTTTCAAAGTTCAAGGACAAAGAATTGACTTATATGCCCAATGGATTTAGAAGGCTACTGGTCCTGTTTTGTTTAGCAGGCAAACACCCCCAAGTGGTCGCCAAAAATGTTACTAAATTATGTTTGCAGCCTACTTTAGTAAGGCCTAACAACAATTGTTGAAAAGGGAGATAAGAAATTTTTTATACAAAGGATCATCCAGTCAATGTCTAATTTCTTAGTAAAGGAGCTATTTCATGATCATTTATCAAGATCATGTAACAACTCAAATTGGGCTGTTACACCATCCTGGTAAGTGAAAATGAGGAAAAACAAGAAGACAAACATTCAAAAGATGACAGGTATTTATTTTAGATCATATTTCAATTATGATATTATTGTTCATTCAATACAGTTTCAAGAAGGAGGTATTTATAAAATGTCAATTTATCATAATTAAACATATGTTTTAAACGAAGTTCAGTTGTTTTCATACTATGTAATTGATTCATAAAGAAAAGTACACAGAAGTCATTACATAATAAGAAATAGCCGATTATATTTAAAAGAAATGTTTAAATATGTCCCACACAAGCCATGGGAATGATTGAAATATGCAATATGAAACTAAACTATACATCTGAAACAAAGAAAAGAGCATATGAGGAGAATAGGGACCCGTCATTGCTTGTGAATGACAAATCCCAAGGTTGACCAGGTCCATCTTCAACTCCCTCCATCCGGTGAGCTCCAAAGATACTTGCATGAGAAAGTTCTTAGAGCTTGGGGTTCAAATTATTTTCATATACAAAAGTAACAGATATATAGTCTACCTTCATGAAGCATCAAACTCATATGTTCAATTATCATAGATATAAAAGAAAAGCAAAAGGAATAGTTGAACAAGAGATGCAAGTACCAAATCAAAGGACAAAATCAAGGAAGAGAAGCATTATATCCTATAATTCAATGTATCTTTGATATTCTAACATGTTTGTTGAATGTGCACATATAAGTGAAATATATCAAGATCAATCACTGAAATAGCATGTGGAGAAAATGTGGCTCCCACAAGGGTTGAGCCCAGCATGCCTATGAACAACCTTTTGTCATATTACAGTCAACATTGTGAATCATTCATAAAACAAATGACATTCACAAGGAGACATCAGCCTACAGCCATTCCAAACAGTTGGACAGTCATAGCTTCAAAAAGAGCAAAATAATGCCAAGGGTAACCAAGACCATGAAATAGTACAAATTAGTCTTGAAGGAGGTTACAGATCATTGCTATATAGAATCCTATTAGTCATTAATGGTCATACAAAGTGCATGACAATTATGGAGTAATGAGACAATCATTTCTGTCTTGCAAGGTAATGAAAGAGCAAACCAAATAAAGGAGCAATCATCATGTATTTGGGAGCATTCCATAAAAATCAAGAAGATCAACCATGCAAATATCCTATAGAGTCAAGTGCATGATCAAGAACATTATTAGAGGAGGATGAAACCCTTATAAGACAAAAGACAAGGGACAATCATATCAATATAATGATCTTCATGTTTTCCCAACTCATCAAAACCCTACTAAGTCATACCCAACACTAACAAAGTAGTGAACAAGTCTCTTGACAGAGGTAAGCCATGCCATAGAGAGCAGATAGAAGATACAGTATGAAAATTACAAGATCAACTTAAGAATCTCAAGCCTGGAAAAATAAAAATGAACAACCATATCAAAAGGAAAAGTGCCTTTCAAATAACCCAAATGCATAGCATGTAATGCTGATACATAAATAAATAGTAGTATACTATGATAAAGAAATGAAAAACCACATGCAGATATATAGCAAACAGCACTCATGATGTAAGTACAATTCACCTGAGTGTTTTAGAGGAGCTACATGATATTCAAGAGAATGGTGTCAACATAATAAAGCATAATACAGTAGAGTAAACTGTATTCACTTACCATACTAGTGATAGTGATATAAAGCAAGGATCAAAGATTAAGATTATCAAATCAAGAAGTATAGTTACTGTGGTAAAGGGATAGTCTGTTGAAGTAGTAAAAGAGAAGTCTCAACATGGTCATTTAAAGAAACTTACTAGTGCACTGTCTCAGAGCTGTAGAATAAAGAAGACATAGAAACCTTCAAACCACTGATATGACTATCAAGTTGCAAAAAATGGAGTTTTATATCTAGAACTAGAGCTTATAGTAAGACGCCAGGTCAAAGCAACCAAATGAGCATGAGAACTGTCATTATGAAGGTGCAAAGGATATAGGGCATAGTGATTGTCATTAATGAGCAAAGCATTAAGATCAAGTATGTGTTAAACCTCAGAGGAGCAAAGTAAAATAAAGCCCTAGCTAAGGTTTGTAGAGAGCATGGAAAATAAAAGAAAAACGTTGCTTTCATTTTGTGCACAGGTGAAACCCTAGCTTTTAGAAGGCAATCATGATACAACAACAAAGGCAGAGGGTTGTGAGATACAAAACTTAGAGACCAAGCAAGACACAATGATAAAATGTCTCAAAACCCTGAGCAGAGATAAAGAAGGTGGTTTTCTCACAAGCTTTTTTAAAGGACACGCACCAAAAGAGTCTACAGTTTGTATGGTTTTTCTTCCATTATAACTATGAGTAGAGACATGTCATGTATATAGGAGACAATCAAAATGAATGTTAGAAGACTAAGGTTCAATATGAAGAGAAGCAGTCATAGAATAAAAAAATAGTCAAAAATGATTGTCATACCAAGGGACAGTCACTACAGTGACAACAACAAACAAATCAAGGAGTTGAAACCCTAGTTAGGGCCTTGAAGGCTAGAGCAGCAGTCAACCTTTAATGATGCAAATACAGTTAAAATGCAAATAGAGCAAGCTCAAAAATGTAAATCCCTCACAGTTTTTTCTTAATTATGCAAGGTAAAACAGAGTTTTTCTGCCTCCTATAACTTCTCATCAAATAAAATGGCATCAAAAGGATATAATTCACATGGAATGGTGAATAATATGCCAGAAACAAACAAAAGAGCAAGATAAATGGGTGCTTTCATCATTTTTTCTCTATATAAATGGTAGAATCAACAGTATCAAGCAGAAAAACTTACCAGTCAGCTACAAGAACTTTCATGTTGGTAGAAACCCTCCAGAAAGCTTCACCATGCATCTCAAAACCCTCATGGTGGCGGCGCTCCAACATAGGGGAGAAAAAAAAGAAATGGAAAAATGATGAGCATTTTAGGGTTTGTTTTGCTTTTGTCACAATTGCCCTAGCCCGACTATGGGCTTTTTGACTTTGTTCTTTAAATACATCATTGTTATCCAAAACATGCTTATGGTCCAGGACTTTGAAGTCAAAAAACCTAATCATGTAGGTGAGCCCGTGACTTGAATGATTATTTTTTGGTCACATTGTATATGCATGCATGAGGAAATTATGCAAGTCAAAGGGGAGTTATAAGGATGATATTATTTTTTGACTTTTGAACTAAGGGAGAATAAAAGAAATGGAAAAATAATTAGAATCTCCTTAGTTTATCATGATTTGGAAACCAATGTATAAATGTAAACAAATAATAAAGTAATAAATTATAAAATACTTTATTATTTATCATGAAAATGTAAAAGCAAGAATAGACAAATTCATAACAAATAGTAAAGTAAATCATGACAATTACTTTATTATTTGTTCACATTGTTTTCTTCATCTCCAAAATCATGCAAAGTCAGGAGGTAGAGTTGACTAGGACATTTGGTGTCTTTTCCTTGATTTATGGTCAAACTACAGTGAGTTTGGAGTTCCACATGGTCAAATAGGATGTGAGAGGGAGTTTAGAGCTATTTTTTCTCAATTTGGATCAGTTATGAGGCCTTATCTTTAGGCTTTTTTCTTTTGCTCGTAAATCAACTCGGAGGAGATATTTTTAGAGTGCAGTTGAACTGCAGTGCTTTTTCCATGCACTTGAGAGTTCATTTTGTATATGGGAGAGAAATCTTAGGATTTTTTCTTAGTTCTTGCCTTCTTTTTTTCTCTCACACATTGTAGAGAATAGGAGTGTTTTGTAACTCATTATTTTTAGATCTATACAATACAACAGGTTACAGGTTCATATTTTATCTTATGCAGTGCTTTTTTCTTTCTATCTCTATTTAGAATACATCAAATTCACCCTTTTCAGATTAATGCAAGTGCCTTTATGAATGATTTGATGAAATTATTGTGTTTTAACCATTAAATCCTTTAAGTTTGTCTCACTCATTATTGTACATCCATCACAGTTCTCAAGTTGTGCTTGTTTTCATTTTGGTCTTAAAACTATGAAAATTTATTTTCCTCTTGAAAGAACAAACTGTTTGGCCTGCTTTAGAAACACTTTTGTGATTAAGTCATCATCTTTGAACTGTGTAAACAATTTCTCTAAGATAGTTGTGAATCATTCTACAAGTTTTTCGATCATATAGATTCATCACCACAATTTCAAATTCAGTTTATTGTTCCATTGCAATTCTTTCTATCCTTTTTCCTGCAAAGTCAATTTACCATTAGATCAATCATAAGGGAACCAACCCACCATCTAGAGGTCTACCTTCACCATAGGGCACCCACAACCTAAAGGTATTCTCATGTTACACATGATTGTTGAGCCTCATAGCTTTGCATCACGGGTGTAATCCTAGTTGATAAAAGTGCTTACGAAGAGGTTTGATGATGGCGGTTTGTCATGTTATAACAGTTTGTTCAGTTGTACAACAATTTGGGGTGGTTGAACTATTTTGATCTGAGTGCCATAAATACAAATTGCTAGGTCCAGATTGTGGGTTCGATGGTGTTTAGGCGTGAAAAAGGGGATGTTTGATGTTTTTATGTTTTAGTGTTGATGGGTTTGGATCCTCCTTTCACAATAAACATTCAAGGACATATCAACCAATTTGAACCTCAATTTGTGCAAGAAGATTCACCTACAGGTTGGGATGTCACTTGGAACGATGTGGAAACTCAAAAATTGCTAACTAATGCCTTGATGTAATCCTCAAATATGAAATAAACCCTAATTATGCAAAACAGTGATCAAATTGATAAATTTAGACAAATGCTTAAAGACTGAGATAAAATATAGAGATTAATAATTGATCATTTTTTGAAGTTTGGGATTTGGAATATTCGAGGACAATGCCCTGGGCTCCCAAGTCCAAGGTATTGTTTTCTTTGCAGAATGCAGAACTCCTTCCGACATTGATGATCACTGTTCTGTCTATTTCCATCACCAGATATGTGGAGGACATTGTGACTAGTCCCTATGTCCAAGGCAGGATGATCTTCAGGATATCAGGGCTTCTTCAAATGTAGAATATCACTATCATAAAGATTCCAATCTTTGAAACTCTAGAGGACATTTCCCTAGGTGCCCATGTCCCGAGAATGCTCTATTTTGCTTCTTTCTTTCAGATCCTGAATCCTTGTCATCTGCATCGTTCCTCTACAACTCCACTCTGCGAAATGCAGTACTTGTAACCTGCAATCACAAAGGAGTGTGGTTGGGGTTATGGTGTTTAGAGGCTTGCCTCAGTCAATCCCCAGAGAGACATTCAAGTCTTCCGAACACCGTTGTCAGATAAGAGTGTGTATCCTTGTGGGATAGAGGTAAAATCCAAATGATAAATGATTGAAAACACAAATAAATGTCACCTCAAAGGTGTAACTCTCACATAGATGAAGATCCTTCATGCACATGAGAAGATGAAGTTAAATCTGCAATCACAAACATAATAATAATGCTCTTCTTTGCAACAATGAATATCTAAAACCATAGGTTAGCCAAATGCTCACAATCATCTCCTAGTTTACAAATGAAAACTTAAAACATGCTTATATATGCAACCACACACATTCCCACCAAGAATTTAATAATTCAAACTTAAGGTGTCGACATAGGGCCTAACAACAGTCATATATCTGACACTTAGATTTAGGGCTTGACCCAAAATAGGGTAGGACTAGGGTGCGAGCGCCCAAGTCCTCCCTCCCAATTTTGGATAGGGCTTAACATTATAGCACCCCCTAGGTCCTATTTTCCATAACACTTAGGGGTTTTCTCATTGGGATTCAAAATTAACATGCAATATGATCTAAATGCATTCTAAGGACCTGGGAGCTAAACCTTAAGAGGGAAAAGCCCCCAAGGGGACATTTTTCGACATAACATTTAGCCCCCACTTTAATGTATGCATGAACACAAGGCCCACACATGCATTAAAGTACGATCAACAAACACAGCAAACAGGCCAAGCACGGTGCAGACACGCCAAACACATTGAAGATAGTAATAGGAATAAGGAGAAGACAGTAATAGTCACGCAAGACACAAAGAAGACAGTATTGAAGACACACAAAACATAGTGAATGCAGTGATTATTTCTTTTTTTTATTTTTTTTATATATGAATGCAAATGCAAGTACAAGGAAAGTAAACACACAACCTATAATGCAGGACGGACTCATCGCCACCAGTCTTTAGACTGCATATGGGGAACCAGACACGCCATACAAATCTCAAAGTGCAGGAGGAACTCATCGCCACCAGTCTTTAGACTACACTTGATAACAAACACGCTATACAAATCTCAAAGCATAGGAGGGAATCATCGCCACACATCTTTAGACTATGCTTGGGAACAAACACGACACACACACACATGGAAGACACAGAGAAAACACAACAAACAAGCCCTGGAAGAAACCTATTGCTAGGTTCGCTACCATCTCAGACACATTACAGGCACACCTAATAGTTGGGCTTCACCACAACAACTACCAAAGACATGCTTAATGGAGGATACACCAACCCTACCTACTCAGAGGACTTTTACAAATGACAGGATGTGCACTATCCTCAAGAAATACACCATCCCCACCTCTGCAGAGGGCTTAAAATAAAAAGAATATGCATGATATCTTGCCTTCACAGAGGGCTTAATGATTGCAATATAGAATAAAGATGTGCACTCGCGTGGAGATACAACATCCTGCCTCCGCAGAGGGCTTACAAACATGCTTTATTAGTACCAAAATCTTCAGACAAGTTACCTTATATGCTCCCACCTTAAAGTGGTTGATATCGTGTACCGATATCAAGCACGTTAAGGTAGGAAGAAAACACACAAGGGAACAAGAGCTCTCGCAAAGCCCATGCCCCCAGAGGTGACATGCACTTTACGATCGTCGAATGTTCCCACAAACACACAATTTCCTGTAAGAAAAGAGGTTAGAAATCTTTCCATAAGATAATAACCACATCACATGATCAAAAAGAAATACATGAAAACAATCACATCAAAAGCCAAGGTTACACTATGGATTTAGAAATAGAGTATAATCATGGGGCTATACTAGTGTAGAGATCTCATAATCGAGTGTAAGCGAGGCGAGATCCAAGATAAAAAAAAAGTGCACGGAGCAGCAGTATTGTTATGGTTTGTTAGCAAATAAAAACATCATCAAAATATCACACAAAGTGATTCTACTAGCCAAGTGTCGGATAATAAATATCAACCCCATCATCATGTATGGACTAGGTCCATTTTTGTTTACTTGCTGAAGGGACATGTGGTCCGTATTAGTATTATTTATTTTTCGTCATCCGCCAGCTAGATAGAACCACTAGAGGAAGGTAAACAATAAATCAAGAGAGGACAACAAGTGCCTTAGGGACTATTACATAGGAGGGTGCCCCCAAGTCACCAACCACAACGCTATGTCCGTAAGACACAACAAACAACAATGAAAATAGAGAAGATTAATAGAAGAATGATGATACAAATAGAAGAAGGGTTACAACATAGGTGGTCTCCTGGTATCCTTGACCTTACAATAGAATAAAGGGTCATCCTAGGAGGCCTAAACAACACATAGCACATCACGGGGGGAATCACATCAGAAAGATAAAGGGTTAGAAATCCTTACCTACAAGGACAACCAAACTAACGGTTGTTGATGAGCAAAACATCGTCTTCCCACTCTCGAATGTTAGAGGAAAGTGGGACATAAGGGACAAGTGCCCAACTCTTATCATTATCTTTAAGTTCATCTTCATTAAGCTCTTCGTTGTTTTTTTCAATGTTAGGTTGAATGTTTTCTTGTTGAGTTGCATTTCATTGGGCAAAATCTTGTCTTCTCTTCCTCCTTTCTCTTGCTTGTCTATTCCTTCTTGTCTTACTGTTTATCTCTTCAAAGGCAGTGTTATGTTTTTCAATAGGAGTTTGCACACTAGAGGAGGAAGCATCATGTTCAAATTTCATTGGTCTCGATGAAATGTTTTGTTGTCGATGAATACCTCCCGATCCTTGTAAGGATGACGAGGGAGGAACCTCAACATAAATACCATCTCTCCGTGGACGAGGTGAGTTATGAAACTTTTCCTTATCCACTTCTATCATGCCAATTATTTCATCATAGTCTTAAAAATCTTGTTTTATTCTTATTTCATTTTGTCGTGTTCCTTTTGCTCTAAGGGGATCTTCGAATGCATGTTGTTCTTCCCTTATTATTTGTAAAGGAGGCCTAGCCACTCTAGCTAGTTGTTTTGCTTTGTATCGTCTATATTCTAGGAAAGATTGGTCTCTTTGTGGCTTAGGGTTTCTATTAGGTTGTGGCCAAAAGTAATCAAGAGTGAAGTTCTTGTCCTTAGCCAGAGATTGATATGAATTACTGTGGATATTATGTATTTCTCCATGCAAAGGGAATTGTATGCATTTCTGAATAGTTGAGGGGACAACATTCATAGCCTTAAGCCATGGATGTCCTGGTTTTACATGGAAGAGGTCAGATAAGGGGATAACATCAAATAACTAGTCCACGGATTTATCATATACTGAGACCAATAAGGTTATCTTCCCAAATGTATTCATCAAAGCTCCATTATGTGTTTTAATTCTCAAATCCGACGATTCATAAGAATCTTGTACCAAATCATGTTTAAGAAGGAATATTCCATAACCACATTAGTCATGCAATTAGGGTCTATAAGTGTTACATGCACATGTCTTTCCATTATGTTCACTGTAATGTAAAGAGGCCCTTTAGTATCTACAATTGCTTTGTCATGATGTGTAAATATTATTTCAAGTTCAAGGGCTCTTCTTTTCAAATAAGGCCTAGGAGAAAGCCTAACATTATTGTTGTATGGAGAAGTCATGTATATGTTTTCAAATGAATGTCAAATCATATTTTAAATATTTTCAACACTTATGCAAGAAACAAGTGCAAAAGTATGTATGAATATGACCTAAAATGCTTGATTTTTCAACTTTTTTCAATGCAAATGACTAAAAGAAGAGGTGTTGTAAGGAAATCGATGAGGGGCAGCAAATAATATGCCTAATATCAACCTAGTGATGCAACAATATCTTTCATGCAACACACCTATACTACAATCCTATATGCAAAATAAGTCAGAATCTAGTGAAAAATGCAAGATTTCAAACCGTAGATGTGAAATTTGAATGCAAAACTACATTATGATGAAACAATACAATTAGAAATCAGTCCTAAATGAGTGTTTAAAATAGTAGTAAAATCTGAAACAAGATTTTAACTACAAACCCTAGCTAATGCACAAAGTAGGTTATATGAAAAATGCACGATTTCAAGCAATTTTTAACAATTTAAGCATGAAAATGCAATGCAAATGAATGATTAATGATGGATTTCTATAATTTAAATCAGATCTAATGAAAATAATAGAAATTAAATGCAAATTAATTCAAATCATTTGAAAATGCAAGCCAAAAATGCCAATTTTTTAAATTTTTCAAATGCAATAAGATGAATGAATGCAAATCTACAACACAACACTCAGCAAGGTGCAAAAAATTCAAAGACACGGGTTCACCAAAACATTTATGCGTGAAAAGGGGGATGTTTGATGTTTTGATGTTTTAGTGTTGATGGGTTTAGATCCTCCTTTCACAACAAACATTCAAGGACATATCAACCGAATTGAACCTCAATTTGTGCAAGAGGATTCACCTACAGGTTGGGTTGTCACTTGGAACAATGTGGAAACTCTGAAATTGCTAACCAATGCCTTAATGTAATCCTCAAATATGAAAGAAACCCTAATTATGCAAAACAATGATCAAATTGATAAATTTAGGCAAATGCTTACATACTGAGATAAAAGTTAGAGATTAATAACTAATCATTTTTTGAAGTTCAGGATTCAAAATATTTGAGGACAATTCCTCGGGCGCCCAAGTCCAAGGTATAATTTTCTTCACAAAATGCAGAACTCCTTCCGGCACTGATGATCATTGTTATGTCTGTTTCCATCATGAGATATGTGGAGGACACTATGACTAGTCCTTGTGTCCAAGGTAGGCTGATCTTCAGGATATCGGGGCTTCTTCAGATGTAGAATATCATTGTCACAAAGATTCCAGTATTTGAAACTCTGGAGGACATTGCCCTAGGCACCCATGTCCTGAAAATGCTTTGTTCTACTTCTTTCTTTCGGATCCTAAATCCTTGTCATCTGCAACCTTCCTCTGCAACTCCAGTCCATGAAACTCTGTACCTGTAACATGCAATCACAGAGGAGTGCGGTTGGGGGTTGTGGTGTTTAGAGGCTTGCCTCAGTCAAGCCATGGAGAGACATTCAAATCTTCTGAGCACTATTTGCAGATAAGAGTGCATATCCCTGCGGGATAGAGATAAAATCCAAATGATAAATGATTGAAAACATAAATAAATGTCACCTCGGAGGTGTAACTCTCACATAGATGAAGATCCTTCATGCACATGAGAAGATGAAGTTAAATCTGCAATCACAAACACAATAACAATGCTCTACTCTACAATAATGAATATCTAAAATCATAGGTTAGCCAAATGTTCACAATCATCTCCTAGTTTACAAATAAATACTTAAACATGCTTATATATGCAACCACACACATTCTCGCCAAGAATTTCATAATTCAAACTTAAGGTTTCGGCATAGGGCCTAACAACGGTCATATAATCGACACTTAGATTTAGGCCTAACCCAAAATAAGGTAGGACTAAGGCGCAAGCGCCCAAGTCCTCCCTCCCAATTTTGGGCAGGGCTTAACATTATAGCACCCCTTAGGTCCTATTTGTCATAACACTTAGGGGTTTTCTAAATGCATTATGATCTAAATGCATTCTAAGGACTCGGGAGTTAAACCTTAAGAGGGAAAAGCTCCCAAGGGGATATTTTCTGACATAACAGATGGTTCAATAGTGGATTGATCTAGTTAGATAGTCCTGGTTCAATCTCTTGGATGAAATTGATGTTGGAGAAGATTCTGTAACCAAAGATCGATGTATCTTGATGACTGTAAAATGCATTTTTGTACTCCTGTAATCATTTTGTTGCTGCTAATAATAGATTCATTTTTGTGGTGGCGTGGTGTTTGTGTTATTGTTTGTATTTGTTGCTTAATTCAGTAGTTTGATAAGACCCCTGAGTTTAGTTCTACACCAAGTGGTATTAGAGTAGGTTTTCCTGAGGAGACTATGGACGTGTCATAGAAGATATTCTAATTTTTTTTTTTGTATGCAAGGAGAGTGAGTGTAGACCTGCAACTGTAGAGAATATGAGGAAGACATGGCACAGAGAGGACATGGTAGAAGAGGACCACGAGGAGATATGGCAATTGAAGAAATGTTGAGAGGAATAACCTCACGGTTAGATGCTATTGAGATGGCACAACGTAGAGGATTACATGTTGAAGATGTTAGTGAGGATGAAGAAGAAGTTGAAGTAAGAGAAGATGATGCAAATGAGGAGACAAGCCAGAAAGGCAATTTTTGAGGGCAATATCTAGAATAAGCAGTAAGCCTCATTTAGATCCTCCTAGTTATAATGGTAGTTTGAATCTAGAAGAATTAATTGACTAGATATCAGAGATGGACAAATATTTTGATTTTGAATTAGTTGAAGACCCTAAGAAAGTGAAGTTTGCTTGCACAAGGTTGAAGGGTCATGCTTCCCTATGGTGGGACCATGTTCAGATGGAAGGAGAAAGAAAAGGAAAGGAGAAAATTCAAACTTGGGAGAGAATGGTAACCAAATTGAAGGCCAAGTTTTTGCCTACAGACTATCAAATTAGTTTGTTAAAGAAATTGTAGAATTTGAAGCAGAAGGAGAAGAGTGTGCAAGAATATACTGAGGAGTTTTATAGATTAAATGTTTTGGTTGGTCAAGTTGATGATGATGTTGAAAAGGTTTCTAGATATATTAATGGATTGCACTATTCCATTCAAGATGAATTAAGCATGGTACGAATCACCAGTGTTGAGGAAGCCTACTAGTATGCCCTGAATGCCAAAGATAAGCTTGCCATAAAACAAAATAATTCTAGAGGTAGGGGTAAATTTTCATGTGGAAGAGGCCAGTCTAGTGGAAGAGGATACGAAAACAAACAAGGAGAGGCCAATTCATCACAAACTAATACCCACCTGAAAGCAAAGGAAGAGGAGATTCCTCAAGAGGAAGAGGTGATTATTTCAGAGGCAGAGGATCTTTTGGCAGAGGCAGAGGAAGAGGATTCAATGGTACTTGTTTTCAATGTGAAGAAGTTGGACATAGAGTGTTTGAATGCCCTCAGATCCAACAAAGTACTGGAAAAGGAAACGAAGCAATAGTGAATGTGGTACAAGAAGAATGTGAAAGTGTTGTTTCACCAAACTATGGAGAAGATCACGAGGACGAAGAATCCTTGATGTTGAGAAGGATTTTGTTGAACCCAGAGAAGGAGAAATCTAAACCTATTCAAAGGAGAAACTTGTTTCGAACCAAATGTAAGTTGGGTGGTAAGTGTTGTAAAGTGATAGTAGACAGTGGTAGCAAAGACAATATTATGTCTGGAGAAATGGTTAACAAACTGAAGTTGAAGCGGTTGAAGCATCCCGGTCCTTACAAAGTATCTTGGCTATAGAAAGAGCTTCAATTGGTGGCAAGTGAGCAATGCCTAGTTAACTTTCAAATTGGTAGCTATAAGGATGAAATATTGTGTGCTATAATGTTGATGGATGAATGTCATATTTTGCTGGGTAGACCATGGCAGTTTGATAGACAAGTTGTTCATGATGGGAGAACAAATACATATAGGATAAAGAAGGATGGGAAAGAGTATACTTTGAATCCTATGAAGGAGAAGGGAGATGAAGTAGAAAGTAATCCTAGAGTTTGTTTAATTTCTAGGAAGAAATTCTTGAAAGAATTGAAGAAAAGAGGGTCATGTTTTGCTTTTATTCCCAAACCTGAAGTGTTGACAACAACAGAAAAACAAGAAGAGTCACCCATAGAAATTTGAGATATGCTGGAAGAATACTCAGATATAATGATGAAGGAGTTACCAGATGGATTGCCACCTATGAGACATATTAGTTACTATATGGATTTGATACCTAGTGTGAGTTTACCAAACAAGGCACCGTATAGGATGACGCGTATGGAGAATGAAGAGATAAATAGGAAAGTTCATAAATTGTTGGATAAGGGGTTGATCAGGGAAAGTCTTAGTTCATGTGCAGTATGAGCAGTGTTGACACCAAAGAAAGATGGAGAATGGTGAATGTGCACAGACTTGAGGGCCATTAACAAAATAACAATCAAATATAGATTTCCATTGCCACAAATGGATTATATGATGGATTACCTAAGTGGAGCAAAATATTTCATGAAGATTGATTTGAAGAGTGGGTATCATCAGATTAGAATCAGAGAAGGGGACAAAATGGAAGACAACCTTCAAGACAAAAGATGGATTGTACAAGTGGTTGGTGATGCCATTTGGGTTGACGAATGCTCCCAGCACTTTCATGAGATTGATGAACAAAGTGTTGAATCCATTTCTTGGTAAGTTTGTTATTGTATATCTTGATGATATTTTGATTTTTAGTAAGACAAAGGAAGAACATTTGTTGCATGTTAGGGCAGTATTGCAGAGGTTGAGAGAAGAGAAGTCGTTAGTCAATTTGAAGAAGTGTAGATTTATGAAGAAGGAGTTGATTTATTTGGGATTTGAAGTTTTTGATGATGGTCTGAAGATGGATCCATAGAAGGTCAAGGCAATTGTGGATTGGCCTTCACCTCGTAGAATGTTTGAAGTCAAAAGTTTTAATGGCTTGGTGAGCTTCTATAGGAAGTTCATTCAAAATTTCAGTGGGATTTGTGCATCCATTACTGAGACAATGAAGGGTAATAGGAAGGAGTTTGTGTGGACAACAACAGTTGAGAAAAGTTTTGGAATTTTGAAGAGTAAAGTAACTAAATAGCCAGTTTTGGCACTCCTTGATTTTTGAAAGGTTTTTCAAGTAGATTGTGATGCAAGTGGAACAACGATTGGAGGTGTCCTTAGTCAAGAGGGAAAACCAATTGCATATTTCAGTGAGAAGTTGAATGAAGAAAAGAAGAAATATTCTGTGTATGGTTAGGAATTCTATGCAATTGTACAGGCACTCAAGACGTGGAGACATTATTTGTTACTGAAGGAATTTGTATTGTATATTGATCATCAGGCTTTGCAGTTCATTAATAGCCAAGGTAAGTTGAATCAGAGACACAAAATTGGTTGAATTTTTGTAGAGTTATTCTTTTGTTGTGAAACATAGAAGTGGAAAATCTAATAAGGTAGCTGATGCATTAAGTAGGAGATGTCTGTTGTTGAATGAAATGCGGGTGAGTGTAGTTGGTTTTGATTCTATAGGAGAATTGTATAAGGATGATGTTGATTTCAAAGAAGCATGGGATACTTGTATGAATCCAGTAGAGAAGGATAGAACACCTTGGTTGGAATAATTTATTCAGGAAGATTTATTATTCAAAGGGTAGAAGTTGTGTATACCTCAAGGGTCAATGAGGGATAATTTTATGAGAGAGAAGCATAGTGGTGGTTTAGGTGGACACTTTGGTGTTGACAAGATGTTGGCACAATTGAGTGAAGGTTATTTTTAGCCTAGTATGGTTGCAGATGTGAAGAAGTTGGTACAAGGTTGCAGAATTTGTCAATATGCTAAAGAAGCTAGGAAGAACACTAGTTTATATCAACCATTACCTATACAAGAGAGACCGTGGGAACACATAAGTATGGGTTTTGTTTTGGGATTGCCTTGCACGCAAAGAGGTAACGATTCTATCTTTGTTTTTGTTGACATATTTTCTAAAATGGTTCATTTTATTCCATGTCAGAAGAGTAATGATGCTTTCCACATTGCTACTTTATTTTTCAAGGAGGTAGTTAGATTACATGGTTTGCCTAAGAGCATAGTTTCAAATCGAGCTGTGAAATTTGTTGGTCATTTTTAGCGTACCTTGTGGAAGAAAACGGGTACACAGTTGGGTTTCAGTTGAGCGTGCTATCCTCAGAGTGATGGTCAAACTGAGGTTGTAAATCAAAGTCTAGGAAATTTATTGAGATGTTTGGTGGTGAATAAGCCTAACCAGTGGGACTTGGTTTTGGATCAAGTAGAATTTGCATATAACAATTCAGTCAATAGGAGTGTAGGGAAAAGTCCTTTTCACATTGTGTATGGTTATAGTCCAAGAGGGGTAGATGAATTACGAGATAGTGTTGATTTGATTCGTAAGAGTGTTGTAGCTAAAGATTTTGTAGAATATATCCATGATTTGCATAAACAAGTGAAAGAAGATTTGAAGAAAAGTGTTGCCAAATACAAGGAGCGTGTTGATGTTCACGAGAGAGAACAAGAATTTTAGGTTGGAGATTTGGTTTTGGCACACTTACGAAAGGAGAGGTTCCCACAGGGAACAAACAATAACATCAAATGGAAGAATATTGGACCTTGTAAGGTCTTGCGTAAGTTTTCATCCAATGCTTACAAAATAGAACTTCCACCATGTGTAGATATTTTGCCCATTTTTAATGTGGCAGATTTGTATTGCTATTATGAAGGGGAGTCACACGCGCTAGCAGAATTCAGTTCATATGTTCAGGATAAATATGAATGGATAGATCAATTGCCTAAAAAATAGTTTGAACAAGTTGATCAAGTGATTGATTCTCATGTGGCTAAATGAACAAGAGGCAAAGAATACATGGAGTATCTTGTCCATTGGAAGGGTAAACCATCTGATGAAGCCTCTTGGGTGCAAGCTTCTAAGTTGGCTAAGTATGGGATTTCTATTCCAAACTTACCAAAATGTTCTTGAGTTATAGCCTCAAAAAACATTTCTCTTACCCGGCGTGTCTGATGCAAGAACATCCGAGTTCACTGACAATCCTGTATCACCAAAAATATCTCTTATTTCCTAAGTTCTTTTTTGCTTTGTTTCCTTGCAATTTTGGTTTTTGTGTTTTAGGAGAATTTAGGATTTACTTGGCCAATTTTAGGACATCATCTTGTAGAAAACCCAAATGGGTATGTGCAGTTAAATTTTGGTAAAGATTGGATAAAATTTGGCTAAGTTATAGACAGTTAGAAAATTCCTGAGTTTGCGAACTTTTTAGTTCGCCAAAAGCTCATTTCACCGACGGGCGACTTCACCGACATGCCTTTATACAAGGCTCATTTTTCAAATACCAAGACTTCGCAGTGTTGAAGGGAATTTCGATCGACAAAGTTTTGAGTTTTCAAACTTTGTTGACAAAATCATGAGTTAGCAAACTCATAAGTTTGCCAATAGCCTATGTCGCTGATTAGCCTTGCCAAGTTGAAGTCAAAAGCCTTTGGTTCGTGAAGAAATGAAATTGCCGATTGAAAGGGAATCACTTATTTGACAAACTATTGTATTTCCTAACCAGTTCGTGAGTTCTAACATTGGCTGATTTGCCGACCAAGGTTCGTAGAAGTTGGAATTCACTGATAAAGAGGATTGGGGGAAGAATAAAGGATTTGGTGGTTTGCAAAACCTTAGTTTTCACTAATAAGTCAATTGTTGACAAGGGCTTTAGAAAGGAGTTCATGTTTTCCCAAATTTGTTGATAAGGTTGAAGTCAACTGTTGACCAATTCCAAGTTCAAAAAAGTTAGATTTTGCTGACCGAAAGGCTATTGGTTTGAAAAACACAACATTCACTGATAGGTTTGAGAAATAATCATAATTTTTCTGATAACGAAGGGATACGCTCAAGTTCAGGAAAGTAGATTTTTGTCAATAGGCCTTTATAACTAAAGTTTGGGAAAACATATTTTTGTTGATAGGCATTTATCACTGAAGTTTAGAAACCTGAACATTTGTTGATAGCTAAAGGCTTACGCTGACAAGTGTCTGGTTTGTGAAATCATTGTTTTGCCGATAACTGCCTAGACCCTGAATATGTATAAACCGGTGAATATACATAAAGGTGATTGTGATGTGCTTACGAAGAGGTTTGATGATGGCGGTTTGTTCTATTATAACAATTTGTTTAGTTGTACAACAGTTTGGGGCGGTTGAACTATTTTGAGCTAAGTTCTATAAATACAAATTGCTAGGTCCATATTGGAGGTTCGATGGTTCGATAGTGGATTGATTCAGTTAGATTATCTTGGTTCGATCTCTTGGAGGAAATTGATGTTGGACAAGATTTTGTAACCAAAGATTGATGTATCTTGATGACTATATAATGTATTTTTGTACTCTTGTAATCATTTTGTTGTTGCTAATAATAGATTCATTTTTGTGGTGGCGTGGTGTTTGTGTTATTGTTTGTATTTGCTGCTTAATTCAGTAGTTTGATAAGACCCCTGAGTTTAGTTCTACACCATAAATAGGGGCATTTATGTAAACTAGGCGCCCAAGTTGGTGGAGGTTAATCTTGGGATGACTATTAATAGCTAGCTATGACAAGGTGGGTGTCCAAGATAGTTTGTCCATTATTGGTGATTTATGCAAGCTGTAAGAAGAAGAATTATTGACTAAAATTATCTTGGTGGTGGGATTCCCTATGCGGGGCATTGGATTTTTTCTATGGTAGATGCCTCACCTCATGTATTCCCAAATAACTTATTTTTTCTATAAATTGAGAGCTTGAGAAGGTAGAAGATATAATGTTTTACACAGGTACACAAAAGTTGTTAGAGTGGATGCAACAAGATTGAAGGAAGTGATTGTATTGTAATCTCTATTGAAGATAATTCAGACTTGGCCTCTTTCCTAGTGGCCTCTTTTCCTAGTGGAGTTTTTTACCCAAAAGGGTTTTCTCCACGTAAATCTCTTGAGTTTGTTGATTTTCATTGTTGTTGATTTTACATACTTTAATCTCTATTTGGTATTTTACGTATTAAAAATTAGATTTATAATTTAATTTTAGATTTTTCATATTATAATGGTTTACCTTTATTTCTAACAAGTTTTGGGTCCATGTTGATGGAATTCCTTAATATAATTACACATCGACAAACAACACTCTTGTGAAAGTTGGGCTCATTCCCCATGTTGTTAATTGTCCCCATTTACGAATTCTCCCACACTTGGCACCATCTTATCCATATTTGCATATATTTCCACATATTAGACATTCATTAGACCTATTATTTCCCACCATATACAAATAGTCATTCCCTTCCTAGATCTTACCATTTTCATGTCTCAAAACAATCTTATGGGTGTGGGATCGATCCCACATCCATAGATCTAATCATTAAAATTTTTACTGACCCACCCATTTCTTTCCCACCATGAGCTGACTTAGTACACATTTGACATGATTTATTACTATCCACTTATATTTAAAGGCATTCAATTGCATTCATTTAAACATCAAGGAATCTCATTGCATACGAACTTCATTTTATTAATCATTCATAAAGCATGCTAGGAACACTTCAATTGATCCTCTAAAAGGGAAAAAATGCATAATCATTCTAAAGCATTTGTATGTCTAAATATTGTTGTCCTTGATTATTTCCACAACTATAAATTTTGTCCTATCAAGGGGATTAACATAGGAGAACATGATCCTTACAATCTAACGATCTCCCCTAGGTGTTTCTAAAAACTATTAGTCATTGGCATTCAATGAAGCACAAAAAATCAAGCAAATCATAATGTAAGACTACACATTGTACCAGATCATATTTACGGGCCATAGATTAAATCTATGCCTACAAAAATTACCCAAATCTATGGATTTGACCCTTCAAAGTTGATAGATTGTTATAATTTCAAGGTAGAATATAGACAAAGGAACCATTTCAATCTTGAGACAATTGGAATTCAATGTGGCATTAGAATTATTTTTCTTCCATTGTCCTAGAGCTAAGCACTTTATCCCTTGCATTTATTTTCATAGATTAGCATTTAATATTTCAATATTTAAATAGTTAGTCCCCAACTCTATTGTCTAGATTAATTTATGTACAATATTCAAATATTTACCCCTCAAATTTGTTGTCAAGATTAATTTGTTGTCTTATTGCTTGCATTAATTAAATAATCAAGTAACACATTTCAGGAAAGCTTATTTTTCATTACACATACCTAATAACATATATAGCAATTATCCATCCATACATCAAATTGTAATGGTGAAATTTGCATATTCATGCCATTTCCCATCTAATTTGGCGCCCATTTGGGAGAACGACTTACTACATTTACATATTAAAAGGTGGTGTAGTCTTTTGAAAAGTTGAGCCCATTCTCCCAACCTTTGCATATCCCCATACACATTCCCATACATTTTACCCACGCCTTATCCACACACACACACACACACACATCTTGATATATTCACTTATATTACAAATTTATTGCATCTATGAGCACATCTATCTGCATACATTATGTTATCCACTTGATTTGATCATTTCCATGTCTTGGGTCATTTCCTGCATTTGTGGATTTGACCCCTAACTTTTCAAAATTCAAATTCAAATTTTGGCCAACTATCGCCTATCCTTTTCCTACCTTGAGCCAACTAAACATGTGTGTCTACACAATTTATTGCTATGTACTTGTATTTAAAGGCATTCAATCATCATCAAATAATATTATATATCATTCACATTTACAAAAGAAGTGTGCTAGGAATATTTCAATTGGAGTAGCTAAAAAGAACGCATCACATCACTTTAGAGCATGCGCACAACTAAACTCTATTGTTTACAATCTTTTACCTAAGTTTTTTAGGGTTGACCTAGGAGAACATGTCCCCTAGCAACATATCGACAACCCTCCAATGGTAATTTTTAATATCGCCTGTCTTCATAGTAGTGAGAAAGGCAAATTAGACCAAGGCAAACCAAGCAAGCGAAAGAGCGGAAGTACATATTTAGAAAGGTCTGCATGCATAGAAAAACTCAAACCCACGAACTCAACCCAAAGCAAAACACATATTTTACACTAAACTTTTAAGACATTACACATTCATAAAGGTAGCATTTTCATATCCAAAGACAATTCAAAATTTAAGACCATATAAAAAATTATTCATTCTTCAATCATAAAATTAAATATACTTACCCTTTTAACTTACCTAATTGATCAATGCTGAACTATAAGCGTTTCATTTAGGAAAAAGTTATATTTCTTTACACAAATATGAATGAATGAATAGCTTTTAAAGTCCACGAGGCTAAAAATAGCCTATGGGACCAATATAAAATGAGATACCTCTCCATGTAACCGCACGAGGTTTACACTTTTTACTTTCCGTGTGCTGTGCAAAATAGAATAATAAATAAATCAAAGTAGTTCCTCCAGGCAACCCCTCGCAGGGAGGGAGGAATAATTTCCAATTTGTCTGCTAGCAAGGACAGTATTGAAAGGTAGAGCGACTCAATTAGGTGTGTTGAAGAGCAGGTGTAGCACACAACAAGGGCCGATTCATATAAGTATTTATCCTTCCATAATTATATCAAGACTTCCGTGTTGTCCTTCTCATCTGTTCCTTTAAAAATCCGTCTCTTCCTGTTTGCTTTGATTCACAGTGCTTGTTTTTTTTTAACAGAAAAATAGCAATGGAGGGATTGAAGGAGTTCACATTGAAGCAGGTGTCTGCTCACAAAACCAAGGAGGATTGCTGGTTTGTCATTGGTGGAAAGGTAATTACTTTGAAATTTAAAAAAAATGTTGATTTCAAATGAAAAGCCAAGTATAGATTCAATAGATCGTCCTGGGTGTAAATGTTTTTTTTAGGGGTTTTATGGATTTTTTTCAAAGTGTGTAGTTTGATGATCTGGGTTGTCAGTTGAATCCTTTAATAGTCGGCCTTTTAAGACAAGCTTATGAATTTTGATCTGGGATTGCAGGTATATGATGTGACCAAGTTTCTGGAAGAGCATCCAGGAGGGGAGGAGGTTCTCATAGAGGCTTCAGGTGAGGAGCTGAGCTGCCTTTTTCAATTCGTAGTACGTTTGATCGATATGGGGTCCTTTTGTTTTTATGAGTTTGATGCAATGGTTAGTGGGTCTGCAATAATTTTACTGAGTTTGAAGCTTGTGAAGTTTTTGCCTTTTAAATTGAGTGCTGAATTACATGGGGGGCTTAATCTATGTTTAATCTGATTTTACTCACAAACTCACTTAATGACCTACAAATAGGTCTTCAATCCTGAGAACAGAGGGTCTTCCATCCAGAGAACAAAGGTCTGAAACATGTTGGATTTTCTTTTGTTAATAGTCGTTTCCTACTTGTAAGCTGTTATATGACCGGGCTATAATTGGTAAAGAGGTCAATCGGATGGATACAAGAGCAGAGTTCGCTCCCTGTTAGCAGTGATAGTTGAGATTCTGTGTACTACCATACATAACCATGTGATTTGTGATGCTTGGTTACTATTGTAATTTATATTATTCCTTGTAATATCATAGTAATCTTCCACCATTCTTTGTTAAGCTAAGGGCTTAGATCACTAGATTAGGTCCCTTTTATGTTGCTTTGGAATGAATTATTGGGTCAGTCTCCATTCCTGAAGTGTAACTTAGTGGAGAGAATGAAAGTAACCTTATTGAAGTCACCCCATGTCACACAGTGGAGCCTTGGATGCCTAAAATAGTCAAGGCCGCACTCATAGTTTCCTCCTATATTTCCTAAACACAAACAACATAGCTCACTGAGGGTAACCTTAACAAGAGCGTGAGAAACAAGGGTTTCAATAACTTATGAAGTGTTGGTTTACCAAGTCATAAAATTAATCTATGTAGCTGTAGTTTGCATATTCCATACGGGGTAGAATATTGACCGAGGAATGCATTGTTTTCTTGTTTTTTGGGGTCTAGATAGGTATCAATGTCAAGTGGGCTCTATCTGAGTACATGACTAGTCATGATTCAAATAATTTAGTATTTTATCATTGCCTCTATTAAAAAAGCTAATGATGTTTCAAATTCTCCATGATCATGAACTCTTGTTTATGCTTACAAATTTTCTTTCATCAACAAGGGAGATTGGTGAACTGAGACTCTCCATTTTCTGTCTGTGATTGCCTATAGTTTGGCTTCTGGTGAGTTAGTCATGATTTTGATCCTGGGCGATTATGGTCTCGCTGTAGCTATTTTGTCAACTGGTTATAGGCAGCTATGACCTAGGGGGATTAACGGACTGTTCTTTCTATTTGTGTAAACTCTTTTTTATATATCCTATAACGACCACTGATGGTAAATTTCTTGTGAGTATTTTCAACCTGGCACCATCTGCTGCAGTCTGCCTTGAAACAATTCATCTTTTGTTAAGTTACAATGGTCATCAGTTCAATCTGATAGACTTCTTAGTCGGATTTGCAATAATTTCGATTTTCCTCAAAGACAATCACAGACTGTATTTGTGTAGTGAGTTGGGATTTAATCAGTTTCATGGCTTGTCTTTCCAGCTTCCCATGTTCTTTTTTTTTGGCAGAAGTACAATTAGTACAGGTAAAATGACTAATTGCATGCTGCACATGCATGTGATCAACCCTAGACTGAGTTAATGCTGTATGGTTTTTCCTCAATTGTGGTGGGGATTCTGATGTATTTGTCTGTGATGGTTTACCAGGAAGAGATGCAACTCAAGATTTTGAAGATGTAGGCCACAGTCAAGCAGCACAAGAATTGATGGAGACTTACCTGGTTGGAGTTCTTGATGGTTTTAAAGGTGATATTGCTCCTATCAAGAAAGTGGAAACTACTACCACTACGAAGCAGGAAAAGGCTCCTTTCAAAGAAATCCCAGCTTCTATTATCAAGGATGACGAGCCTAGTGCATTCATGAAATTGCTCCAACTTCTAGTACCCCTGCTGATTGTGGGTGTTGCCTTTGGAATTAGAACTTTCCTAAAGGAGTCTCAACCATCTCAACCATCTTCATAAAAATATGCTTCAACATAGAGGACTCATGCTCGACTGCTTATTCTAGTAATATTTGCCATGCTGTAGTTAGCATTTTAGAATATTGTTTAGCGGAGATCCGATGACTTTTGGCTAAGAATTGTCTCTCTCTCTCTCTCTCTTTTTTTAATATGACGGATCTCGTAATCCTTGTGATATGTAAGGAGTTTAGATCATTTAAAATAAATTGTTGTTGAAGGTGTTTATGATTGTCAAAATGCAAGCCAGTTTTTGAATACCTTTGTGTTAGTAGAGATGGTTTACTCTTTTTGTGTGTGTTGGTACGTTTTTGTCTCTTTTTATTTGACAAAATGATGGAGGACGTAGATGCATGATATACCTATTAGACACTAATTGAATTTTTTATATTTGATACGCATAACGTCAAGGATATTAATTGAAGTCCATAATGCTTATTAGAAATTTAATGAAGTTGGGAGACATGGAACTCATAACTTAATGGATGTTCATTGTAGTTGCACATGACTACCTTGCCTTGGGTTCGCTTATATTTGACAATTTCTTGGGTTAAGGGTGGTGTTGTTGGTTCTTACTCACCTATAAGAAAGAAGTCATCGGTAAAAGTAGTGTATTGTTCTCATTAAGTTCTTGGATGCAAAAGGATGTGGTGGGGAAGAATTCTAGCTACTGTATCTCCTAGAACCAAAGCATTTGATTATATAAGAACCAAAAAAGTCTAACCATTGTATCGCTTAGAGGTAGTGCACTTGATTACAAAAGGACTATGGTAACGCTGGTTCAAACTAAGCACTGCAAGGAACTATTTCCTTTTCAGTGTCAATTAAAAATTTGCCAGCCAGTTTTGTGTTTAGATGCAAAAACCAGAATGACACTCAATTTGCTTTAAAACTCAATGACTACCATTTGATTCAGTTACAAAGTTCATTTCACTTTCTAAATTATTTATTATATTGCCATTTAAATAGATATTTCTAATGGTTCAGGTTTAATCTAATCATTAATTTCCTAAAATATTTACATCGACTAGCAAAATTCATTGCTTATTAAAGTATAATTATTCAAAGTGTAAGTAATGACACATATTGCATTCACAATCCCCATAATAACTTAGTAAAACGTTGATGGAACACTAACAAAGATCATTGAATAACTGAAAAGTGAATTGTAAATCTTATTGATACAAAGAGAATTATATTAGCAATTGCACTGTTAAGAGGTGCAATGTTTGTATTAGACATATAATATGGAATGAGATTGTAACACAGTATTATTATTGTTTTTTAAAAGTGAAACCATGTTTTGGGACTGATTTTTTGATTTAAAACCCATAGGAAAAAAAGTCTATACACCATTTCTATTATTTTGACTTAAGACAACATTTCCATGTCTAATTTTTTTTAGGTTTGAAAGCAAAATAGTATAATTAGATTGTAATTTAAAAAATTACAAAATACTATAATTACCCTCTAGTCTAATAAGTTATCTAAGCATTAACTTTCTTTTAAGGATTGTACGGGTAAAAATACCTCTTACAAAAAACTTTTCCTTAAATTAAGTTTAGGATAATTAAATAATTGCATCTAAATTAGGTCTAAATTAACTTAGATTAATAAATGACAATTGGGAATTATAAAATGTGAAATAATGTTATTTTAGAAAATCAAATGCGAAAGATAAAGTAGACTTAGAACAATTGTAAAATATTCTACAAGTCAAGTTTGCTTTCTACATGATTAATACTACCATTCACAAGAATGACCAAGTGCCCCAAAAAGATTTGAAAGGTGCAAGATTTTCTTGGTTGTAGATTGTTGCATCCCAATTTACCTCTACTTGTTTTTAATATCTACTTTGTATGTAAGGATTGGCGGTATTGAAAAATATCTTAAGGAAATCATTGGACTGCAAGGACATGTACCCTAGGTCACCCCTTTTGATTAGACTAACTTCACAATTATGAAAAAAATATTGTAGGTACACCTAAATTCACCATCGCAGCGTAACTGAATTCTTATCATTAATCCCCCATCCATTCTTACACTACTTATACCTGCACTTGCACCCATAGAGGTTTAAGGAATACATCGATAGGAACAACCGACGACTTTAGAAAATTTTCTAGCGTGAATTTTTTTTACAATGTGAGAATTTCGAGCACCATAATACTCACATATAAAAGCCTATCCGCTAATTATTTTATTAATAAGGTTATTCCTCTCCCATCAGCTAATTAAATGGATTTTATTTAATTGGTCTATCCTAATGTTAGTTAATTAAATTTAATTAACTAAGCTAATGTCTTAATGTTAGTTAATTAAATAAATCATTACATCATCTATTTTCTCTAAATAAAAATTCTCATTCCTAAAATCCAGATCATTGATCCTAAATTAAAATTAATCTTCAATCATAATCATTCACTCAACCAATGTAATCTCCACACTTCATTTGACATGTGTGAGATCAATCACATGTCATAATCACACTTGCTTATATTTTTCATACATGTGTGAGAAGTTTCATAATCATGTTTCCGTGTGTTTCTCACACATGTGAAAAGTCCTACTTGTCATAATCACACATCCCTATGTTTTTCACATATGTAAGAAGTCTTACTTGTCATAATCACACATCCCTACGTTTCTTCTCACACATATCCATCTAAATCTTCTCAATCCAAAACCTCATCATGTGCATCAATCACCAAGTGCCACTTAGTGGCTTCTCATGCACCCTAATCTCTCGATTAACCTCATCTATTGATCTTCCAAATCAATCCTAACCATTGCTCCTCATCAAAAATCTATAAATTAAACTTTACCTAATTCATTTTCATCTGCTGCAAGGATCTCGAGCAACCACACCCATCACAACTTCATCATCAACAAATCATATAACACATCAATACTAATCAAGGTTTGCATTTGAAATCATTCATTTGAGCTTAATACTTGTTTGCGCTCCTTATTTGCTCTAATCTTTAGTTGAGTTAAATGTGAAATAAGAATCTTGCATTAGTGTTAGGTTCTTTATTGTTTCATTTTTAGTCTCTTCAAATACAACAATAGTAATCTTAAGCATGCAGATGTCCTATATGATTTTTAATGCAAATTTAGGTTCCTTTTAGTGGTCCAAATCAAAAGAGTCCTACAATGATTTTCCTTGAAGTGGTTAGGGAATGCAAATGATTCTTGGGTTCCTTGGATGGGAAATAATGCATATTGAATGCCTTTAAATACTAATACATAGCAGCTAATCATGCAAAATGTGTATCAAGTTGGCTCATAAAAGTTATGAAATAGGCAGAAGTTTGCAAAATTTGAATTCTCGGTGTGAATTCCATGTGGTACACAATTGTTCCAACACACCAAGAGATTGACCTAAAACAAGAAAGTGTTAATATTAAGGTGGATAATTAATGTATGGGTACGAGTAGAATAATAGGCACAACAAATGATGAATGTTTTGGAGTAAGACTGAATATAGGTGGGATGTAAGGTCAGATGTATATTGAATTTAAATAATTTCTTTGGATGAGAAATAATGCATATTGAATTTAAATACTAAGACATAGTAGCTAACCACACAAAATATGTATCAAGTTAGCTCATAACAGTTATGAAATAGGCAAAATTTTGCAAAATTTAAATTCTCAGTGTTAATTCCATGTTGTACACAATTGTTCTAGCACACCAAGAGATAGACCAAGAACAAGAAAGTGCTAATATTGAGGTGGATAATGAATGTATGGGTATGAGTAGAATAATAGGTACAATAAATGAGAAATGTTTTGGAGTAAGAGTGAATATAGATGTGACAAGGTCGCATGTATAAAGTATGTGTAAATAGGGATGGGTGAAGGATCATGAATGAGCCCAACTTTGCATAAGAGTATACTATTTGTCAATATGTAATTGTATTAAAACATTCTATCAAAATAGATCTAAAATTAAATGAGAATTAGTATGGATATGCAAATTTTCCTATAAACAAATTATATAGACTAGATAAATAATGTAATAAATTATATACATAATTAATCTAAATATATAAGTTGGGACTAAAAATAATAAATATTAAATTAGTACAAAAGTAAATAAATTTAAATGTAGTATTTAATTAGATCATAGAGAAGAAAAATGATATTGAAGGTGTTGGCTTAAATTTTAAAATTAATTCAGCAAATATATTAAAATCTACTAAATGACTATGTTTAACACTAGGGTACCTCTTCTAAAAATAACCAGGGGGTGTTGGACACCAACAAGTTCCATACAAAGTAGCAGAGATTAACATAACACTAGATTGAAAGGAATTGGCAAACACACATGGCTAGGAGCGTGCTAAATGCCTCATTGAAGGGCTCGTACTTCTGAGCGCTTGATAAAAATATCCGTCCAGTGCCATCTCGCTTTCGTTCTCAATTGTGGATTGCCCCCTACCCTTGATATTCACCATTTTCCAGCGCGAGATAAAATTTTCAATGTTTTATGGGTTGTGTTTTTCCACTGTTTTCCAACGCGAGATGACATTTCCTAGATTGTTTTGAGCTTGAAAGCTCACAGGAAAAGTCTATCACATAAATATTCTAAAAATATGTGAAGAGCATTTATATTAAGACAAGCATCTACTAATTGTTGAAAATATAATTGTGTACAAGTTAATTAGATCCATTTCATACAATTTTAGTTTATGTTCATATTATAGAATCAATAAGGAATAATGTTATGGGAAATCTAGATTTAAGTAGAATTGTGTAACATATAACAAGCCAAGGTACAAAAGTTCATCACATTCTTTCATTTTCATTTCATTAAAGTGAAGTTAATACACCATTATACAATCTTTGTCCCTGCATATATAGCATAAGTGCAAGGTGCATACATTTATAATTATCTTTTATCTACCCACATCTAAGTCAAGGAAATAAATTATCTAAAATATAATTTGTAAGATCGAAAACAAGTAATAATTAGTATTAATAGCATATATCAAATCTTACAAATATCCCTAGAGGGAGAACATCATGCACTTTTTTTGAACCACAAAATTGTTTAAGCTTCTTTGTATTCCACCAAATAAGTGAGACCCTTCCCTTTAGGGATGAGATCATGATAGTGTATCGCATACGAAGAAAAGATAAGGACCTCAGAGTAGGGAATCTGAAAAATTCGATACTCTAATATGTAATACAATAATAATAAAGATACCTTAACCAAGATTAAAGATACAATACAACTTTATCACTTTTTGATAGTCAAATCAACATAATACACTTACGTAACTACACATAAGACATAATACTACTGTACTAGGATAGAGGCACAAGCTCGCCATCTACTATGAGCTATCAAACAAGTCTTAAACATTGACACGACAACTCTCCCTATGTCCGACTTAAGAATATCATTCGATTTGGTGTGAAATGACGAGAAGCATGTGAGAAGTGGGTGAGGACCCCATAAGGTGCATGCACTTCCACCACTTTCCATCATTCTAAGCACAGTAGAATATGGAATCAGGAGGAGTTTCAACATTTAAATGTTTGATGCCAACTTCAAGTTGCAGAGATGTAAGATTTTGTCAGTATTCTATACTCAGTGGTACTGAATTCTGAAGGAAACGAATCTTATGCAAGAATAGTATTGTTTCCCTGATGCCCTTATTTACAATATGACAGTTTAAATTTGAAATAGCCCTTCAATTTATAATATCAAACACCTCAATTTGAACTAACTCACCACCAAGACATCTGTTATGTGATCATAAAAGCAATGTATACCGATTTCTTAACCTATGTTAACAGTGACACGGATTTTGCATTTGATAACTAACAATGACAACGAAATAGTGCACAATTCATCTAGACTTAACCAAAATTTCATCACCTCGTGCCAAAGTTCACACAACTCGTATGGCAATCATGACAATTGAGATTCCAAACTGATTCCGAGCTCAATAAGTTGACTGGGCAGTATTGAAAGTCAAAACAACCTTTTTATATATGTATGACAGTCTACATTGTTAATGTTCACAATTGATTCAATCATGGTTACCAGTTTTTCAAATTTATTGCAGGGTATTATACCCATTTCTACCCTATTCATAGTCATGCATCTAACATCAAATAACAATTTCCCAAGAAAGCCACTCTAAGGATTTCAAGGTGAGGTCGAATGGCTATGGTAAGCTATGAATAAAACACTGATTTCTAAATACATATAGGAGGAGTTTTTTTTAATAATGTCTACGAGGTCAAACAGTTTATCGGACCATCGGATAATCAACCACACTGCTAAGCATAAAAGTTTAGAATGTCAAGTTGCCCATACAACACCTATTTGATCAACTGTTCCTTTTGGATCCTAGATCTTCTGTTGTGAATTTTGACCAAATAATCTGCAATGTTTGTTATCCTTTCTTCTTCAAACAAGGTATTCAAGGAGCTCACATTCAAAATCTCAATGTAATTGGCCCGAATATCCATGTAAGTTGGACACTCCATGATGTAGTGTCATTTCGTCTCCACTTGCTCCAAAGTACAAAAACAACATATTTTATTTGCACACTTTTCTTTAGGCATTGCCCACCTTCCAGTTTCACATCTAAACTGATGCGAACTAGTCCTCAACTGAGCCATCAACATTTTTGCTTTCCATTTTATTTCCACTCCTATGTAGTTTTTTTGTGAGTGGTCATATTAAGGATTGAAATGTTTGATATAGTATTCTCTTTTCCTCACAAGTTGCCTTGTCCACATGTTTACTTTAACTTTTTTCCTGCACGTACATTTTGATTGCCCCATTAGTATTTGAGCACTCTTTCATGTTAATATCCCACTTATTCATCCACTTGTCATTTTGTTTCATCCACGTGCTCTTCCTTCTATCTAATTTCTCTTCTGCTGCCATTTTGGGCCAACGGGGCAGCTCCATATTTTCTGACCTCCTTAAATAACTTAGCAATCGGATTAGAGTTGATGCTTCCAACGGAAAGGCACCAGCTTCAGCTAATGTAATCTCATGAGGAATTGACATTTTTGTTTTAAAACTACTTGTGATTATGTGCTTTTGTAACCTCTCTATTTGTCTCCACTTCATCGCTGACATGTTGCCACCCCAAAACTTCACACCCATATAGAACCAAAATGAAGTGTATGGCCACTAGGCCTTCTATATGATAGTTATCAAAGCCAACAATTCAACAATCATTTAACACAAAAGCCAATGGCCACAAAATGGGAAATCCAACAATATATATACTAGCACTTGCACCCATAGGAGAGGTTTAAGGAATGCGCCGATAGGAACAAGCAATGACGAAAAAATTTCCCGGTGTGAATTTTTTTACAGCATGAGACAATTCCAAGCACTATAATGCTCACATATAAAACCTATCGACTAATAAAGCATATCGGCTAAATATATATATACACAGAAACGCCAAATAATTGTTATACTAGCACTTGCACCCATAGGAAGTTCAAGAAATACGCCAATAGAAACAACTGACAACCATAGAAAATTTTCCGACATGAATTTCAAGGCGTGAGACCATTCCTAGCACTATAATGCTCACATATAAAAGCCTATCGGCTAACTAAGGCCGAAGGGCTTCTACAACCATATGTGATAATTGGAAAGTATTACTTCGGCATAGTGAAACTCAAAAAATCCATTCTGTTTACTATAGGAAGAGTCATTCAACAGTATAAAAGGCAGTAGCAACTGGAGGACAGTTGGGAGGGTATTATACTCCCGACACTGTCAAACAAAGCAAGGCTTTATGGACGGAGTCCGGACTGGGGAGTATAATCTCCTCACAGCCTCCTCTTCTCAAATAATAGTTAAGATATAAGCCATACTAAAATGGCAAATGAAGGTTTCACATATCGTTTCCTAGCCACAAGCAAAGACGAGGGGTGGCAAGGAAAATGACGAGCCTTGGTACAGCAACCAAACGACTTACTTTTGGGCCGGGCACACTCTAAGCTTTGAGTACTTAGGTGGCATGTGGGCCCGTTCCTTTCTCCAAACTGTGGCCTTTAACACCCGGTTCAAATTGAAACTCATCTGATAGTTCCCGCGCAAGGATGCCCGAAAAAAAATGTTTGATCGCATAAAAGATCTCGCGGTCGTGGTGCATGTCAAGCTGCCTCAAAGAAACGTGGCCTCATTGGAATGCTACGATTGCAGGATATGCACGAAATGGGTTTGTTAAAAAAGCTTCAGAAACTTTAAGCGAATGCAATGACAGGTGTAAAGCCAGACTCCGCAACCGTTGCCAGCATCCTCCCTGCGTGTGCCAAAATCGGAGATTTGGAACGGGTTATGGACATCCATCACAGGAAAAAGCATAGAAGCGTTTTGTCAGATGTTGTAACTGCCCCGGTAGACATGTATCCAAAATGTGGAAGCATAGACATATCACGTGAACTGTTTGACAGAATCCCTCAAAGAGATGTCATCTCATGGAACGCCATAATTGTAGGATATGCAAAATGTGGAAGCAGACGAGGCACGTGAACTGTTTGACAGAATGCCTCAAAGAAGCGTGCTCTCATGGAATGCCCTGATTGCAGGATATTACAAAATGGATTTGTTGAAAAGGCTTTAGAAACTCTATTCCCCTTGATTTTTTTTTCTGTTCAAGTCTATTAATCATGTATGTATGTATGTATGCCTATATGTATGTATGTATGTATGTATGCCTGTATGTATGTATGTATGTATATATCTATGTATCTATGTATGCCTATATGTATGTATGTATCTATGTATGCCTATATTTATATATGTATAGTGTCGAGGGCAGAGGAGGGTAGAAATGGGAGTGAGCCAGATAGGGGAGGAGAGGGGTGGATAAGGATTGAGTGATTAAGGTTTAAGGTTGAGGGTTGAGCGTTTAGGGATAGGATTTAGAGTTTAGGACCTTGAGGGTTTAGGGTTGAGGCTTTAGGGATTGCGTTTAGGGTTAAGGGTCGAGGGATTAGGTTAAAGGTAGAGTGTTGAGGGTAGAGGGATTAGAGATAGGGTTTAGGGTTGAAAGTTTAGGGTTGAGGGATTAGGGTTTAAGGTATAGTTTAGTAGATCTTGTGGATAGAGCCAGTAAATAATGGGAGATTATTTGCCTGTTTCATAACAATATACCTTCCCTGAGTGTAGGGTGGACAACAAGAAACATAGATGTACCCCAATGCAAATCTTTTCTCATAATGATCATCCTTCTGATTTAAATTGTTAATTACTCACTATGGATGTACCATATGTAAAGCTTTTCTCATAGGGTTTAAGGTATATTGTCGAGGGTTGAGGGTTTATTGATAGTGTTTAGTTTTGAGGGTTGAGGGATTAGGTTTTAGGGTTGATGGATTAGGGTTTAAGGTATAGTGTTGAGGGTTGAGGGTTTAGGGTTGACGGATTAGCATTTAATTTCGAGGTTAGGGTTAGAGTGTCGAGGGTAGAGGGATTAGGTATAGGGTTTAGGGTTGAAAGTTTAAGGATTGAGGGTTGAGGCTTTAGGGATGAGGGTTTAAGGCTTAAGATATAGTGTCAAGTGTTGAGGGTGTAGGGATAAGGTTTAAGTTTTAAGGGTTAAGGGTTGAGGGATAGGGATTAGGGTTTAAGGTATAGTGTTCAGGTTTGATGGTTTAGGGATAGGGTTTAGGTTTGAGGGATTAGGGTTTAGGGTTGATGAATTAGGGTTTAATGTTGAGGGTTGAGGGTTAATGGTCAAATTGATTAGGGTTAAATAAGAGTGTCGAGGGTAGAGGGATTAGGGATAGGGTTTAGGGTTGAAGGTTTAATTATTTAGGGTTGAGGCTTTAGGGATGAGGGTCAAGAGATTAGGGTTTAAGATATAGTGTCGAGTGTCGAGTGTGTAGAGATAGGTTTTAGGGTTCAAATTTTAAGGGTTAAGGGTCGAGGGATCAGAGTTAAGGGTTGAGGGATTAGGGTTTGACGTTAAGGGTTGAGTACATTGAGGTTCGAGGGTTAAGGGCTTTGGGATAGGGTTGAGGGTCGAGGGATTAGGGTTAAGGGATAGGGTTGGAGGGTTTAGGGATAGGGATTAGGGTTTAAGGTATAGTATCGAGCCCGTTGAGGGTCTAAGAATAGGGATAGCGTTTAGGGTTTAGGAATAGGGATAGCATTTAGGGTTTAGGGATGAGTGATTAGGGTTGAGGGATGACGAATTAGGGTTGAGGGTTGAGGGATTAGGGTTTAGGGTTTAGGGTTTAAGGTATAGTGTTGAGGGTTTAGGGATAGGGTTTAGGGTTGAGGGATTAGGATTTGACGTTGAGGGTTGAGGCTTTAGGGTTTAGGGTTTAGGGATAGGGTTGAGGGTCGAGGGATCAGAGTTAAGGGTTGAGCGATTAGGGTTTGACGTTGAGGGTTGAGGGTTGAGGGTCAAGGGTTTAGGGATAGGGTTGAGGGTCGAGAGATTAGGGTTAAAGTAGAGTGTGGAGGGTATAAGGATTAGGGATAGGGTTGGAGGGTTTAGGGATAAGGGATTAGGGTTTAAGGTATAGTATCGAGTCTGTTGAGGGTTTAGGAATAGGGATGAGAGATTAGAGTTGAGGGATGACGGATTAGGGTTGAGGATTAAGGGATTAGGGTTTAGGGATAAGGTTTAGGGTTGAGGGTTGAGGGATTAGGGTTTAAGGTATAGTGTTGAGGGTTTAGGGATAGGGTTTAGGGTTGAGGGATTAGAGTGAAGGGTTGAGGGATTAGGATTTGACGTTGAGGGTTGAGGCTTTAGGGTTAGGGTTTGGGGATAGGGTTGAGGGTCGAGGGATCAGAGTTAATGGTTGAGGGATTAGGGTTTTACGTTGAGGGTTGAGGTTCGAGGGTCAAGGGTTTAGGGATAGGGTTGAGGGTCGAAGGATTAGGGTTAAAGTAGAGTGTGGAGGGTATAAGGATTAGGGATAGGGTTGGAGGGTTTAGGGATAAGGGATTAGGGTTTAAGGTATAGTATCGAGTCTGTTGAGGGTTTAGGAATAGGGATAGCATTTAGGGTTTAGGGATGAGGGATTAGAGTTGAGGGATGACAGATTAGGGTTGAGGGTTGAGGGATTAGGGTTTAAGGTATAGTGTTGAGGGTTTAGGGCTGAGGGATTAGAGTGAAGGGTTGAGGGATTAGGATTTGACGTTGAGGGTTGAGGCTTTAGGGTTTAGGGTTTGGGGATAGGGTTGAGGGTTGAGGTCGAGGGATCAAAGTTAAGGGTTGAGGGATTAGGGTTTGACGTTGAGGGTTAAGGGTTGAGGTTCGAGGGTCAAGGGTTTAGAGATAGGGTTGAGGGTCGAGGGATTAGGGTTAAAGTAGATTGTGGAGGGTATAAGGATTAGGGATAGGGTTGAAGGGTTTAGAGATAAGGGATTAGGGTTTAAGGTATAGTATCGAGTTGGTTGAGGGTTTAGGAATAGGGATAGCATTTAGGGTTTAGGGATGAGGGATGACGGATTAGGGTTGAGCGTTGAGGGTTGAGGGATCAGAGTTAAGGGTTGACATAATCCTTGCTATTTATGCTTGGATAAGGATTTGTCACAAACTAGAACTTCTGCTTCCAAAGAAGATCTGTCTTTCTTCCTCGATGGGCATTTTCTATAAAGAACTTGATTATGAGGGCTTGCCTATAGTTTGGCTTCTGGTGAGTTAGTCATGATTTTGATCCTGGGTGATTATGGTCTCGTTGTAGCTATTTTGTCAACTGGTTATAGGCAGCTATGACCTAGGGGGATTAATGGACTGTTCTTTCTATTTGTGTAAACTCTTTTTTATATATCCTATAATGACCACTGATGGTAAATTTCTTCTGAGTATTTTCAACCTAGCACTATCTGTTAGAATCTGCCTTGAAACAATTCATCTTTTGTTAAGTTACAATGGTCATCAGTTCAATCTGATAGACTTCTTAGTCGGATTTGTAATTATTTCAATTTTCCCCAAAGACAATCACAGACTGTATTTGTGTAGTGAGTTGGGATTTAATCAGTTTCATGGCTTGTCTTTCCAGCTTCCCATGTTCTTGTTTTTTGGCAGAAGTACAATTAGTACAGGTAAAATGACTAATTGCATGTTGCACATGCATGTGATCAACCCTAGACTCAGTTAATGTTGTATGGTTTTTCCTCAATTGTGGTGTCTGATGTATTTGTCTGTGATGGTTTACCAGGAAGAGATGCAACTCAAGATTTTGAAGATGTAGGCCACAGTCAAGCAGCACAAGAATTGATGGAGACTTACCTAGTTGGAGTTCTTGATGGTTTTAAAGGTGATATTGCTCCTATCAAGAAAGTGGAAACTACTACTACTACGAAGCAGGAAAAGGCTCCTTTCAAAGAAATCCCAGCTTCTATTGTCAAGGATGACAAGCCTAGTGCATTCATGAAATTGCTTCAACTTCTAGTACCCCTGCTGATTGTGGGTGTTGCCTTTGGAATTAGAACTTTCCTGAAGGAGTCTCAACCATCTTCATAAAAATATGCTTCAACATAGAGGACTCATGCTCGACTGCTTATTCTAGTAATATTTGCCATGTTGTAGTTAGCATTTTAGAATATTGTTTAGGTGAGATCCGATGACTTATGGCTAAGAATTCTCTCTCTCTCTCTCTCTCTCTCTCTCTCTCTCTCTCTCTCTCTCTCTCTCTCTCTCTCTCTCTCTCTCTCTCTCTCTCTCTCTCTCTCTTAATAGGATGGATCTCTTAATCCTTGTGATATGTAAGGAGTTTAGATCATTTAAAATAAATTGTTGTTGAAGGTGTTTATGATTGTCAAAATGCAAGCCAGTTTTTGAATACCTTTGTGTTAGGAGAGATGGTTTACTCTTTTTGTGTGTGTTGGTACATTTTTGTATCTTTTTATTTGACAAAATGACGGAGGACGTAGATACATGATATACCTATTCAGACACTAATTGAATTTTTTATATTTGATACGCATAACATCAAGGATATTAATTGAAGTCCATAATGCTTATTAGAAATTTAATGAAGTTGGGAGACATGGTACTCATAACTTAATGGATGTTCATTGTAGTTGCACATGACTACCTTGCCTTGGGTTTGCTTATATTTGACAATTTCTTGGGTTAAGGGTGGTGTTGTTGGTTCTTACTCACCTATAAGAAAGAAGTCATCGGTAAAAGTAGTGTATTGTTCTCATTAAGTTCTTGGATGCAAAAGGATGTGGTGGGTAAGAATTCTAGCTACTGTATCTCCTAGAACCAAAGCATTTGATTATATAAGAACCATGGTAGTGATGTCAACCAAAAGAAGTCTAACCACTATATCGCTTAGAGGTAGTGCACTTGATTACAAAAGGACTATGGTAATGCTGGTTCAACCAAACTAAGCACTGCAAGGAACTATTTCCTTTTTAGTGTCAATTAAAAATTTGCCAGCCAGTTTTGTGTTTAGATGCAAAAACCAGAATGACATTCAATTTGCATTAAAACTCAATGACTACCATTTGATTTAGGTACAAAGTTCATTTCACTTTCTAAATTATTTATTAAACTGCCATTTAAATAGATCTTTCTAATGGTTCAGGTTTAGTCTAATCATTAATTTCCTAAAATATTTACATCGACTAGCAAAATTCATTGCTTATTAAAGTATAATTATGCAAGTGTAAGTAATGACACATATTGCATTCACAAGCCACATGATAACTTAGTAAAACGTTGATGGAACACTAACAAAGATCATTGAAATAACTGAAAAGTGAATTGTAAATCTTATTGATACAAAGAGAATTATATTAGCAATTGCATTGTTAGGAGGTGCAATGTTTGTATTAGACATATAATATGGATATAGATTGTAACACAGTATTATTATTGTTTTTTGAAAGTGAAACCATGTTTTTGGGACTGATTTTTTTATTTAAAACCCATAGGAAAAAAGTCTATCCACCATTTCTATTATTTTGACTTAAGACAACATTTCCATGACTAAATTTTTTAGGTTTGAAAGCAAAATAGTATAATTAGATTGTAATTTAAAAATTACAAAATACTATAATTACCCTCTAGTCTAATAAGTTATCTAAGGATTAACTTTCTTTTAAGGATTGTAAGGGTAAAAATACCTCTTACAAAAAACTTTTCCTTATATTAAGTTTAGGATAATTAAATAATTGCATCTAAATTAGGTCTAAATTAACTTAGATTAATAAATGACAATTGGGAATTATAAAATGTGAAATAATGTTATTTTAGAAAATCATATGCGAAAGATAAAGTAGACTTAGAACAATTGTAAAATATTCTACAAGTCAAATTTGCTTTCTACATGATTAATACTACCATTCACAAGAATGACCAAGTGCCCCAAAAAGATTTAAAAGGTGCAAGATTTTCTTGGTTGTAGATTGTTGCATCTCAATTTACCTCTACTTGTTTTTAATATCTACTTTGTATGTAAGGATTGGTGGTATTGAAAAATATGTTGATGAAATCATTGGACTACAAGGACATGTACCCTAGGTCACTCCTTTTGATTAGACTAACTTCACAATTTTAAAATATTGTAGACACCTAAATTCACCATCTCAGTGTAACTGAATTCCTATTATTAATCCCCCATCCATTCTTACACTATTTATACTTGCACTTGCACCCATAGAGGTTCAAGGAATACATCAATAGGAATAACCGACGACTTTAAAAATTTTCCAGCGTGAATTTTTTTATGGCGTGAGACAATTCCAAGCACCATAATACTCACATATAAAAGCCTAGCGGCTAATTATTTTATTAATAAGGTTATTCCTCTCCCATCAGCTAATTAAAAAGATTTTATCTAATTAGTTTATCCTAATGTTAATTAAATTTAACTAACTAAGCTAATGTCTTAATGTTAGTTAATTAAATAAATCATTACATCATCTATTTTCTTTAAATAAAAATTCTCATTCCTAAAATCTAGATCATTAATTAAAATTAATCTTCAATCATAATCATTCACTTAACCAATGTAATCTCCACTATTCATTTGACACGTGTGAGATCAATCACATGTCATAATCACACTTGCTTATATTTTTCATACATGTGTGAGAAGTTTCATAATCATGTTTCCGTGTGTTTCTCACACATGTGAAAAGTCCTACTTGTCATAATCACACATCCCTATGTTTTTCACTTATGTAAGAAGTCTTACTTGTCATAATCATGCATCCCTACGTTTCTTCTCATACATATGTGAGTTTACACAAGGTCCCAAAAAGTACCTTTTAATCTTCATCGTCTATCTTTTTCTAGAAAATCTTATCCATCTAAATCTTCTCAATCCAAACCCTCATCATGTGCATCAATCACCAAGTGCCACTTGGTGGCTTCTCATGCACCCTAATCTCTCAATTAATCTCATCTATTGATCTTCCAAATCAATCTTAACCATTGCTCCTCCTCATCAAAAATCTATAAATTAAACTTCACCTAAGTCATTTTCATCTGCTGCAAGGGTCTCGAATCTTTAGTTGAGTTAAATGTGAAATAAGAATCTTGCATTAGTGTTAGGTTCCTTATTGTTTCATTTTTAGTCTCTTCAAATACGACAATAGTAATCTTAAGCATGCAGATGTCCTATATGATTTTTAATGCAAATTTAGGTTCCTTTTAGTGGTCCAAATCAAAAGAGTCCTAAAATGATTTCCCTTGAAGTGGTTAGGGTATGCAAATGATTCTTGGGTTCCTTGGATGGGAAATAATGCATATTGAATGCCTTAAAATACTAATACATAGCAACTAATTATGCAAAATGTGTATCAAGTTGGCTCATAAAAGTTATGAAATAGGCAGAAGTTTGCAAAATTTGAATTCTCGATGTGAATTCCATGTGGTACACAAGTGTTCCAGCACACCAAGAGATTGACCTAAAAGAAGAAAGTGTTAATATTGAGGTGGATAATGAATGTATGGGTACGAGTAGAATAATAGGCACAACAAATGATGAATGTTTTGGAGTAGACTGAATATAGGTGGGATGTAAGGTCAGATGTATAGAAGTATGTGTAATTTCTTTGGATGAGAAATAATGCATATTGAATTTAAATACTAAGACATAGTAGCTAATCACACAAAATATGTATCAAGTTAGCTCATAACAATTATGAAATAGGCAAAATTTTGCAAAATTTGAATTCTCAGTGTTAATTCCATGTTGTACACAATTGTTCTAGCACACCAAGTGATAGACCAAGAACAAGAAAGTGTTAATATTGAGGTGGATAATGAATGTATGGGTATGACTAGAATAATAGGCACAATAAATGAGAAATGTTTTGGAGTAAGAGTGAATATAGATGTGACAAGGTCACATGTATAAAGTATGTGTAAATAAGGATGGGTGAAGGATCATGAATGAGCCCAACTTTGCATAAGAGTATACTATTTGTCAATATGTAATTGTATTAAAACATTCTATCAAAATAGGTCTACAATTAAATGAGAATTAGTATGGATATGCAAATTTTCCTATAAACAAATTATATAGACTAGATAAATAATGTAATAAATTATATACACAATTAATCTAAATATATAAGTTGGGACTATATATATGCCCCTGGTAAACTTTTTAACGTGATTGGCGACGCTGGTGCGACACACCCTCTGGCTCCATGTGAATGCTTTTGCCCGGAGCAATGAACCGGTGAGGCCACAACACATGGGACCTCATCCCCTAGCAAGAACACTTCAAACCTGCGAGCTTGTTGGCCCAGCGAAGGCGTAAAGCCTGTGAGTTCATTGGCCCAATGGGGGTTTGAACTCTGGTGGCCGCCACTACAATCAAGCGACTTAACCACTGAACCACGCCCTTATCGGCGACTAAAAATAATAAATATTAAATTAGTACAAAAGTAAATAAATTTAAACGTAGTATTTAATTAGATCATAGAGAAGAAAAATGATATTGAAGGTGTTGGCTTAAATTTTAAAATTAATTCAACAAATATATTAAAATCTACTAAATGACTATGTTTAACACTAGGGTACCTCTTCTAAAAATAACCAGGGGGTGCTGGATGCCAACAAGTTCCATACAAAGTAGCAGAGCTTAACATAACACTAGATTGAAAGGAATTGGCAAACACACACGGCTAGGAGCGTGCTAAATGCCTCATTGAAGGGCTCGTACTTCTGAGCGCTTGATAAAACTATTCGTCCAGTGCCATCTCGCTTTCATTCTCAATCGTGGATTGCCCCCTACTCTTGATATTCACCATTTTCCAGCGCAAGATAAAATTTTTGATGTTTTTTGGGTTGTGTTTTTCCACTGTTTTCCAACATGAGATGACATTTCCTAGATTGTTTTGAGCTTGAAAGCTCACAGGAAATGTCTATCGGGTAAATATTCTAAAAATATGTGAAGAGCATTTATATTAAGACAAAGATCTACTAAGGGAGAGGGGCCAGTAGCCGCACGTCAAGCACATAGTTAGACATATCGAATTTCGACAATTTTTTTTTGGGTTTTTCCGTATGCAACCGAAGAGCTTAAAGTTATTCTTTCAGCTTCTGGGCACTTCTACATTTCCCTATAGGATGCATTATGTGCACATGGGTCGAAAAATGGTCATTTCAACATGTCGCCCCATACATCCGCACCGATATGCCAGTAACCGCTCGCCATCACATTTGTACACTTGTCTTAATTTCATTGGTTAATTTACAAATGTATTGGTGCATTTGTGAACATGTATTTGTGCATTTGTGAACATGTACAGATGTTGTGAACATGTATTGGTGCATTTGTGTTAGATTATTTGGTTGGTATTTTATATGTATTGGTTCTTTTTAAAAAATTAATTGGGAGGTCAAGTGATTAAAAACATAGTGGTTATTGGGGCATGGGCGGCAACTGACCCCTCTCCCTTAATTGTTGAAAATATAATTGTGTACAAGTGAATTAGATCCATTTCATACAATTTTAGTTTATGTCCATATTATAGAATCAACAAAGAATAATATTATGGGAAATCTAAATATAAGTAGAATTGTGTAACATATAACAAACCAAGGTACAAAAATTTATCATATTCTTTTATATATATATATATATATATATATATATATATATATATATATATATATATATATATATAGCATAAGTGCAAGGTGTATACATTTATAATTATCTTTTATCTACCAACATCTAAGTCAAAGAAATAAATTATCTAAAATATAATTTGTAAGATCGAAAACAAGTAATTAGTATTAATAGCATATATCAAATCTTACAAATATCCCTAGAGGGAGAACATCATGCACTTTTTTTTAACCACAAAATTGTTTAAGCTTCTTTGTATTCCACCAAATAAGTGAGACCCTTCCCCTTAGGGATGAGATCATGATAGCTATCGCATACGAAGAAAAGATAAGGACTTCAGAGTAGGTAATCTGAACAATTCGATACTCTAATATGTAATACAATAATAAAGATACCTTAACCAAGATTTAAGACACAATACGACTTTATCACTTTTTGATAGTCAAATCAACATAATACAATTACCGAACTACACAGTCACCTAACTATCATGCAGGTATAACTCTCCTACCTATGTACTAGGATAGAGGCACAAGCTCACCATCTACTATGAGCTATCAAACAATTCTTTAACATTGACACGGCAACTCTCCCTATGTCTGACTTAAGAATATCATTCGATTTGGTGTGAAATGACAAGAAGCATGTGAGAAGTGGGTGAGGACCCCATAAGGTGCATGCACTTCCACCACTTTCCATCATTCTAAGCACGGTGGAATATGGAATCAGGAGGAGTTTCAACATTTAAATGTTTGATGCCAACTTCAAGTTGCAGAGATGTAAGATTTTGTCAGTATTCTATACTCGGTGGTACTGAATTCTGAAGGAAACGAATCTTATGCAAGAATAGTATTGTTTCCCTGATGCTCTTATTTACAATATGACAGTTTAAATTTGAAATAGCCCTTCAATTTATAATATCAAACACCTCAATTTGAACTCAACTCACCACCAAGACATCTGTTATGTGATCATAAAAGCAATGTATACCGATTTCTTAACCTATGTTAACAGTGACACGGATTTTGCATTTGATAACTAACAATGACAACGAAATAGTGCACAATTCATCTAGACTTAACCAAAATTTCATCACCTCGTGCCAAAGTTCACATAACTCGTATGGCAATCATGACAATTGAGATTCCAAACTGATTCCGAGCTCAATAAGTTGACTGGGCAGTATTGAAAGTCAAAACAACCTTTTTATATATGTATGACAGTCTACATTGTTAATGTTCACAATTGATTCAATCATGGTTACCAGTTTTTCAAATTTATTGCAGGCTATTATACCCATTTCTATCCTGTTCATAGTCATGCATCTAACATCAAATAACAGTTTCCCAAGAAAGCCACTCTAAGGATTTCAAGGTGAGGTCGAATGGCTATGGTAAGCTATGAATAAAAGACTGATTTCTAAATACATATAGGAGGAGGTTTTTTTAATAACGTCTACGAGGTCAAACAGTTTATCGGACCATCGGATAATCAACCACGCTGCTAAGCATAAAAGTTCAGAACGTCAAGTTGCCCATACAACACCTATTTGATCACATGTTCCTTTTGGATCCTAGATCTTCTGCTGTGGATCTTGACCAAATAATCTGCAGTGTTTGTTATCCTTTCTTCTTCAAACAAGGTATTCAAGGAGCTCACATTCAAAATCTCAATGTAATTGGCCTAAATATCCATGTAAGTTGGACACTCCATGGTGTAGTGCCATTCCGTCTCCACTTGCTCCAAAGTACAAAAACAACATATTTTATTTGCACACTTTTCTTTAGGCATTGTCCACCTTCCAGTTTCACATCTACGCTGATGCAAACTAGTCCTCAACTGAGCCATCAACATTTTTGCTTTCCATTTTATTTCCGCTCCTATGTAGTTCTTTTGTGAGTGGTCATATTAAGGATTGAAATGTTTGATATAGTATTCTCTTTTCCTCACAAGTTGCCTTGTCCACATGTTTACTTTAACTTTTTCCCGCACGTACATTTTGATTGCCCCATTAGTATTTGAGCACTCTTTCATGTTAATATCCCACTTATTCATCCACTTGTCATTTTGTTTCATCCACGTGCTCTTCCTTCTATCTAATTTCTCTTCTGCTGCCATTTTGGGCCAACGGGGCAGCTCCATATTTTCTGACCTCCTTAAATAACTTAGCAATCGGATTAGAGTTGATGCTTCCAATGGAAAGGCACCAGCTTCAGCTAATGTAATCTCATGAGGAATTGACATTTTTGTTTTAAAACTACTTGTGATTATGTGCTTTTGTAACCTCTCTATTTGTCTCCACTTCATCGCTGACATGTTGCCACCCCAAAACTTCACACCCATATAGAACCAAAATGAAGTGTATGGCCACTAGGCCTTCTATATGATAGTTATCAAAGCCAACAATTCAACAATCATTTAACACAAAAGCCAATGGCCACAAAATGGGAAATCCAACAATATATATACTAGCACTTGCACCCATAGGAGAGGTTTAAAGAATGCTCCGATAGGAACAAGCAATGACGAAAAAATTTCCCGGTGTGAATTTTTTTACAGCATGAGACAATTCCAAGCACTATAATGTTCACATATAAAACCTATCGACTAATAAAGCATATCGGCTAAATATATATATAAACAGAAACGCCAAATAATTGTTATACTAGCACTTGCACCCATAGGAGGTTCAAGAAATACGCCAATAGAAACAACCGACAACCATAGAAAATTTTCCGACATGAATTTCACGGCGTGAGACCATTCCTAGCACTATAATGCTCACATATAAAAGCCTATCGGCTAACTAAGGCCGAAGGGCTTCTACAACCATGTGTGATAATTGGAAAGTATTACTTTGGCATAGTGAAACTCGAAAAATCAATTCTGTTTACTATAGGAAGAGTCATTCAACAGTATAACAGGCAGTAGCAACTGGAGGACAGTTGGGAGGGTATTATACTCCTGACACTGTCAAACAAAGCAAGGCTTTATGGACGGAGTCCGGACTGGGGAGTATAATCTCCTCACAGCCTCCTCTTCTGAAATAATAGTTAAGACATAAGCCATACTAAAATGGCAAATGAAGGTTTCACATATCGTTTCTTAGCCACAAGCAAAGACGAGGTGTGGCAAGGAAAATGACGAGCCTTGGTACAGCAACCAAACCACTTACTTTTGGGCCGTGCACACTCTAAGCTTTGAGTACTTAGGTGGCATGTGGGCCCGTTCCTTTCTCCAAACTGTGGCCGTTAACACCCAGTTCAAATTGAAACTCATCTGATAGTTCCCGCGCATGGATGCCCGAAAAAAAATGTTTGATCGCATAAAAGATCTCGCGTCCGTGGTGCAAGTCAAGCTGCCTCAAAGAAAGTGGCCTCATTGGAATGCTACGATTGCAGGATATGCACGAAATGGGTTTGTTGAAAAAGCTTCAGAAACTTTAAGCAAATGCAAGGACAGGTGTAAAGCCAGACTCCGCAACCTTTGCCAGCATCCTCCCTGCGTGTGCCAAAATCGGAGATTTGGAACAGGGTATGGACATCCATCACAGGAAAAGGATAGAAGCGTTTTGTCAGATGTTGTAACTGCCCCGGTAGACATGTATCCAAAATGTGGAAGCATAGACATATCACGTGAACTGTTTGACAGAATCCCTCAAAGAGATGTCATCTCATGGAACGCCATAATTGTAGGATATGCAAAATGTGGAAGCAGACGAGGCACGTGAACTGTTTGACAGAATGCCTCAAAGAAACGTGCTCTCATGGAATGCCCTAATTGCAGGATATTACAAAATGGATTTGTTGAAAAGGCTTTAGAAACTCTATTCCCCTTGATTTTTTTTCTGTTCAAGTCTATTAATCATTTTTCTATTCAAGTCTATTAATCATGTATGTATGCCTATATGTATGTATGTATGTATGTATGTATATATCTATGTATGTCTATATGTATGTATGTATCTATGTATGCCTATATTTATGTATGTATAGTGTCGAGGGTAGAAATGGGTGTGAGCGAGATAAGGGAGGAGAGGGCTGGATAAGGATTGAGTGATTAAGGTTTAAGGTTGAGGGTTGAGCGTTTAGGGATAGGATCTAGAGTTTAGGACCTTGAGGGTTTAGGGTTGAGGCTTTAGGGATTGCATTTAGGGTTAAAGGTCGAGGGATTAGGTTTAAGGTAGAGTGTTGAGGGTAGAGGGATTAGGGATAGGGTTTAGGGTTGAGGGATTAGGGTTTAAGGTATAGTTTAGTAGTTCTTGTGGATAGAGCCAGTAAATAATGGGAGATTATTTGCCTGTTTCATAATAATATACCTTCCCTAGGTGCAGGGTGGACAACAAGAAACATACATGTACCCCAATGCAAATCTTTTCTCATAATGATCATCCTTCTGATATCAATTGTTAATTACTCACTGTGGATGTACCATACGTAAAGCTTTTCTCATAGGGTTTAAGGTATAGTGTCGAGGGTTGAGGGTTTATTGATAGTGTTTAGTTTTGAGGGTTGAGGGATTAGGTTTTAGGGTTGATGGATTAGGGTTTAAGGTATAGTGTTGAGGGTTGAGGGTTTAGGGATAGGGTTTAGGGTTGACGGATTAGCATTTAATTTCGAGGTTAGGGTTAGAGTGTCGAGGGTAGAGGGATTAGGTATAGGGTTTAGGGTTGAAAGTTTAAGGATTGAGGGTTGAGGCTTTAGGGATGAGGGTTTAAGGCTTAAGATATAGTGTCAAGTGTTGAGGGTGTAGGGATAGGGTTTAAGTTTTAAGGGTTAAGGATTGAGGGATAGGGATTAGGGTTTAAGGTATAGTGTTGATGTTTGATGGTTTAGGGATAGGGTTTAGGTTTGAGGGATTAGGGTTTAATGTTGAGGGTTGAGGGTTAATGGTCAAGGGGTTAGGGTTAAATAAGAGTGTCGAGGGTAGAGGGATTAGGGATAGGGTTTAGGGTTGAAGGTTTAATGATTTAGGGTTGAGGCTTTAGGGATGAGGGTCAAGGGATTAGGGTTTAAGATATAGTGTCGAGTGTCGAGCGTGTAGGGATAGGTTTTAGGGTTCAAGTTTTAAGGGTTAAGGGTCGAGGGATTAGAGTTAAGGGTTAAAGGATTAGGGTTTGACGTTGAGGGTTGAGTACATTAAGGTTCGAGGGTTAAGGGCTTCGGGATAGGGTTGAGGGTCGAGGGATTAGGGTTAAGGATAGGGTTGGAGGGTTTAGGGATAAGGGATTAGGGTTTAAGGTATAGTATCGAGCCCGTTGAGGGTCTAGGAATAAGGATAGCGTTTAGGGTTTAGGAATAGGGATAGCATTTAGGGTTTAGGGATGAGTGATTAGGGTTGAGGGATGACGGATTAGGGTTGAGGGTTGAGGGATTAGGGTTTAGGGATAAGGTTTAGGGTTGAGGGTTTAGGGTTTAAGGTTTAAGGTATAGTGTTGAGGGTTTAGGGATAGGGTTTAGGGTTGAGGGATTAGGATTTGACGTTGAGGGTTGAGGCTTTAGGGTTTAGGGTTTAGGGATAGGGTTGAGGGTCGAGGGATCAGAGTTAAGGGTTGAGGGATTAGGGTTTGACGTTGAGGGTTGAGGGTTGAGGGTCAAGGGTTTAGGGATAGGGTTGAGGGTCGAGGGATTAGGGTTAAAGTAGAGTGTGGAGGGTATAAGGATTAGGGATAGGGTTGGAGGGTTTAGGGATAAGGGATTAGGGTTTAAGGTATAGTATCGAGTCTGTTGAGGGTTTAGGAATAGGGATGAGGGATTAGAGTTGAGGGATGACGGATTAGGGTTGAGGGTTGAGGGATTAGGGTTTAGGGATAAGGTTTAGGGTTGAGGGTTGAGGGATTAGGGTTTAAGGTATAGTGTTGAGGGTTTAGGGATAGGGTTTAGGGTTGAGGGATTAGAGTGAAGGGTTGAGGGTTGAGGCTTTAGGGTTTAGGGTTTGGGGATAGGGTTGAGGGTCGAGGGATCAGAGTTAAGGGTTGAGGGATTAGGGTTTGACGTTGAGGGTTGAGGTTCGAGGGTCAAGGGTTTAGGGATAGGGTTGAGAGTCGAAGGATTAGGGTTAAAGTAGAGTGTGGAGGGTATAAGGATTAGGGATAGGGTTGGAGGGTTGGAGGGTTTATGGATAAGGGATTAGGGTTTAAGGTATAGTATCGAGTCTGTTGAGGGTTTAGGAATAGGGATAGCATTTAGGGTTTAGGGATGAGGGATTAGAGTTGAGGGATGATAGATTAGGGTTGAGGGTTGAGGGATTAGGGTTTAGGGTTGAGGGATTAGGGTTTAAGGTATAGTGTTGAGGGTTTAAGGATAGGGTTTAGGGTCGAGGGATTAGAGTGAAGGGTTGAGGGATTAAGATTTGACGTTGAGGGTTGAGGCTTTAGGGTTTAGGGTTTGGGGATAGGGTTGAGGGTTGAGGGTCGAGGGATCAGAGTTAAGGGTTGAGGGATTAGAGTTTGACGTTGAGGGTTGAGGTTTGAGGGTCAAGGGTTTAGGGATAGGGTTGAGGGTCGAGGGATTAGGGTTAAAGTAGATTGTGGAGGGTATAAGGATTAGGGATAGGGTTGGAGGGTTTAGAGATACGGGATTAGGGTTTAAGGTATAGTATCGAGTCGGTTGAGGGTTTAGGAATAGGGATAGCATTTAGGGTTTAGGGATGAGGGATTAGAGTCGAGGGATGATGGATTAGGGTTGAGCGTTGAGGGTTGAGGGATCAGAGTTAAGGGTTGACAGAACCCCTGCTATTTATGCTTGGATAAGGATTTGTCACAAATTAGAACTTCTGCTTCCAAAGAAGATCTGTCTTTCTTCCTCGATGGGCATTTTCTATAAAGAACTTGATTATGAGGGCTTGCCTATAGTTTGGCTTCTAGTGAGTTAGTCATGATTTTGATCCTGGGTGATTATGGTCTCGCTGTAGCTATTTTGTCAACTGGTTATAGGCAGCTATGACCTAGGGGGATTAATGGACTGTTCTTTCTATTTGTGTAAACTCTTTTTTATATATCCTATAAAGACCACTGATGGTAAATTTCTTCTGAGTATTTTCAACTTGGCACTATCTACTGGAATCTGCCTTGAAGCAATTCATCTTTTGTTAAGTTACAGTGGTCATCAGTTCAATCTGATAGACTTCTTAGTCGGATTTGTAATTATTTTGATTTTCCCCAAAGACAATCACAGACTGTATTTGTGTAGTGAGTTGGGATTTAATCAGTTTCATGGCTTGTCTTTCCAGCTTCCCATGTTCTTATTTTTTGGCAGAAGTACAATTAGTACAGGTAAAATGACTAATTGCATGGTGCACATGCATGTGATCAACCCTAGACTCAGTTAATGTTGTATGGTTTTTCCTCAATTGTGGTGTCTGATGTATTTGTCTGTGATGGTTTACCAGGAAGAGATGCAACTCAAGATTTTGAAGATGTAGGCCACAGTCAAGCAGCACAAGAATTGATGGAGACTTACCTAGTTGGAGTTCTTGATGGTTTTAAAGGTGATATTGCTCCTATCAAGAAAGTGGAAACTACTACTACTACTACGAAGCAGGAAAAGGCTCCTTTCAAAGAAATCCCAGCTTCTATTATCAAGGATGACAAGCCTAGTGCATTCATGAAATTGCTTCAACTTCTAGTACCCCTGCTGATTGTGGGTGTTGCCTTTGGAATTAGAACTTTCCTAAAGGAGTCTCAACCATCTTCATAAAAATATGCTTCAACATAGAGGACTCATGCTCGACTGCTTATTCTAGTAATATTTGCCATGCTGTAGTTAGCATTTTAGAATATTGTTTAAGTGAGATCCGATGACTTATGGCTAAGAATTCTCTCTCTCTCTCTCTCTCTCTCTCTCTCTCTCTCTCTCTCTCTCTCTCTCTCTCTTAATAGGATGGATCTCTTAATCCTTGTGATATGTAAGGAGTTTAGATCATTTAAAATAAATTGTTGTTGAAGGTGTTTATGATTGTCAAAATGCAAGCCAGTTTTTGAATACCTTTGTGTTAGGAGAGATGGTTTACTCTTTTTGTGTGTGTTAGTACATTTTTGTATCTTTTTATTTGACAAAATGATGGAGGACGTAGATACATGATATACCTATTCAGACACTAATTGATTTTTTTTATATTTGATACGCATAACATCAAGGATATTAATTGAAGTCCATAATGCTTATTAGAAATTTAATGAAGTTGGGAGACATGGTACTCATAACTTAATGGATGTTCATTGTAGTTGCACATGACTACCTTGCCTTGGGTTTGCTTATATTTGACAATTTCTTGGGTTAAGGGTGGTGTTGTTGGTTCTTACTCACCTATAAGAAAGAAGTCATCGGTAAAAGTAGTGTATTGTTCTCATTAAGTTCTTGGATGCAAAAGGATGTGGTGGGTAAGAATTCTAGCTATTGTATCTCCTAGAACCAAAGCATTTGATTATATAAGAACCATGGTAGTGATGTCAACCAAAAGAAGTCTAACCACTATATCGCTTAGAGGTAGTGCACTTGATTACAAAAGGACTATGGTAACGCTGGTTCAACCAAACTAAGCACTGTAAGGAACTATTTCCTTTTCAGTGTCAATTAAAAATTTGCTAGCCAGTTTTGTGTTTAGATGCAAAAACCAGAATGACATTCAATTTGCATTAAAACTCAATGACTACCATTTGATTCAGGTACAAAGTTCATTTCACTTTCTAAATTATTTATTATACTGCCATTTAAATAGATCTTTCTAATGGTTCAGGTTTAGTCTAATCATTAATTTCCTAAAATATTTACATCAACTAGCAAAATTCATTGCTTATTAAAGTATAATTATGCAAGTGTAAGTAATGACACATATTGCATTCACAATCCACATGATAACTTAGTAAAATGTTGATGGAACACTAACAAAGATCATTGAAATAACTGAAAAGTGAATTGTAAATCTTATTGATACAAAGAGAATTATATTAGCAATTACATTGTTAGGAGGTGCAATGTTTGTATTAGACATATAATATGGATATAGATTGTAACACAGTATTATTATTGTTTTTTAAAAGTGAAACCATGTTTTTGGGACTGATTTTTTTATTTAAAACCCATAGGAAAAAAGTCTATCCACCATTTCTATTATTTTGACTTAAGACAACATTTCCATGACTAAATTTTTTAGGTTTGAAAGCAAAATAGTATAATTAGATTGTAATTTAAAAAATTACAAAATACTATAATTACCCTCTAGTCTAATAAGTTATCTAAGGATTAACTTTCTTTTAAGGATTGTAAGGGTAAAAATACCTCTTACAAAAAACTTTTCCTTATATTAAGTTTAGGATAATTAAATAATTGCATCTAAATTAGGTCTAAATTAACTTAGATTAATAAATGACAATTGGGAATTATAAAATGTGAAATAATGTTATTTTAGAAAATCAAATGCGAAAGATAAAGTAGACTTAGAACAATTGTAAAATATTCTACAAGTCAAATTTGCTTTCTACATGATTAATACTACCATTCACAAGAATGACCAAGTGCCCCAAAATGATTTAAAAGGTGCAAGATTTTCTTGGTTGTAGATTGTTGCATCTCAATTTACCTCTACTTGTTTCTAATATCTACTTTGTATGTAAGGATTGGTGGTATTGAAAAATATGTTGATGAAATCATTGGACTACAAGGACATGTACCCTAGGTCACTCCTTTTGATTAGACTAACTTCACAATTTTAAAATATTGTAGACACCTAAATTCACCATCACAGCGTAACTGAATTCCTATCATTAATCCCCCATCCATTCTTACACTATTTATACTTGCACTTGCACCCATAGAGGTTCAAGGAATACATCGATAGGAATAACCGATGACTTTAGAAATTTTCCAGCGTGAATTTTTTTTTACGGCGTGAGACAATTCCAAGCACCATAATACTCACATATAAAAGCCTATCGGATAATTATTTTATTAATAAGGTTATTCCTCTCCCATCAGCTAATTAAAAAGATTTTATTTAATTAGTTTATCCTAATGTTACTTAATTAAATTTAACTAACTAAGCTAATGTCTTAATGTTAGTTAATTAAATAAATCATTACATCATCTATTTTCTCTAAATAAAAATTCTCATTCCTAAAATCTAGATCATTAATTAAAATTAATCTTCAATCATAATCATTCACTTAACCAATGTAATCTCCACCATTCATTTGACACGTGTGAGATCAATCACATGTCATAATCACACTTGCTTGTATTTTTCATACATGTGTGAGAAGTTTCATAATCATGTTTCCGTGTGTTTCTCACACATGTGAAAAGTCCTACTTGTCATAATCACACATCCCTATGTTTTTCACATATGTAAGAAGTCTTACTTGTCATAATCACGCATCCCTACGTTTCTTCTCATACATATGTGAGTTTACACAAGGTTCCAAAAAGTACCTTTTAATCTTCATCGTCTATCTTTTTCTAGAAAATCTTATCCATCTAAATCTTCTCAATCCAAACCCTCATCATGTGCATCAATCACCAAGTGCCACTTGGTGGCTTCTCATGCACCCTAATCTCTCAATTAATCTCATCTATTGATCTTCCAAATCAATCTTAACCATTGCTCCTCCTCATCAAAAATCTATAAATTAAACTTCACCTAAGTCATTTTCATCTGCTGCAAGGATCTCGAGCAACCACATCCATCACAACTTCCTCATCAACAAATCAAATAACACATCAATACTAATCAAGGTTTGCATTTGAAATCATTCATTTGAGCTTAATACTTGTTTGCACTCCTTATTTGCTCTAATCTTTAGTTGAGTTAAATGTGAAATAAGAATCTTGCATTAGTGTTAGGTTCCTTATTGTTTCATTTTTAGTCTCTTCAAATACGACAATAGTAATCTTAAGCATGCAGATGTCCTATATGATTTTTAATGCAAATTTAGGTTCCTTTTAGTGGTCCAAATCAAAAGAGTCCTAAAATGATTTTCCTTGAAGTGGTTAGGGTATGCAAATGATTCTTGGGTTCCTTGGATGGGAAATAATGCATATTGAATGCCTTTAAATACTAATACATAGCAACTAATTATGCAAAATGTGTATCAAGTTGGCTCGTAAAAGTTATGAAATAGGCAGAAGTTTACAAAATTTGAATTCTCGATGTGAATTCCATGTGGTACACAATTGTTCCAGCACACCAAGAGATTGACCTAAAAGAAGAAAGTGTTAATATTGAGGTGGATAATGAATGTATGGGTACGAGTAGAATAATAGGCACAACAAATAATGAATGTTTTGGAGTAGACTGAATATAGGTGGGATGTAAGGTCAGATGTATAGAAGTATGTGTAATTTCTTTGGATGAGAAATAATGCATATTGAATTTAAATACTAAGACATAGTAGCTAATCACACAAAATATGTATCAAGTCAGCTCATAACAATTATGAAATAGGCAAAATTTTGCAAAATTTGAATTCTCAGTGTTAATTCCATGTTGTACACAATTGTTCTAGCACACCAAGAGATAGACCAAGAACGAGAAAGTGCTAATATTGAGGTGGATAATGAATGTATGGGTATGACTAGAATAATAGGCACAATAAATGAGAAATGTTTTGGAGTAAGAGTGAATATAGATGTGACAAGGTCACATGTATAAAGTATGTGTAAATAAGGATGGGTGAAGGATCATGAATGAGCCCAACTTTGCATAAGAGTATACTATTTGTCAATATGTAATTGTATTAAAACATTCTATCAAAATAGGTCTAAAATTAAATGAGAATTAGTATGGATATGCAAATTTTCCTATAAACAAATTATATAGACTAGATAAATAATGTAATAAATTATATACACAATTAATCTAAATATATAAGTTAGGACTATATATATGGGCCTGGTAAACTTTTTAACGTGATCGGCGATGCTGGTGCGACACACCCTCCGACTCAATGTGAATGCTTTTGCTCGGAGCAATGAACCAGTGAGGCCACAACACATGGGACCTCATCCCCTAGCAAGAACACTTCAAACCCGCGAGCTTGTTGGCCCAGCGAAGGTGTAAAGCCTACGAGCTCATTGGCCCAACAGGGGTTTGAACTTGGGTGGCTGCCACTACAATCGAGCGACTTGACCACTGAACCATGCCCTTATTGGCGACTAAAAATAATAAATATTAAATTAGTACAAAAGTAAATAAATTTAAACGTAGTATTTAATTGATCATAGAGAAGAAAAATGATATTGAAGGTGTTGGCTTAAATTTTAAAATTAATTCAGCAAATATATTAAAATCTACTAAATGACTATGTTTAACACTAGGGTACCTCTTCTAAAAATAACCAGGGGGTGCTGGACGCCAACAAGTTCCATACAAAGTAGCAGAGCTTAACATAACACTAGATTGAAAGGAATTGGCAAACACACACGGCTAGGAGCGTGCTAAATGCCTCATTGAAGGGCTCGTACTTCTGAGCGCTTGATAAAACTATTCGTCTAGTGCCATCTCGCTTTCATTCCCAATCTTGGATTGCCCCCTACTCTTGATATTCACCATTTTCCAGCACAAGATAAAATTTTCAATATTTTTTGGGTTGTGTTTTTCCATTGTTTTCCAACATGAGATGACATTTCCTAGATTGTTTTGAGCTTGAAAGCTCATAGGAAATGTCTATCGGGTAAATATTCTAAAAATATGTGAAGAGCATTTATATTAAGACAAAGATCTACTAAGGGAGAGGGGCCAGTAGCCGCACGTCAAGCACATAGTTAGACATATCAAATTTCGACGATTTTTTTTGGGTTTTTCCGTATGCGACTGAAGAGCTTAAAGTTATTCTTTCAGCTTCTGGGCACTTCTACATTTCCCTATAGGATGCATTATGTGCACATGCGTTGAAAAATGGTCATTTCAACATGTCACCCCATACATCCGCACCGATGTGCCGGTAACCGCTCGCCATCACATTTGTACACTTGTCTTAATTTCATTGGTTAATTTACAAATGTATTGGTGCATTTGCGAACATGTATTTGTGCATTTTTGAACATGTACAAATGTTGTGAACATGTATTGGTGCATTTGTGTTAATTTATTTGGTTGGTATTTTACATGTATTGGTTCTTTTTAAAAAATTAATTGGGAGGTCAAGTGATTAAAAACATAGTGGTTATTGGGGCGTGGGCAGCAACTGACCCCTCTCCCTTAATTGTTGAAAATATAATTGTGTACAAGTGAATTAGATCCATTTCATACAATTTTAGTTTATGTCCATATTATAGAATCAACAAAGAATAATATTATGGGAAATCTAAATTTAAGTAGAATTGTGTAACATATAACAAACCAAGGTACAAAAATTTATCATATTCTTTTACATATATATATATATATATATATATATATATATATATATATATATATATATATAGCATAAGTGCAAGGTGTATACATTTATAATTATCTTTTATCTACCAACATCTAAGTCAAGGAAATAAATTATCTAAAATATAAGTTGTAAGATCGAAAACAAGTAATTAGTATTAATAGCATATATGAAATCTTACAAATATCCCTAGAGGGAGAACATCATGCACTTTTTTTTAACCACAAAATTGTTTAAGCTTCTTTGTATTCCACCAAATAAGTGAGACCCTTCCCTTTAAGGATGAGATCATGATAGCGTATCGCATACGAAGAAAAGATAAGGACTTCAGAGTAGGTAATCTGAACAATTCGATACTCTAATATGTAATACAATAATAAAGATACCTTAACCAAGATTTAAGATACAATACAACTTTATCACTTTTTGATAGTCAAATCAACATAATACAATTACCGAACTACACAGTCACCTAATTATCATGCAGGTATAACTCTCCTACACATAAGACATAATACTATTGTACTAGGATAGAGGCACAAGCTCGCCATCTAATATGAGCTATCAAACAAGTCTTAAACATTGACATGACTCTCCCTATGTCTGACTTAAGAATATCATTCGATTTGGTGTGAAATGACGAGAAGCATGTGAGAAGTGGGTGAGGACCCCATAAGGTGCATGCACTTCCACCACTTTCCATCATTCTAAGCACAGTGGAATATGGAATCAGGAAGAGTTTCAACATTTAAATGTTTGATGCCAACTTCAAGTTGCAGAGATGTAAGATTTTGTCAGTATTCTATATTCAGTGGTACTGAATTCTGAAGGAAACGAATCTTATGCAAGAATAGTATTGTTTCCCTGATGCCCTTATTTACAATATGACAGTTTAAATTTCAAATAGCCCTTTAATTTATAATATCAAACACTTCAATTTGAACTCAACACACCACCAAGACATCTGTTATGTGATCGTAAAAGCAATGTATACCGATTTCTTAACCTATGTTAACAGTGACACGGATTTTGCATTTGATAACTAACAATGTGTTGTACCCAACCAAATTTTTTGCTTCATTAAGGCATTTTGAAACAAGTCTAGAAATTTTTTCGTCAAAAAGTCTAAAAAGCAAAATTTCTAAAAATAGAAATTTCTATTTTTAGAAATTTCTAAAAATAGACGTCGAGTTAGGTTTTCTGGGTTTCTTGAGATATGGATGTTGGCAAAACTTTCTAAAAATAAAAAGTTTCTAAAAATAGAATCTCCAAATCAGGGGTTGCGCTCGATTCTCATTGGTCGATTTTCCTTCACGATCGACACGGTTCAGACGGAATCTTCAAATGACCAAGTTTTCTCTACTGGGTCATTTTTGCTTTTTCACAAGGTGAAGCATGAGCTCGAAAATCATCAACACAGAAAAGTTCACCTGCCAGAACTCTTCGATGAGTTTCCAACGCTGTTTCAATGACGCAAAATCGATAAATGGCCGTCGACTCGACGATGCACGCAAAAAGATGCATAATGGATCCAAGGTGAATGGAAAAGTTGGAAAATCACAAAAATGGCTAAGTCTGGTGAAGCTGGGCACCCCAGGAGGCTTGGGGCGCCCATCCTCTCCTGTGTTAGTTTTTTTTACGTTTTTTGAGAAACGTCGAAAATGGTTCCGTCAGCTCCTTTCTGGTTGGTCAAACTTGGTCAAAAGTCAGTCAAAGCCAGGATTTCATCACAGATATGTTCAGACTACTCAGATCACCCTCCGTCTCGCCTCGACAGTCATCAGAAAGATCGAAATCGAAGATCGAACAGGAGCCGTCGGCACGTAAATCGAGAAAAGGTACAAAATTGAAATTTTTTGAAAAAATGGCTAAGTGTTGACAAACTAGGCGCCCCTGGAGGCTTGGGGCGCCCATCCTCACTAGTGTTAGATTATTTTTCATGTTTTTCTTGAAAAACGCAAATCTCCTTCCGTCAGCCCGCTCTGGTTCAGTGTTGATCAGTTTGGCACATTTTTCGAGGCAAACGGAAGGTACAATCAGCTCAATTTTCATCAGGCTTGCATATTTGCCAGATCATCAGACTCATTTTCATCCCAGCTGACATAAATCGATAGCCAAACAGGGGTCCTGTGCCTCCAGAATGCGCACGCAAACCAAGAAATTGGAAAAATTGGAAAAAACTGAAAAAATGGCTAAGTGTTGGGAAACTGGGCACCCCAGGAGGATTGGGGCACCCATTTTGAGCAGTGTTAGAATATTTTTGTGTTTTCAGTGTTTTCCGACATGCCTTGTTACCAATCTTCGCCCGTTAGCAATTTCTGGGAGGTCAAACTTGGTCAAACGATGTCAAATTGTCAAACGGAGGCAGGGGATGGAATCTCAGTTGATCAATCTCCAAAATGTCAGGATCAGTTAGCTTTTTCAGTTCATGATGACCTTTTTCCACCTTGTCAAAGTCGGAGACAGGCCATATTTGAGTCAAAACAAGTGTTGAAGTGTCGAAAATGAAGAAAATTTTGTTAGCACTTCTTCCAACTCGCGCATTCGATGACATCATCAAAGAATATATTTTTTGTCATCTTGCACATGAAGCCATAGGCTCCTACAAAATAGAGATTCTTCCTATTCGAAGACATCCACTTGGATTTATGCTTTAAAAGTTGCTTTCTTCATGGATGAGGATGAAGTTTTCTTCTCACACAAGTAAAGCTGCTTTTTCGACCAAAAGATTTAGAAAGACAAGGTTTGGCTTCTTTATTTCATTATCTTTTGCAGGTTGCATCCAGAGGAAAGATTTTATTTTTCTTTCAACGAAGATTCGAAGACCCAAACTAGGTGCTTTTTCAGTGTTTTTCATAGATTCGGGTTGAGGAAGAAGAGAGGCTTGCTTTTTCAAGGTCCTTGTTTCAAGGAGATCATTTTTCAGAAATCCGACTAGAGCTTTTTCAGTTTTCGTCGAGATACGTCCATCCAGATTATCATCCTCTTGAAGATTGGGAGTTGTGCTTTTTTTTGGAAAATTGCTTTTTTCCCGCTTTTTCGAGAAAATCTCCACTTTTTCAAAATCCGACGATCTGGGTTGCTTCAAAACAGAATTGCCTACAAAACCCATGTGCCAGCTTTTTTCGCTCAGAATCAGCTTTTTTAGAAGAAATCAGCAAAAGAATATCAACGGATGACATCACCAAAAAGCTAGAATGTTGATGAAGATGCATTCCAAAATAAAGCAACTTTAAAACATATGCTTTTTGTTTTAAAGCATGTGCTTTCATCCTAAGCTCATCCATTCTATATTTAGAAAGAAATCACCTTGTGATAGTTGGAATCTTTTTGCTTTAAAGCAGATTGCTTTAAAGCATTTGTTTATTGTATCTTTGTCTTAGAATAGTAATAAAGCTTGTGAGTTGGCAAGTTAGGGTTAATCAAGGAGATTTTAGGGTTCTCTACTCCTTTGTTTTTAGTATAAATAAGGGCATCCTCGCCCATTGTTGGTAATGGTAGTTGTGATAGCAAATTTGCTGTGCCTATTCTAGCCTGCAAACATTGTTATTCCAAGTGTCTGTTCAATCTGTGTTCATTGTAAGGGAAAGGACTTTTGTGATAGCAAATTTGCTGTGCCTATTCTAGCCTGCAAACATTGTTATTCCAGGTGTTTGTTCACTTTGTGTCCATTATTCTCCAATGTTTGATCGCTTACTGTATGCCTACCTTTTGCTGCAAGTATTGTTGTCCTAGAGTTGTATTAAACTTTCTGATATTGAATAGAAATCTCATGCCTACTTTGCTCTGATATTCTATTTCGATTCATCAAGTTTTCGTCGTCAGATGTGTAGCTTTCATTTTCAGCTTTCATCATTAAAGCACTTTTAGTATTGTGGTGTAAATCTGGAGGAAAACTGTTGGAGTTTTTGTGTTAACAATCATTCCCCGTTCACTTTCAACTTCCTTTGCTCTGAATTTACTCAGGAGGTTGAAAGCGTCATTAGTCTATGCTAGTTGTAGTAGAAGTTTTATTAAAAAGGAAAAAACCTCTTCTGCAACGTTTAGAGTTTTATAACCTTGTGCTCTGCAGCTGAGAATCAAAAAAAAGATAGGCAAAGTTTCATTCAAGTTATCTTTTCAGCAAACATCAGCAAGAAAGGGAACTCCCCCTTCCAATAGGAAAGCAGTTTATCTGTGCATAGCTGTCCGTTTCCAAATCGCATACGAGAGGTGCGAATTGAAACGCCAACACAATGACAATGAAATAGTGCACAATTCATTTAGACTTAACCAAAATTTCATCACCTCGTGCCAAAATTCACACAACTCATATGGCAATCATGGCAATTGAGATTCCAAACTGATTCCGAGCTCAATAAGTTGACTGGGCAGTATTGAAAGTCAAAACAACCTTTTTATATATGTATGACAGTCTACATTGTTAATGTTCACAATTGATTCAATCATGGTTACCAGTTTTTCAAATTTATTGCAGGCTATTATACCCATTTCTACCCTATTCATAGTCATGTATCTAACATCAAATAACAATTTCCCAAGAAAGCCACTCTAAGGATTTCAAGATGAGGTCGAATGGCTATGGTAAGCTATGAATAAAACACTGATTTCTAAATACATATAGGAGGAAGTTTTCTTAATAACTTCTACGAGGTCAAACAGTTTATCCGACCATCAGATAATCAACCACGCTGCTAAGCATAAAAGTTCAGTACGTCATGTTGCCATACAACACCTATTTGATCAACTATTCCTTTTGGATCCTAGATCTTCTGTTGTGGATCTTGACCAAATAATCTGCAATGTTTGTTATCCTTTCTTCTTCAAACAAGGTATTCAAGGAGCTCACATTCAAAATCTCAATGTAATTGGCCCGAATATCCATGTAAGTTGGACACTCCATGATGTAGTGTCATTCCATCTCCACTTGCTCCAAAGTACAAAAACAACATATTTTATTTGCACACTTTTCTTTAGGCATTGTCCACCTCCCAGTTTCACATCTAAGCTGATGCGAACTAGTCCTCAACTGAGCCATCAACATTTTCGCTTTTCATTTTATTTCCGCTCCTATGTAGTTCTTTTGTGAGTGGTCATATTAAGGATTGAAATGTTTGATATAGTATTCTCTTTTCCTCACAAGTTGCCTTGTCCACGTGTTTACTTTAACTTTTTCTAGCACGTACATTTTGATTGCCCCATTAGTATTTGAGCACTCTTTCATTTTAATATCCCACTTATTCATCCACTTGTCATTTTGTTTCATCCACGTGCTCTTCCTTCTATCTAATTTCTCTTCTGCTGCCATTTTGGGCCAATGGGGCAGCTCCATTTTTTCTGACCTCCTTAAATAACTTAGCAATCAGATTAGAGTCAATGCTTCCAACGGAAAGGTGCCAGCTTCAGCTAATGTAATCTCATGAGGAATTGACATTTTTGTTTTAAAACTACTTGTAATTAGGTGCTTTTGTAACCTCTCTATTTGTCTCCACTTCATCGCTGACATGTTGCCACCCCAAAACTTCACACCCATATAGAACCAAAATGAAGTGTATGACCACTAGGCCTTCTATATGAGAGTTATCAAAGCCAACAATTCAACAATCATTTAACACAAAAGCCAATGGCCACAGAATGGGAAATCCAACAATATATATACTAGCACTTGCACCCATAGGAGAGATTTAAGGAATACACCGATAGGAACAAGCAATGAGACAATTCCAAGCACTATAATGCTCACATATAAAACTTATCGACTAATAAAGCCTATCGGCTAAATATATATATACACAGAAACGCCAAATAACTGTTATACCAGCACTTGCACCCATAGAAGGTTCAAGAAATACGCCAATAGAAACAACCGACAACCATAGAAAATTTTCCGACATGAATTTCACGGCGTGAGACCATTCCTAGCACTATAATGCTCACATATAAAAGCCTATCGGCTAACTAAGGCCGAAGGGCTTCTACAATCATATGTGATAATTGGAAAGTATTACTTTGGCATAGTAAAACTCGAAAAATCCATTCTGTTTACTATAGGAAGAGTCATTCAACTGTATAACAGGCAGTAGCAACTGGAGGACAGTTGGGAGAGTTTATACTCCTGACACGGTCAAACAAAGCAAGGCTTTATGGACGGAGTCCGGACTGGGGAGTATAATCTCCTCACAGCCTCCTCTTCTCAAATAATAGTTAAGATATAAGCCATACTAAAATGGCAAATGAAGGTTTCATATATCGTTTCTTAGCCACAAGCAAAGACGAGGGGTAGCAAGGAAAATGACGAGCCTTGGTACAGCAACCAAACCACATACTTTTAGGCCGGGCACACTCTAAGCTTTGAGTACTTAGGTGGCATGTGGGCCCGTTCCTTGCTCCAAACTGTGGCCGTTAACACCCAGTTCAAATTGAAACTCATCTGATAGTTGCCGCGTAAGGATGCCCGAAAAAAACTGTTTGATCGCATAAAAGATCTCGCGTCCGTGGTGCATGTCAAGCTGCCTCAAAGAAACGTGGCCTCATTGGAATGCTACGATTGCAGGATATGCACGAAATGGGTTTGTTGAAAAAGCTTCAGAAACTTTAAGCAAATGCAATGACAGGTATAAAGCCAGACTCTGCAACCTTTGCCAGCATCCTCCCTGCGTGTGCCAAAATCGGAGATTTGGAACAGGGTATGGACATCCATCACAGGAAAAAGGATAGAAGCGTTTTGTCAGATGTTGTAACTGCCCCGGTAGACATGTATCCAAAATGTGGAAGCATAGACATATCACGTGAACTGTTTGACAGAATCCCTCAAAGAGATGTCATCTCATGGAAGATATGCAAAATGTGGAAGCACAGACGAGGCACGTGAACTGTTTGACAGAATGCCTCAAAGAAACGTGCTCTCATGGAATGCCCTGATTGCAGGATATTACAAAATGGATTTGTTGAAAAGGCTTTAGAAACTTTCAAGCAAATGCAATTGGCAGGCGTAAAGCCAGACTCTACAACCTTTGCCAGCATCCTCCCAGCCTGTTCCAGATGGCAGCTTTGGAACAGGGTATAGACATCCGTCAAAACATAAATGATAGAGGAATTTTGTCAGATGTTGTAGTTGCAACTGCTCTGGTAGACATGTATGCAAAATGTGGAAGAATAGACTAGGCACGTGAACTGTTTGACAAAATGCCTCAGAAACGTGGTCTCATAGAATGCCATGATTGGAGGATATGCACAAAATGGATTGGTTGACAAGCCTTTAGAAACTTTCAAGCAAATGAAATTGGCAATTGTAAAGCCAGCATCGTCCCCGCCTGTGCCAAAATGGGAACTTTGGAAGAGGGTATGGACATCCATCAAAGCATAATGGAAGGGGGAATTTTGTGAGATATTATGGTTGGAAATGCTCTAGTAGACATGTATGGAAATGTGGAAGCATAGACAAGGCATGTGAACTGTTTGACAAAATGCTTCAAAGAAGTGTGGTCTCATGGAATGAAATGATTGCATGATATGCACAAAAAAAAAAAAAAAAAAAATTGTAAGCATGTTCTCAAAATCTTTGAATTAATGAAGCACTTTGGAACATATTCTAACATTATAGTCTTGTTTAAAAATATGATATTTCCACAGTCCATGATAAGTTGTACATACTAAATTATAGCCTTGCTTGTGTTCTATGTTGTACATACTTCAATACACGAGTAACCTTGCTAGTTATGTTGAGGATAACCTAAACTTTATTGTTAAGATGCTAGTTAAACCTGTGGTGGTTGTATAGATGTGTTTTCTTGGTGCCTGCAGATCACATATGAATATAGGTTTAAGAGTATTTACAACGAAAATGTTGTGACTTATGTTCTTCTCTCAAACATATATGCAGAAGTGGGCAGGTGGTGTAAGGTTCAAATGGTAAGGAGATTGATGAGAGATAAAAGAATTAAAAAAGATTCCTAGATGTAGTTGGATTGAAGGCCATAAATGGTACATGTTTTTTTGTGTAGGAGATAGATCGCATGCATAAGCATAGGAGATCTATGCAGAGTTGGAGAAATTGGCTTGGGAGATAAAGACAATAGGGTGTTTTCCAGATTCAAGACATTTACTTAGTGATGTGGAAAAGGAGGAAAAATAATTATTTCTCTACCATCATAGTGAAAAGCGGCAATTGTTTTTGGTTTATTAGACACCCCCCCTAGATCAACTATTAGAGTTGTGAAGAACCTTCAAGTATGTGTTGATTGCACATTGCAATGAAATTTATATCCAAGATTGTTGCAAGAGAAATTGTTGTGAGAGATGCGATCTGTGTCCATCATTTTAAACAAGGAGAATGTTCTTGTGGAGATGATTGGTGATGCTAAATGAAGTGATCTAAAAAATAAGCTCGCACTATAATAATGTGCATCGTGTCAAACCTACACTAATAATGAAGGAACAATGTTTTATTTTTAGTTTCTAGAAAGATTTTTTGGTTTTGTTTTGTTTTGAGTATTTGGCAATCTAGAATATGTTGGCTTTGTAAAATTAAATGCATAGAGTGCAATGGAGATCACTACTTGTATTCACTATTGGAGTATTTGTCAAAGACTTAAATTTTAAGACAACATGAACATTTAATTGAATTGTTTTCATAAAACCTACATATGTATGAAATGAAAAGCTAAGAGGAGGCTGAGAAAGAGAAAGACAAAAGGCGAGGAACACTTCAAGTAAATGGAAAGGTGCTTGACCAACAGGAAATGGGAGAGGAGTGATCACAACTACCCTTGCCAATTGGTATAGTTCTTTTGTTTGGATTAATTGTATTATATTTTGCCTATATGTTAGGTTAACCATTTAATTGCACATTCTAGATTCAATAAGTAATTTTATATAAGTGTATGTAGATTTTGTGTCATTAATGGTTAGATATTTCTAATCTTGTTTCACATCTGTTTGCTTGGTGAAATAGCTAATAAATTTGTGAATTCACAAATATTTTTTAATTTAATTTGATTTCAATCTATTTGGTTTTAATTAGAAATAAACCAATATAAGTTTTAATGAAGAAGTTAAAAAAATTTATAAGTGTCTTATTGTTGTAATTAGTGGTTATGCATGGCACTTGAAGAAGTCACATAATGAGGTTTATAGATTGATGTTAGATAGAAGAGATTAATATTTGTAATGTAAAAAAATCATGATTTATATTGCATTGTAATTGCACATTTGTCGTATTACAAAATTTTGCATGATGAGATTTATAAATTAATACTAATGAGATGAGAGTTTCGGAGTTGTTAGGAGAGAGCTAAATAGGGTACTTCATAAGTATTTGTTGTGATAATAGGACTTAGAATAAGAAGAATTCAAAATGATGAGGGGAATTTTAGAGAAACACAATGGGAGACATCATAGGTTTGAAAAGAATATTATAATTATATTCATAATATGGTCAAATTGACTACTTTATTCACTTGTTGTAAACCTAACAAATGACACTAAAGATAAATTCTATTTGGTAAGATAGGAGTCAAATAATTTTACATTAGTCACATACCTAGCAAATGCTGGTGAAGACTAAATTCTATATGCCACATCTAATGTTTGTTTACAATCCTTAATCACAACTACATTAAGAATCTTGAATTCGAGTACTTGATTCATGTCAAAATTTTATAATGGGAGATTCATTTTATAATATCCAAAGAGTTATAAGTCGTGGGTAACAATTTTTGTTTAGTTGATTTAAAAATGGAATCTTATCATAAGCATACATGTTTGTATACAATGAAGGCAAGAAAAGTAGTTTTTTGGAAAGAATATAGAATGATGAACTTTAATTCTTCATCTCATGCAAATGCATTTGACAGCTTTATGGTTATAAGAGAATATATATTTCTAAGTTATTATAAGTCTTTATAATGAGTGTTTTTAATGTTTACAATAGAAGAAGGGACTTTGTTATGAAGTACCAAATATTCTTATAAAAGCTAAATCACTTTGTAACTATCATTAATAGTACATCACACTTGAGGTCCCAAGATACATCTAAAATTATAAATGAATATTTTGTGTATGCATTATAATAGTAGGGAACATTTTAATTGAAGCAACTCCATTGTCATTAAAAATAAAAATAATTATAAAATAATCCCATAGATTAAATTTGGTGAAGTGAGGTCCCAATAAATAAAAGATGCTACATTCTTCCTTCTAACACTTGGTACTGCCACGTCTATTTGATTTGGTTTATTTAAAATCCCAATGATGGATTTGTTCTTGACAATTTATTTAGATGGCTTCTTCCTTGGAATTTACTAGTTCCCATCCCACTCTTAGGTTTCTTTTTTGCTTATTCCAATGCTATCCAACTATAAAATTTGTTAGTTTCCTTGGCAACATTCAGTCTCTTATTTCATGTTGAATGAGTAGCATTTCTTTTGTAGTTTATTTTAGTATTTCATTTTCCATTTTTGTTGGGTTTTCTCTACTCCTAACACCCTTGCTCCTTTTCGTCCATCTCAAAGCTTAGTAACTCATCTATGAATTGCTCTTGTCCTTCTTCTATCATCTTCTATCTTCTTCTTCCTCATGGTTGAAGTTAAACTTGTGAAACCACAATGATTAACAATTATTGCCTATTGATACACTACAAAAGACTAACTTTTGAACTTTGATTTCTTATTACTTGCATCAATAGAGTAATTGTATAATCAAACTCAAAATTAAACCTAAAATTTTATCCTTAATGGCCCATTAGGCCCTTAATTTTCAACAATGCTTTGATACCACATGTGACAACCCATTGGACTTGAGAAAAATTAGATTTTTTTTTAAATCGAACTTGTTAAGCTTTTACCTGCATTATATAAAAGAATGTAGTCTTACAACATCAATAAATCCCTATGAAAAGTCATTTGAAAATTCTTTTTGATAGACATACACAGTCAAACACCATGTCAAATTTAAAAACCTACATAGTCAAAAAATTCATCATGACATCATATTACATGATTAGTCTAAGAAATTATGAAAATAGAAAAACATTAGTCTAAAATTTTTATTCTAAGATCATTAATTTTAAAATACAAAAAAAAAATTACATCTAGCTCGACCACTAGCAAGAGTGGAAAATACATTCATATTTAAGTATGATTATTTTGAGTTTGAATGCTCATATAATAATATTCTTATTTTCGTAATATTGAGCATGAACCCATGCATGGAATGAGAGGATGTATATCCATTATAGGTTGGAGTTTGCTAGAGAACATAATCAATAACTCTGATCAGATGTTTAATTTGCTCACACTTCTCAACAAGGAAGAATGGGATGCTCCAACTAAGGTATTCCCATAATGCTAATAGACCCTCTCCCATAAGTCCCTTTTCCAAACGAAGAATAAGAGTTGTATAAGGTAGATCTTGGCCATCTTTGATAAAGAAAATCATAAATCTCTGATAGTTTATGCTATACATAGTAAAACAATTTCCATGAAAGCGAGCTACATCAATAAAAACATTTAATTAACAACCATCATGTCAATTATTATTTTATGTCATTTTACGTCCTAAAAAAATTGAATGATAATTTTTTACATGTTCTTTTCTTGATTTAGGTAGTCATGTGCAATCCCTTTCAAAAAGTTAGTATAAGTATTTGTCCTTTCCAATATTTGTACTTCATAACAAAGTTCCTCCTTCTATTGTAAACATTAAAAAAACTCATTATAAAGACTTATATAACTTCAAAATATATGTTATCTTATAACCATAAAGTTGTTAAAACACATGCATGAGATGAAGAATTAAAGTTCATCATTCTAGATTATTTCTAAAAAACTATTTTTCTTGCCTTCATTGTACACAAACATGTATGCTTATGATAAGATTCCATTTTTAAATCAACAAAACAAAAATTGTTAGCCACAACTCATAAGTCTTTGGACATTATGAAATGTGTAGACACCCAAAATTGACTTATTTAACATCATTAGCATTCAAATATCGCATTAGCCATCATCTGCATTTGTCTAACACACTTGAGCAATGTTCCTATCACCTATTTCTTTTATTAATTAAATAAATCTATATTTATTTAATTAATTCATTAGCTATTTCCTCTAATCTTTAATTTTCTTATTTCTATCTATTTTAATTAAATAAATTTTCTTTATTTAATTAATTTCTTTTTATCATTTATCTTAATATGCCGACATGTGTGCCTCTTTCTTTAAAAAAAAAATTGGTACTACATCTTTTATTTAATATCTTTCACGTGTAGTACTTTTTATTTAATATCTTTCTATTTATTTATTTAATTAAAATTCTATTTACAATCTCACTTTCCAATTAATTAAATAAATTTTATTTATTTAATTAATTTCTTCTTATCATTTATTTTAATGAGCCGACATGTGTGCCTCTTTTATTTAAAAAAAATAACTAGTACTACATCTTTTATTTAATATCTTTCACATGTAGTACTTTTTATGTACATGATCACACATGAGCCCTATCTTTCTTCCACTTGTCATCTACACATTCATCTATGACTATCCTTTCATCTTAGCCATTCACATAGCCACCAAATCTCCACCATTGATTGATTTCGGTTGAAGTCTATATAAACACCCTCTTATTCCATACTACATCTGTCCATCATTCATATAGCGTCTACATTATCATCTTGAGCATATTGAGCATTTGGGCATCCATCCATTGAACTTATTATCATTATCATCCATCCATCATGGCAGCTTTAATCTTCATAATTATTCATTGTTGAAGAAGTAATCTACATCATAAACAAGGAATCATACAATCTAGGTGATATTGCTATTGAATTGCATGCCTTTAATTTCATTTGGATTAGATTCTTTGATGATGGTAAGGTTAGGTTTTCATTACTATGCTTGATCTTATCAACCTAATTTTTACCTATCACAAAATGAATTCCCCATTATAAAATTTTGACATGAATCAAGTATTAGAATTCAAGGTTCTTAATGTAGTTGTGATTGAGGATTGTAAACAAACATTAGATGTGGCATATAGAATTTAGTCTTCACTAGCATTTGCTAGGTATGTGACTAATGCAAAATTATTCAATTCCTATCCTGCCAAATAGAATTTAACTTTAGTGTCATTTGTTAGGTTTACAACAAGTGGATAAAGTAGTCAATTTTACTACATTACATGAATATAATGATAATAATCTTTTCAAACCTATGATGTATCCTATTGTGTTTCTCTAAAATTCCTCTCATCATTTTGAGTTACTCTTATTGTAAGTCCTATTATCATAACAAACACTTATGAAGTGTCCTATTTAGCTCTCTCCTAACAACCTTGAAACCCTCATCTCATTAGTATTAATTTATAAATCTCATCATGCATAATTTTGTAATACCACAAATGTGCAATTACAATGCAATATAAATCATGATTTTTTACATTACAAATATTAATCTCTTCTCTCTAACATCAATCTATAAACCTCATTATGCGAGTTTTTCAAGTGCCATGCATAACTTCTAATTACAACATTAAGACACTTGTAGTTTTTTTACTTCTTCATTATAAATTATACTAGTTTATTTCTAATTAAAGCCAAATAGATTGAAATCAAACTAAATTAAAAAAAATTGTTAATTCACAAATTTATTAGCTATTTCACCAAGAAAATGGATGTGAAACAATATTAGAAACATCTAACAATTAATGACACAAAATCTGCATACACAAGTATATAAAATTACATATTGAATCTAGAATGTGCAATTAAATGGTTAACCTAACATAGGCAAAAGATAAACACAATTAATCCAAACAAAAGAACTATAACAAAATAGTAAGGGTAATTGTGATCCCTCCTCTCCCATTTCCTATTGGTCAAGCACCTTTCCATTTACTTGAAGTGTTGGACTCACCTTTTGTCTTTCTCTTTCTCCGCCTCCTCTTAGCTTTTCATTTCATACATATGTAGGTTTTATGAAAACAATTCAATTAAATGTCCTTTTTATCATAACACAAGTCTTTGATAGACACCCCAACAATGAATATAATTAGTGATCTCCATGGCACTCTATGCATCTAATTTTACAAAGACAACATCATATTCTAGATTGCCAATTACTCAAAACAAAAAATAACTATGCTTTAGCTTGGATTTTTAGTAGTAATCAAGTGGAAGAGATCCAAAAAATGATAAGAAAATTTCTCTAGTCAAATGGTAAAGGGAACAATAAAATGCATTCAATCAGATGGGAAGTCTGTTGCTTGGATAAACAAGAGGGCAGACTTGGGTTAAAAAACTTGAAACAACATTGACCTAGCCTTAGCAACTAAATGGATCTACAAAGCACTAATAGGTGAGGAGCATTGGAAGATTTTAATTAGGAATAACGTTAAGTTAGCTGTGCCAAAAAAGGCCAAATCTTGGAAACTCATGCCTCTCTGTGACTTAGTCTTTGGTAGATTTTCAATCTCCCCTGCTAACTCCAAGGTATTTAAGAGTATTTGGAAAGCCTGGGAGACTTGCAAAGGGGACATTATTAAGAAATGGAATATTGATAATGAACTAAATGAGGTCTTCCCTTCGAGCCTAACAACAAGCCCTTAGCTGTGCTGCAGGGCTGCTCTGCTAAGGCTTGGAATTATAAAGGTATCTCTTCCTTTCATAAAATCCTAAAGGATGGACAACTTAAAAGTTGGGAATCTCTTAAGAGTGAATTTGACCTACCTCTTTCTCATAAAAGAACTTATGAATTAATTAAAAAGAACACAATGATTCCTATTACTAATTTCAAAGTTGATAACAAAGTGCAAGAATGGGAAGGCCTAAAACTAATGCCCTTGCAGGTATAAAAGCCAAATAAATCTACAGACTTCCTGACAACCCATTGGACCTTGTAGGCATTCTCAACCAGGGTTAGAAAGTGAATCTAAATAACAATAATTGGAAGCAGATCTTTATGCACAATTGGAATAGTACCATGGAGCCCAAGAAAGCAACTTTTAGATGGCTACTCCTAATGCAAAGATTACCCAATCTAGCCTCTAGTAAAATTCTCTTATCTGCAGTATTTGTAAAAAATTAGATTCTATAATGCATATCTTCTTTGAATGTTTCTTTGCCAAGGAAATCTAGAATATGTTTAAGGTAAATAATAATAAAAGATTAGAAATTATTATGGGAAAAGTTCAAGGTTTTAGAAAAAATAATAACTTGTTTTAGCTGATATTATCTATTGAAATTTTATGGTTTATATGCAAAGTGAGGAATAAAGAAATTCACCAAGGCTATAGAAGGGACCTTACTGAGTCATTTAGAAGACTCACACTTCAGTCTATTTATGTGCAGGTGTCAATCAATAAACAGGCTTCTAAAGAAAAATTTAAAAAACTATTGGAGGAAGGCATGATTTAGAGCAAGAATCAGGAGGTGGCTTTCGCAAAACAATGGCTGCACCATAGAGATGTAAACAATCCAGAAAAGAGTGGATTTATGAATAGTAGAGATGCTGCGCATAAAAGAATTGGTTACAGTAGAAAGGAAAAAGAGAGATGATAAAAACTTGGACAAACTTTGTGTTTATGGACCTTCAAACCTTTTGTATGTAATAAAAAATTAAGAAACAACAATCTGTAATGCCCCCTCGGGGCTGTACATTCTATGTAAAGTTTACTATTATGAATATAAAAAAACAAAAAACATAACCAAAAATACTTTCTAGAAACTAAAAATAAAACCTTGTTCATTCATTATTAGTGTAGGTTTGACATGGTGCACATTGTATTGAGTGCTTCTAGATTAAACTGTGCTGGAGTTTTTTCCTCAACATTTCGAATCACACTCCGTGATTCATCATCAAGAGAAAAAGATGTAAGAGAAGAGAGAACAAATGAGATACAATTGCAGACCAAGCTCAATAAAAAGAGGGAGAAGGGTGGTGCGGAGCCCAATAGGAGACAAGGGGAAAAAAGGAAAAAAAGGGGGAAAAAGGATACATAATTGAATAAGAAAAAATAACCAAACCTAAACAAGCCAAAAAATACAAAAAAGCAAAGAACAAAAGGCAATTCCCCTAAATAGAAGAAAATACAAAGAAATAAAGAACGAACAAAGGAATATAAAAATGATAGAATAAGAATTCATAAATAGAAATAGGGGGTAAATCAACAATTAAATTCGAGAAAATACATAAATAGGAAAATATACATATATATGCATAAGTTAACGACAATATACATATATATGTATAATAAAATAAATGTAAATATTAGTCTATATATGTAAATAAAAGTATCCTTATATATATATATATATATGAAAGCAAAATCTGAATGAAAAAAGACAATAAATACAAACAAGTAAAGAAAAACAAGTAAAGAAAAACAAGAGGGGCTACACACGAAAATGAATAAAATTAAAAGGAGCAAATAAAAGCTCATGGACCAGAGGATTTAAATAAAAATAGACAAACAAAACAAAAAAATGTAAGAATGATGATTTATATATATATTTGATTATTCATGTATGTATAAGAGTTCTTAAGAATATGTGTAAGAATGCATATGTATACATAAATAACTAATATATACGTAAAAGCACCATAAAGGTTAAACCTTAAGGAATGTAAGAGAGGGCAAATGCCCACACACACACATATCCATAGCGTACATACAAACCCACACACAAAAACAAAGGTCCACATCAATAAAGGAAAGAGAAAGAGCATGCATGTAAGAATGCATGAGAAAAGGAGGGGGCAAGGAAACTAAAACCAACCATCAGGGGACGGAGCAAAAACAAGGGGGTCGAAGAACGAAACTAATAGTAAAGGAAGGGAAAAAGTGTGAAGGTGAAGGAGAGTGAAAAAGGGGGGGGGGAGGAAGGACAAGATCTAGGCAGGATAAAGGAAAAGGGGAGGAAGAAACAAAGGGGACTAAGAGAAAGCTAGACCAAAGGAGGGACCTTGAGGAGGATAAAAAGGGGCCAAGCATGAGAATAGAGAAAGACCAGGCGAGGGGGAATGACGAGGTAACCCAATGGAGCACCTAGGATACAGAAGGCAGAGGTTAGACCAACCAGTGATGAGGGATAGGGAAGAGGGGGGAAGAGGGAGAGAAAGGAAGACCTAGAAGAATGGGATGACCTAGGGGGGGCAGAGGAAGACGGAGAGGAAAATAGATCAAGCGGGAGGAAGAGAATGGTGCACATTATTATAGTACAAGCTTATTTTTTAGATCACTTTATTTAGTATCCCCAATCATCTCCACAAGAACATTCTCCTTGTTTAAAATGACGGACACAGATTGCAACTCTCACAACAATTTCTCTTGCAACAATCTTGGAGATAAATTTCATTGTAGTGTGCAATCAACACATACTCGAAGGTTCTTCACAAATCTAATAGTTGTTCTAGGTGGTGTGTCTAACAAACCCAAAACAATTGCCAACTTTTCACTAATGATGGCAGAGAAATAATTATTTTTCCTCCTTTTCCACATCACTAAGTAAATGTCTTGAATCTGGAAAATACTTTGTTGCCTTCATCTCCCAAGCCAATTTCTCCAACTTTGCATAGATCTCCTATGCTTGTGGATGCAATATGTCTCCTACACAAAAAGCACGTACCATTTCATGGCCTTCAATCCAACTACATCTAGTAATCTTTTTAATTCATTTATCTCTCATCAATCTCCTTACCATTTGAACCTTACACCACCTGCCCACTTCTGCATATATGTCTGAGAGAAGAACATAAGTCACATCATTTTCATTGTAAACACTCCTAAGTCTATATTCATATGTGATCTGCAGGCACCAAGAAAACACATCCACACAACCACCATAGGTTTAACTAGCATCTTAATAATAAAGTTTAGGTTGTCCTCGACATAACTAGCATGGGCAAGAAGGTCAACCATGCAGACATAATGATCAATTTTAGGTGTAATGCAATAAGAGCTACTCATGTGATTGAAGTATGTATAGTCCTTATCTAGTGAACTTGCATGGTTGCATGCACATAGAACACAAGCAAAGCTTATACTATCAGGATATGTTCCAAGTGCTTCATTAATTCAAAGATTTTGAAAGCATGCTTGCAAAATCCATTTTTTGTGCATATCCTACAATCATCTCATTCCATGAGACCACACTTCTTTGAGGCATTTTATCAAACATTTCACGTACCTTGTCTATGCTTCCACATTTTCCATACATGTCTATTAGAGCATTTCCAACTATAATATCTCACAAAATTCCCCCTTCCATTATGCTTTGAATTAAATGCACTGTTGTGTTAACTACCTCTACCCATAATTCCTTGCCCAAACCTGCATTTGAGAGCATACTCCAAGCCCTCTCAAGAATCGTTCAATTCAACCTCTTTGTTGCACCATTCTCTTGGGGTGTGATTGGTACAACCTTAATGCATTAAATGCCATTATCTGCACAATAACTATTAAAATCCAAAGAACAAAACTCCCCCATTATTGATTTTCAAACATTTAATTTTGTTCCCGGTTTGATTCTCAACAATAGATTTAAAAATCTTAAATTTGGTAAAAACTTCTAATTTCCTATTGAGTATATAAACCCACACTTTTTGAGTACAATCATTAAGAAAAGTGATAAAGTAATTTGCTCCTCCATAAGAGGTTACCTTTGTAGGACCGGACACGTCCGAGAGCACAAGCTCCAATGGCCTTGTCTTTTTGTCATGCCAAATCTTCGAGAAACTAATCTACCTCTGTTTTCCATAGAGATAATGCTCACATAGGTCCAAATCAATAGATTTTAACCTCGAAAGATGATCTCTATTGAACAAGATTTTGAGTCCCTTCTTGCTCATATGCCCGAGCCTTCTATGCCATAGTTCCACTTTTCTGTCCACAATAGCCATCACTACCCCCACTTTAGCGGGGCTATCTAGCACATATAAAGTGCGCAATTTGCTCCTTCTTGCAACCACTAATGCTCCTTTGGTCACCTTCCAAGAATTCAAAGAAAAAGTGATGCTACATCCTTGAGTATTAAGCTATCCAATTGAAATCAGATTCCTTTTCAATTCAAGAACATGTCTTACATCATGCAATAACCATTTATTTCCATTCTTCAACTTCAACATCACGTCATCTTTGCCGATGATATCACATGCTTTGTTATCCCCAAGATAAACTTTGCTAATTTTGCCTTTTTGATAGTTTTGGAAGGCTTCCCGACATGAGGTTGTGTGGAATGATGCACCAGAATCCAACACCCATGAATTTAGTATAGTTTCACTTGTTGACAAGACTAGAACATCTTGATTTGATTCATATGTGGTGTTCACTTCATTGTCTTTTGATTGATTCTGCACCTTTTTCTATGATCAACAATTCCTTTTGGTATGACCTTCTTTACCACAAAACCAACAACCTCCATTTGTCCCCCTAGACATTAATCTTTTTATAGATTTTGACCTCCTCCAATTGTTATTTCTACCTATTTCTTGCTGTCTACCTCTATTGCCAAAAATCAAGGCATCACCGGATGTGGTTCCTTGAATTTTCCTTCTCATATCTTCATTAAGAAGAGTTCCAGCAACACCATCAAATTTGAGTTTGGTTTTTTCAGATACCAAAGTGTTGATCGCCATCACTACACCTTCCCATCTATTTGGAAGATAACACACTAATAAAATAGCTTTGATTTCATCATCCAAATTAATGCTTACCGCAATCAATTCATTGATTAGAGTGTTGAATTTGTTCAAGTGATTGCACATGGTACCTCCTTCCTTCATTTTCAAATTATACAATTTCTTCATGAGGTAAACTTTATTCGAAGTTGAAGCCATCTCGTACATATCAGTGAGTTTGCCCCATAATGCCTTTGAAGTCTTTTCCGCTGTAACATTGAAAAGGACGTTGCTGGATAGTGAAAAGATAATAGTTGCTCTTGCTTTCTTGTCCAATCTCTCCCACTCTTCATCACCCATCTTGGTTGGCTTCTTTGCCTTTCCTTCTAGCGCAAGTGAGAGATCTCCTCTAATCAGTAGCGACTCCATCTGCACCTTCCACAATCCAAAATTTTGCCCAAAAAAATTCTCAATCTTCCATTTATCCACTTCCTCCATTTTTGCCAGAAATTATCACAATTTCCTAATCAGCTTCTTCACCGAGCTTTGATGTACCAATTATTGATTATAAAGTGTAGATAAATAAATGATCAATTAAACACACAATGCAAAAGACACAAACACAAAACAAGAACACGTGTTTTAACGTGGTTCACAAAAAATGGCTACATCCACAGGAAGCAGGGGGAAATCTTTTATTATCTATGTTTTTAGATACAGTACAACATCAATCTTCAGCTATTGCATACATTACATAATCCATAGCATCTCTTAAATAAAACCCTTGAAAAGAGTACGAAGAGGCTAAAGAAAAAGAAGACAAAAAGGAAGTAATGGTTGATGATTGTGCTTCAAATTCCAACAACAATACTCCAAGCATGGTTTGCTTTGTTGGAATATTGCTTGGATTTATTATCTTCTATGTTTAGATGCTTGGTAAAACTCTAGATTTTGGCCTTGTCTTTTACCTCTACTCGCGAATGGCTTAGCCCTGACTATTACAACCAATCTTGTCCAAATCTACTGTGCATAGTTAGATCTACAGTAAAAGAAGCTATGGCAAAAGAGCTTAGGATTGGTGCTTCAAGTTTTCAACTCCACTTTCATGATTATTTTGTTCAAGTAAAAACCAAAAAACCATAGTTTTTTTTTCTATTTAAAATTTGTATAACTAGTTATTTCATTCATATGCTTTATGTTAATAAATTTTTATGAGGAAGAGAGATTCAGAAACCTCAATTAAGTCGAAATGGTCTACATGGCCTAATAAAGAGTTTATAAGTTTAAAAGATTGTTAATTCTTATTTAAGGTTTATATAGGGAGTAAGACTACAACTATATTTACAATTTTGCCTAATAATCATTAAGATATAATTTTATATTATTATTATTGAATTTTTTTTTGGTCCAATACAGAGCAAGGAATGCCACAAAAGCTCTTTAAATTTGGGTAATTAATAATTGATGACACCTCCAAAAATACATGGATTCGAAAAAAAGACTCCCTAAAAATTTCCTTCCCAAGCCCTAAAATAACTGACCCGAACTAATTCAGGGCAGGCCAATGAGGACACTGAACTCTAAGAGAATAAGCCACACAATGTGTACCAGTAAAAGGGCTTGTCTAGTGAGAAGGCTGCTCCCTCCATTGCCCACTTTGTAGAATCCAATCTTGGCCACCTCAACACCCGCACATTGAGCCTCCGCGCAACCACACCAATACGTGATTCCATTAATCCCACACACTGGATCTGCCCTGAAACAACTTACAGAACATGAAACCGAGACTATATTTTTCATTGCATGTCGTGTTTTTTTTCACATTTTGTGAACTGGGTAAGGCGATTACAATGTTGTTGTTTTCAATTGCCAAGACATGTCTTAAAAAAGAAAGAAAAGGTGTAGTGCGAGTAATAATACTCTGGTAATGTTGCCAAATGCTTTTTCCATTTTAAAATAAAACGTCAATTCCCCATATTCCCTCCTGAAAAATGAGAGGTGAGGGAACATTTGGTAAGCATGTAACCATGCTGTATTAAGTGCTAAATTATTTTACATAGTATAAATTATTTTTAATACTTTATGACAGGTTAGTATACGTCATTTTAAATCGTGGCCATAAATATGTACATACATATGTTCAAATTGTATAACACTTGTCGTAATTGAGATAAGATTCAACCTTTCTTTGGATTTACTTATTACGTCGAGAGGCGTTCTACACTCACAGAAAGGGCTGAAAGATTCAGATTCCCGTAAACAATTAAGATTCAAATTCCCATGTAAACAAAATTCATAAAATGTGTAAATAAATAAATTTATGGAAGCCAAATGGATAGAAAAATAGAAAAGCTTGGGCAGTTAGTTTTTGAAGAATATGAAAAGTCTCGCAGCATAGTCTCTTTAGATTAACTCATGTGAACATATCAAATATTCTAACTGTAAGTAATTTATAAATGCCAACAAATGGGAAGATATCTCTTGGCGTACTATAGATATATTTTTTAAAATATAAACATACTAGTTATCATACAATTATAATTGTTCTAAAATTTACATTATTTTATAGTTACAAAATATGTTTTATTATTACAATACTATAAAGGCAGTGACAAATGACAATTAACAAAGGAGTGAAAATATTATTTTAAGTATAAATTTAATGATTATATGTGAACCTGTCCCCATTTTCTACCATAACACTCAAAAATATGAGCCAATCAAAATAAAAGCCGAAACATAGAACCCAATAGGAGTAATTTTTCTCATTACGTTTAACAATAAAATTCAAATTTTAAATGTTTAAGAAAATTTGATATTTGTTGATGAATATTATATCTAAAAAAATATGTTTTTTTTGGAATTAAATTTACTTAAAAAAAATTATTAATAAAATTTAATAATAAGAAATAATAAAACAAAATTTAAAAATTACCAAAAACATTCATATAATCATAATCTATTGACCAAACTATCCAAACTATCAATCAAACTAATATTAAATAAACCATTCTAAATACGATACCTAATTTTTTTAATTTAATTTTAATATTTTAATATTTCAATTGACATGTTTAACTGTGCCTCTCAATTTCAAACGACCGCGTTATAACTATCTTTTAATTTGCCGCTCAGATGTTTCTCCCTCACATGTTTCCCACTCAAACCAGGGGTTGTTTGAATTATGATTACTAACATGGATAACAATAATAATGGCTTGTGAGAAGAGAAGAAAAAAATCACAACTTGCAGACTGTACAAATACCCCGCACATTTCCAGGCCTCGAAAATCCTGCGGCTCCTACGCTTCACCATCTACCACCAAGCAAAATGTAACCATCCAATCCCGTCAACCAAAGAATCCGTTAATTGACGCCAACTATTCCCTTACTGGCAGCAACGACAGTCAGAATAAAAATGAAGGCCATATCAGAGTTAAGAGTAGCTTTGCTACTCCAACCACGGTTTTACCGGCTGTAGGAAGTTACCGGACTCCCCAGTGTGCTGAGGATGGCGGTCAGAATAATAGGGTTTACAGAAAACACCGCGAAAGGGGAGAGACGAGTTTGCAGGCGACCTCCAGTTGCCCTCCTCTGGGAAGGGGTTCTCTTAAAAGGTATGTCTGTTAACAGAAATGTAGAATGTATTTATGATATTTTATATTTTGCGGAGTTCGGGTTTTAATTTAGGGTTTTGGATACAATTAGGTGAGCTAAATAGAGCATCTCTATCATTTTTCTTTCCCTTAAAGTTAGTGCCCCTGTTTTGGGATCTCCGTCTCTTAGTTTAAAAACAAGTTACAACTTTCAGATTCCACAAGCTTCGAGACTGTGTTGCGAATGACATTCAAACATCAAAACTTCTCACTGCTTCTGATGGCTTCAACTTGATGATGTCTCTCAGCTATTTTGATCGTTCGCGAGCATTAGTATATGTTCTTTCTTTCTAAACTTTCTTTTGTTCATGTCGCAGGTTAAACTTTTGAACTTTATAAATTAATTAATATGCTCACATGTTTTTTATGGGTATCGATGAGTTGGCCTGATTGTGGATATGTCCTTTCAAAATTTAGAGTTGGCCTCCAAATACTATGCTGTAGATACTAAGTTTTGATTAACAATATCTCCACACCATTATATCATTGAAAATGAATTGGAAGACCCCCAAGGTTACTATGTTAGCTAAGAATTTTGTCACTATCCCACTGTTCAAATTTATTCATGGTCTAATTATTTAGGCTATGGTTTTCTTGGTAACGCTACAAGTATACTTATAAAAAAAGTTCCTAACTCTTTTAAATTGAATTGTCAAATGCATGAAAAAGATTTGCATGTCAAAGTAGATTCAAGTACCAAGCAAAAACGATTCATGCTTTTAAAGAGCCACACGAGGTGAGATACTAGAAGAAATATGTGTTATGGGGATGTCACAAATTATGCAGCTGCCAGTAATTTCTTCCAGTGGATTGAAAACTCCATAGAAATGGTTGAAGTAATCATTTAAGTTCTAGTGACTCCAACTACTAGAAATTGTGATCTAGAGATCATGTCTTAAGACATCTATCATGCCTATATAATTCTAGTAACGATTATGTCAGCAAACTGAGCTAAGATCTCTACTTTAGATGGGCAAGTAATGAATAATAAGTTTTGCTGCACTTATTTCTGTTGTCCTGCTTATCTAGTTGATTCCAGGTTTTCTTTGAATGTTTAACTTTTATCATAGCACGTTTTAACCATGTCATTAATCTAGTTACTTAGAAAACTTATTCATGCTTCTGCATTACTATCTTATTGCAAATGTTTCCCAGTTAAGCAAACATTTATTATTCTGGCTGTTATGCCAATTAAGTCCCAAGAAATATTTATCAGACCTTTTTACTTTATAATTAATATTGTGAATGGTTCGCCAATCCTGTATATGTTTTTGTAGTTAAAATTTTTCATTGGCTTCTGTGGATCTGATCATGCCTCCTACTATCAGTTAAGTGATTGCCAATCCTATATCTAATGATCTTTTTGGCACTCTGAGGCCTGGAAGTGCTCATGCTTATCTATTGGTAATAATTAAATGGCTCATTAAAGCCTTGAGCATCTAGTGTTATCTGTTTTGTTGTTACCTTTTCTTGTCTGTTGTAGCTCTCCATGTTAACTTTTTATGCCTAATTTTTCTTGTTTTTAGATTTTGCAATCACAAAAGTCATCTTTGCAATTAACTCATACAACTCTATATTTGATACCAGGGGTGTTATTAAAATCTGGCTTATATGACTGCCTATGGCTATTTGTAAATAGGGTTCACTACTTTTGCAGCCTTGCTTTTAGTGTTGGGCTTGACATTGTTTGTTGTTGAAGTCCCCAGTCTTGGCCTTCTTAGGGTCAGGGTTTTTTGTACGTGTAGTTTAGATGATGCTCTTGTCATGTTTCATCCTGGAAAGCTAGTCAGATAGAGAATAACTTTCTAGTATTGTTAAATGCACTAGCCAAGGTGCCAGGTGTGTGATCTTGGGCATATGGGTCACTTGTTTTGTTGGTCAAGTTCCAAGTTGTACTATCAATCATATCGAATCATTGTTTTAAAATTTGTCTGTTTTGTTACTGTAAACAGCAAACGCAAAACTGCAAAATCTATTGAACTCGAAAACCAGTCAAAGAACTTTGAGGATTTGCTTGTTCCAGGAGGAGGAATTCATGAAAAAAAAGAACCTTTGAGAGTTGATATCAACGACAAGGAGAGCCTCACTACTCCAGAGCTGGTACACAATTTCCGGTATCTTGATGGTCATGAGGATACTGATTGCAGAAATACTAGGATTTACAGCAAGCGACGACAAAGGGAGTGTAGGAGTTCAGAGAAGGTGTCCTTTAGTTGTCCTCCCCTTGGAAGAGCTGTCATTGAAAGGTATGTCTGCCACCGTAGTGGTGAGAATTGCGTTTATGTTATGTGCTCTTTGGGATTAAATTTTCATTTGGGGTTTTGGAAACACGCTGGCCATAAATTTGAATATATAAGCTACAGTGCCCTCTTTGTTAAAAATTTCTTAATATTGTCTCATAATTGAGTAACACACATGGGCTATGTGGAAATAGAAATCCTAATTTGGCAGAAGTACTAGACCAGAGGAAAATAGTGTCAATAGATTAGCTGATATTTATGCAGTGCAGCAAGCCCATGTAGTCTGCATAATTATTAAAAGTGAGGAAGGATAAAATGATTAAAAAGAAGAAAAATCATAAAGCAACCACAAAGTCAAATAATTGAAATGATAAATTGCAGAAGAAACCTTCAAACTATAGTTACATGGCAGTTTACAGTTTTTGAATGGATAGATCATGATAGAGGAACCTGAAAATTTCAGTTAAATTTATCATCAAGTTTTGTGAAATTTAAAAATGGAGGCATACCACAACCTGCAGTTTGAGCCGAATTAGATCAAAAGCTTGTTGTCTTACTTTTTTGGAGTCATTTTTCCACCATTGATTTATGTGTTTCTGAACAAAGTGTTACATGCCAAATATCAGCACTTTAAAGGAGGGCACTTGTCCTATTTCTATTCAAGGTTGAACATGCATAACTGCAGAGGTTTATTTGAAGTCTCTTGAAGTAACGCCTTCAATACTTATGTCTTATTTATCAGATCATTCATTTTGTATCTTGCTGTTTTATAAGGAAGGATATTTCAAATCATAGAAGCAAAAACTGTGAAAGACCTGCGACCAATATCCCATGCCCTGCCGTTTGGAGCAACAAAATGGCATTGTGGTCAAACTTAGGTTTTGACTTCGAACAATCGTGATTTATTGAATTACAGAATTACAAGCTGTTTCTGGAAAAAAAAAGTTTTTGCTTTGTAATATGTATAGTGTTCTATTTTTTTTTCCTTAATTTGATGCTCACAGGGCAGAAATTCAGGGCACAAAGAAACTGCAGTTACTTTAAGGAAGAAAATCAGACACAAGGAAACTGCAACAAAAGCACACTCTGATTGATCCAAATAAATTAACTATACAAATGAATCACAGTGAAGTGCATTCCAGTGATTAGCTTAACATCTTGCAAAAAACAATGACCTCTCAAAGACATGAACATAAATCAGAATCTTATATACTTTTGTATATATAATCTCCTTATGACCAACCTTTTGGACATCTTCTCTTTTGCTAATCACTTTATATGGTATAAGTATAACACCACCACAATGTATTATTGCCATGTTCCACTTAACTTTGCCTGGTTTTCCATGCTCTGCTGCATATGAGGTTTATAATGAGATTCTAATGAAAACAATTTCCTATTGCCAGCTGAAGCAATAACATTAAAACACAGATTAAAAGATTTAATTATGCTCTTAAATATACAATATATAAATTTAAAATATGCAAAATTTAATTTTGGTGCATAGGATCTTAAATCAGTACAAACATATAAGAGGAGAATTTATTGAAAAATACATAGTTATAAAAGCAATCTCTTAAAGAAGTAAATACATTTTGATAGTGTTCTACCTGGAGACATAAGGTATATCAGCTAAAATAGCAGGGCATTACACTCAACCTCATTGCTGATGATGATTCTGATAAATATATCAGATATAAAACTTTAGCTGGCTTTTTATAATCTAGCATTTTCATCAATTGAACAACAACCAAATAAAGTTTTCAACAAAGTATTGAATTTATCAGCATAAAAGCAATACCTGCTCGCTTGGGCAGAAAATGCCAGCTGCCATATCCATGGCATTTAATATACTCTATGTGTTTCTGATGTTCTTAAGGAGTCCATGGAGTGATATTTCAGAGGAAATCATAGTTCAAAAATTCATATTGGTGCTTCACGTTTGAGTGGGAGAATCTTCATCAATAGATAAATGTGTAACGCTGCTCAGAATCTCACATAGAATCTTGCATACTTTTGCATATATAATCTCCTTATGTCTGTCATTAAGGATAATTTTTCACTTTTGCTAATCACTTTACATGCTATAATCCCACCACAATGTATTATTGCTGTGTTTCACTTAACTTTTCCTAGTTTACCATGCTCTGCCGTATATGAGGTTTGTAATGAGATTTTAATGAAAAAAATTTCCTACTGCAATCTGAAGCAATAAAGATTGAAACTTTTCAAAACTTGGCCAAATTTAATGAGGAATCTTAATAATAAACTTATATGTGTCTTTAAATTATATTTAGCATATCCACTTTTAAAATAGAGTCTATTCTATATCGCATTGATGGACTTCTTAAGCACGGGCGGCATGTTCTACATTAGAAGGATAATCTGGTTTACTGGGAGCCTCTCCAAATTTAAGTTGTGTAGCAGCTTTATCAATGGCAGCATTTAGCTGATCTATTTTGTCATTCAAAGACTTCTCAGTTAGCTGCTCCTTGTCAAACACATGTGACATGTTAATACAACTTTATGCAAATAATGTGAAAACATTTAAGCATGTTACTGAACTAGATCACTATTCAATTTCATTTGCTCTTCTTGAAGACATAAGTTTTAAACAATAGTTTGGCAACTTAGCTATTTTGACTGTAACAAGGACATTTGACATTTATTATTGGTCTAAGTTATCTGTTTCCTTACGTAGGGGCATCGGTTTTGCACCGGACGGGAGTGAGTCCCGGTTTGGCGATGGAAGCAGGCTCGGGGCGGCAGGGCCATGCGCTAGCCGCTCCTGGACGCTCTTGCACCTTAAAAAACACGTTTAAAAAAACGTGGAACTTAAAAATTTAAAGTGTTTTTTAATGATTTTAACCAAAACTAAAACCCTAAAAAGTGTCTCATATCTAAAATGTGCCCATTTGATATTTGACAACAACAAACCTATTTCACAAGAGCTTTTCATTATTTTGCCATTTTTGCATTTTGGAGGGCTGTTGGTATAGTTTTGAAGGGAATCGATTGCAAAGTGCCAAGGGAGGATTCTATCTTGCAGAAAGGACATCTATTGATCTGAGGTAAGTAGTCTAACACATCCTTTCAAGTTTTTTCTGAATTTTTTCAAGTTTTTTATGATTCTTTTCAAGTTTTCTAGAAAAAATACATTTTTTTTTTGAAAAAATAACAAGTTTTAAGATTTTTCGAAATGTATTTTAGTGTTTGCCTTGAACATTTATTACTTTTATTAGTTTATATATATTGTAGGGTTGCATTTATTTTATTTTATTTATTTTTAACTTAAAATTTTGTAATTTTTATAATAGCAATCTATTCGAAAATTTGAAATGGCTACTAGTTCAAGTTCAGTGGGTCTTGAGGCAAATGAACAATTTAAATATGATCAAGCATCTCCTCTTTGGAAATATGTCACGATGCTTGAACAACTTCTAGGAGGTGGGGCTCTTGTTTGGAATTATAATGAGTGCAAGATCACATATAAGAGCTCATATAGTCGAGTGAAAGCTCACTTATGTGCCATACATGGACGTGGAATTAAAATATGTGAAGGGCCAAACAAGAAGGGTTGCCAAAAGAACAAATTATGGCATTCATTAGCGAACAAGAAGAAGCTGATGCTGTGAGTATGAGATTAAAATTAAAATCTTATCCTTTAGCAAAGAAAACATCTATGAATCCACCTACAAATTCTCCTTAAATTATGGCCCAACATCATTCCTTGGAGACAACGTCTATCCAAGAAGAAGATCTCTCTGCTTCCTGCAAAAGAGATCCATTGGTTAAGGCATTTCAAAATGAAACAAGAGATATTGTAGATGAAAAAATTGCACGTTGCATTTATGCCAATGGTCTTCCTTTCAACTTGGTGAGATCACCATATTGGCGGGAAATGGTGGTAGCAATTAGTAACACACCTTCTGGTTACACAAGTCTTGGTTATGAAAAGGTGCGCACCACCTTATTGGCAAAATAATTTTTTTTTGTAGAGACATCACTAAAACCAAGTAGGGATTCATGGATTGTAATGGGAGTTTCAATTGTTTTTGATGGATGGAAAGATTGCAAAAACCGACCTTTAATAAATGTTATTGCAGTGTCCCCCAAATGGGGAAATTTGTTTGAAAGCGGTTGATTGTGAGGGGCAAGTCAAGGATGCATAATTCATTTCCAAAATCCTCATTCAGTCCATAGAGATGGTGGGTGCTAATAATGTTGTCCAAGTCATTACGAAAAATGCAGAAATTTGTAGGGCAGTAGGTGCTTTGGTTGAGGAGAGGTACGTGCATATATTTTGGACGCCATGTACCGTACACTCCCTTAACTTGGTGATGCAAGCAATTGGCACTCAGATAGAATGGGTGAAAACTATATACACTAAGGGTGAGGAGATTCAAGTGTTTGTGACAAACCATCATATGTCGCAAGGCATCTTCAAGACTTTCTCGAATTTGGAGTTGTTGATGTCATTTTAATGTGTTATTAACTTATTTTTTTACACAACATTAGGTTGTTGAGATTGGATTTGCATCACACAATCGTTTTGAGACGACTTGTGGAGGTGCGAGAGGTGTTGGGTGCCATGGTCATTAGCCACCAATGGAGTATTTGGAAGCAGTCAAATTCAGAGAGGGCTCAAAAGGTGAAGTCATTGATCCTAGATGATGATTGGTGGGCTCGTGTGGAATTTGTCTTGAGTTTCACTGAGCCTATCATGAGTATGATTAGGTTTGCCGATATAGATCAACCATGTTTGGGGGAAATCTATGATTGCATTGACTCCATGGTAGAAAAAATAAAGATCATAATTGCACAAAATTAGAATGACCCCAATGAAGCATTTTTCCAAAGTGTAAAAAAGATCATTCACGATCGTTGGAACAAGATGAACACACCCTTGCACCTCCTTGCATATGCATTATCCCCCAAATATTATAGCACTGCGATACTTTCTTTGTTGGGGAGAACCACACCATATAGAGAGTGAAGTTGCTAATGGGTACAAGATAGCATTTCGAAGAATCTTCTCAGATCCAAAAGTGGCGGATAGTGTTAGGAATGAGTTTGGCAAGTTCATCTCAGGATGAGAGCATAGTATTTGTGCCCTTCGAGAATAATACAAGGAAGATGCTCGTACATGGTGGTACCTCCATGGGCAAGATTATTTGTTCCTCCAGCCTCTTGCAATCAAAGTTCTATCACAAGTAAGCATGTTTTATTATTTAACATTCTTAGTACTTACCATTCTTTTTTATTTTTTATTTTTAAATTTTAAGTTGTATTGACTTTCTCTCCAATTTCAATAGGTTCCAAGTTCTTTGGCTGAACGGAATTGGAGTACATACTCCTTTATCCACTCAGTGAAGCATAATCGGGTGGTTGCTAAAAAAGTAGAAGACTTTGTCTATATCCATTCCATCTTGCGTCTTCTATCACATAAGGAAGTTGACTACAAGGAATGGGCAGCGAAGAATTGGGATATAATCCTTAAGTGTGCCAACTTGGATGCATCTATTTCAGAGCTTGCTAAAATTGGTGTAGATGATGACGACGCTTCTACACATGATATACCTAGAGGGAGTGGCACTCCATTTGCTTGTGGTTCAAATGATGTTGAACCAACTGATGACTTTAATCTAGATCCGTTCGATGAAAATTGAAGGCCAAAATATAGATTTTTGATTGTAGTATTTTCAAATTTTGTAATCGTAATGATTTTCATCTGAATTATCAATTGACAATTAAATATTAATATTATCTTTAAGTTTAAAGTTTATCACTATAGTCTATCATTGATCAATGATGAAGTATCATATTATCAAAGATTCAAATGTCATTTTTCAATTCTGTATATTTTTAATTTTATATATATATAAAATACAGCTGTACCCAACCATACTGAATCCAAGGCAGAAAAAATCACCGTACCAACGTACCAGACCCCACCCTGTACCTGAACCGACAACTTAGTTATTGGTTAACTGAAATATTTAAACATTCTGCTTCATGGACACCTGTATCCCAAAAATCTTTTGGATAGGATTAAGTTGGTCTGGCCACTCTTTTTCGTCTTTGTAAATGTGCCAACCATGTGCTTGCTCTTTAGCTTCATCACCACCTGCATGCATTGCTTTCTTATGACTATAACCATTATAAAAGTGAGGAGAATAACAACAGTCCTATGCACTGCACGTGCAAGACAATCAATCATTTCATAGCAACACACAGAGCACATCATTCACACACTCTGTGATGCATAGGAAATGGCAGCTGCAGAAATGAACGGCCAACATTATTTGCTTATCTTGGAGTTCTTGATGTAAACAGACACCTTTTTCCAGTATAGTGCTCCTCCAAACAGGCCATCATGTAACTCTCCAAGCTTGTGCTTGAAGCATTTGATAGGGAGCTTTAGAGCATTTAAAAAAAATGGGTACCTCAAAGTAATACTAACCTTTTTTGTGGGATTTAGTAGCTCACATCCTCTAGCTAGAAAATCATGGCCACAAATTTCAGAATCGCTGTGACATTGACTGTCGAGCTCCCCACTAAATCTCTCACTGCAACTATGGGATTTGAGCTGCCTTTTGCATTCTTGTATGGAGTAATAACTGCACCTGCTTCCCTTACAGTTATTTCCCGAAGAGTTGCTGCTCCATGCAGAGCTGTTACATGAACGAATGAATATAAGCATAAACTTTAGCACTTCAACTATGGTAGAGATAGAATGGAACTATCTTATTGAATGCACCATAGTGAGATACTTGAGATAGTTAACAGAGGGTTTCTATTTCTATCCAGAGGAAATCCAGAAGGATATGAGAAAAATACAGAACTTCAGACAAAAATGTATGAGTATCATCTTTCAGAAAAATAGCAGGAAAATAGACCAAACATAGAGCTCAAACTCTCTAGTTTTATCTGTCAGCAATTTCAGTTTATCACTTCCTTGGCAACGGTTTATGTTGTTAGGTTCAAAAAGACTGTTATAAATAGTTATATCTTTTGTTTATGTGTTGAATTTAATTGACACACAATGACAAAAACAATTGGAGAGCTGTAAAACAGTAAAGCATCTAAAATTACATATATCCAATATGCAAGAAGAAAACAAGAACCAACCGTCTGTACTTTTATAGTTGTTAGACAAACTGAATTGAGGCTAGAGAAATCCCAACTGTTAGACAAACTCAAATGAGGCTAGAGAAAAGGAAACTCTCAACACAAGCCAGGGAATATCAGAATGAGTTTCAAGATATTTATTTAGTATTTACTAAACCAGTGAAATGGAGATTGGGAGCACATGCTCTGCTGCATTTCTTAAACATAAAATTCTCAAATAAAAAGAGCCCAAGGGCTCTACATTCATAGCTTATCCATGATTTGTCCAGATATGCATACATTGAACTTGGAAAAAAATTATAATGAGAAGAAAACAAATTGGGTATGGATAGAAGAGGACCAGTGGCTGTTTCTGCAGTCAAAGGGATGATATTTCCAAGTGTTTTGACATTTACAGCAGAGCCAATAAGTGAAGCCATTTTATGGTGGTCTGGTCCCATAAACATTGCCATCTCCACGCAGTGTGCTGCAACAAGTGCAGCAGCTGATGCCACTGCCATACACCTCTCCAATTCCTGCTTGTCCTCATTCTCATTATTATTATGACTGTGAGGAGTTGCAGCAGCAATGGCTTCCACAGCTGCAGCCATTTCTCCCACAGAAATGGCTGCATGCATCTCTGCATTGTGAGCATGCTCCTCCTTTCTCTTGGCTGTCTTGTCTTTCAGCCGCCTTCCCAGTCTTCCCCTTCAATTGCCTTTGACAGACCTTAAAAACAATGAAACGTGCCCATTTAGCTATTTACCCATATTAATCTAGCAATGAAATCACAGAGCTAAAACGACTCACAGAGCTTGCAAGAATGCTGTCAACAACAATGTGAGATGACCAACATGTAAAGTGAAGTCATCGTTAGGCTTGTTGTTTTCCTTCTGCATTGCATTGTGGTTTTGATTGTGCCTGTTGCTGATGCTTTGCCAAGGCTTTGAAGACTTGCAACGTGGAAATACTCCATGAACAAAATCAATGCACAGCTTCTCAAACCCTAAATCAGCAGAGAATATGAAATTGCAACGAATATGTATGACAGGTTTCTGCCATTGATTTCTTATGGTCAAAATTTCAATGGAAAATGCATGCCCTAAATTATTTTAATGATTGTCCTTTTGATCTCTACCGTTGATTTCCAACTGTAGATGTACCCAACACAAAGCTTTTCTCATAGTGGGAATGCCTAGCAGCGTAAAGATACATGAGCTAATCTTCAATGAATCAAGAGTTTCAATTCACAGACTAAGAATGTGTATCAAGTCAAGCAACTGGGCAAAATTTTGACTAATTAACCATCAAATGAAACAACTGGGCAAAATTTTGATCTGTTTTATAAGCAAGTCATGAAATGATAAATATGTCTGCCTATTCTTCTTGTGCTACTTGACAAGTTAATTGTAGAGAGATGATTGTTGAAATGTTACATGCCAATATGGCATGAGCTAGACATGTTAATATATTATTGGAGTTACATGGCAAGCTGATGCATGCTTCTGCATTGTGACCTTACTGTTATCATCTTTGCTATGATCATTAAGATTACTGTTCTGGAATTTTTATAACATCCTCTTTATATGGAATTGGTGCTCTGGATGGTTTATTTAATCCACTTTATTCTTTTGCAGTTTAACTTTTGTATTTGCTGCTCTGGGTTGGTTCCTACATCTTTTGATCTGTTAATGTGACTAGCTCGTCCAGCCCTATATATTGATGTGTTGGCATATTAAATTCTGCAACAGCTGATACTCATTGTTTGAGTATTTCGTTAAGGCCTTTGACATCCATTGTTATTTCTTTCATCATTCCTATGCTTCTTGTCTTCTCCAACTGCCTATTTGTTTCTGTCCAGTCATTTCTTGTGTTTTGCTAATATTTACTAGGAAACTCCAGTATACAAATGAGGATCACTTCTTCCTGTGCCCATACCTGCAGTTTTTGGTGATTACATTTATATATAATATAGCTGTAACCTCATTAATTTACTAGTATATCCTAATTTTAATGGTGAATCTGTACATACACCCCCACATCTCCAGGTAACTATGTTTTTTCTTTTATAATCCTAAATTATCTGTGTAGTTGGCGCCTACTTTTTGTTTGATATGGGTACTGATTTGGGCTTATCTTACATTATAAATATATCTCTTAACCTGTTTGCAGTTTTTAAGTCTGGGCCTTTCCTTCCAAGAATTAGTGGTATTATGTTTGTTATAATTTAAATGATCTTCTTCACATGTTTCCTCCGGGAAACCTAGTTTGGAGAGACTATTATTTCCAACTTATATTATTTCCATTATTTAAGATGTTAGGTATGTCACTTTAATAAATGATTCAATTGCTTTCTGACCAATTTGTGCTACTAGTATATCAAATTACTATGGCTAATAGTGGTTATCTGATATATTGCTAATTTGGTTGCCTGCTGTAAACAGCAAGGAAAAAACTGGCACATCCTATGAAGCCAAAAACCTGTCGAAGAATTTTGAAGATTCCCTTACTCCAGCAAGGAGCAGCCATGATCAAAGTGAAGTATCCTTGAGTGGCAATGATATCTGTAGGGAAAACCTCAGTACTCCACAACCATGTTTAGCAGCTATAGACAGCTTTCACTTTCCAGGTGATAATGTGGATGCCAATTTCCAGAATGTTGGGGTTCAGAGCATGCTGCAAGGATCAAACTGTAGGAGTTTCGAGAAGGTTTCCTTAAGCTGCCCACCTTTGGGAAGGGCGGTGTGTAAAAGGTATGTTTGTCACCAGGAATATGGGAAATCAATTTAATGTTTTATGCTATGTGGAATTAGATTACAATCTAAGTTATATAAGTACAGTGTACATTGTACATACATGATGCGGATGATGAAGGACATCATATAATACTACATACCCTATTGTTAAAGCTATCTCATTAATTCTGATAATTGAATAACCTAAATGGCTTTCTGAGAACAGAAACCCAAATAACTGTGAAGTTTATGCCTTGTTTGAAACAACGATGGAACCGTATGGTGTGCAGAGTTTTGCTTGAATTTGGATGAGCTCTACATGAAATTTGAGGAAGGATGACACATAATTACAGTTAAGAAAGATTCAAATTGCAAACAAGCTTATGTGAGAATAAAATGTCCAAACTACTTGCTAAGTGCGTCGTGTTTCCTTATTCAATGTAATTGCCTGAAGGGCTGACACAGCAAGGCTGAGACACATAAAACAGTGACACAAATGGAGGTACAATAGCTGATTTTGGAATTACATATATCTTTCAAGCACTACCTCACAAGCTGCCACTGGATAGGGGACAAGAACATATTATTGAAATAAAGTCAGGGGCTGAACCAATTATTGTTCCTCCGTACTGGTATTCCAAAGTCATTCAAGGATGGATTAGAAAAATAGTACAAGACCTACTAGACAAGGGCCACATAATGCCTAGTGAAAGTCCTTTTGCTTCTCTAGTAGTTCTAGTAAGGAAAAATGATGACTCCTTCCATATTTCAATCATTACTAGGAATTAAGCAAGTGGACCATCAAAAATTCATTCTATGTTCATCCACATGGATAAACTGTTGGCTGAGTTACATGGAGCGGCCATGTATAGAAAAATTGATTTGAGATTGTGATATTACCAGATAAAGGGGAAGGGAGTGTGACTAGTTTAAGACAACCTTTTGAACTAATCATGGTTGCAATGAGCTTAAGGTAATGCCTTTGGCTAACCATCACACCAACTATATTTCAAGGTATAATGAAGTTATGGGCCCAATCTTTTAGCCTAATTCGAGGAAATTTTCTTTTTGATGATATCCTTGTGAATAACAAAAGAATTGAGGATCACTTGAACTACTCGGGAATTGTTTTGGAACTTTTGAAGTTACACTCCATAAAAGTGTTACTTTGCAAAGAGTGAGCTTGAGTACCTTGGACAAATAATCAGTAAGGACGGCCCGAATGCCGATCTAACTAATATTCAAGCCATCCTTGATTGGTCTACTCCCAAGAATGTAACTCCATTGAGAGGATTCAATGGATGGTGACATTTTTATTAAAGGCTTGTCAAACGTCTTGGAGGCATAGTCATACGTCACTCCACCGACTTACAAAGAAAAAACAGTTTGTATGGACAAAAGCAGCAGAAGGTACATTCTGAGAAATGAAGGTAGTGACTTCTACTCATGTACTTCCATTCCAGAATTCTTGCAGCCCTTCGCAGTAGAGTTTGATGCTTCAGGAAAGGGTATAGAAGCTGTACTTGTCCCAGAATCAACAGCCAATTGCTTTTAAAAGTGGAAAATTGACTGACATTGAGATCCTGGTATGCATCTATGACAAGGAAATGTTGGCCCTTATGCATACTGTAGAAACGTTCAAGAGATACTTATTGGGTCAAAATTTATTATCTGAACAAACCATCAGTATTTGAAGCATTTTCTATTGCTGAAAAATTTAAGTGAACAACCACCACAGTGGGTAAGCAAACTATAAGGTTTTAACTTTGAAATCCAGTACAAGAATCGCATAAATAATGCAGTTGGAAATTCCTTGAAGGGGTATCTTGAAGGGGTAATATTTTTAATAGAATTGTTGTTGATTTTAAAGAATTTTCTTAGGCCACTACTTCATATGTGGATAGATTGATAGTGCAACTTGCTAGAAAATAATATAACACAATGTAGAATCTTGTGATCATATATGAGCCTACGCTTTCTACTGTTAGGCCATTCATTGATGTGAAACTGAAGATGCTTCTAGGCATTGGAAGGTGTGCAAAATAACACGGCGTGCCAAGGATATCACTAGTGATGTCCTTAAAATATGGCTATTTGCAGCCACATTGAATGGGCAGACACAAGATTGGTATTTGTGCTACGACTTTGATGGTAGAAAAAATGATATGGAGAAATTGAAGGCCACATTCCTTGCTGAATTTGACGACTCGAGGATGTCATACTACAACACCACTGCCTTAAAGGACATTAAGTAGTAATTGGGTGAGTTCATGTGTGGGTATGACTAGCAGTTCAAGGAGCTCATATTCAAAATCTAGCTGACAATTTGATGATGTAATTAAAAAAGAATGGTTCAGGGGTAGGTTGACCGCACATGTTCAAAAAGAATATTGGACAGAACTATGTAGTTGGAAGAAAATATTGGATAGATGGTTGCTTGCATGGAGTAGCTTGCAAGACAAATAGAATGGAAAAGAGGATTCTAATGCATTGGGTGTCGAAATGAAGGTCACATAATGATCAATTACTTGATGGTGAGAGCTTGACTTGTAGGCATTGTGCCATTTCCTTCAATACCGAGCATCGTTGACTGTGCCATTTGCCATGATTGTAATGAAACGTTAGCATGTTTGCTTCTCTAGAAAATGAAAGGTGTTTATAAATTACTAGTGTGATGTTTACTAAAGTGCCACACACGACGCCAACTCTTGCTATGTAGTCTCAACTCGAGTAGCACACTGCACCACGATACTAAGGGTGAGGGTCAGGACAACTTAGACATGGGGGTGGACGATGTGGAGGATGCGGTGGCAGTTGCATTCAATACGTCACTTGCTGCAGTTGCAATGAGCTAGACCATTACATTGCACAAGTGCACCAAATTCCCATTTTGTAAGTATTGTGATGGGGAGTATAAAACAAAAGAGTGCACTGCACTCCTTCAACAAATGGAATCATGTAAAAAGATTGTTCAAATGATCTGAAAGGTTTGTTCTATTGTTTCTCCAAAGAAACTTGTACAAGTGTTGAATTGAAGCAGTGTGTGAGAGCAAAGAAATGAAGAATGTGCATTGGCAAGGTACATGCACCTCTTTAGGTCTAGCACACTTGAATTCTCCAAAGGAAAAAGTTAGCCGGTCCAAAGAAAATAGCAAGCCCTTGAGGCCCAACAAGAATCACCAAGTCTACAAGGATGTTGTGCAAATGTTCCATGTGGCTCAAAGTGAGGTTGTTGAGGGATGAGCAAAAGAGTGCAATGAGCTGCAAACTTCAAAGTGATGCACATGGTCAAACCTAGGTGTGATACGGAGTCGTTATTACCTTTGGAAGTAAATGATTTTTGGTTGTGATGTATTGGTTGATACAAGTCTTGAGGTCAACGTGCTTATGAAAGTTGTTTGTGATGCTATGGGCCAACTTGCGTTGTGTCCATCACCCCGTATCCTATATACATGGCCAATACCACCAGGTCATGGTCACTTGGCCTAATGCAAGATGTGGAGATAAGCATAGAAGGGATCAAGTTTTGGGTCAATTTTGAGGTGTTTGAAATGGTGGATGCAGAAAGGAATCTTGCATTGTTGGCTAGACCATTTTGCTTTGAAGCAAAATCTGAAATGAGATTCCAATATCGCATGATGAGTTTTGAGAATGAGCAGTGTGTGATCATCCCTTGTGACAAGACCCATGGTTCCTCATATGTGGAAGTAGTCCACACTGAAGAAAAAGATATCGAAGCCATCTATCAAATCACTATAGGTGCTATCAACCTAATCCAACCTACTTTTGAGGGAGTCCTTCAATGGGACCGCACATTCGAGGTAGATTTTGATGTACAAATGGAATGCTAGTTGGGTGATTATGAGCACTTTGAGAAAGTGTGTGCAATTGTTCGATGTCTTGTTGGCTGCACGCCTTTCAACTCAAAAGCCACCCCTTAGATTTTGTCCCAAACAACTAAGACCATGCAGGTCAAGAAGTAGAAAACTACCTTTTGCTAGTCTATGCTAGCCGACCATGTATATGCGTCGAGTCTACCAAATCACCATTGCTGTGCCATGCTTCAGTGGGGTGGAAAACCCCATTGAATATCATGCTTCCATGGTGCAATTCTTGCTTGAGGAACTCTCTTGACTTGTTACCATTCCACTCACACTTGATCATAGTCCAATCTGGTGGTGGGTGACACATGATCTACAATCACAACTTGGGTTGACTTCTGTGCTACTTTTCTCAACTGGTTTATTGCTTGAGGCGCGTACCAATTGTTTTGCTATGAACAAAAAGAGTTGCACCAAGAATCTCATCATGGGAGTAGCTTAAGAAAGACTTTTTGCATACCCCTCGTTTCACAAGTTCCACCCCAGACATTAATTGGGCTCTTGAAAATCTTACATAAGCACTCTTTAGTAATCACATGAAGTATGTTGTTGGGATGCACATAATGATCAATGAGTTAGACTTGGAGACAAAATCAGGATCTTCTCCGGGTGAAACATTGGCACTTCAACATCTTGGATAGTTGCATCAGTGCAAAGAGATTAGAAGGAAGATGATGTGTTGCACAGTTTTCAAGTCCCCACAATTGAATGAAGTGCATTGCGAAAGAAGCCAAAGTTACAAAAGGCGCCTACTATAACGAACTCCTCAAATCGGTTTAGTTGAATATTGGTATTGAAGATGTGTCGAAGATGGCTACAATTGGAAACTATTAAGACGAAGAGGCAATTGCATAGGTGATTAGTCTTTTGTGCAAATATGACAACCTATTTCCATGTGGTTATCATGAGATGAAGGGCTTGCAACCTTCCTTGGGCAAGATATAACTTGTCAAAAAGCTCCCATACTAGTTCAACCCAATTTTTTGACCCAAAGTCAAAGAGGAAATTGACAAAATGCTTGCCTTTGGCATCATATTTGCAGTTGACGAGTTGGAATGGGTGAACTCAGTGGTAATTTCTTTGAATAAGGATGGGTGCATCCACATGTGCATCGACTTTCACACCCTTAATGAAGCATGCATAACCAATCCCTTCCCCACACCTTTCACGAAAGAAATATTAGAAGTGGTTGTAGGTAGGGAGGTTTACACTTTCACAAATGGCTTCTCAAGCTATCATCAGGTGCAAATTGAAGGAGAAGACAACCAAGACAACCTTTGCCATGGAATGGGGCAACTTTGCTTGTAATGCCATGCCATTTGGCCTAAAGAATAAGTCAACTGTCTTCTCATGGATTGTAGTAAGTGCTTTTAAAGGTTTCGTTCACTCCAACTTCCTGCATGTTGCTTTGGATTGTGTTATATCATCAAAATGATAGATTACTTGATTTGTTTGGGGGAAGTTGTACCAACAAGAGATTGCGTTGTGGAGACTACGACATGTTTCATCTTCGAGAGCATCATTACACGATTTGGATGCCTGTTGAGTTTAACTAGTGATCGAGGCACATTATTCATTGCTTATACAGTTCAAGTGTTGCAATGCATCTTCATGCTTCTTCAACACCATTGAAGCACACCACACCACTTGCAAGCCAATGGCATGGTAGAAGCCTTCAACAAGATATTGGGTAACATACTAATCAAGGTTTGTGATGTAGGGCACTGAGACTGAGATGATTGCGTTCCAATTGTACTTTGGGCATATCACACTACATTAAAGTGCCTCATCGGGTGTATGCCTTTCCAATTAGTTTATGGCTAGAAAACAATGGTATTAGTTGATTTTCTATTACTGAATTTGCATCAAACATAGTTAATCAGAATGGATGACGAAGAAACATTGCATGTGTGCCTAATAGAACCTGAAAACACGGATGAAGAGCTTTTCTTGTGCTCCGGAGTGAGTTGAAAAACAAAGGTAGAAACAATGGCATGATTGACACATCAAGAATTGGGAGTCCTAGCCTAGGAGCATGGTGCTCTTGTTTGATAGTCGATTCCAATGATCCCTTGGAAAGTTGAAGGTGCACTAGTTTGGCCCATATTTGTTTTGTGAGGTTGCACAAAATGGCCCAATTACTTTAGATATGTTAGATGGCACCCTTTACTTAGGGCATCCCACACCAACCACTTGTAAAACCTTATTGACCCCTTCTATGCATATTTGCACATCTTGTAGTAGGTCGAGTGGCCTCTCCCTAGTTCTATTGGCCATGTATGGGACATGGGGTGATGTACACAATGCAAGATGGCCCATAGTATTCTAGGTAGCTTTCATAAGCACTCTGACCTTAGCACCTATATCAACCAATACACCATGCAACAAAAACCCATTTATTTCCAAAGGTAGTAATAACTCCATATCAAACTTTGGGTTTGAGTGTGCTTACAAATAAGGGCAACGATGTTTTACCTTTGGTTTGAGTGTGCTTATAAGGTAGATGACCCACTTGTAAGACCACGATGCAACGACATTGTTGACAACATTGGAAATAGAAAATGGAAATGGAATCTAGTTGGTTGTGAGCTTCTCAAAGCTAGCATGTTGAGCGTTTGACAATTACCTTGCTTCACACCCTAGACACTCTGGCTTGGTTCTTGCTTAGTCGATTCCACAATGGTGTGCTTTATTTTAACGAGAAGTCTATTTCTGTCACACCACTTGTTTGAAATCATTGGATTACCATGCACTTAGGTGCGGGAAGATGCTAGTAGGCCATGTGTCGACTTGGAAAAAGTTGTAAAAAGAAAAATACGACCTTGAGGAAGTTTATGCATTAGTGCAAAGCCACTAAAGTGGTGATAGACTCAAAGTTGCAAACATCCAAAACATCCATGTTCATAAAACGTGCTTACTCTTTGCAATGAAGCTGTTTGAGAGTTGTGCAACACAGTTATAACAATCCCAACAACTTGGGCCATGTATGAGGCAGGTGAAGAAGCAGTAGTCTATGACTAAAGTTTTTTAGCTAATGATATGATTTTAAATTTAGAGAAATCTTGGAAAACAAACATAGATTTTCATTATGGCACTCTACTTATTCTTCATATGTTGAATATTATGACCCACCTTTGGGCGAGCTTGTGGAAACTGAAGAGTGTGATTGCACAAACAAGTACGTCTTGAACTATATGCTTGCATCCACAACTAAATGTGACATTGCTAAGCTTGGAGAACTCATGAACAAATTGGCATAGGCCCTCATGTTGTAGTGTGCTAGGGATTTTGCATTCCCCATCTCTTACTCAAGAATATTTTGGATGTGACATTTGAGTTCTATCATCACTATTATTGCGCTATCTATCTTATGGAGGAATGAACCACCAACCCACACAATTGCCTTATGTCCTTGATAAGCAATATGTTGAGGTGGAATGGATTTGGCTATTGAATGGGATTGTCAATATATGTGATTTTGCCATCAGTGTCCAACTCACCAGAGTGTCATTGCACAAAGGGAAAGGGCAAAGCCATAACTCCACCAAATCACCTATGCATAGGCATTTGACTCCATATTCCAATAAAGGAAAAGTGCCCATAAGATGCACAAGCAACATGAGAATAGTGTGCGCAACAACAACACACCTCCACAAGTGCTGGTCCAAATTGTGTAGGCCTCACTAGCTAATTCCATGCTCTGTCTTCTCAAAGAGTCCTAATTTAGACTTTCCTTGTCAAAGTAGAGCCTAAAGTGATTAATATTGCCCCATCTCATCTCACTAGCTCTTTGGCACAACCATCTCCTCCCGACAAAGATATTCCATCCTTGCAGGCGTGCTTCAATCCCACATGTTTATACAAAGACCAGGCGCCCTAGTTTCCTTTTTGTAGATGAGTTGGCAGTAACGCATTGTTGTCTTCATTTTTTGTCCCCTGTCTCGGTTGCAAGCAACTATATTGAATTTCTAACTCTATGACTTGGAATCACTATTGAGCCATAGGTCGATGGATCTAATTGTGTGTTGATGGCCCTCAATGCCCTAATAGATGGTAGCCTCATTGCCCTATCTTTGGCCTCAACTCACTTTATGTTGTAGCACATAACAAGATGCAGACAAAACATATTTATTATAAGTTGGGTCACAATGCACAAAATAAACAAATTCAAAGTTGCTACACAGACTATTGCTAAGAAAATGGAGGAAGACAAGAAAGCAATCTAGGAATAGGCTGTTGAAGTTGATAAACCAACCTCACAGATCCCAATGAACACCTGCCAGCAAATAACCTGTCACACAAAGGAGACCAAGAGGCACAATAATGGTGCTCTGCAAACCTGAAGCAAAATGCATAAAGAATGAATAATTACAATAAGATCAATCCTTATGAAAGGAGATCAAAACCCTAAAAGTGAGAACCCTAGGATTAATAATAAATTATTAAAGTGCCTAAGTTTAGCTTAAGTGAAATAAAGTAAAGGTGACTTAATTAATTAATCAATATGATTAAATTCATTCAGTAATTAACCTATTACTCTAACAACCCCCTTAAGATGAACTTAGGGAGAAGCTAAGAAAACTAAGGACAAATGCATGAAAGCAAAGATGGGTTCCGACAACTAGGTGTGATGAGGTACCCATGTACAAAAGAGTCTCTCACAAATAAAGAAAAGGAGAAAACCACATGGGAAAAACTCCTCTCCAAAAGAGAGAACAAACCTCCCTACAAGAGAGAGAAAGAGTGAAGGACTAAGAAGCATCCACAAAAGATGTTCCAAAAGAATAGGAACATGAAGATGAACATGAAGAACTCCACTGAAGCATGAAGAAGTTGCAAACATTGTCAAAGACTGACTGCTATAGTGCTGAAAGAAGAACCTCCTCTAAAACAATATGAAGATCAGGATCAGGAAGACAAGAATTTGCATGAGTGCCCCCAATGACACTACTCGAATCAGATGGCAAACAAACGAAAAACATCTGGAACTCGAAAATACAAATGGCACAGGTACCAAAAGTCTGAAGAACTGATCAACTGAAAATAGGTCGCCTCCACAAAAGGAATGCAAGAGTGTCCATATGGTAAATGCTCCATCTCACTGAAATGCATGGGTAACCAGCCATTGATGTACCGCTGCATCCGCCTAGTACATAGGAACACATACGAGATACATAACTCACTCCAACGCAAAACCAAGGAAGCATTATCACCAACAGTAGAAACCCCCTCATAATGCGGACAAGGGAGAGCCATGACAGGTACACTGAAACTGTGTGAATCCAAGAAGTGCATGTAGGAGAAACAAGAACATCTGAACGTGCAAACATGAAAGTACCATCAAATAAAAGGGTGTGCAAACCAAGGCACACACACATGACAAAGGTGTGATGGCAAAACAAAAGGCAAACATCAACCCCCCTATGGCACTTTATATCATAGTGCGAGTACAATAAGGCACAAAATAATGTGCAAGATCTCAAGAATACATGTACAATGTTGAGGCACTTTATTTCATTGCGTTTACATATGAGAAGTGTTTACAATGGAAGCTCACAATGTCTAAAAAAAGACCACATATAGCAAAAACCATGATATCTCCTCAAATAAATCAGATCAGAGATCAACAATTGGAATATGTATTAATGTTGATAAATGAAGCCCAACAAAACAAACAGAACTTCTCCAGGTGCCAAAATGTTCAGAATATCAAACAAAAGCCATAAAATCGACAAACTGAATAATGAATACGTGGTAAATTTTCTAATGAAAAACTCTACAAATTTGGAAAGAGCACTAGAAGACCTTTCCAACGCCTATTCGTTTTTGAAAAATGGAGTCCATATGCAATAGTTATGCTCCCGGGAGCATAGAAATGAAGATCTGACTTTGACTGGCATTAAATGCAGCAAAACGGAAAAATCAGAAAACAATACCTGCACCACTAGATCGGGCTCCGAACCAGCTTTCCGTCGATATTTTGTTTCTGGAAATTTGAGTTCGGATGCAAAAGTTATGGCAAAAATACCAAAACTACTCCAAAAAGGGTTTGGGGTGAAGCCTGACGGTTATGCTAGCCGCAGCATTAACCGCTAGCGGTTAATTGACGGCTGCGCCTGTTAGCTTTGTGTGTGTGTGTGTTTTTTTCTTTCTTGGATTTCGTGTCATACCAGGCCGTACGACCCAGAAATGAAAAAAAATTGCCTCTCGGAGTTAGTGTCCAATTTCGATGATTTTACGGTTGATTTTGGGGTTTTGGGCGCTTTGAATGCGATGGTGAGGTCTATTTGGGTTGAAAACGCTCCAAAATTGCAGGTACCCTCTGGATCTGGAAACCCTCTCAAACTTAAAACCCTCGTAGATTGGGCACCGTATAACCAAAATTGACGAAACAAAGGTCAATCTTGACTATTTCGAACCTTCTAGACGCAAGGGTGAGATCCAAATTGACTCAAGATGCATTGAAATGTCGCTTTAAGGCAAGATCCCTAAAAAAATGAACAAGGAGCTGCAGATTTGGAGCTCTGATACCATGTTGAAGTTGATAAACCAATCTCACAGATCCCAATGAACACCTGCAAGCAAATAACCTGTCACACAAAGGGAGACCAAGAGGCACAATAATGGTGCTCTGCAAACCTAAAGCAGAATGCATAAAGAATGAATAATTACAATAAGATCAATCCTTATAAAAGGAGATCAAAACCCTAAAAGTGAGAACCCTAGGATTAATAATAAATTATTAAAGTGCCTAAGTTTAGCTTAAGTGAAATAAAGTAAAGGTGACTTAATTAATTAATCAATATGATTAAATTAATTAAGTAATTAACCTATTACTCTAACATAGGCTAACTCTCTCTAGTGCTCAATTGCCAACAAGGAGGCACACTTTATCTGTCAAGGACTTGTGTTGCATAATACACAAAGTGCATATGTAGTGCTCCATGCAAGTGTCTCGCATGCTACCAGTCACTTGCACCAACTGCAAGGAGATATCATTGCAGCACAAATGTTTTTCCAATAGGCAAGTAACCTGGAGAGTCGAATGGCACATTGCATAATCATGTGGTGCATCTAGAAACATTGGTCAGAGTTTTGTTTGTTTTTGTCCCGTTGGATCCTTCCAATAGGCCTGCTGTTCAAATTGATGAAGGATTGTTGCAATCTCCATCACTGTTTGTTGAAGAGATCCCAATTGCTTTAGCCACTGAGCCTACACCAAAAGTAGATTTGACAGCCTTGAGGAGTGAGCTCATAAGTCTTTTAGCACTTGTCAAAGTAGATTATGATGACTTTGAAATAGATCTATCCCATATTTGCTTGGTGCTTCTTGTAGTAACCAAGTGGTAGGCTCTAATTCGTACATGCTTGACCTTAGAGACAATTGCATTGGATAAGCTCCAGACAGAATTTGAAAGGGAGGACTTGAGCTCAAAAGAAATTGGTGTTGTCAGCACACAAATGAAAGAGCTACAAGTCAATCAATTCTAGTGGTCCCCGTGGATGCATCCCCCTTGGATTTCTGCTGCTCTCCCAATGCAAAACATCTTGAGGACATAGGGATGAGGACAAAACACCCCCTCGCTGTCCCTTTTTTCTGCTTTAAATGGGGACGTCCTAGGGATGCCCACTTTGCAAGGGGAACATCCCTCTAATAGGGGACACACAGATGTCCTCAAGATGCCCAACCATCCCTTGTGACGCCAAATAATAAAAAATCGCCTATCAAAGAGAATTGCAACTTTTTTAAAATAAAAGGTTAGCAAATCACAGGAGGAAATCCAGAAATTACTGATGCAACAAATTCGAAAATTATTGATGTAGTAAATCAGAAAATAAGCCCTACTAATAGGCCGTGCTTTCTTCCTTGATTGGAGATTTGACGCATTGGTGTTGAAGTGGGTGGCAATATTTGGTTTCTGGTTTTGGCAAAATGCTGGTAAGTATGGGACGATTTACATGCATTTCATGTTCTAAGGAATGTAGTCTATGCTCTCTAGATTGAATCTGCATCTTATATGTTTGGAAATTTGAGCAACTAAATGCATTTCCTCTGCATTCAATAGTTGCATTTAATAGGGGACGCACAAATGTCCTCAGGATGCCCAACCATCCCTTGCAATCCCAAATATTAAAAAATCGCCTATCAAAGAGAATCATGACTTTTTTAAAATACAGGGTTAGCAAATCACAGAAGAGGAAATCCAAAAATTACTGATGCAACAAATTCGAAAATTATTGATGTAGTAAATCCGAAAATAAGCCCTACTAATAGGCCGTGCTTTCTTCCTCGACTGGAGATTTGACGCATTGGTATTGAAGTGTGGCAATATTTGGTTTTTTGGTTCAAATATATATATATATATATATATATATATATATATATATATATGTTATATAGCCATCATTGCACTGTCCCCAAAATTTTTGAAAAAATTGCCGTCCTCAGAACCTGTCCTCGCGTCCCCCATCCTGGAAACTTGGAGAAACACTGATTAATTCCAAGTGCACCTCTTTCACAACACCATGGGCAAACTCGCCAAATTGCTGCCTGAGACATCACAAAGATTGGAGGACCAATTCCAAATTTTGCAAGATCAGTATGGTATGTTGGCCAATAATGATGAAACAACAATGAAATAAATCCTAGCTATTGCCAATGCATTTACCCCACAGCGTGATGCTGTGCGAGCTCGTTGGCAAAATATTTTGAGAACACAAGTCCTTCCTAGTTGTGCCAAAATGTGCGCCCATCTTTCCACCTGGTTGAAGATAGTGTGGGTTTTTGTTTTGTTTTTCTAACCGAACACAGTTTTGTGTCGAGGATGTTGGCACCATGCATGCCTTTTATCTGCACCTCGTCATTGTAATCAATTAACTAGAATGTAGCATAGTCACTTGTAGTCATCTGTTAGTTAAGTCCAATTAATTGGAGAGAGCATGCACTTCATTGTTGTAAGACTTAGGGCCACTGAAAGTTGCACATGCAGACTTGAGTTTTTCGCATTGGGGCAAAGCGCCTATAAAGACCCCACATTTTGTGATCATTGATTTAGAGGAGAATGAATGAATGAAGCATCAAATTTCTGCCCATTTGTCTATTCCATGTCAATTGTTTGATTAACATTTTGTCATCTTAGACAATGCATAGATAGCAAAGAGGGTTTCAAACTTTGAAGCGTGCTTTGGGTGAGATAGACTGGAGGCCAGTGCGTAAACTTCAAAGGTGTTAACCATGGTCTATTGCCAAAAATGGGAATCCATTAGCTTGGACTTGGCCTGCCATGGGTGGAAGGAAACAATTTTATTAAGTGTGGCCTTACTAGTTGACCAAGTATGCCTATTTTTGTGATGGATGATATAAGTATTGACAAGAATTCACAAGTTAAACTATTTATGCAACATATTTATAGATTGCATGGGTTTCCTGAGTACATAGTTGGTGACCAAGTTCCAACATTTAGTGATACATTTTGTAAGGAGTTGTCTAAATAGCTTGGGAAAACCTTTCTGAGTACCAACCATCATCCCCAAACAGATGAACAATGAGATTGTTAGCAAATGTGTTGAAGGTTACTTGTGGGATTATGTTGCAGATCAGCAATCTTCATTGGCTAGAATGGTTGCATTTGGCTGAGAACTAGTACAATACATTATATCATAGCACTATTGGCATGTCCCCATTTAAGGCCTTGTATGGTTCTGATCCTCCCATTATAATCATTTAACCCACCCTCAAGTTCTGTCTGTTCATGATTTCCTTGTAGAGAGCTAGCATATCAGGAAATAGTTAAAAAAGAGCTTTGAAGTGGCCCAAAATAGTATGAAATCTCAGAAGGACCATCATCAAGGTAAGAGAGGATTTTAGGTAGTTGATTGGGTCTTCTTAAGATGGCAGACTTATAAGCAAAATGTCTCTTAAAGGAAATGGAGTAGAGAAACTTGGGCCTAGATACTATGAGTGATACAAGATATTGGAATGAGTGGGGAAGGTTGCATACTCTTGAGCTATCAAGAGGAACTTGAATGCACGATACGTTCCATGTTTCACGTTTGAAGAAGATAGTTAAGAAAATTGTCGAAACTTCAGATGCCTTGCCACCCCTACATGATCAAGGACATGCTCTTTTGATTCTGGAGCACATTTTGGCAACTGGGCACAAGAACTTGAGGACTAAGGTGATGTCAGAATACTTAATTCAGTGGAATGTCTGTCTTTGGAGGATGCCACATGGAAGGGGCTGGAGATTCTTCAACATCCAACACTACAATTGTTTTTGGGGCAAAACTATTCAAGCTGAGGGGACTGTTTTGATGTTTAAACAAAACACCTCTTGTCTGAAACACAAATGCCATTATATTGTGTGCAGAAATAATTAGTCACCTAAAAATAATTTTTTAATGCAGGAATATGTTGGTTGTGCAGCAGCAGTTGTGCTCTTGTAAGTTTTGTATGAATAAACTAATACATCAGTTATGCCTCGATTATGCTGCCAGCAGTAATAGAGGCAGAAATTATGTGTGCAACAGCAGTGATACTCTTGTCAGATTTGTTTGACTAAATTAATACATCAGTTATCCTTGATTATGCTGCCAGCAGTTATACCACCAGTAGTTATGTGATTGTTTTACAGGAACAATAGTAATTTATCATTTCTGTCAGTTATGCAGACAATACTTACTGGTCAGTTACACCATCAATTGTGCACTAATGAGAGATATCTCTATTACAATAAATTTGACTCTACAGGTGGCAGAAGGAATATGAAGTCAGATATATAAGAACTTATGCTTGAAAGAATCATAAAAAATGCCTCAAACATCAAGAGAACTTTTGGCTGGAAAAGTCTCTACCAAATGCAGCACCCATACTGTTCTTGAATTGGGCCTGCATAGGAACCCATGCCTTAGTAGGAAAATGTTTTGTTTTGAGTCCTATCTAAATATGGCAGCTGATAGGCTAGAGTTGATATCTTCCATATAAGTGTTGCCCTTGTTGTCCAAACTTATGGGGTTTATTTTCAAACGTTTATAAAAAGAAGAAAATATACTGCAAAGCATAAGCATTGGAAGAACAAATTAAAGAGGAAGCCTTAAAAATATAGTTACATGCTATTTCTAGTGTTCAGCAGCCCAGAGGGTGCTGCATGAACTTGAAATGTTCACTTAAATTCATTTTATATTGAGTTTTAGTTTAGGTTAAGGAGGCAAACTAGAGGTTGCTTCCTCAGATAGCATCCTTCAAACATGAAATTACTAAACTCTATGGTTAGTTGTTTCAGTTTTGTCTTTGACAAGACTTTCTTGTAACAAGGAATGCAATGATAGCATCAAACCTAATATCAAACAGAAACATGCAAGTAATGCCATATCATATATTGATTTTGGATAAGAGTTTGAAAACAATGGTAAAGATATTAGTGCTGACTTTCTTTCAAGATATTTTGGGCTTTGAGATGGTTCTGTTTAAGAAATTTGTCTATTTTAATAGGGAGTTAAAGTCTAGGTTGGTCTCAAAAATAGGAGGTGAAATTGCTCATGTTAGTAGTTATGCTTTCGTGATTGAGGATGTTATAAACTTATACAAGTCTCGTGTATAATGTCAGTGCCACTGACTGTAGGAGCATTCAGATGAGATTGATGGTTGTTTAAGCTTGTAATCAGGAATGACATGATATCATTAAACCTCAATACAAACAGAATGATGCACTGAAAGCCATATCTTTTATTGATTCTGGAGACATTGACTTTTCTAAACAGTGTAAAGTACCAAAGATATCATTCATGGCTTCCCTTTAAGAGATTTAAGGGATTTGAGATTATCCTGTTTAAGAAAGTTATCTATTTCAATAGGATATTAGGAAGTTAAAGTCGAGTTTGGTCTCAAAAATAGGAAGCAACATAGCAAATGGCTTACCTTACTAGTCATGCTGCATGCATTTTAGATGAAGGATTTTATGTCTTGTCCATGTAATCTTGATTGCCGGTCCTGTTGACTGTATGAAGGCCCATATCATAGTGCAATTTTTTTAATAATATGGTTTAGAATCTAGATGATTCTTTTGACATGTTTTAATCTGGTAAGCTAGCTTAAGATATGTGGTTTTGTAACTTTAATTGATTCACTTGCCTTGCTTAAGCTTTGGCATTCTAGTCACACTAATTTGGTGTGGGTAATGGGAATGTAATTTTGGTCCTTTGTTTTCCTGCTCTAAACTATAGTGTCGAAACTCACCGTGGACTTGTGGACTTTCCCAGACTTGCAAGTTCGAGTCCAAGTCCATGTCCCCATTGACGAGTCTGTGAATTAGACTTGCGGGACTTGTGATTCCAAGCTCGGGACTTGGTGAGTCTGAAGAGCCATCAGTTAGTTTAAAAAACATCATTCTCAACCCTTAAAAGTCACTGATGCTTTAAATTTTTAAAAAATTCACTTCCTATTTTGAGCTTATTTTCCCTTGTCCATTTGCTTTTCAACTATTTTCACCAGAGTTGCATGGAAACAGATACGTAGTTGGATATAGATATGGAGAATTTTCAAGATCCCGTGATACGGATATTGCTAAATTTGGCAATTATAAAAATGTACGTTATCAATTATTTAATATTTATACATCTAAGGGTATAGGATTTAACTTAAAAAATATTTATTTTTACACATTCTGGTTTTTATTATTTTGGTTAAATAAAAATTGTTTTGTGTTTGCTGAATGGAAAAGAAACATTATTTTCTGAGTAATTGAATTCCATTTTTACTTCTGATTTGTCCAGTCAATCTCAATCCTGAGTAATGCTACTATGATATTTGAAGATATTTTGATATGAAATGCAATATAATAGTATTTTTTCCCCTTAAAATTCACTATTTTCAATGGTTTTTTAAATTTGTGAGTTTTGGCACTGAGTCTGTGTCCGAGTCAAAAATCAGCTTGCCAAGTTTTTGCTGAATCCAAGTCTCAACGCTATGCTTTGAAGTTTAAACAATATATTGAAAAATCTTGTGGTACTTTGAACCTTCTGTGATTAATTTTGATGCTATACTCAAAACACCTCCTCTTAATTTTATTACTGAATGCTGCGCATAGGCTACACTGTTTTTATTGCATATATATTGAAGCTTGCTTTTGTAGTAAACAATGTTGAAGGCATGGTCAATGCTCAGATCATTTGACCCAGGATCAAAATTTGAAAGACATACCCATGCTTTTAATCCAAGAATCCATGAATAATTTAATCCTTGAACAATTTCTTATTTGGATGTACTTTCTGATCTATATATACTGGAAATATCAACGTTCCTGTTTATCAGAACAAATTTTTAAGAATAGATGTGTGTAACAATGACAATTCTGCATCTTAAAATTAAAATATCAATGGAAATAATGAAACATGGTGTTTACTGTCAGAGGGAAACCATATGAATTAATGTATGCCAAATAGAGTGGTACAAGTTTTTAATTTGTGTGTTAGAAAACAGCCAGGGATAGTTAATAAGTGTTTGGTATTGCTAATAATCTATGTATCTTTGATAAGAAAGAAAAATGGAAGTAATTAATGCAGGGAAATTTAGATAGAGAAAATAGTCCCTGTAGAAAGCAAGGCAACTTTGCATATGAAAAATGAAAATTGAAAGATGAATTTTAGAATCAGAAATATAAAGGTAAAGTAACATTTTACATCCCAGCCCAGCCAGTATGCGTACCAGCCTTGTGAGACCCCATTATGGGAGCAAGGGAAGCACCCAACATCACACTTCTCAAACAGTTGACTTTCTTTGTGTTTTACTTGGCTGTCATTATTTTATTGGTTGCAACCATAGAAGCAAATATCATTCTTGGGAATTTCTCGGCATCCCAAAAGATAAAGATATTTTCAATTTCTCAGGATATTATCGGAAAAAAATTGGGAATCCAAAAAATGCAGTAAAATTAGAAAAAGAGAGAAATAACTAATGTTTTTACATTTAAAGCCATTCTAATTGCATAGAAAGTGAGAGCATGAAAGCAAATGAGAGTGTACACCATGAATTTTGAAATATGGATTTTCTCATTAATTTTGAGATTGCTGATTATGGATACTGTAATATAAATCTCTTTAACAAGGTTAATAAATGACTCCCAGAATGACAGTGAACCTTTAATGCGACTAATGTAAATATGACCTATTAACCCTACCATTCTCCTTAACTATCAAGTCCAAGAGACTAATCTATGCACAAAATGGTAACTACAGTTCACAACAACAGTCTCCCTAATCTCTTCAAATACCTCTTAAAATTACAGCAGTGCCAAGCATTTCAGGAGAGCAAAGTCTTGTCTTAACAATGTTTCATATTGATCATTTTAATTAGTAATATTTCTTATAATTTTGACAGCAGTATTGTTGCCTATATTAATTGATCACAGTACTAGTAATGTTGCTACTAAACACCGTATTGATAAAAAATGTACAGGTCACAATAATGACAGAATGCTACTGATCAATTATCATAAGAAGATTACTAGTTACAAAAGGATAGTTATGTCAAAAGACAACGACGACAACAAGAATCTCAACGGGTACAACATTATAAACAACTGATACATAACTTAAACTGGCGGCTTGTTTGTGTCTTCTGTTGGTCTGCTGTCAATCTGCTGGTTCTGTAGTTTCTGTTTGTTTTGTTCTTCTGGTTTATTGCTTAAACTCTGATGGTTTATCTTAAACTGTTATAGTTTTTGGTGTGCCTTTTTGGCTTTACTGTTATGGGATCGGCACCCTTTTTTGCCGCTTATCTAATAAAAAACAACTGATATATAACAATGAAAACTGCCAAACAATTCCCTCAATAATACAACTATTTTACAAATGAAATAACAACAATATCCATTGACTTATTTAGTACAAATGATAGCAATTCCATGACAACACTAACATCTGTGATGCAATAAAAATGACAAGTCAAAGGATAACATAATCATTTGATAGTTTTGTCTAGTAATGACTATGCTAACAAATCATATATAGTGACAGCAGTGTTTGCTGTTGTCAAAGGCAACAGCAGTAATCACTATCACAATAACAGTAGTCATGTTTCCTATTCACAAGGTTTTCAAACCCAATTATACCAAGTGCCTTGACAACTATAGATACCTACATTCATTTTGAAATAACAACAACAATAATTGTTGTTGCCCCTTTGCAACAAATCTAATTGCTATACAATAATGGCACTTGGAAATCTTAACAGCTACTTACACCATTCAAGGTGTATAACCCGTTTATAAAGTTCCAGAGAAGAATGATAAAAAAATTGCAGCTCTGATTCTTATATAGAAAAAAATTAATTTATTGTGATATTACTGGTGATATATCACCAATAATTTTGTAATATATTGGTGAAACTTCTGGTCAAAGTCACAGTCAAAGATATTTTGAAAAACTCGCGATATTTTCAAGAAAATGTCGCGAACCTTGCCAAGAAAAGATATATCGGAATATATCGGGATATTTTAAAGATATCTACTTCTATGGTTGCAACATGATCCAAAGAGCAATAATTAAAAGTAGAACAATAAAAAGATTGGTATTTCCGTTAAACTTAGGCGATGATTCCTTCTATGGGTAGCTTATCTGCAGAAAAATCTTTTTGCAACTCTCCTCGTGGCACAAATTTTATTTATTAAAAGAATTATAGACTTCTGTTTTAATGCTTTCATGGTATGTCTATTTATGTGCTTAATACATTACTCTGTCTTGGCCAGCCCTACAGGTGAGAGACATACCAAGGTTCGGAAGAATTCCTCATTACGTGCTTGGGACGATTTGCCTGTGACAGGAATTCCGAAGGTTTGTTTTGAAGGGACAAATTATTCTTCTCTGGGTGCATTTTTGGATATTTAGAGGACCACAATTAATTATTTTTCTAATCTTTGTATAAGTATTTGCTAATTCTTTTTGCATATTGATGTTTATCAAATTTGGTGGTTCTTTTTCTTATGTATTTGGGACTCATTGAAACTGGTTTTAACTACCTTATCAGATGAGGGCACCAAGAAGGCGGAATTCTGTACCTGTAAATGAGGCGAAGTATTCTTTGCCTGAAAATTTTGTCCAGGAGCAGAGAGCTCACTTTGCAGAGGTCGATGCTTTTGTCCTTCAAGAAGAGGACTCATCAGATGCTGACTAATCTGGAACATAGTTGCAAAACTCTCCGAGTCATTCAAATATGATCTGGAATATAACTTGCTGCGTAGTATAAGTTGAATTGTCTGCAGCTTATCCACCAGGATCCTTGTTTTTGTGACTTACGTGTTTTACAAAAGTTCTGTATATTTAAGATTCCTGTGGATGCATCTACAAACTTATCGAGTATTTGGTGTTGTAGCTGACAATGAGTTGTCATTCAGCCTTTCCAGGATCGATACTTTCTATGCATGTATTTTCTGTGTATACCCTCCCTTGTATTTTGCTTGTATTGGTAAAGGTAGTTGGGTCAAATGAATATGCAAACTCACTCCAATATGCATTGTAATTGTTTGTATCAGTGGGTTTGATATGCTGCACTGTATGCAAAACACATGTAAAATGGCAACTTTATGCGAGAGGTGTTCTGTATATTAATTCAATTATAATGTCATAATCTTAGTTTGGTGGATCGAAAGCTTTTACTAACGTGCTATGGCATCACTGGTTATACAAATGGTTTGCATGCAAGATTCCATCTTGTGGCATGTGTGAACTGAAATGTCATTATGTCAGAAAATTGAATTGCAAAATTGAAATCTATGATTAGGGAAGTTGAGAGGCTGGAGGAAAACTAGATGTGGCTCAGAGCTCATCAGTCCCATTAATTCTATATCAACAGTGTGATGGAGATAGATGGTAACCATTTGGAGTCTAATTACTTTTCTTGGACAAAATGGTAGATTGATTTGTTCTAAAATGCTGGATTATATGGTGTGATTGGGAGCAATACATAACTTGTAGTACACCACGTACAAAATCTTTGAATATAAGAGAACTTTAAATCTTGGTACCTTATCATGTGTTTACTTGATAACAAAGCTTACATGGAAAGACAAAATAACGTTTACAACATTGAATGGGACAAAGATCACAAGGAAAGACAAATAACGTTTACAACATTGAATGGAACAAAGCTATTGTTTTGCATAAAAAAGCCGGTACACGTGCACTGGAACAAGTTTTATGGCATAGATATACCATTTTGGTCTAATGCCATAAAAAGTTTCTTGTGAAAGCCAATATTGAGATAAAAACAAACATTTGAATATAAATATTATTTATTTAGTTGATATTGTTATGGCTCATTTTGGGTTAGATGAACCCCTTTCTTGGCATGGCAGGGTTGAACTCTTGGGATGGTGTCACTCGTTCCCAGTGTGCAAGCAGCCTTGAAAATTGAACCTGGTTTAGCAAGTGTAAATTCCTACCAATTTACTGCTAGACACTGTCGGACTCTTGTAAGACTAGATTGTTGTAAGTATGAATTTTGATGAGCATTTAACTTTACTATTTTATTACGTAAGCTGTGATACGGTAAAATGCACTGTATTATAAGTAGAAAGCAATACTGTTCTCATGTGTAGGACATGTTTGAGCTTCTTTCTCACCTGCATCTTAGTTAATGCGAGCTTTTAATATTACAGGCTGCAAAATTATAAGTTCTACTTCTAGATTGTGCATTAAATCAGATAGAACATCTAGTGTTTCCGTCAAAAGTGTCTTTAGATTTTTCCTAGCGTAATTGATGTGGACATTATAATTGAAGCATTAACATAATTCCATGGCATTGAAGGATGCATAGAGACAACCATATATATATATAGGAAGGCTGGGAGTTGTTTATATATAAAAATACAGTATTTATAAGGTATACTTCTTAATAATTCATTATTTTGGACTACCTCACTATATGTTTGCATTACATGTATATATATTTATGCATTATATGTAAATAGATTGTAATATAATTTATATTTATGTTGATTCTAGGGTTCTCTCTTCGTAAAGCTTTCTATCGTTAATTGTGGTAACCTCTAGTCCCATTGACTTACTTTTGGTCATCTATGGATGTTAATATAATTTCTTTCTCAAGTAGTTTTAGGTTGAGAGCACAACTTGGGCCTCCTAACAATTTATTTAAACATGGAGTGGGACTCACAAATGGTAGTGATGTTATGCCAAATACTTCGACTCTCTATGGAATGTATTCAAATCTCCATTATACTATTATGCTAATATGGATAACCTGAGCTGCATTTATATAGGTTTTTAAGGATGAGTAAGGTTGTAAAGGAAAATATACTTTCCCTAAATGTTGAAGTACAAAAAGGAAATGTGTTTTAAAATAAAGGTACCTAGCTTTGTGTTTGAAGGAGAAGAATACTTTTGTCAATGCATTAAATTCTAGATGCTTTGTGAAAAACAAAAGAATATGATAGTTTGTAGCTTGTCAAAATTTTGCAACAAACGTTTTTCTATATTCTTCAAACATTTTGGATCCTTTTCAAATTATACCTCCTTTCATATAGAGGCTTCTACCCTATAAAAGTTTATTAGGAAATGAGATGAGGAAATAATGTCTACATCCTCTCATTAGAGTACCAATGGGCTCGATCAATGGTTTGTCCCTTGAGTCCCACTTGCCAAGACTCACAAACTCCTTTTTTAGTCTCTTTCTACTTGTCCCTCATAAACCAAGTCTTCTACGAAAGGTCGTGCCAATTCATCTTCTTCTTCATCTAATTGGATGGCTCATACAATTCAAGGTATTCACAATCAATCACTAAGTGGAGTTACATGAAAGGTTGAAGATCTAATATGAATGCATATTTTCTAACTGCTTCTAAGATGGTAAATGGACCATACCTTAAAAGTTTGGTATTTTTGGATTGTCGTTGCATTTGTTCTTTACCTAGGGACAACTATACCTTGTCTTAACCTTGAGACTTGATCTATACGATGTTGATCATGTCTCTCCTTGTACTTCAACTAAGTCTTTAATAGTTGCATATTCACCTTGAGTTGAATTTTATAGGTCCTCTTAATGAGCTTTGTTGCTTTTGTCACCTTTATGTCTAATCCTCCTTGCTCACCATGTTGCTCAAGTGCAATGTTAAGTGGATTGGTTGGTATATATCCCAAACACAATTCAAATAGTGACTGCCTTAGAGATGAATGGATTACCTTGTACAAGTATGAGTGTTAGATATAGGTAAAAGAATCATCCCAACCCTTCAACATCCTATTGTTGTAACCATGTACTAGTTGTACCAACATCCTATTCACCGACTTTGTTTATCCATCTAATTCAAGATAAAATGCAGTGCTCTTTTGGAGTTTAGTATCCATCTTCTCCCACAAGGTGGACCAAAATCTATTCACAAAACAACTATCCCTATCTAAAACATGTGATCTTGGTAGCACATAGTACACCCACACTTTGGTAAAGAATAAATTTGCTATCTCTTTTTTAGTTATTATTTTCTTTCATGGGCTTAAAATACACATCTTGCCAAACCTATCTACACCAACAAATAAATAATCATAAATTATGTTTGTTAATTGCTAGTCTACCCATGAAATCCATGGAAACACTTTCCCATAGTCTAGTAGGCACTAAAAGAGGCATATACAATTCTTCCTTTTGCATCTTGAATTTGCAAGTGCAATACAACTTGCATCCTTAAATAAATTTTTCTTCTTATACTTGCATTCTAGGTCAATACTCATATCTTTGCAAATGGGTCACTATTTTTCCAACACTAAAATGACCCACCACTTTGGAGGTACGGGCCTCTCCTGTGAGTAGAAGGCATTGTTCCTTTGACACACACAACTTGCCCAACCTATAGAGTAATCCTTCCTTGAGGTAGAAATCATTTTCTTCTTTTGTAACCCCTTCTTGAAGTTGATTGTAATTCTCCCCAAAATTTGAGTCTTGTTCACACTCCTTTTCATAGGCTTCTCTTATGAATGGCTCCAACTGTGTGATTGTAGTAAGAGTTGATATTGGTTTTGAAATAGGTGGCATGGATAACATGTCAGTCACAAATTTTGTACTTTCCTTATTATTTTGATCACCAAATGCAACTACTATAAAAACCCACGAACATTTGTAATTATGTGCTTGTTGCAACTTAATTTGAGCTTAAAACTAATTGTAAAGCCTTGTTGTCCATGTGTACTACTGTCTCCTTGCCAAGTAAATAAAGTTTCCATTTCTTGATTGTTTGGACTAATGCATAAAGATCTATTTCATACATGAAATAGTCCCTCACCATTGAAGTGAGTACCTTTGAATGGTAGCATACCAACTTACCACCTTGTAACAAGATGGTTCTCATGGCATACTCACTAGCATTCATCTCAACCTTGAAGGGTAGTTGTAATTTAGGTAAGGCCAAAAATAGAGCATTGTAAATCTTTTCCTTCAACATTTCAACAGATTTACCATGTGCCCTACTACAATGAAAGTTCTTACTCAACGTTGCAATTGAATGTAGATTGGGAACTATGGAAGAGAAGGATGGAATTAACTTACACATATATTGTTTAGCACCTATAAAACTCTTTGTTTCTATCACACTCCTTAGAATGGGCTAGTTTTTGATAGCCTCCATGTTTGTTCGATCCAAACTAAGTTACCACCTCCAACCACATGGTATAGATATGTCAAAGATTCTTTGGCAAACTCATATTTCTTTAAATTGCACAAGAGTTGTTTCTCTTTTTAATATTTCCAAAACCAGTCTCAAATGTATCAAATGCTCCTCCCATGTTGAACTAAAGATTAATATGTCATCTAGATACATTATAACACATGTATTTATGAATGTCCTCAATAGATCATTCATTCAACACATAAATGTAGCTAGTGCATTACATAAACCAAAGGGAAGAAAAAGCCATTTTTCACAAACCTTATTTAGTCTTGAAAGGAATTTTTCACGTATCCTCCTCCTCCATCCTTATTTGATGGTAACTTGATTTTAGATCCAATTTTGTAAATTATTTGGCATGATGTAATTGGTCTAGTAGGTCATTTATCCTTAGGAGAAGATATTTGTTCTTGATAGTGATCTTGTTGAGAGCATGATAATCTATGCACATTCTCCAAGAGTTCTTCTATTTCCTTACCATAACTATGGGTGATTTGCATAGCAAAGTGCTAAGATATATTACACATTATAACAACTCTTGGAGTTGTTTCACTTCATTGCTCTCCATCAATGATTTCCTATACAATCCTGTATTTGGTAGAGGAGATATGAGAAGTAGATGAATCTCACACTTCAACTCTATCTTAGGAGGCAACCCCTTAGGTGCATGAAATGCCTCTTCAAATGATGCTAAAAATTCTTGTAACCCCTTAGTCTTCTTGCTTCTATGAGACATTAAAGATACCCAACTCCCTATTCGTGTGTATCTTTCAAAAGCAAAAGACAAAACTTCTTAGTTTCTTGTATGAGTTTAAGTACTTTATTGGAACTTACCATGGCAATCAAGCCTTACTTTGGTGTTCCTTTGCAATGTATTTGACTCTATTCTCGACCCACTAATTCTTATTTTCTCTCCTCATGAATGTAGCATCTCGTACATACAAATACAAACTTCTAAACACAACATCAAATACATCAAGTGAAATCATATCCACTTCCACTTCATCTATATATTGAACATTAATAACAAACTAGATCTTACACCTTTTCTTTACTTGAATTTCTACATCCCTTGTAACCCAATCCAATGAGTAAGGTTAAAGATGATCATACATTTTTAGACCAAGCTTTCTTACTACATCGATTGAAATCAAATTACATTGAGAATTGGGATCTACAAGTGCTCTTACCCTTGTTTTCATCACTTGGAGTTTGAGAATGAGAAATTGCTTTGTTGCTTCTTGTTTTTGTTCACTCATGATTGTCCCTGTGGCTATGCTTCCTAATTTCTCATCAATATTTGAGATCTCCTCTATTTCCACTTCATCTTTAATTGGCAAAGGACTCCTTGGAGTCCTCCTTGGGCTTATTCTTAGGGGGCAACTCGAGGTGTAACCTCCAACCTTTAATTTCAATGTGACCATAACTTTTACAATGTGAACAATATTCTTTGGTCTTTAGCATTATGGAAAGGGTATGCACACCAAGATGGGGGGCCAAAAAGTGGTCACAACCCATTTTGAAGCAAAATATAGCATAATGGGAGCACATTATAACGCGCTTGCATTATGGATCGAGATGGGTTGGAAATCTTGAGACATAACGTGAGCATGTTAGAAGGAACTTGCATTATATTTGCCTTGGAACACACAAGTTGCTTTCTTTTGTCAATTTATAATACATGCATGTTATAATGTGTGTGTTTTTGATAATGATAAGTTAGCTAACAATGGTCTGAACCCTTTACAATCAAGAGCCCCCAAGGCCCGACAAAATAGGCCAAAGTAGGCCACACACATAACAAAAATAGAATAGGAACAATAGACAAACAATTGTCAAACAACAAACATGAACTAGACAACCCCAGAACCTGAGGGTACAAATCTGACTCCCTTAACCTTAGGTCGCAAAGCAATGACATATTTGGGGAGTCCCTTCTTCTTTCTTTGCACAACCGACTAAGAAGACTCTAAGTTGAAGTCCACCGAGTGAGGCGAGAGGAGAAGATCCTCAACAACCGCCATGGACAAGGAGCCCCCATGCACCGAGAGAGAAGCTGGCAACGCAGAAGAAGAGTTAGGGGCAGTCGAAGGACCAGCAGAGGCGATCATCAAGGGTTGGGCAAGCTCAGCCTAAACAACGATAACAATTTGAGGCACCAATGGTTCCATTGAAGGGACAACCAATAAAGGATCTTGGGGAGACACGATCTCCTAGGATGATTCAACCAAGGAAGGATCATCCTCTCTGGAGGAACCATTCAAAGAGGGAGTGCCCACTGTTAAATGATCAGTGAGAGCATTCTTCCACCAAGTTGCCGCGCCCTTGTGGCAAGCATGAGGGCAGCCAGAGGCTATATGACCAATGGAGAAACATCTCCTACACTGAAAAGGGAGACCCTTATAGTCCAGCAGCTGTGTCCATGGTCTATCCTCCACCATCAAAATCACATCACCATGGAGTGGTTTGGACATGTCCATATCTACTAAAATACGAGCCACCGTAGTATGCCCAAGATCCGAGGTCGTAGAGTCCACCTTCAAAAAGTGCCCAATGGCATTGCCAATGGCTTCATAACAGGAATCCTCCCAAAATTGGGGAGGGAGATTCAGAAGTCAGACCCAAATTGGTTTGGTATTCAACCACTCCATAGGAGGATTGAAGGAGCGAGCCCAAGGCTTGATGGACAACGAATGATCACCCCACATCCATCCCTTGTCTAGCACTAAGTCTCGCTCCTCGGAGGAAGCAAAGGTCGCTATGAAGAACCCCCTTGCAATGGGGAAGAGTTCAATCTGCCCAGAGACAAGAGGCTTCCAGGAGTCCAAAACCCAGCCATGGAGATTGAGAAGAGAGGGCCACAAGCCATTAAACTTGTAGACCACTCCATGTCGCAAATAGAAACCCTCATTTTCTGTAACCTCAAGGCCACATACCGGCACATGGGAAGCATGTGCACAAGGCATAGGCCTAACCCTAGCCTATGATGGGTGTGTCTGATCACGAGCATTAGTAACTGTATACACTTAAAAATGGCTAAGTCGAATTAAATAAATATTTTAATTCTCATTCTTCTATCTATCAAATAAATATTCTAATTGGTTCATTATCCCAAAATTAAATAAAAATCAATTTATTTAATTAAATACCCTAATTCCTCTAATGTCTCATATAATTAAATAATCCTAAATTATTTAATTAATCATAAATTCCTCTATCCCAAAGTCCTAATTTCATAATTCCACATCATCTTTCCACCTCACCATGTTGCACACATAATTAAATATTTTTAATATTTAATTAGCTAATATCCCCTCACCCACATCTCCTATTTATCCTCCAGTCAAATTAGTTAACTCACCAATCAAATCAGTTAACTAATTAATCAATTGAGTTCACTCCTCAATCTATTTTGTTAACTCCTCAGTCTATTCAGTCAACTCTCCAATCATCTCAGTTAACTCCCTAGTCTGTTCTGTTAACTCCCATAACTCATGAAAGGAGCTTGGACACTTGTCCTCTTCTGATTGGCACACATTCCCTCAAGCTTTCTCAACCGCACACCTCACAGGTAATTCCTCTAGTCTTGGATCTATTGACACTTGGATTTGGTCTCTCTTGAGCCTATAAAAGGAACCCTCATTCCCTCATTTCTATATCTCAAGCTTTTGCAATCTTACTGTGCAGAAATCCTACCAACGTGCCTTTGGCAAAGTATCCTCATTTGCATTTGCATAATCCCATTATCATTCATAATCATCCAATCATGTCTCCATTATCAATCATCCATCCACATTAGAATTGCATTGGTAGTTTAATCTTCATTGCACATTCCAATCACAGCCATTCTCCTATTGTCATCTTCTTCAACAATGAAGTACACACTTCTGAGAGCTCAAATCATACACAAGATCGATACGAGATAGGCAATAATGGAACCTACGAGGTAAATCAGTTTATGAAGGTAATATCTTTGTTTACTGTATTTGCATCATTTCCATTGAGTTATTGGATATTTAGTTGTTAATGCTATTGTTCACATTTTCCTCTAACATTTCTGGCGCCCACCGTGGGGCCTAGCCCCATTTTTAATCTCTATTTTGAGTTTTTGGTCAAGTTGCAGATGTGATAGGTCGTTCAGGCACATTCATTCTTCCAGTTCTGCACATCCATGATGAAAATGACAATTTGGCGCATATAAAGATTCTTTCCTTGCATCTGACCACTCTTTCAACGCATTCATTTTGTTTGTGCATTCAAAACTTCTTCTTGCGCATATGTTAGATCTTTCTACGCATTTGTACTCCTATGTATTCATTTTGTATTTCTATGCATCCACTTGTTGTTTCAGCGCATCTGATCCCTGTTAGAGAATTGTATTGAATTTGTAAAATCTTTCATACTAACCTTGGTTGCAGGAATATCAGTCATCAAATGGCGGCCTTTAACACAATGATCTTGCAGGTGTAGGAGCTTGGTTTAGTTATTTAGCTACATCATAACTTCATCTGGATCTAATTAAGAGGAAGAAATTTGATATCTTCATGCAAATTTTCACTTAGATCTAATTAGGTGGAAGTTAGTTGTATTGTTGCATTACAACTTGCACATAGTCCCAACCTAGGTGGATAAAAACTGAACAAATCTTTCAAGTCAATCTTGCAATTACAAATCTCTCATCTAGCTTAAATTAAAGGAAAGTAATTTGTTTCGTCCTTCAACAACAATCTTCACATAGATTTGTTTAGGGGGATAAAAATGAACCATCTTTTCAAAGTTTTTACCATCTTGTCAAATGTATTGTGTTTGGTAGGGTAAACAAACTTAGTTTTTTTTCTAACTAGGAAGGTAAAGAACTAATGTACTCTATGTTTGGAAATGATGATAGGACTACGCTCTCCCCTTTCTTGGGTGACCAAAATGCCAAACTCATCATTTTATATGTGTTACCTTTAGAAGAGGCCTGCCCTTGGAATTCCATCCTTCCAAGCGGGACGATCTCGAGCGATAACGGGCTAAAGCCAAGCCACTATAAATAAATTGTGTTTGTGATTAAAATTTCAAAGAACGGGTGCTACTGTGTTACACCAAAAAATTATGTTTCTCCTCAAAACCTATAGAGCGTAACCTCTACAGGTTGGGAAGCCTCCTTATTGGAGCGAATTGCCGCACGTGTAACCACCCGAACGGATGTCCATACTAAAAAGCCAATTGTTTTAGAAAGCCAAAAACCCCTATTTCTTGACACAGGAGGATAATCCTCTAGAGCCGTCCAATGTCAGACACTCATTTAGTGTGGAGACAAAAAAGTTCAACTCTTCAGAGGGACTGTAACTTGGTATGCATGAGAAGTGAGTGCCGTGGAGGGGAGCCGGTGCTACCAAGTTACTATCTGTCATGCCTTTAAGTAAGTGGCTGGAGTAAAATCCAAATTGGAACTCAACGAATATTTTCCTTGCCATCCTTAGGATTGTACTTGCTTGTTTTTATTTTATCAAAAATTGTATCAAAAAAACAAAAAAAAGAAGAAAATCAAATGATAATGGAAAGTTCTTGTTTATTGTGTTTTCTGGCATTAACTTGAGTAAAAAATAATACCACAAAACCTTGAAAATTCTAGAAAAACATGCAAAAAGAAGAGCAAACTGAAACTAAACCAAAAACAAAACCTCTGTGCAGAACTGCGCATTTGATACATCTCCCTGCACATTCAAGCTGTCTTTCTGCGCATCCACCTATTGCTGCGCATACACTCCTTTTTGCCACGCATTTAAGAGATATTACTGCGCATTCAAAACTCCTGCACATCCAATCAACAAAGCCGTGCATATAAATAGCACATGCAGAATAACGCATTCAGTAAACAGAGATGCGCATTTGATCCCTATTTCTGTGCATTTGAACCTGCACATTCATAACAAAGAGTGCTTCCATATAGTTTGAGAGAAAATCAAAACCAGATCCCTGTACCCATTTGGACCCAGATCACACTTGAAAAGTTAGTTGAACCATTTTAGACCACCTTCATACCATTTTCACATGTCACCTTTACATACCATTGTCTTGCTATCTGAACACTTCAAACCAAACCAAAACTTGCATCAAGGCATTATTGAGACTCTCCCAAATTCAAACAAAAATCTAGTTAGTTTCATATCAGGATTCCAATCATCCTTCACATCGAAACTATACTTGTGTATCTTGATAGAAGAATAGTCTACATCAAATAGTGGTGATCAACCATCCCTATTTTGACTACCTTTTAGCTCAAGAGCACATTGTTTGGACAAATAGGGTCAATAGAAAACCTTAGCAAAATCTTACCAAAACCATATCCAACCAAAATCATTTTCATACCGCACCATCAAACAAATCCACCAAGTCTCACAATCCAACTTCTCCTGTGTCCAAAAATTGCATGGTTCAAACTAGATCTCAGTCTAAACAAAAGCAAAAAATGGGTTCCCTTCACAATAGTGGGCATAATTCTGATGATGAAGAGGTTAGTCAAGAGGAAATCCTTAAACAACTTCATGATCCAAAATTCCTAAAGATGATGGATAGGGTCATTGCCACGGATCCTCATAAATATTTCCTTATGCTAGCTCAACAAGGAGCTAAGTTGCCCTCGGATTTTGATGTCTCAAATCTCAAAGAGAACAATTCCTCAAATAAAGCTGAGTCTTCGAAAGATGGCTCCAAAACTGACAAAGATGGTTCTCAGACAGAAAAGGTTAAGTATACATCCAATCCCTTGGACACATTAACAACACAAATCCAAGCCTTGCAAAAATAGTTGATGGATATCCAAAGTGGGACTACAACAAAACATTACTCCCTTGAGGATATTTCACCATATCCCTTTGATAAATCTTTACTCATGATCCCTTTTCCCTCAAGGTTTGAGGTTCCAAAATTTGATAAGTATCAAGGAAAAGGTGATCCAAGAGATCATATAAGGGAATTTAGTGCAACATGCCTAGAAGTAGCACACAATGAAACATATCTTATGCGACTATTCCCACGAAGCTTAGGAGGCCAAGCAATGGAATGGTTCTCCCGCCTACCTCCCGGCATTCGCATTTTTGATGAGCTAGTGGATAAATTTGTAACACATTTCTCATACAATATCAAACATGAAATCTCCATGTTAGACCTTTGTAATAATAAGAAAAAGCAGGGAGAATCCTTCACCTCTTTCCTGCAAAGATAGAGACGACTTGCAAGCAAGTGTCCCTATCACATACCAGAGAAACAAATGATAGAAATGTTTGTTCACAACCTAACCACGGAACTAAGTTATCAAATTCAAATACAATGCCCAACTAATTTTAGTAAGGTCATTGAAATGGGGCTACTCATTGAGAAAGCCTTAATAACAAAGGGGCAAATTAAGCTATACAAAGACACCCCTAGCTCTAACAACAATGCGGACAAGTGACGATTTTGGACCAAGAACAAACCCATTGTAAATGATGGTGTGGTGGATGCTAAAAATGTGGTGCAAAATAAACCTATCTTCAACCTATCAAAACCACAAAACAATACACCATCCAACAAGCCCCAAAGCAATGAGCAAAGACCCAACAACTTTCCTCCCAGGAGAAAATTCACACCACTAGGAGAGTCTATTGAATCCGCCCTTAGGAAGTTAATTGCAAGTAACCTCATAACACTTCCTCCGGTGCGTGAATATGAGCTGAAATTTAAACCCGCTTGGTGGAGTGATTCCAACTTTTGCGAGTATCACAAACAAAGGACATAAGACAAATGATTGTCAAGAACTAAAACATGCCGTGCAAGACCTCATCGATTAAAAAGTAATAAAAATTGAAGGGCATACCACCAATGAAGAGCATATAGCATTCAAAAATCCTCTTCCACACTATGAGAAAGGAGGATCATCTAATCAAAACAACAACGGTGCTGACAAAGCAAACTATAATAACATTTCTTATGAGTACACCGTCAATCATATCACACAGTGATTCACACATCAATTTAATCACTATCAATAATAATCTTGACTGTAATGTGACCACTTGTCGTGGAAACATTACTCTACAAGGAGCTCCACCCAAGTCATCATCCACATCGAACCAATACAACATCCTTGACCAACTCCATAAAACACCTGCACACATATCCATTTTGGAGTTATTGCGTCTATCCCTGTCCCACAAAGCCATCTTAGAGAAATCTCTCTCGGAAACAACTGTTCCCACAAACCTTGCTCAAGAGCAATTCCAAGATATGGTAGGTCATCTAACCACACCGCATTTCTTATCCTTCACAGAGAAATATGATATGTCCATCAACCAACCACACAATGCATCCCTCCACATTGAGGCCCAAATCCACAAACATCAAATAAAAAGGGTCCTAATAGATAGAGGTGTTGGTTTAAATATATGCACGTTAAATTTGATCCTTGCATTGGGGTTTTCACAAAACGTCGTTGATCCTAAAAAGAAAATAACTATCAAGGCATATGACGAAGAAGAGAGTACCTCCAAAGGAACTGTGGTCTTACCGCTATGGGTTGGACTGGTAGAGAGAGATGTTGTGTGCCAAGTTCTTGACATGGAGCTAGTGTATAACATTCTTCTAGGTAGACCTTGGATCCATGCAATGAATGCCATTCCATCAACATACTATCAATGTATCAAGTTTCCACACAATGGCCAAGAAATTACCATACAAGGGGACCCTGATCCATTCTAGCACTGCAACAACATCCAATTAAAACCAGAAGTTGTAATCCCTACCAATCGAGCAACTCCCTCTTTTTCACACCATGTGGATCCAAGTTCTCTAGCTTCTAGCTCCAAAACATCAAAGCTTAAAGTCAAAGTCACAGACAAGGGAGTTGGAGAATATGTCATTGAACAATCTTTCTGTCTAACACAGTTGTCGATATCACCAAAATCCTATGGAAATCCATTACTAAACAAGGCCAAGTCATTAGAAACTTCTAAGGGTCCTTTCATTAGATGGGGAAAGTTATTGGATGAGAGTGATGAAAAATATATCTTCCAGTGGCTTTACAAAGATGAAGATAGTGAAACCACACCAAATGATCATCAACTTGAGCTACCCACTGCACAATATGGTCATGGGTTTTCTATTTTACAAAGGATGGGATATGAGGGCATGGTCCCATAGGATTAAGGAAAGACGGTATCATAGAACCAATTCAACCCACTACTTCCATAGCCCGAGACAATACTGGGTTGGGATACAAGGGTAAAGAGAAGATCAAAGGTAAGGAGGAACTCCAAGCAAAAGACAAACAAGTAGTTACCACTAACTTCATAGAACAGCTTCACCGACTACAAGAATGGAGTAAAATAGATTCCAATGAGTATGAATGGGACAACCTATCAGAAACATCTTGGGAAAACAAAGAGATTTATGTGGTTCAACAATATAGCTCTACTTATATGACGCATGAGGGACAAAGCTCTAGGGCTAGATTGCTATAGTTTGATCCGCAATATGATGAATGAGAACTTCATGAAGAGAGTATGATGTCACACTTGATGACAATCCATTAAGCTTTGAATTTATGGACGAGTCTATCTTCAACATCACTACCTCGGCCTGGAAACTTTACTTTGATGGGTCATATACTCAACATGGATCTGGAGCATGAATCTTGTTGATAACACCACATGGAGATACAATCCCTAAGTCATAAAGACTTATGTTTCCATGTACCAATAATGTCGCCAAGTATGAAACACTGGTTATCGACATGAAGATGGTAGTAGATTGGAAGGTTAAGGAACTTCATGTGTATGGGGACTCACAACTCATCATTAATCAAGTAAATGACGATTATCAAACTAAGGATGAGAAGATGATACCATACAAGCGTATGGTGGATGATTTGAAAGACTATTTTGTTGTGATATCCTTTGCGAAGATACCAAGATTGGAAAACAAAGCAGCAGATGCAATGACTACTATTGCATCCCTTCTTGACATACCTGAAAATTATTCTCATTATGAGTTTTTGGTGGAGCCAGCCCCCTATCCTGCTTCTGAAATCCCAAAAACTAGCACCATTTACCACATCGTAGGGTTTGATTCTCCCTTATATGTCAAAGTTTACACCTATCTAAAAGAGAATATCCTACCACCCGACCTATCACACAACCAAAAGCGAACATTTATACGCCAAGCATCCTGATATACCATCATCGCAGACACCCTGTATCGATGAGGTTTAGATGGTACTCTGCTTAGGTGTTTGGATAGTGAGGAATATCAGACCGCTTTGAGTGAAGTACATGAAGGAATATGCGGGACACACTCTAGTGGTCCTACCTTGGCGAAGAAGCTCATGCGTCTCGGATACTATTGGCCAACCATGGAAAAAGACTCCTATCATTTTTTAAAGAGATGCACTAAATGCCAAATCCATGGGAACCTCATACATGCACCAGCACAAGAGCTGTAGCCTTTAACAACACCTTGGCCCCTTTTGCCAATGGGGACTTGATCTAGTAGGCAAGATTCATCCTTCATCCTCCAACGACCACAAATTCATTATCATAGCCATTGAGTATTTCACTAAGTGGATTGAGGCCATTACATTAACCAACGTCACAGGGAAACAAATCTCATCTTTCTTCCTTAACTACATCATATGTAGATATGGTATTCCATCATCCATTGTCACAGATAATAAGCGGCCTTTCAAGAATCAGGATGTGAAAGAACTCTGTGATAAATTCCACATTCAGCATCGCTTCTCCACTCCATACTACCCACAAGGTAACGACCAGGCTGAGGCATCGAACAAAACTATCCTGAAGATACTCAAAAGACTGTCGATGAGGCTGGCCATGACTGGCATATGCAATTGAACCCTGCTCTGTGGGCCTACAAAACTAGTATACACACTCCCACAGGTGCAACACCATATGCCCTTGTCTATGGCTCTGAAGCCATCTTGCCTATAGAAGTTGAGTTACCTTTCCTTAGGGTGTCGTTAAAGGGTCTCATAAATGATGACGAATACAGAGCATTAAGACTCTAGGAGCTAGAGCTGCTAGAAGAACGAAGACAACATGCCTTCAACCATCTTAAGGCATACTAGCTGAGAATGTCAAGAAGTTATAATCACAGGGTCAAACCACGAGTCTTTCAGGTGGGTGACTTAGTTCTAAGAGAGAATCCAAGAAATTAGCAAGATAGAGAGAAAAAGGGAAAATTTGAACCCAACTGTTCGGGTCCCTGTGTCATAGTTGCTGCCTATGGATTAGGCGTTTATTAACTATCCACATCAGAAGGTGAACTGTTTGATGATCCCATTAACAACATGCATCTTCACAAGTTCTACACCTAAAACCCCAATGCAAGGGAGTCAAAAATAACAAAAAAATCAAAAAATATAGAAAAATAACAAAATTCAAAAAATATAGAAAAATAACAAAAAAATAAAAAAAATAGAAAAATAACAAAAAAATAAAAAAAATGGAAAAATAACAAAAAAATCATCCTCTGGTGAAAACCTGGTAAACAGGTGCCTTGGATAGATACCGTGATGAAAACCTGGCAAATAGGCGTCATGTGTATTTTAACTAATCGTGCAAATAAAAGCAAGTGGTGAAAACCTGGTAAATAGGTGTTATTTGTGATAAATCAATCCCTCCATCTCTTAGGACTTCAGTCCTCATCTAGTCTTTTCTAAACCGCATCCACCCAATCACATCGAGATACCTACCATGGCTTGTTGTTCGCTCGTCCTTATCGCCTTATCCCACTAGGCTGTCGATCCGAAACTTGCGTCTATCTTGTCATCTATCCTCAACCAATCCATTGAACCGTTGTCAAACTATGTCGCCTCTGAGCTATCACGTAGGCAAGGCCATCATTGATGAGCCCCGGAGGCTTCCCATCCATTATGTCCCATATCGCCCATCCTTTTGTCCATTTTCCACCATTTCCCATTGCCTAGGTCCTAGGTCCACAAAGTCCACACCCCGAACTACGATGCCTTTGCGTCGTCACGTAGGCAAGGCCATCATTGATGAGCCCCCGAGGCACTAGGTCAGTCCCTTAGGGTCCATTTCTTCGTGTCTATTGTTAGTTCGCCCATAATAAATCAATCCTTTACTTGACTGGGGGCAAATCCTCGACCTAGTTAGTGAATTGGATTTTTGAATGCTACATGTCAGAGGATAACAAACCGGATCGTGGTTCTATCACTAGACAACAAGCAACACAACATACAAGCTTTAAACATCATCCTGACAAAAAGACATCAAACAAAAACCTCACAACACCAACCTACCTAAACCATCAAACGTGACTCTATCAAGTTATTGCAAGAAAACGAATATCTATGGCACGAAGGTCTTTAAAGGTTGTTTAAAGTCTTATATCATGATTTTCATTATTATGTCTTTTTATGCTACTCAAGGATGTCAAAAACTAGAGGAGCTATGATGGTGGCGTAATCATTTTCTTTGTTTATTGTTTGTGGGTTTATCTTTAGTAATGTGAAGCCTTGTCTGATGACATGATCAACATAATGATCATCGACGACATCAGAGGTCTAAACATGAAACGGGTGTAACCCTTGTCTGTTGATACGCAAGCAATACTCAGGTCATCTTGGTTCAATTATACTTAGATGCTTGTATTAACTTGCTAAATCAAAATCCATGTAAGTAATACTTAGGTCATCATGGTTTAATTATACCTAGATGCTTGTATTTTCTTACAACATTTTAAAATCTCAATGATGAAACAAAGTACTTCAAAAACTTGTATATGAAGATAACAAAATTGACATCTATACATATCAAATTGCATTTCATTATAAGCATTTCATCCTTGTCAAAAATTCCAAGTGTCGAAAGATCCATTTATCCCAGTTCTTAAGTCCAATTCTTCTAAGTGTTCTTTTATTTTATGATTGAGTATACTTGGACAACAAAAACAATTCATAAAGCATATTTCATGACATAAATAGGCGTGTACATCATTAGTTCATTATCATTTAGGTGCATTAGTGGCCTTAAACATTTAGATCATGATAGTTATGTCTTTTATCCACATAGATTGCATAGCATTTCACATCAAAAATCTACAAAAACATAGATATCACAGTGTTTGCATATTAGATCATCATCCGTATATAAAACAAATAAACCATCATGTGTTGCATTTTCAATATCACCACAACATGCGTTAAGTTATCATAAAGTATATAGGATCATAAGCATACATATAAGTCATTATGTCCATTATGTAATGCATAAAAATATCATGTCGCATAGATATCAAGTGCATCAGAAGCATCAACATAGTAATGTCATCACAACATAAGCATAATAAATAAATCCATCCATAAGAACACATGCATGTAGGCCATCGAACTCATATAGATCAACATCATATATCACAATAATAATAAAAGTCCAAGTAAACAATGATGTCATAAAAAGTATCTATCTCAACCAGTAAAAAATGGTGTATACAAAAATTGGCATAACATGATACATGTCCCCAGCAAGTGACTAGGTAGAGCTGGCACCAGACGGTGCTGGATTCTGTGGTTGCTGCGGGGTAGGCCGGGGCCTTGTAGAACCTATCAGACCTGTAGGACCCGTCCTTGATGGCCCACGAGGAAGTGGTGGCCTCATTCCTACGCACTCTGTCTGCGTCCGCCTCGACTTGCTACGTGAGCTAGGATGGAAGCTGCTGACCCTCTGCTCTACTAGCACAACCTACTCATACAACTCTCTCCAATAGGATATATCTTGTCCCGCCCTAACCATATCTGCCACATCTGGCTGTGTGGACCCCGGGCTGCCATCTGCTGCACCTGCTGTAATAGGGCCTCTGCCCTAGTATATCTCTGTATGTCTGTGTCTCGCTCTGGAATCGTAGTGCGAACATCACCTTGCAGCTATGTCACCTGGCCCTGAAACCGAGCCACCTGGGCTCGCAAGGCTGCCATATCACCGCCATCCTGCCCCTACAGCTGTGCCACTTGTGCCTGTAACTGAGCCACTTGGGCTCGCAATGCTGCTGCCTCTCCATCACCCTGTCCACCCTTTACATGTGCATGTGCTGGTACCTATACCTATGGCTGCACCTCTACCTTTGCCTATGCCCGTGCATGCATCTGAACCACTCTCCTCTATCTCACTCTCCTCTGCCTACCATCATCCCCACCATCATCTTTGTCATCCCCTCTACCACCCCCACCTCCATCACCTCTGCCACCCCACCTCCATCATCTCCTCCTCCCCTGTTGCCTCTGCCACCCCTCCTGCCTCGCCGTCATCCCCTCTTCTATCGAGGGGCATCGTCCTCCTCCTCATTGTCATCCTCAAGATGTGGAACCAACTCTCCAGGGCCTGAATATCTAGGAACCAGATGAGCAGTAAAGTGTGTCTCAAAATATGATGTGATGCCTGTATCCACTACATCCCACCTCAGATCCCATGCCTAGTAAGGAAGTTGCAGAAAATCGGTCCTAGTTGTCTCATATGATGCCACACGACCCCATAGTGGACGTTCCTTGTGCGTCTGAGCAAAAATAGTAGTACCCTAGGGCATGCCCTGAATCCTACCATACTGTTGACGAACACGACTAACAAGGTGATGCTCTAGTATGTAGGAGTCCTCCCTATCAACCATTGAGTCTGGAAACAATAAAGCAACTCTGCTGCATCCTCGTCCCACACCTCGTAGTCTAGGTATGGTCGCCATATCACCTTGTCCACATTATCCAATATGTGACGCCAATACTCTAACTTCCCCAACTTGGGCTGGGAAAGAGTCTCTTGATACATATAAGAGTAGGGTCGGTCATGTCCCCTCACTCCCATGCCAATCGGCCGTGTCACCACTATATGCAGCCACACCCAAATTTGAAGCAACGACACACCAACAGAAAGACTAGCAGCTCCGTCGTATACAAATTGATGCAAATTATGGTACAAATGGGCTAAGATGCAGGGACTTGAAGCAAACTGTGTCCCTTCTTGAACCATCCTCTCTAGATTCTGTCCCCATCCAACTTGGAAGCCACATGATCTCCTGTTGGGGCATACAACTCCTCCGATCAAACCTACTCGTATGGCTGGCAGGGGCTCACAGTACTCTGCAATGTCTGCCCAGTTGATCTTTGTGCCCTCCAAGTCTGGGTCATCAAAAACTTGTCTACACTCAGCCAATCCAGCTCCAGTAGTAGACTCGTACTCAACCAGCTCACCCTGGATAGGAATCCGAAGAATCCGGTGAACATCCTCCAACGTCACCATCATCTCTCTAGTGGGCAGGTGAAACGTGCCCATCTCACTATGATACCTCTCACCCAAAGTAGTCAACAATCTGAGGTTAGTCCACATCTCGGGCATAAAGCAAACATACCATAAGATGGTCGACCCAAGCACCAAATGGTCAGTCTCAGTCAAGTAGGGTCTTAGAAGTTGCGTCAGAGGGAATCTCTCCCGTGACATCAATACATGATCTAAGATCTCTTGCAAAATTGATAAGAAAGTGCATTAAAACACTAAATCAAACTAAGCTACAAATGTATCAAATCAAATAAAGTACTTATCTAACCTATCAAGAAACCTATCCTATCCTCTCTTCTGAGATTCAATCAATCTCAAAGATGACCTATCAGTTGGCCAACATCGATCACGATGCCGACTCTGTCAAACCAAGTATTTTACCAAACCTATCAAATGCGTAACCCTGTTTACCAGATGCGCAACTTTGCATCAAATGCGCTGAATCCCCTATCATTTGCGCTATTTCAGACAATTGTGCAGGAACAATACTCATTTACATGTTTTCATATCAAATGCGCATCTTCCTATCACATGCATGAGAAAACTACTTGTTTGTGCGTTTCTACAACATTTGCGCAACTTTGGAACACATGCACAAGAATGCTGCTTGATTGCGCCTAAAGACTTAAATGCATAGAAACCCTAGCTGTTTGTGCAGGACTGCTTTTCATTTGTGAAAAAATCATGTGAGCCGATTCCTCGCTTATATTCACATAATTGCGTCATTTTCCTAGATTTATAGCATATTTATGCCTAAACACTAAACCCACACATTTAACAACACCTTTGACCTCAAATTTGACCGTCATAAATGCAAAATCAACCAAGTTTGAAAGGGTACATACCGGGGGTCCATACTCTGCTGGCCGCTCAAATCGTCAGATCCTCTCAAATCGGTGGCTGGCTATTGGAATCCGGTCTATCTCTACTAACTGCTTTGCACTGGTATCACACCAGAGCTCGTACAATCTCTCCACAAAAGACAAGTGTACAAATGACTAGGATTGTGACCCCACATACCTGTATATAGCAAAGTGAGCCCTAATTGGAGGAGTTTAAACTTGTACATGCTGGGCCCTGGCTTTCATCCTTTTTTTTTTTCTTTCGCATCAACCAAATTCTTCTCCCGTCGACCTTGTCAACCTATCTCATCGTGAGATTGTCTGTCATCCTATCGTTCCATTCTTCCCGTCCAATCTCCCGAGGGGGCATCCTATCGTTATTAAACATGTACTAGGAGCAAACTGGGGCATGTATCATAACCATAAAATTTTTATTCTTTGAAACAACGTAATAAAGCACATTGCATCAAAGAGGGGCAAAATGTATACACCTAAAAATGGCTAAGTCAAATTAAATAAATATTTTAATATTTATTTTAAATCTCATTCTTTTATCAATCAAATAAATATTCTAATTGGTTCATTATCCCAAAATTAAATAAAAATAGATTTATTTAATTAAATACCCTAATTCCTCTAATGTCTCATATAATTAAATAATCCTAAATTATTTAATTAATCCTAAATTCCTCTATCCCAAAGTCCTAATTTCATAAATCCACATTACCTTTCCACCTCACCTTTCCACCTCACCATGTTGCACACATAATTAAATATTTTTAATATTTAATTAGCTAATATCCCCTCACCCACATGTTCTATTTATCCTGTAGTCAAATTAGTTAACACACCAATCAAATCGGTTAACTAATTAGTCAATTGAGTTCACTCCTCAATCTATTCTGTTAACTCAGTCTATTCAGTCAACTCTCCAATCATCTCAGTTAACTCCCTAGTCTGTTCTGTTAACTCTCATAACTCATGAAAGAAGCTGGACACTTGTCCTCTTCTGATTGCCACACATTCCCTCAAGCTTTCTCAACCGTACACCTCACAGGTAATTCCTCTAGTCATGGATCTATTGAAACTTGGATTTGGTCTCTCTTGAGCCTATAAAAGGAACCCTCATTCCCTCATTTCCATATCTCAAGCTTTTGCAATCTTACTCTGCATAAATCCTACCAGCGTGCCTTTGGCAAAGTATCCTCATTTGCATTTACATAATCCCTATCATCCACAATCATCCAATCATGTCTCCATTATCAATCATCCATCCACATTAGAATTGCATTGGTAGTTTAATCTTCACTGCACATTCCAATCACAGCCATTCTCCTATTGTCATCTTCAATAGAAAGGAAGTACACACTTCTGAGAGCTCAAATCATACACAATATTGATATGAGATAGGCAACAATGGAAGCTACGAGGTAAATCGGTTTATGAATGTAATATCTTTGTTTACTGTATTTGCATCATTTCCATTGACTTAAATTGGATATTTAGTTGTTAATGCTATTGTTCACATTTTCCTCTAATAGTAACAACATCAGGAAAAAATTTCTGATGGCGGCCTGAAGTGGCCCTAACAATGCCGAGACCAACATTACCAGTAGACAAACCAACATCATGAACTGTTGCCTGAGCATTCCCCCCTGTGACCAGAGATCACCGAAGAAGATTTATGTCCCACCACAATGCCGCATATGTTCACTTGCATAGCACCGCCAGACTCAGGAACCGTTGCCTGAGCACTCGCCCCGCGACCAGAGATAACCTTTTCCTCCCCAGAATGAAAGCACCCAGGTTTAGTAGACGTCTCCGAAGATGGATTCTGCCCCACCACAGTGTTGCAGTTACTCACCTGCATAACACTGCCAAAAATAGAGCCTTTGCAATCCCATTTGAAAACATTTTTGTGCTCCATGCCGTTTTCCTCCTTCGAAAGAAAGCTTTCCTTGTTATAATGTTTATGTTATAATGCACACATGTTTCATTTAAATTTACTTTGGAATCCCACCCTTAGGCTTGGATTTGGCTTGGATATCTGAGCCAAAGGGTTGGGCCTACATGTAAGGTGCCCAAAGACATGTTTTGCATAAAACATGAAAAAACAAGTAAATTTTGAGCATGCTCTCCATCAGGTTTGCACATTTTAAAACATTTTTCTAAAAAAATGCCACAATAACATCAAACTCTCGCTTACCTTTCTAACCATGTAAATTTTTCTATATTTTGAATAATTTAAGGTTTTGATCTTCAATTTCTTTTACTAGTGTCTTCATTTTTCTTTGAAAACCTATGTATAGATTTTTTGGTGACATTTTTTATTTGTTCATCCAAATTTGAAACAAATTATATTTTTTCATTCTAGACTCCATTCTATACACATTCATTTTTTTTATTATTTTCAATTACTTTTCAAAAAAATTAGGGGGGAGCACAGTCAAATTTTTGTTTTTTAGAGTGTGTCCACTTTGAAAATTTGTAAAAAATCATATATTCATTAAAAAATTAGCAAAAAAATTAGGTGTAAATTATGTGATATTAGCTAATTTTCCATTGAAGCGATTTGTGAAATATTTAAAAAAAAGTCAAAATTTTAGGGGGATCACACCATATGCTATGTTATGTTTTTCTGACAAAAGCTAGAGCACTTTGTGTGCTCCCCCTATTTGAACCTCTTAATCTCTACCATTTTTGAAAAAAAATTAGTAGTTTAGAAACTAGATTTTAAGAACTACAAATCTTATTCTTATCACATCTTCAAATTTTGAGTGTGGCTATCTTCAAATTTTCATCCAAGATCAGTTTTTGTTGATTTAAGAAAAAAAGTGGCCACTTTTGACCCGTTTTTAATCTCGCATTTCCATGCACATACCCAGAAATAACACTAGGGTTAAAGCAAGAAGTTGGGTATACATTTTGAGGAAGTCTTTTGCGGATGAAAAATGCCGCTTGGAATGGGTACCCATTTTGAAAAAAAATGGGTACCCATTTAGAATCAAGCTCCTGAAGCAAAACGGGTACCTGTTTTCTTAAAAAAAAAAAAATAGCGATAGGCATGTAAAAAAAAGACTTTTTGAAAATGGGTACCCGTTTTCAAAAAGTTTTTTTTGTACCCATTTTCAAAAAGTTTTTTTTACATGCCTATGACTAATTTTTTATTTTTTAGAAAATGGGTACTCGTTTATAAGGGGTACCCATTTCTAAAATTTTAAAATTTTAAACCCACCAATTTGCATTGGTTTTAGGCTTGGAAACCCAAGCCTTAGCTTTGGACCTGCAACTAGGAGACAATGAAAACAACAAGAGAAAAAAAATAGTTTCACCACTATGGCTGACGACTTTTTTTTTCTTCAGAATATTTTAAAACGAAATTAAAACCCATTATAGATCTCAATGTCTAGTTTTTAAATATGTATTTTTTTTTACTATTGAACATAATTTTCTATTTATTATTTATTTTCCAAACAAACTAACTCATAAACTTGAGATAACATAGGTTACTATTTTTTGAATAACTTTTGATTTTGAAAGTTTCTTGAAAAAAATTATGTCTGACCAAACTAGACATCATTCTCTACATGATGAATTTTTTTTTTTAGTGAATTGATTAGTTTAGCTTAAATTATGTTGGCCGTACACGAGGGGTTTTAAAAACACTAATTAGGGCCATTAAAAAATTAATAAAAAAAATATTTATCAAAAAAATATCCTAACCAAAATTTAACATCCTAAGAATCTTTCCACAAAAGGGATTAGAAAAATACATTAATTTAGGTCAAATTATATTGGCCGTACACATGCATGCTTTTGCAAAAAATAGGGGACTTTTAAAAAACCACTTATTGTACATCCAATAAAAAATCAACTTGCGTCATCTGGGTATTAGAAAAAATTACATATTTAAAAACTAGAAACAAAATGCTACATTTATTATTTTTACATCATCTTAATATTTTATGTGCAAGTGCTTCAAATTGTCACTCCAAGTACGATAAAATTTTAAAAACATGAAAAACACTTCCACTTTTTGGCCAAAAAGTGAACTCATCTTCTTGCACTTACCCACTAATATTCTTATGTTTCCATTTATTGAATGGTTTTCCCCATTTTCTCTTTGGGTTGTTCTTTATTTTGTTATTGTCCCCTTTCAAAGATTCTTCCCCACCTTTCTTTTTCTCAGCATCAATGTGGTGAGCCAACATGTAAGCCTCAAGCAAATCAACTAGCTTGGTAGTGATGACTTTCCTCTTTAGGTTCATATTTAACCCTTTGAGATACTTGGTAAGGATATCTTCTTCTTCAAGTCCATGCTCAACAACATGGTTTATTTATAGAACTAGGTTGCATAGTCTTGCACCCTTTGACCCCTTGCTTTCCTAAAGTAGAGATACTTTATTTTTGATTTGTTTCATGACCAATTGGATATTTTTTTTTGGCTCAATAGACCCTTAAAAGTTGCCTAACTATATGTTGTTGGTTTCTTCTTCTTGTCACATGAAGGAAGATGCTTTCCTACCATATAAGATCATGTTCATTCATTTTCAAATGAGCAAGGGAAACTTTTATTGCTTCATTCACATTATGGATGCTGAAATATACCTCTATTTGATTGATCCAAATATATAGAATTTCTACATTAACTTGACCTTCAAAGGTCTTAATATCTACCCTGGTTTTAAATTTGAATGAGGTAGTTCAAGCTCTTACTTTAGGCTCTCTTTCTTCCCAAATAAAATCATTGTCACCCTTCTCTGTTGAAGTTGATAATAAACTCAAAACACCAGGATCACCTGCAAAACCTAAGATTTAATTTCCACAAGAGAAAAAAATAGAGGAATAATTTGCACAATAAGGTTGAATTAATGAAATTGACTTATGAATTACATGTGATAACTTGCTTTTATATTTGCAAGTTAGAGAGAAACCCTAATATGACTTAAGAATAACATAAGACTAAAATTAGCCTTAAGTCAACTTAATAAAGTGTAATTAAATATTTAATTACACCAACACCCCCCATAAGTGCAACTAAGGGAGAAATGAAAAGCATTCAACTAATGCAAGAATGGGTCCCGGCTGCAAGGCCATTTTAGGTACCCATGAACAACAAGAATCTCTCAGAAGGTGGAGAGAAAGGAGAAAAACCTAGTGGGAGAAAACTCCTCTCCAATAGAGAGAAAATACAAGTACATGAACATGTGATGGAAGAAGGACTAACACTAAGACCCCCCAAGAACTGAATCCATCACAGAAGTACAAACATGAATGCCCCCCATAAGAGATGAAGAAGAGAGAAGGTCTGGTGACCCCCCCAAAAGTGAGAAGGATGAAACCCCATGCGAGGAAATGGTCCCTTCCAAAATAGAGATGAGAAGAGAGACCATGCAGCCACTCCTCAAGATGACTCCTGTAGTGCTGGAAGATGTTCGACACAGAATAAAGGTGAAGACCCATGAACGTCGAACAACATTCCTCCCCTTGGGAAGAAATAGAACCGTAGATGTGTGCATAATGTCTTCCCATTTTGGATAGGAATATACAAGAAGGATAAATGTCTCTGAACTCTGCACATAATCCAAAGACAACAATGATGCTCTTGAAAACTACTCAAAAGTCTCCAATCCATTGCCAAACTGGACTGAATAGGAGGATGAAGAATAATCTCTGAAGAAGATGAGGGTGATGCAACTCCATCAAAGCTGTCATCAAAGAGAAGACAAATGTCCTCAATGTGGTCCTCCAAATCTGCAAGGTGGGACTCTACAAACAACACTGATATATCTGGTAGATATGTGTCCCAATGAGCTATCTCTAGAAGACTGATAATGTCCTGTTGCAAAGAATCTGATGTAGCAACAGGTAATAAAAATGTGATCTTGATAAGAGGAGAAGGAGAAACAAGTGAAGTCTCCGTGTCATCTAAACTAGCAAGACCTGTCAAATATCTAAGTTCCTCAACTGTATCATCATCAAAAGGTATGTAATCTGTATCATCAAGGGGTATGTGGTAATCCATAGCAGGATCATCTGGAAATGGAGAGATATGTGGGTCTCCATAGATCTCCCAAATGTTAGTCCAAAGTGCGCGTGGGCACTCAATATGTGAGATAGAACACATAGTGTCATAATCAACACTAGAACCAATCAATCCTACGATATGATCAATATAATTTCCCCATACAAATTTCCTCCTAGGTGTCTCTGGTTCATGTATGAGCCCATAAAGATAAGGCAAAATATTAAGCCACCTGAGATGTGTCAAGATGCCCTTTTGCCAAGACTTATAATTATCCTTACCCAATGTTATCATAGAAGGGTGAATAGCAAAACCCATGATATTTCCTCAAATAAATCAGATCATAGATCAACAATATGAATATGTATTAATGCTGATAAATGAAGCCCAACCAAACAAAGAGAACTTCTCCAGGTGCCAAAATGTCCAGAATATCAAACATAAGCCATAAAATTGACAAACTGAATAAATAATACATGGGGCTGAATCTAGAAGAATCTCATAGATGGCTTTGTAGAGCTCCTTAATACCTTTCCAATGCCGCAAGAATCGTGAAAATTAGAGATTGTGATAAAAAGATATGAGCTCGGAGGCCAAAAAGGGTATCTGGACTTCAAACAGTAATAAATTGTACCAATCAGCAAAATCTAGAAACAATACCTGCACCAATGGATTGTGCTTGGAACCAGCTTTCCGATGCCTAGTCGTTTTTGAAAATCTAACTCCGTATGCTCAAGATATGCCCGATTTACCAAAACTGCTCCTTTAGGGCAAAGAGACAAAAAAAAGCACTCCTGAAGCTCTTGGATGCCCATGTGACCAGGGGTTGAGTCTCTGGGGGCTGGCGGCTAGGGCATTGGTCACTCATATGACCAGGAGATGAGTCTCTGGGGGCTGGTGCTTGGAAGCTAGGGGCTGGTCTCCCATGCGACTAGGGGTTAAACCTAGGGGCTAGCCCTCAAAAAATAAAAAAAATACTTTTTTTATTAAGAAATTAATAAAAAACTTAGCTGTACCTGTGCACACAAATCAAGACGGCACATAAATCGAGATGACACACAAACTGAGGCAACTCCAAAATCAAAATCAACTCGGATAACAATGGCACATAAATTGAGGCAACACAAAAATTGAGGCGTCGTACGTCTGTACGGATTCCGTACAGGTCGTACGGATTTCGCATAACCAAATTTCTTAAAACCCCTAAAAAAACACCCAGAAATGTTTTGTCACCAAAATATAGAGTGCCTGATATGAAAATAGGGGTTTTTGGGCCTTCTGAGCACAATGGTGAGGTCTGTTTTGCTAAAAAATACATTCTGCAAAAGCTCTTTCTCAAAATTTTCCCAGGTTTGAGAAGGGGCTTGTAGATCTGGAGCTCTGATACCATGTTGAAGTTGATAATAAACTTGAAACACTAAGATCACCTGCAAAACCTAAGATTTGCCTTCCGTAAGAGAAAAAAATAAAGAGGAATAATTTGCACAATAAGGATGAATTAGTGAAATGGATTTATGAATTACATGTGAGAACTTGCTTTTATATTTGCAAGTTAGAGAGAAACCCTAATATGACTTAAGAATAACCTAAGACTAAAATTAGCCCTAAGTCAACTTAATAGTGTAATTAAATATTTAATTACACCAACATTCTCTACTTCCCTATCCTCTCCAATCTCAAAGTTATTTTCCAAAACTTGAACTAAGTCATTAGTAGATGACTGATCCTAGGCCACTTGTGCTTGTTGCATTACAATTCACTCCCGTTGTTGAGTTATCGATTATTGATGCTTCATCACCTATTCTATATGACTCTTCATGGATAAAACTCTTGTATTTAGATCACCCATTCTAATTTTTTAGTTCCAACATGTTCCTATCTTCAAATTCTTTGGGACTAAATTTCTTTCACCTGAAGACCTTTTCATAGTCATAAAAATTCACTTTGCACTAATTCCTCATGAATTTGAATGTACTCTAGTACTAAAATTATCCCTAATTGTTACAAATGTTAAGATTTATGGCTATAGAACTAGGGTATACTTTAAAAATTGACCCTTGGAAAATTCTAAGAAATTCCAGCAAATACCCTATGTAGAGGCATAATCCCCTTGGCTTTTTTCTAGAAATTGAACCACAATGATAGAGTGGGTGGCTATTTTATATTAAAATTTTAATTTTAAAATAAAATGTGGGTGATTGGGAAACCAAAAGTCCTACCGGTTTTTAATCAATTTGGTGATTTAGAGCCTAAATTTTCTAGAAAAAATAATTTAGGTGGCAAATTGTTAACCCAAATTTTCTAGAAAATTTAATTGAGATGGAAAATTGGACCCAAAAATTCCATAAATTTTTATTTGAGGTGGTGAATTAAGCGTAAATTTGCCATAATTTTTTAATTGTGGTGGTGAATTAAACCTGAATTACCCATAAATTTGTAATTGAGGTGGCAAATTAAGCTTAAATTACACATAAATTTTAATTGAGGTGACAAATTAAGCTAAAATTGCCCATAAATTTTTAATTAAGGTGGCAAATTAAGCCTAAGTTCTTGATAAATTTCTAATCAAGGTGGCAAATTAAAACTTAAATGAATATAAATTTATAATTGAGGTGGAAAATTGAAACCTAAAATTTCCATGAAGTTATAATTGAGGTGCTGAATGAGATCATAAATTTCCTATAATGATTAATTAAAGGGGTGAATAAGTGCCAGAAATTTCTTGTAGCCATAAGTTTCTTGTAGCCATAAGTTATAACTAAGCTAGGAAAATATGAATATTGTATAACTCTTAAGGATTGCATCCATCATGTTGGATTTACATTCAAGGACCATAATAATTAAAATTGCAACTATGAAATTAATTAAAAATGGTAGACATTGATAAATTTTTCTAATACTCAAGGCCTTCAAACAACAAATACTCTAAAGATCAGTTACAAAAAATATTTCTTTAATAACTTCATCTTAATAAAATAATGATATTTTTGGCACATCTTAGATAATATATTCTGAGTGAAAAGACAAATTGCTACAAGCAATCTTTAATTACTTATAATCAGTCCTTTTGAACATGTTGATTTAATTTAGTTGTCAATGATCATAAATGAAGAGGTAACCCATCACATGCTTGGCCAACCATTATAATCTTACAATGCCTCTTCTCCCTTCAACATCTAGAAATCTCCTATAAATCTTGGCCTTCATTAGTTTTTACCACAATATAGACTTAGGTTGGATGTATTGGCAACAATGAACTAGCAATTCCTGCTAGAGAATTTACCAAGCATTGGGAATGAATTTAGAGGTGTGTCTTCCATGGGATCACTACGTGAGTTGGAGCAGAGAATCATGAGGCTTGCCCATAATCTCAATGTAGTTTAGGAATTTATCAAAATTGGCTATTTGGGAATTGTGACTAGGGGAGGTAGTGGCATTTTGGATGATTTACACACTCCTTTCATCACTTTTCATCCCTTTGTAGATAGAGTTTAATTTGAGTGTGCCTAGTGAGTGATGCAATTTCTTTTCGGCATAGCAAAAAATGCCAATGGTAATAGAGTTGTCTAGGATCACGTGAGTCTATTTTTTTGGTCTAGCATTTCCCAAAATATTGTAGTTATCTCCTTTTCTCGTTCTTAGGCTAGTAATCATGTAAATTGGTTGTATGTAATGTAATAGTGCTATTTGTCCATGGTAGTATCTTTCCTAGACTCATGCAATCTTTTTTTCTTGTATATGATACAAATGTAGGGGACCTCTCCCCTCTTACTAATTAAAAAAATAAAAAAACTTAAGTTTCAAATAAAGTGGTGGTGAAGAAGAATAATCTAAAGAGTAATTACAAGATTTTTTATAGAGTTAACATTACTTCTTAGTTATATGTTTGATGAATGCTTAATCACTCCACAACTTATCCATTGACACTCATCACTCACACACAATCAACACTTATTGAAATAGTAATAAAAAAACAATATAATCAAATACACATGATTACAAAAAGACTAATAAAGTGAAAAAATACATAAATTCATACACAAAAAAATAAACTAGAACTAAAAAACAACTCTACTTGTGAATGGGCCTATTTATCACCAACAAAGATTGCTATCTTAATTCTTCAACACATACTCAAAACTTGGTGAAAAAATAAAATTATATTCATTAATTGACTATACCCATAGCAACTACCTATAGACCTATATTAGCTTATAGATGAAACAACAAATGTATATTTATCAATTGACTATACTTGTAGCAACTACATATACACTTGTAGCAACTTCTAGATGAAACAATAAATGTATATTCATCAATTGAATATACTTATAGAAACTACCTATATACCTATAGCGGCTTCTAGATGATCCCTAGTAACCCACAATGATCTATAGCACAACTATAAGTAGGCATGTGGTCTAAGAGAAACTTGTAGCATTCTTGCCAGAATGTGCTAGAAAATTACCATACATAAAGCCTTGCTTATTGTTTCCTTGCACTTTATCTAATTCATTGGTGACTTGTGGTCAATAGTCACCCTTTCACTTATGTGCCTCACTTACATCATAGTCATATTGGAAACAAGATCTGCGATTATAGGGCCTCGATTAAACTTGTTTACATTCACATCTCCATAACTTGTAAAATACTTTAATTTTGCCTTACCATTTGAAAAAGTGTTTTAGTGTTATATTTTACCATTGTCTTGCTAGTAGAAGTGATCAAATCAATTAAGTTATCCTTGTTGCTTGGAAATAACTAGTAATTGGCTCTATTATAATGCTTAATGAAGGGGTGAATGAATGCCAAAATTTCTTGGTAACCATTAGTTATAACTAAGGTTGGAAATATGAATCTTGTATAACTATTAAGGATTGCATCCATCATGTTGGATTTATATTCAATGGCCATAATAATGAAAATTACGTTGACATTAATTGAAACTCATAGAAAAGTTGCAATATCAAATAATCAAGATATGAAGTACTTGAAGACATGAGCGAACAAATATATAGCCATGACAAACTTATGATAAGATAATATCTCTTTCTTTAGAGTCAAACGAAGTCTATTTTCACTATTTTAGAAAGACATCATGGGCACCAATGTGCATCTAATCTTTGATATACAACAAATTGACTTCCTTGGAGGAAAAATAGAAACTCACATCAAGAAGGTTTAAAAAAAATTAGGAGTCATCAATTATTCTATTCGATGGGTCTTTAGAGATGAATTCATTACGGCATATCATAATTATAGGGTCAACATAGATATTGCTTCAATGTTCATTGGTGACATTGCTTGATTCAAGGGAGAAGAGAAGGAGATGATACGAATTATGGAGATGACACTCATTAATAAGAAGTTGCTACATGGTTTGCATGATATTTTGATTAATACTATGTCTTTCCTCCATTGAACGATACCATGCTAGTGAGCACTAGAGTGGTAATAGGACCTTGGATCCCATTTTTCACCATCTCCTTTGAGAAGAATGAGAAGAAATATGAGAAAAGGGTGAAGACAATAGAAAATTTCTTGAAGTGTGTCATTGGTATCACAAATTTAGGAGAGACTGGTATCGAAGATTTAGAGTATGAGGCTAGCAGTGATGAAGATTGATGATGATAGAGTTGACAAGATTTTATTATTATAGATATTGGATCATAGTGCAAAATAACTTTGATGATGTATGAAAAATAGAATAGAATAGGTCCATTTTTGTTTATTTTGTTTTTGGCAGAATACGCTGAAATAGTTGATGATATATCCTTCTCAAGGAGTTATTGAAAAGTTATGATAACTCATTAAAAGAGAAACATAAATGTATGTATTTTTTCTAAAGTTAATATAAAAGGAGTAATTTACCAACCCCCCAAAATATATCTTTGGCATATTTTAAATAATATTTGTGCAAGACAAGACAACTGGCTACAAGCAATTTATCAACCTAAAAAAAATATAATATAATATCCTTAGAATATCTTAAGTAACATATGTGTGAGACAATTAGCATATCTTAAATAACATTTTTGTGAGATAAGACAATCGATTATCAATTCCTTGTCGTCACTCATTACATGTTTGGACAACGATTATAATCTTATTGGAATAATAACCAAAACAATAATATAACTATGTTACTAGAAACATAATGTTTATGCCTCATAGAAATCCTTTAAGTTGTCCTTGTTGCCTATAAATAACTAGAAATCGACTCTGTAGACTAGCCTCTTTATTATGAGTAATGACGCTCTTAGTCAATCTCTTTAAGCCTACACCCTACAAAGATTACGATGTTAAAACCTTTTGCATTAATATTTTCTAAAGGTGGTGCACTATCCATTTTTACCAACCAAATAATTATAATATCTCTAGCATATATCTTAAATAACATCCATGTGAGACTATGAGTGAAAAGACAAGAAACTACAAGCAATCTTTGGACCAATTAATTTAGATGCCATTGATAATCTAAGATCTTATTGCAATAATTACCAAAACCATAATATAATTATACACATAAATACATACACACATTGTAGTCTTACTAGAGAGATGTTTTGTGGTTATTAGGCCTCGATTGAACTTGTTTACATTCACCTCCATGTAGCCTAGAAAACATTGTTATTTTTCCCTACATCCTTGAAACTAGTAGCATTTGTGTAGGAGACTTAATTGTATAATGAAAAATAGGGCTAAGAAAGTATACTCTAACAACCATGAAACCTAAAGCATTTTTGTAGTAGTGAGTAGAAGGAACAATTGTAAGAGCATTGGTGTTTATCAAAAAAATCTAAGCACATAAGGTAATTGAATTTGTGTTTGAATTTTTATATAAAAGTCAAGTTTGACTATTTTTTTTATGATTATAAAAAATGTTAATTTTTTTTATAAGTTAAGTTTGACTATCTTTTTTTATGATTATCCAAAATGTTAATTTTTATAAAAGTCTAGTTCAACTATCTTTTTTGGGCTATGCAAAATGTTATCTATTGTAATTGACCAAAAGGGAGATTTACAAGCCTTTGTACATTTTGATATATTATGTCAAGAATTAGCAACTCTGGATTTTACCAATGGGCCTTACTATTGTGATTGACTGGTTGAATTAGACATAGATTCTATAACTTTACACATGACATTTAAAATTGAAATCGATGTGTGAAAGTGGTAGTGTAATGTGACTGACAATGATAGAAGGAATTAGTCCATTTAATCCTAATATTTTAGCCTCACTATTACCCTCACATTGTGCTATGTTGTACATATACCTCAAAGTTAAATAGGCTATTAATTACTAAAATTGTGGATGATCATATTGTTGAAAATGTCATGTAAAAACTCTTTATCAATAGAATTATTTTGGATTATAGTGAAGTATTCATTTGACTTCTTGGAATGGACAAATCAAAAATATTTTTTGTAGATAAGGGTATAGATGAATCATTCTATGTCTTCTTGAAGTTGGTAGCAATTTTTTTGCATATTTTTGAATTTTGATGTGTACATTGTGATGTCATTGACTCACTAGCCAATTGAAATTTTTGGCCGTCATTTAGAGGTAAGATCAAGTTAGAGATTTAGAAAAGAGGGAAATATATGATTGAAAGGATAACAAGGAACGACCATCATTACATAAGTATTGAAGTACATTAAATTTGTTATGGAGAAAATGTGTTTTAACAATACAAAGCAAAGTGTCAATTGTTAGAATAGGTGTTGACATAGTTGCAAGAGTGTACTGAGCATTCAAATCCCTAAAGGAATAGGATTCCTTCTAGGTTTTCACTCAAGGAAAGTTAAATTTAGAACCTAAAGTGCTGGGCTTAAGCCTTTGTATAATTTCAAGAGATTTCTTCTCTAAATTTTTAGATACAATGGCCACTCCTTCCCCTACTAAGTCAGACTTCAAGGAATTTGATTTCTTTGTTGTTAAAAGAGATATCTAGGAAATCACAAAACTTTGAATGAGTTAAAGGTGAATACATTAAGCCTTAGAAAAATGTTTGAAAAGATGGAGTGGGACATCAAAAAAATCACCTACCATTTGAAGATCATAAAGGACTATGTAGAGATGATCCATAGGTTCATGTGGATCATCAATTTCTTATCGATCTTACCACATCCAACAAAAAATGGAGAGGATTGACAAGATGTTTCAAGACTTTCCACTAGCAAATAAACCTTGAGAATGTTGAGAGGGAGTTTGTATTGTAACTTGTAGTTTGTTATTCTTAGCATTATATTTTTAAAGCTAATACAAGAACAATTATTTTCAAATTAGTTCTCCATTATTTCAAAGTAGTTGACAAATCTCTAAAATGCATATTTGATTTTTTGTTGCGGTTAGTCTTCCATAAAGGTTGATGTTAATTTTTTTTGTCATAACATATGGGATATAAACCTTTTAAAAAAATAAATTCATTTGTTATTTAAAATTACTAATAAACTTGTAGTTTGTTTTTGATATTTTGCTTGAAATTTATGTTGTAAATACGAGTTATCTTCCTAGGTTCTAATATATCAATTTTTTTGTAAGAAGCACTAGCATGCAATTGAATCTATTGTTATCATTTCTATTTTCAAAGTTAATACAAGAACAATTGTTTTTCAAATCAGTTCTCCATTATATATATAGTGTTTCAGAGTATTTGACAAATCTCTAAAATGCATATTTGATGTTCTTTTATTGTAGTTAGTTAGTCTTCCATAAAAGTGGATGTTAATTTTTTTCTTATCACAACATAGGGATACAAAACCTTTTGAACAAATAAATTCATTATTTTATTGAAAATCACAAATAAACTTGTAGTTTATTTACATTTAAAGTTTTACAATATTAACTCTATTCCCATAGGATGAATGCACTGGTCTTACAGTATTAAATTCATCAAAACATTTTAAACAAATGAATACATCATATGTCAATAAAGATTATCTCAAAAATAATACAAACAAGAATATCTTAAACATATGTCCAAAATATTGATGATCAATAGAAGATTTACAATAAATGTATAAACTACAATCTAAATGTGTTTACACCCTTGTTGACTTATGGAAGAGTTGGATGTCATTTGGAGTTGGTTAAGTAAAAAAGCTTGGTCATTGGATTCTTGGAAAATAGTAGCTAGATGTAGCAACAAGCTACAAGTCACCTATAGAAAATGCTACATGCATCAATAGTTAATTCCTCTCCACTAGTAATTGCTAAAGATTTGACTTTCTAATCTTTTAAAAGTGCCTTGTTCTTAATAAAAACACTACTTCAAAACTTGGGTTGGACAACAAATTCAAGTAAACTATGAGGTAATGGATGAGACTTTCCTTGATGCTGGTGATCGACCTTGTCTTCTATGTATCCTACCATGCTATGAATAATCTTTGCTATATATCCATTTGGTTAGTTTTCTTTCTATCCTAAAATAGGTGTCCAAATGATGGAAGGGTACCACTTGAGACCAATCCACTAGATACCTTTTTCCTTAATGCCCCTTATGTATTGTCTTGCTCTTGAGCTAGTTGAAAATTTAGATAACCTAAGGGCTCTTTTCTTTTTAATCTTGGTATGAGTTCATCCCATTGATCCTTACAATGAACTCTATAATTAGGGGTATGACGTAATATTCTTCTAGCCACTTGCATCAATTTTATCCTTGGATGCTTGAATCACATCCATGGTTTCTATTTTAGATGTAAATCTATATACATTATGCAACACTTCTGTCACTAAATAATGTTTCCCTCTTATCATAATCTTTGTCTCTCTCCATATTATTGTACCTCTACTTCACCAACCTTATTTCTATTTTTACTTGGAAAAAAAGAGAAAAATTATCTAAGTTAAACATATGCCATGTACAAATTGGAGTTCTATTCTTTATTATTAGCTAAATAAAAGTATACAAATACAACTTGTATAACTAATTGTTTCGTATTTTAGCTTCACTTCTAAATAAAATTCATAAGATGCTACAAGTTTATCTAGGTTTTCTAATGATCCTGCAATCACCCTTTGTACCTATATCTTGTAGAATTGTTCCACTAGCCATAATGCATGCACTCATAGAGGGGACCCACACTTTAGTAAATAGTTTGAATTTTATCCTTGAAAACCTAGTTTTCCTAATTTAACTTTTCATGATTTTGTTTCTCTTTTCTTAATTTCTACAATCTGTCTTTTTGATTGGTATATATAATTAACCAATCATGTTTTAATTTCTCCAATTTCCTCATACTCCCTTACAAGAATGATTTCTTTAGCCTTTGCCTGAATTATAGTTTCTTCTAATTCTATAACCTTGTTTTTAAGTATCTTTATCTCCTCTTCTTATTTTATCTCACAAGATTACTTTAACTCCATCACACCTACAACAAAATCATTAACCCTTGCTATAGGAATATCCTCTCCAATTATTCAACAACAAGATCCACAAGTTCTTCTCCTTGTTTTGTTACAAATGTCTTTGTTATAGGTATCTCTAATTCAAGTTATCCTACCACAAAGTTCTTTGCTTATAGGAATTTCTAATTTAGGGTTATCCATCACATAATCTCTACTATGGGTGTTCTTCTTTTGCACCCAATGCTCCATTATACCTTTTTCCTCCAAAATCTCAACCTTAGTATCAAATTGACCTTATTTCTCCAATCCAATAACTAGTTTACTGGCCATGACTATTAAATTCTTAAGTCTCACAAATGATCTTATATTCCTTTTTGAAGCAAGGGGTTTTGGCCATGTCTTATCCTAAAATTTAGACTCTTCTATCAAAATTAGTTGCCTCCTTCACTTTCTATAGTCTACTATTGTAGTTGTAGAAGGCCCTACTTTATCTCTTGGAGTGATACATGTAGGAGTTATATTATCTACTTGGATACATGCATCATGGCTAGGCCCAGAGGGGCATCTTTTGCAACATCTTTCCCTTGTGTGATAGGTGTTGCAATGAACACTTCCCAAGTTGATTGGGGTTGCTTTCATTTCAAGGCCTTTATTACCATTAACTTAATTAACCCATGATGAGCCAGGTATTTGGGTTTACCATTTTGTACTTGTATAGACATATTTCTAAAGGATTTGAATAAAAATGAAACATTCACGATTCTTTGATGTTTCAAATGAACCATTAAATAAAAAAGTGAACTATAGATATATGTGTCCCTTCCCTTGCAAGTCACATATTGCATGAAAGCATACACCAATTTTGACCATATCTCTAGTAGAGAGGTCCACAAGATAATTTGACTAGGAACCATTCATACTTGCTCTCTTGGCTTCAAAAATACTTATGAATGCTTTCTAAATATAGTCTACCAATGGGAAAATACTGATTCCCTATGTTAGAAAACCTCACAGCCAATGCAAGCAAGTCCACATGAAATAAAAAATTTAAATCCCCTCATCATTATTTTATCATCTTGGTATACCATGGTGAAATCCAGGGCCACTCGGTCATCAAGCCCATGCAATGATTTGAAAAATATTATCCAAACCACCATCTTAAAAATATGATAAATTGTTGGTTTTTCCTTTAGCTGGTCAACATCCTTTATCTCTCTTTGATTATGTCCACCACCCATTATTTATAAACCCTCTGCAACACTATTTTGTGCAATGCATTTCCACACCTTAGTATTGCAATTAATGCCTATTGCAATAAGCAAAACATCTAAGTATTATTAGAAGGGTGTTAAGGAGTTTTTAATTTGTGCCAAGATATCAAATGTGTCTTCATAAATGATGGCATTACCAATTAAATTGGACATTGTGAAGATGATGTAATGACTTGACATGAATAGTGGATCATAAGTACATGGTACTTGCCCCCAACTTCAAAAGTTGAATCATCCTTAGTGAAAAACATGGGAGAGGAAAGGGGTTGGAGAGTTGACTAGTCTAAGAATTTGCTATAGGTATTTTCCATAGGAAATAGGAGAACACATCTACAACCTTCTATAAATAAAAAAAAATGACATGCATAAATATTCACATGACATTTGTTGGCCTCCTACCAAGAAATCAATAAAAAATCAAATCTTTCTTTCTTTGGGGGTTTAAGTTTTTGATATTGATAAAAATGGGGTTTTGAAAGGGCTTAAACCCTTTTACAATGCAATAGCCACTAGGAAAATGAGAAGAGTACAATGAGTTATGGGACTGTCAAAAACCACCAAAACAATAGAAATAACCAAAAAAGAGAGGACCGACACAAAATAACATTAAGTTTTGTAAGATAAATTTAACCCATTTGTGCATAAAGACTTGCATAAACATTCACATTAAATTGATAGTATTGACTCTATTTTTATGGAAGAATGTGTTGGCTACATAAAAATAAAAAGAAATTTAATAACATCTTTGTGGGTAGAATAAAGAGGCTTGTTAGAAACATGTGCCTTTAGGGAAAAATCAATATACCATGTAATATGGTTTTAAAAGAAGCATAAATCTTTCATATACTCCAAGCTAAGAATAAGCTTGAGTTCTATTATGTGTATCTGTTGAACATTCTCTTGATTTTATTTACAAAGTATTATGGATTCTAGATCTTCCAACATCCCTAACAATAAGGATTCTATAATTATAACAATCATAAGGTATATTGAGGAATCAATGAGATTCTTGAGAAAATGAAGTGCCATCTAAAATTCATAAGGGAACACAAGGAAATGATGAGGAGATTCAATGACTTTAGTGCCACAAAATTGTCCCAATCAAACATCCAACAATATATGGAGAAAACTGAGAAGTTTTTACAAGAGGCATCCTATAGCTTGAATCCTATGATGGGATTTATCTTTTTGTAAGGCACTTTTGGTTGCCTTTGTAAAAAAAATTGTAATCTAAGCTTTTATGAAGTTTAATACAAGTTTATCTTTTTGTGACATTTTGTTGTAAGCACAATAATTGTAAGAAGTCTTTCAAATTTAATACATTTAATACATTTGAGCATAAAGACATGCACAAATATTTACATTAGATTGATTTTTATTCTCTATTTTATAAGAAAGAATTTATTAGCTGCATAAAAGTACGAAGAAGGCCAAACTAAATAACACCACCACCTTGCAATCTATGAATTTACTATTTATATAATTTGTAGAAGCAATTACAAAATTGACATCTAGATTCTAGATTCCAATCACATATCAATCCATCATGACCACACACAAATTGACCAAAACTTATTTTATTGCTTAAAACCACTAATTTTAAATTTTTTAAATATTTGGGTTGTTTGAGTTGGACATTGGTTGGGAACCATCTTCCTCTTATTTGTTTAGTATTTGAATTGGCCTCTTTGAAACCCTTTTCAAAGTACTTGGCTAGTCTCCACTTGATTGAGACAAAATATTTGTCACACCTTTTCTTTTAGAACTAGACTTCCAATGTCACATCTTGACTTTTGCGTGCATTTATAATTCAATATATATTTAACGAGACTATTGGACATTACCTTATGATTGTTTTTACTATTGGGTGATTTCACGTGCATGCAGGTAATTGTCGTTAGTGTTAAAATGACATAAATTTGAAAGTTGATATAATGATGGATTATCATGATTGATTCATGCTTCAACTATGGTTGGACTAACCTATTAATGAGAATCTAAGTGCGACTGAGTGCAGGAATATGTCGAAGACGGGAACATGGTTGAGGTAGAAGCATCTTAGACGCTAGAAAGATTTGGCATGATAAAAACCCGATGCATGCACACACTCACTTAGTTCATATTGAATCATGATATCTTGCATCACTAAGTAGTTTTCATTGTGTATTAACATAACCTTGTTTGAGCTTATGATATTGAATGTTGGGTGATTGATGTTTAATGATTAGTGATGAACACAATCTCATTTCTAAGTACGGTCTTTTCAAACACATAAGTTTGCCATGTATTCATGTTTCTCTTTTTGTCTTTTGGATTTTAATAAAATTATATAGGTGGATTTCGAATAAATTTACTAATGATTAATTAAAATAGTTGCCTATATATAATTTAACTAATATATATATATATATATATATTATACTCTAGCATTTTATGATATTTTAGATAAGACTTAAAAATATATATAATTTAAAAATATATCAAAAAAATCTAATTATAATTAATTTAATCTGATAGCATGCAAAGTTTAATGGGGTGAAACCACAGTTAAGGGAGTTTTTGGAATTACAAACTGGAGAGTGAAGGCAATTTGGGCATTGATATCCCTCCTCTCCATGCAAAAATAAAGTTCACTACACTTAGAACAAAAAGAAAGGCTTAATCTAAAATTAGGTACACCAATTTTGAGGAGGCTTTTCATTTAAGAATAGGAAAAGCTGAGAAAAGGGGACATACAGAGAAAATATAAGGAATATACAAAGAGGTACAGGGAGATACGCGGAAGATAGCAACAAGAAAAAGGAGAACACAATGACTTTAGACAGAAAATGAATCAATCTCATGAAGAGTTCATGATTACCAGGTTTCCCTCCTGCCTATTATTTCTAGGTTGCTAGGCACTTCATGTAGGGTCAGGTATCCTTCATGTTAGGAAGGATTCTAGGGAAGTGTAACACTTCGTGGTTGGGTGGAAAATCGCATGGGCCATGTTCTCGTCTCTCAGCTTTGCGGATGACCGTGTGGGTTAGTGACAACCAACGATAGTGACTTTATTAATTATCATTACTTGTATAATTCTTGGATATTTACATTATTATTGTAAGGATTTACTATTTGGCATGAGAGCCAAAGTTATATCATTGTATATTATATTTCTTGTGCTAACACTTGGACTTGGCACGTGTATTTGTAAGATGTAATTTGATATTTTTACATATATGGAAGTTGTATCTATTCTATTTTCATATTAATGTAGATTGGGATATTTGTTTAATTCTGTGATATAGTTATGGGTAGCGTACTTTACATCCAAATTGCAGTAGTGCTATCAAATGGAAATGTTTAAATATTGTATTTGGTCATATAGAGTCTCAAATAATTCTCTAATTTTTGTCAAGTTTATTTCTTAACTTTGACTTCAAAAATGTTAAGGCACTAAAAACTCTTTCATCCTCCATTGAACCTAGAATCATTGCTTGGCATTGATTTGTAAGTTTAAAAATTCTAAAATAGAAACTTAAGGTTTTTTTGTAACTTGATTATTGAACCATCTTTCAAAGGATGGCCGAGGAATTTATACTATTCAATCATTGTTGTTACAAATCAAGAAAATTATTACACCAACTTTGTCTTATATACAATTAAATATATTGCCTTGCTAAAAAAATTCATGAAAAATTAACATAAGTCATATTGTTGGCATTCCAATATTGAATATAAACTATAGATATTACTTGTAGAAGTTCATCTTGAGGAAAGCACTCTCTGATCTTTGATACTAGACTTCTTGCAATTTCCTACAATGTATCCTATAATGAAGCCACATGATAATTAAAATCCTCCCTTCTAACACTTTTTTATTTGACCCTAGAGCTGCATCTAACTTTACTAAAGTAGTGTAATTATATCATATATCCACACATTGATGTGCATAAATCACCTACATCATTATACTCTAGAATGTTATTTGGGAGTCTAATGTTCATCATTACTTGGCAACTTACAAAATTTGGACTTGTAAATGATTTAGTCTCATTGACATATATATTGTCCAAAGTAAGACACCATTTTTCATGGTTTTGAGTATTCTTCAATGTACATTATTTTGTCTTGTGCCTTTTTTGATAGAACATTCATTTCTTCCAACAAGGGAAAAAGCCTAGATAGTGTCAATAATGTCACCATGTTAATAAATAGTGCCAACATATTTACCTAATCTAAGCAGTTTTTAAAGAACACTCCCATCAATTACTGGTACTCTTGCAAAAATATATTTACCAGTTGATGCAATGATATCCACTTGCTATCAACATCTTTTAGTAGCTTTTTACCTAGAATAAGTCCTTTAGCTAATCTTTGATACTCTAAAATATTTTTGGACTTCTATAGAAATATGTATAAACCTCATGCACACTATATTTAACTTTTGAAATAGATGGAATTTATATAACAATTTTAAAAGATAAATTCTTTTTGTGGGCCATGCAATTAATACCGGTCATGTACAATGAACATGATGTATATAAATTAACAATAAGCCTATTTCTATGACCCTACATGTGATTGATGCACTACCCATAGAGCAACCTCCTTGCAATATCTAAATCATCCAGGACTCCAATATCCATCAAAATATTTTACATATTTCCATAAGGTTAGTAGAGGTGGATTTTTCTTTCATTTTATGAGCTGTATGTAGATGAAGCTAGCAAATATGATTTTCATGTATATGCAAGAGTATTATCATATCACAAATAAAGTCATTTGATTCAATTTCTCTTGTATATCCTACTTCTCCACCATAGCTAGACACTGAAGCCATTCCCAACCACTATTAAAAACCAATGGAAAAGTAGAAAATTGGGCACTCCGATAAATTATATTAAATTCCCATATTTTAGAAATCTTGTTAATGAACAACCCTATTTAATATATCATATATAATTATGAGTTGTATAGTTTTGGGATAAATTTCTTCCATCAAACTTAGGAAGACCTCTTCCTTCTTTGAACCATTATCTAGGAGAAAGGAGAGGATAATCCTCCTCTAATCATCTAGCCTAAGACACCATGTGTGGAGGGGAAGCACATTTAGCTGAAAAGTTGGGAATAGTGTCATATCCAAGGGTATAGCAGGAGCAAGGAACCTATCACCAACTGCCTTGAGGGCATTAGAATTTGATGACAAAGCACCAAGACCTAGAGTTGGGGAAGAAACCCCCATTAGAACTAAGGGAGCCATAGGAGCCATGCTAAAACTAGAAGGATCAACCTTAGGAGTAGGGATCACTAATTAGGGATTAGGAGAAGGCAACTCCTCTAAAGACTCGCCTACTTATGAGTTAGGAAAAATAGTAAGGTGGTGCCAACGGGCATTCCACCACCAAGTAGAGGTACTCATCTTGCAGATAGAGTGAGGGAAATCTGAAGCTAAATGTGTAGAGGCAAAATAACATCTACAGTGAAAGGGGAGACCCTCGTAGTCAAAATATTGAGTCCATGACCAATTTTCTACCTTCAAGATAACCTTTCCAGGGAGAGCCTTAAATAAATTGATGTCCATCAGGTTGCAAGAAAAGGAGGTGTGAGTGTAGTTTGAGGAAGCTATTTCAACCTTAAAAAAGTTCCCACGAACACTCCCAATGGCCTAAAAACTAGATTTGCACTAGAATTGAAGATGCAAGTTTGGTAGTCTAATCCAAATTGATATTATATCAATAGATTTGGTTAGAGGGTTGAAAGAAGGGATCCAGGGTTTGAGAAAAAGAGAGTACTAACCACACTCAACACACTTCCATCCATCACATCATCCTTGTCCTCATTCTAAGCAAAGGTTACAACAGAACCCCCTATCATAGGGCAAATTTTGACTATATCCTCTAAAAGAGGTTGTTAGTGCTAAAAATAGAATGGTGGAAATTTGGGAGGGAAGGCCATAGATGACTAAATCTACGGATTAGACCCTTATTAGGAAAAAATAACATTATCCGCCACATCCTATCCAAAGAGCACCATGAGGGTAGATAAAGAATAGGGATGAGGTTTCACTTTATCCCTAATAGGAGGGTGAGTATCTTGCACATGAGTTATAGAGGTTCTACCAACAAAATTCACATAAGAACTAGGAGATAACCTCATGATTTCCACGATGGTAGAAGGAGCATATTGATCTTTAAATGTATTCTTGCTAGCCAAAACACCATCATTCAAAAAGTTCTAATCAAATGAGGCTACATCCCTAAGAGACCAGGGGAAAGTGAATCCATCTGAGCCCAAGCCTAGGCTAGAACTAAGGTACTCACCTACATATCTAGGAATAATGAACTGTGAAGACCCGAGCACAAGTAGAGAGGCTAAATACTTATTCTCCACCATTCTATCAATCAAAAACCTAGGCATGATTGAAGGAAGACTAGATACAAAGGAAATAGGGGTGTAGGAGTTGTAGGGGAATTGAGGAGTTTGGCCAACTTGTTAGATCCATGGGAGTAGGGATATTCTGTATTAATACTTTCTCAACTGGGAGTTTTGTAAGTAATATTTTGTTTTAGGAAATAGATATGGAAAGTACTTCTACAATGGAGGTGTAGATGTTTAATGAAATAAAATATAAGATTTGGAAGCCTAATATGGAGGATCTCCTTGTTGACAAATATCTATGGGTAACAAATTTTGGATAGGAACCATTTGGCATTAAAGAAACAAATTGGGTCATTACTGATAGAAAGACAATGAGCCTTTTTCACATTTACCTTGTAGGTTTAGTGTTCTTAAAAGTATCAAGAAAAACCACCACCAAGATCCTTTGGAAGAAGTTGGGGAACTTGTATCAGAAAAAAATCCTTGGTAAACAAGCTTTTTCTACATAATACGCTTTACTCCTTATGGATGAGTGATAGAAAATTGTGACAGAGCACTGAAATACACTAAATATTATGGTGAGATACTTAGCATCTAACATTGTGAAGATGGATGAAGAGGACCAATGCATAAATCTTCTATTTTTTTTGCTTGATTCACGGGATAACTTGGTAATGGAAATTAGTAGCACAATCTTGAAATTAATGCTTAATGAGGTGGTGATTGCATTACTCTCTAAGGAAATGAGGCATAAAACATAAGAATCCATTAAATATGCCTTAAATTTTAGAATTCATGCAAAGGAAAATAAAAAGGAAAATAATAAGAATAAGCATGCTATGTCTAAGGGGAGATATAAGTCTCCTAGTAGATCCAAGGTAAAATGTTGGAATTGTGGAAAGATTGGGAACATCAAGAAGGAATGCAAGAAAAATAAGGAAAAAAGGGTTTCTATTGATGATTTAGATTCAAGAGCACCTAATGACAATGGAAGTGATGCCTTTTTTGTATTCCTTTCTATAAATGCACATGAGGGCACATGGTTAATCTATTCTAGAGACTCCTTTAACATGAATTGCAACATGGAGGGATTCTTAAATTATGAGAGCTTTAATGGTGGATATGTATAACCGGAAGATAAATATTATCTCAAAATCATTGCATAAGGTGGAGTCATGCTCATAATTAGATATGGATGGACCAAAATCCCCTCCAATGTTTTACACATTCCATGTTTAGTGAGGAACCTACTTTATATAAGTAAATTAAATGATGGTGTGCATATAGTTTTTAACAAAGATGGTTGTAAGATGGTGTATTGGGCCATGATCTTAGCCAAAGGAGTTAATTCTAGAACTCTATTATATTTGGACATTGGCATCATGAAATGTAATAGGTTTGAGATTCCTAATTCTAGGAATCATAAGTTTCTAATAGGAGAAGACCATGTTCCAACATGAGCATATGGGACACATTGGTGAAAGGAATAAGGTCTTGAAATGCAAAAAAATAGTTAAGAGGCTAAATAATTGTTTCCTAGATTTTGATTTTTATAAACATTGTGTATATGGATTAACAAAACTAGGTTAAGTTTTATTTGAGTTCTATATTTGTAAGGATTCTAGATTTGATTTATAGTGATGTATTTGGTCCTATGGATGTACCATATCTAGGAAATTATCTATGTTATGTATCTTTGGTTTATAATTTATCTGGGTATTTTTTGTCAGGCACAAATTTGAGGTCTTCTTGAAGTTCAAAGGTCTTTTTAAGAACTAGATAAAGAAGAAGATCAAGGAGTTGAGGATAGATAATGGTGGAGAATTCTATTCGATAGAGTTTGGAAACTTATGCAAGTAGCATGGTATTGTGAGGCACAAGACAACTTGATACATTCCAACAAAATGGACTTGTAGACAGATTGGACATGGAACTCATGGAGAGAGCTAGGAGCATGTTCAATGAAGTTGGTTTAGAGAAAATATTTTGGGTAGAAGTTGTGGGAATGACTTGGTATAAGATTAATAGGTCTCCTACTTTAGCTCTCAAGTGGAAAAAACCCCTAAGGAGGTTTGGTCAAGAAAGAAACTTTCATTACAACATATCAAAGGTTTTAATTGTGAGGTATATGTACATGTACCTAATGAGAAGAGATATAAATTAGAGCTCAAAGTAGAGAAGTGTATCTTCTTTGGGTACATAGTAACATTGTGAAATAGTACAAGATTTGAAATCTTGAGACTGTAAATATGGTGTACAATTAGAATGTTATCTTCAAGGAGATTAGATCTTCTTCTATTCCTTCACAACCTAATATTGAGAAAGAAGTAGTGCAACTATAACCAAAGATTGAGGAGACTATGCTTGAGGTTGAAACATAAATTCAACATGGACCTAATGAGAAGAATAGACTAGAGGGTTCAGAGTAAGAAGAACAACCTCAAATCCCACTCTTGAGAAGGTCCACTCAATAGATAACTCAACCTAATAGGTACATCCCACTTAACTCCAGATGTATTCTTACTTTTTCTAGTAATGAGGAGACCAAAATAGTGGAGTTAATAGATGGTTGCGCTAGAGAAGAACAATACATGGCACTTGGAAAGACTTCCTAAGAATAGGAAATATATTGGTTACAAGTGGGTTTTTAAGTTGAAATACAATTTAGAGGGAAAAGTTGAGAAGTAGAAAGTAATGTTAGTGGTTAAGGGATAGTTAAAGCTAGAGGGAATTGATTTCAATGAGAACTTTCCTGTTATAAAGTTGACATTCATTAGATTCATATTATCTATTGGTGTTGTGTATACCTCGAATGAATGCTAGTTGGAATCACTCCTTTTCTCACAACTATTGATATTCATTCGGAACACCCTCTCCGTATTCTCCTCTATCACACTACTGCACGAGTTCTTGCTTTTGTTGACCTTGAGGTTGAATAGATGGATGTGAAGATAAATTTTGACATGGGGATTTGGAGGAGGGGATTTGCATGAAACACCTACATGCTATGTGGAGGTAAAGGGAAAGAAAGGTTTTGTTTGTAAATTAAAAAGTATCTTGATGGTCTTAAATAATCCCCTAAGATGTGGTATCAAAATTTCAACACTTATGTCTTAAAGCTGCTCGATGTGTTAGAGTTAAGTTAGATCATTGTACATTTATTTCAAATAGGATGGTGATTAGTTTATTGTTATTTATTTCTATGTTGGTAATAAAGGCTTGGTTTGTAAGTTAAAAAGTCTCTCAATGGTCTTAAATGATCCCCCAGGACATGGTATCATAAGTTCAACACTTATGTCTTAAAGTTAGGGTATGTTAGAGTTAAGAGATCACTATTCATATATTTCAAATAGAATGATGATTAGTTTAGTATTATTTATTTCTATGTTGATGGCATGTTGTTCTTTAGTAATAGTAAGGATATGATCATGGCTCTAAACTCTTAGCTTTCAACATAGTTTGTGATGTTGGTCTAAATTTAGGGGTCTTATCAGACTACTGAATTAAGCAACAAATACAAACAATAACACAAACACCATGCCACCACAAAATTGAATCTATTATTAGCAGAAACAAAATGATTACAGGAGTACAAAATGCATTACAGAGTCATCGAGATACATCAATATTTGTTTACAGAATCTTCTCCAACATCTATTTCCTCCAAGAGATCGAACCAGGAAAATCTAATTGAATCAATCCCCACTCGAACTAACAATGAAAACCATCGAACCCACAATATGGACCAAGCAACTATATTTATGGCACTCAGCTCCAAAAGAGTTCAACTACCCCAAATAGTTATACAACTGAACAAACTATTAGAACAGAACAAACAACCATCATCAAACCCTTCGTAAGCATATTCCAATTGCCATTGTATTTTCATTAAATTAGACATATTCGGGCTCTAAGAAGTCATAAGAAAAATACTCTTTTCATGAACCATAGAGTCTTCTATCGGCATAACCAAACTTTACAAAACTTACATGTTATCGGCAATTGTTTGGTTTTTCGAACCTCAGTGATAAATGCCTATCGACAAATGTTTGGTTTTCCAAACTTTAGTTATAAATGCCTATCGACAAAAAAATATTTTCCCAAACTTAAGCATATCCCTTCATTATCAGAAAAGAGACGATTTCTCGAACCAACTTCTTGTCCATAGAATCCCTTTATTCACCATGCCCTTTGTTGGAAAAATCAATCTTTTCCAAACCCAATCGGCAAATCGGTAACTTTTGGAAGTACCGAACTAGTTAGAAAATCTAAAGGTTTACCGACTAAGAGATTCACTTCTATTGACAAAGTTTAACTTTTCAAAACTTGGGATTTGGTCAACAGTTGACTTCAACATTATCGGTAAATTCTCAACTTTAAGAACTCAGTCTTTAACTTCATATTCCTATGTCTTATCGACAAAAACTCCCAACTGTGAACTATCATTCCTTTGTGTCCTCGCCGCCTAGTCGACGAATAGATGAAAAGACTAACTTACAAACAAGTTTATAAAACTGCCATCATCAAACCCTTCATAAGCATATTCCAATCACCATTGTATTTTCATTAAATTAGACATATTCAAGCTCTAAGCAGTCATTGGCAAAATACTCTTTCCGTGAACCATGGAGTCTTCTATTGGCATAACCAAACTTTACAAAACTTACACATTATTGGCAATTGTTTGGTTTTCTGAATCTCAGTGATAAATGCCTATCGACAAATGTTTGGTTTTCTGAACTTTAGTTATAAATGCCTATCGACAAAAATATGTTTTCCGAAACTTGAGCATATCCCTTCATTATTGGCAAAGAGATGATTTCCCAAACCAACTTCTTGTCCATACAATCCATTTATTCACCATGCCCTTTGTTAGAAAATTGAGCTTTTCCAAACCTAGTCAGCAAATCGACAACTTTTGGAAGTTCCGAACTAGTTAGAAAATTTGAAGGTTTGCCGACTAAACGATTCACTTCTATTAGTAAAGTTTAACTTTTCAAAACTTGGGATTTGGTCAATAATTGACTTCAACATTATCAAAAAATTCTCAACTTTAAGAACTTAGTCTTTAACTTCATCTTCCTATGTCTTGTCAATAAAAAATCCCAACTACGAACTATCATTCCTTTATGTCCTTGCCACCTAGTTGGTGAATAGATGAAAAGACAAACTTACAAACAAGTTCATAAAACCACCATCATCAAACCCTTCGTAAGCATATTCCAATCACCATTGTATTTTCATTAAATTAGACATATTTAGGCTCTAAGTAGTCATCGACAAAATACTCTTTCTGCAAACCATGGAGTCTTCTATCGGTAGAACCAAACTTGACAAAACTTACACGTTATCGACAATTGTTTGGTTTTCTGAACCTCAGTGATAAATGCCTATCGAAAAATGTTTGGTTTTCCAAACTTTAGTTAAAAATGCCTATCGGCAAAAATTTGTTGTCCCAAATTTGGGCATATCCCTTCGTTATCGGCAAAGAGACGATTTCTCAAACCAACTTCTTGTCCATACAATCCCTTTATTCACCATGCCCTTTGTCAGAAAAATCAATCTTTTCCTAACCTAGTCGGCAAATCGACAACTTTTGGAAGTCCCAAACTAGTTAGAAAATTTGAAGGTTTGCCGACTAAGCGATTCACTTCTATCGACAAAGTTTAACTTTTCGAAACTTGGGATTTGGTTAACAATTGACTTCAACATTATTGACATATTCTCAACTTTAAGAACTCAGTCTTTAACTTCATCTTCCTATGTCTTATCGACAAAAACTCCCAAATGCAAACTATCATTCCTTTGTGTCCTTGTCGCCTAGTTGGTGAATAGATGAAAAGACTATCTTACAAACAAGTTCATAAAATTCTAATTTCCCCAGTGACAAAGGCCTTGCACGTTAATTCATTTGTCGGTGAATAAAAAATTTTCAAAACCTCCAAACTTCTAAAAACTTATAAATAGCACTGCCTTCACTTCGACTAGCTAGTCGTCAAGTCGGACAATTTTCAAACTAAAAAACAAGTTCAGGAAATAGAGATTTCCCCAACCATGCCTTGCTTCTCTTATATAACACCAATAGAGCACCTCCACTAGGCTGTCAGCAAATCAAAAAAAGGCAGAACCAACGAACTTGCTGGTTCAGGAACTGCTAAAATCTTCGACTAGCTATAACTTAACCAAATTTTGTCTAATTTTCACCAAAATGAAACTGGGGATACCCAATTGGGCCTTCTATAGGATGAAGTCCTAAAATTGACATAAATTTCTCCTGAAACACAAAACCAAAATTGTAAGGAAATAAAGCCAAAAATAACATAGGAAATAAAACATATTTTTGGTGACACAGGATTGCTAGTGAACCCAGATGCTCCTACACCAGACACACCGAGTAAGAGAAATATTTCTTGAGGCTGCAACTCAAGAACATTTTGATAAGTCTGGAATAGAAATCCCATACTTAGCCAATTCAGAAGCTTGCATCCAAGAGGCTTCATCAGCTGGTTTATCCTTCCACCGGATAAGATACTCCATGTATTCTTTGCCTCTTGTTCATTTAGCCAAGCAAGAATCAATCACTTGATCAACCTGTTCAAACTATTTTTCAGGCAACTGGTCTATCCATTCACATTTATTATGAACATCTGAACTAAATTCTTTTGGTGGATGTGACTCCCCTTCATAATAGCGATACAAATCCGCCACATTAAAAATGGGTGAAATATCCAAACCTGGTGGAAGTTATATTTCGTAAGCATTGGATGAGAACTTATGTAAGACATTACAAGGTCCAATTTTCTTCCATTTTAGTTTATTATATGTTCCCTATGGGAACCTCTCCTTCCGCAAGTGTGCCAAAACCAAATCTCCAACCTAAAACTCTTGTTCTCTTCTATGAATATCAACACACTCCTTATATTTGGCGACACTTTTCTCCAAATCTTCTTTCACCTGTTTATGCAAATCATGGATATATTCTACAAAATCTTCAACTACAACACTCTTACAAGTCAAATTAACACTATCTCACAATTCATCTACCTCTCTTGGACTATAACCATACACAATGTGAAAAGGAATTCTCCCTACTCTCCTATTCACTAAATTATTATAGGCAAATTCTGCCTGAGCCAAAACCAAGTCGCACTGGTTAGGCTTATTTCCCACCAAACATCTCAACAAATTACCCAAACTTCTATTTACAACTTCCGTTTGACCATCACTTTGAGGATGGTATGATGAACTGAAACCCAACTATGTAACCATTTTCTTCCACAAGGTACGCCAAAAATGACCAACAAATTTCACATCCCGATCTGAAACTATGCTCTTAGGCAAACCATGTAATCTAACTACCTCCTTGAAAAATAATGTAGCAATGTGGGAAGCATCATTGCTCTTCTAACATGGAATAAAATGAACCATTTTAGAAAATCTGTCAACAATAACAAAGATAGAATCATTACCTCTCTGTGTGCGACGCAATCATACTTATGTGTTCCCACGGTCTCTCTAGTATAGGCAATGGTTGATATAAACTAGTATTCTGCCTGACTCCTTTAGCATATTGACAAACTCTGCAACCTTGAACCAACTTCTTCATATCTGCAGCCATACCAGGCCAAAAATAAACTTCACTCAATTGTGCCAACGTTTTGTCAACACCAAAATGTCCACTTAAACCACCACTATGCTTTTCTTTCAGCAAATTATCCCTCATTGACCCTTGAGGCATACACAACTTTTGCCCTTTGAACAACAAACCTTTCTGAATAAAATATTCCAACCAGGGTGTTCTATATGTCTCTACCGGATTCATACAAGTAGCCCACGCTTCCTTGAAATCAACATCATCCTTTTACAATTTTCTCATAGAATCAAAACCAACTACACTCACCTACATTTCATTCAACAACAGACATCTACTTAATGCATCATCTATCCTATTAGATTTTCCACTTCTATGTTTCAAAACAAAAGAATAACTCTGTAGAAATTCAACCCATTTTATGTGTCTCTAATTCAACTTACCTTGGCTATTAATGAACTACAAAGCATGATGATTGTATACACCTAAAAATGCCTCGTGTCAAATTAAATAAATATTTTAATATTTATCTTAATTCTTATTTCATCTATCAATTAAATAAATTTTCTAATTTATTTAATTGGTTCATTATCCCTGTTGTCGATGAGGATTGCACCCTTATGCAAAGCTGTGACACTCTGCAATCCTTTAAAAAATGGGGACAAACTTAGGCTGTGGGTGACCTATAGTGAGTTTGAACCTCCAGATTGTGGGTTGGTTCCCTTAAAATATTCTATTTGAAACTATGATTTTCTGTGTTGGAAAAGGGTAAGAAGGAAACTATAAGGAAATAAAACTATAAAATTTGGTGATGCACCTAATAAGGATGGAAAATTTGCTTGATCTGGTTCACAATAGAATTCAGAAATCTGACCCACACAATCCAATCTTGGCATAAATATCACAAAAAGTATTTCTGAGGAAGGCTAGAAAATAGACTCTTTATGAAGGAAAATGACTTTTCACAACATAAAAGGACTATTTTCTGTAACACAACCTAAGACTTGTAATATCACTATGCTTAACACTGCAAGTAAGAGTGAGACAATAATTTTAAAGGTTTTGATAATTAAACACAGTAAAACTTCATCAAATCACTGCATACAATTAGCATCAAATGGAAAGGCAACTACTTGATTCCAAAAAAAATAAAGGAAATATTGCACGAAAACAAAGAAATTAGACCTGTAATCTGCTGTGATCTCTATAAAACTGTCGAATAATGAGCTACAAAACCTTTTTCTCTCTCAATGTGTAAAAGAGTAAAAAGGCAAGAACTAGCAAAAACCAAGTTTTGTTTTACAATATATAGTTTGCTCTCTCCAAGAGGCATGCAAAAATGAAACTGCAGCTAACCGCCTCTAAAAATAAGTCCTCCAAAGTGATCAAGGAGAAAACCAAGAAATCCCTAAAAATAAGGGCTCAAACTACCACAAATTGAGCAAAAATAGATCCAAGTTGAACCTCTCCATGTGTTTGACCAAGAAATTGACCAAAACCCCTCAAATCGCTCCTCAAATCATGCAAAAAGACACCAAATAGCCTCAATTAACTCAACTCATCAATTTGCATGGTTTTGCTTTTGCAAAATTGATGTGAGTAAATAATAAAGTAATTAGAATAATTACTCTATTGTTAGTTACAACTTGTACTATTTTTGATTTTACAATTTGTAAAAAATAATAAAGTAATTTGAAGAATATTACTCTATTATTTTCTTACATTGATTTATTTGTAAAATCATGCATGATAACAAGAAAAAATAAATCTCCTTATCTCTCCTTGTGAGAAAAAATCCCCTAGTTTGCACGATATATGCATTAAGGCAAAAATTGATCCTTATTACTCCATTTACAATGTCAAAAATGCATTATAAAACACTTAGGCATAAAAAATACCCCTTATCACTCTACATGCACTAAGGAGAAAATAACAATATACTCTGCCTTATTACTCCATTTACAATGTCAAAAAATACCACCTCACTGCCATATAATCTCCATCACGCAAAAATTAAACTCTAATATGTCCTTAGTCACCAAAAGGTCTCCACCCTCTCAAAAACTACCCTAAGTCAATAAACAAGGTCAAAAAGGCCTTCCTTGTTTTCATCAAACCTTCAACCTTAATCATTCCTTAGTTATAATCATCTTTTATTTGACTCTAAGGTAAAATAAATTTAATTAAAAGTCACAAAAACTCCTTATATCTCCCAATCTTACGGGCCTTTTATGATGTTCTCCTAAGTCTCAACACTTAAACAAGTGTGGACCATGACCATATTTATTTTTGAATGATTTTCTTAAATCAAATTATATAAGTCAAAAGACTTTCTTCCACAACTAGGGCAACATGAGATAAAGCTCTACAAACCCTAAAAACTCCCCATTCTCTCTTTGCACTCATCTGTCACCTCCTCATTGCGCCACCACATTGGGGTTTCTCTAGGTTTTGATGGATTCTGGAGGGTTCAGAACTGCTACAGAAGGCAACTTTACTAGTAAGCACTACCGTGACACTCTGTTTTCTTGTATATTCTATTTGTTTATGAGGAAAACGTGGAAAAAACTAGCCATATATTTTTTTCCAGTTCTTCAAATCTATTAGTGATTGTCTTTTATACCTTTGTAATCTCTTCAAGAACAATAAAACTCTATTTTTTTTCTTGCACCATTTGAAAGAATGCAGATCATGACTGTATCTTGCATTTATTATCTTTTGTTTTGTGACTCGCTATGATTCCTGGGGTATTCCTTTGAAATCTCTTGAAGGTTTCTTCATTTATCTCTTCACAAGAAAAGCCAAAATATCCATGTTGGCTGTCATTATCTGCTAAAAGTCACTATTGGAATTGAAGGATGTTGGCAAAAATCTTCCTTTGACTAGACATTAGAGTCTGAGTTTCCTTAAAAACTTTAACACTAGCATTTGCATGATGTCTGTGCCTCCTATGCTGGGAAATAACTACTGCTACAACACTTGCCTAATAAATGTTACTTTGTTATTCGATTCTGGATGAAGGCACTTTTGTTGCTCCCGTATGTGATGGTCACTATGCAGGTTTCCTTTAGAATGGATTCAACAATGATATAGTATCCAAGATGTCACCTGCTATCACATTTTTTCCTGTGCTTCTCATCTATATGTCTTGAGTGTGCTCACTGATTTTTTCATCATGGTAGATAAAAGCTTATATAATGATCTTGCATTCAATAACCTTTACACACAACCTCTTTGTATTCTAGATTTTCTGTCATGAAAACTTTTGATAATCATTTGAAACATCCTGTGACTGCCTTCAAAGCTTAAAGATTGCTGTTATTTTGTAACAGCATTTGTGACTGTCATGATACAGTCTTCTACTTGCTTCTTCATGTCTTTTGATTGCCGCTATATGACTTCTATGATTACTACAGATGTTCCCACATGTTGTTTGACATTGGTTTGCAAACTAAAGTATGGAGGCACTGTTATCTTGTGTTCGTATGGTGATTGTGTAGAATCTCTCTATTATGGAAATGAAGAAAAACTTGCCTTAGGACTGGTGAAAATTTCTCCAACACTATGAACTGGGTTAGTGAGAAATTTAAAGGGGTTTTTCATTTTGTTGTCTTTTAAATTATATCCAAAAATCTCAAGACCCCAGATCATAATTTTCAAGATATGATGAAATCACTTGACTTCTATCCTGCTATCGTTAAGAAACTTGACAGAGACCTCCTCCAAGCACCTTTGTCAAATTTTTGCTTTTTGTGAACTGCTGCTTCTTGAAAGTTGCATTAGATATCTTAATTCTATCCTATGAGTGCTATAAATTTGATATTCATTGATCTCTTTCAACTGTTATAACTGCCTTATGTATGATCATAGTGTTGTTGGCTGTCTCAAACATGGCTGCCTTAGACTTTGTTGCTTGCTTATTCATTGTATTGTCTCTTTCCTGCTGTGGTACTGTGATGTTGTTCTGCATTGTCCAATATGAGTATACTATATTGTTCTAAATGACTATTATAGCCTTCTCTCATATTTTGTATGCATGTGCCTATATATTGAATGACCTCTCCATGGCAGTATGCTGACTTTCTCACTATGAGACAATCATCTAACCTAGATCTTCATATTGTGCCAGGTCTTGGGACCTTCTCATTGTTCCTTGAAACTTTGAAAGCTTCTTTTCCACTATAATCATAGACCTATCCATATTGCTTTATGGTACATTTCTTTGTATATTAATCAACTTTTACTTGATTGTTACCATATTCCTTGTTGGCTGCTATCACATGACTTATAGCCATTCTTTATACCTCCTTAGGCTGTTATATGCTTTGCTCTTCATCTTTTCGTGACTGGAGATTGCACCTCTTTCTTGTTGTGGCTGCAACTTTGCACAAGACTACTGTACCTGAGCTTTATCTCATTGTCCATGCCTGTTTTGGACTATTCCTAGTAAAGTTGTGACTATAACAAATCTCTAGGACTTTTACCTAACTTTGGAAATCTTTCATATCTCTTAAAAACATTCCAAATTGTCAAATAGGCATGTATTTGATTGGTGATCTTTCAAAACTACTTAACAAGATCAGGATTTAAAGAGTGCAAGGGTAGTCTTGAGCCATGTTCTTTAATTCTTGACAAGATTCCTAAGAAGGTTGGCAGCTCTTTGGAATTGTCTTCAAATCTTAGGGGTCTTCATCAAGGATTAAAGTATATGTGCAAAAACTTTGAACGTATATGCATACCTTACAAATATAGGTGTAAACATGAGAAGATTGCAAGCCTGACTTTTTATGATTTGTGACTTCCTTGATAACTATGCCTGCAGATTGCTATACTGTCCCTTGTATATGTTCCACGATTATCTAAATGTACCTGCATGCTTTGTCCTTTTCATGACTATGACAGTCATTACTTGAATAGTATCATTACTCCCTTTGAAATTGGCTGCTCCTCTTGTAGCATGTGTATGATAAAAGACCCCTTAACTCTATGGTTTAAAGATTTGAAACAAAAAAGCAACAATATTCAGAGCTACAACTATGTTTTGACAGAGTTTACAAGAATATGAATCTCTTTGTTTCTTTATACTCTTTGTATGGCAGTAATAGGACTATGACTGCTCCATCAATGCATGACATCATAATGTTTATTACCTGATTTAATTTGCTGTAATGACTATACTTCATGATGGCACAAGTCTTTTGATTTGAATGATGACTGTCCTTGAATTGTACCTTACAAGGCTGTCCTCTATGCTATTCCACTGTGTTTGATCATTTATTATGGCTGAAAACCATCATGCATCTTGGATATTTCTGCATTAAAATCAATATTTGAGCATGCTGGGCTCAACCCTTATGGGAGCCCATTTTCTCCACATGCTTAAAAGTCTTCAAATCAGCAACATTACTTTTCCTATACCTGTACAGTGAACAAACAAGTTAGCATAAAACATACCTCTTGAAGTTGATTGATCCTCTTCATGATGCTCTGATTTATGGCACATGTCTAATTTGACTCTTTCATATGAAATGCATGATGTGACAAGTTGATATGTCTGTTGATAAAATCATATGATAACATTAAATATCCGTAGATCTTACAGGAATTTCCCCAATTTTTTGTAGGAACAACTGATACAACTGGAGCTGAAAATGAGGACTGAAGATCAACTGTCCAACTACTCAACAACCTCCTTGCTCAGGGAATGATGGATATTTAGTTTTATAGTGTGTTCTTCCTTATTTCTTTTATCATCAGATGTATAGCTTGGATATGTCTGCATTGCTCAGTTTAGTTACTCCCACGGCTTGTGTGGGACACATTTGAACACTTCTTTTAAACATGATCAGTTAATTTATATTATGCACTTGATGTATGTATGTTTCCTTTTTAATCAATGCATAGGATAAAGTAACAGATACTGAATTGTATGTTCCAAATATGACATGAAATGACAGTTTAAATAGATATTTTTCCTTCTTTCAAATATGATCAACTGAATAATCAATTTGTCTTATAACTCCTGAAAGATAACACTATGTTAGATCAACTGTATTTCTTGAATCTTTGGTTTCTTGACATTCTGATTCACTTGTTATGATGATTCATCAGTCCTGATTAGACTGATGGGTTATCCTGACAACTAAATATCTATCTCTACTTTGTCAAGACATCAATTGTTCATTGAATGCAATAACTTTAAAGTTTTCTTTTATTCCTCCTGAAACAACTGCACTTAGGTCTAACTAAATTTAGTGTAAACAAAATTTAGTAACAATCCCAAAAAAATAAAATAAAAAACAATTTATTTAATTAAATCATCTAAATTCCTCTAATGTCTCATCTAATTAAATAATCCCAAATTATTTAATTAATCATCTATCCTAAGTCTTAAATTCATAAATTCACATCACTTTCCACCTCACTTTACACCTCACCATGTTGCACACATAATTAAATATTTTTAATATTTAATTAGCTAATTACCTTCACCCACATGTCCTATTTATCCTCTAGTCGTCCCTATTTCTTCTCCACATGTATCCTATTATCTCTCAATCACCTTTATGCTCAAAGACACTTGTCTTTCTAATTCTAGTTCATCTCTCACATTCCCACAAGTCAAGAGTCCTTCCACAATCTCCTTAAAGACTTCCACCTTTAACTCACAGGTCATTTGTGAGCACAATGACATGTGGCTCATGGATCCACTTATTCCTCTACCTTGTAAACGTAGTAGGAACATTTCCCATGATTATCTCCATCAACTCCATCTCAACCGTACACATCACAGACAATTCCTCCAGTCGTGGATCTATTGACACTTCCTCCAGTCATGGATCTATTGACACTTGGACTTGGCCTCTCTTTAGCCTATAAAAGTAAGGTCCTCACACCCATTTTGCATCCACTCAAGATTTAGTAATCTTACTCTACAAAAACACCATCATAGCTCCCAAGCGTGCCTTTGGCTCCATTGAATTTGCATTACAAACCCATTATCATCATCTCATTATCATCCACCATGGTTGCATATCATTACCTTTATCCTTCATCTTAGTTATTGCATTGTAGTTGTATTTGCACAATTCTCCTCATAGCCATTCTAGCTTTGTCATCTTAACAGCAAGGAAGTGCAACTTCTGAGAGCTCCATAATCAAACAAGATCAAAGCAAGATAGGCAACAATGGAAGGCATGAGGTAAATCTGTTTACAAAGGTATATCTTTTTTTTATTTGCATTTGTCTTATTTCCATTGAAGTTATTGGATATTTAGTAGTTTTTACTATGATTTAGAAATTCAACAACATTTTTGGCACCCACCCCGTTTTAAATCTCCATTTGAGTGTTTTTGTGAAGCTACTGTCGTGAAGGTCATTGCAATAGTCTTCAAAGTCCATGTTTACGTTTGGCAATGATTTGCACACAGAACCATCTCTGTCATAATCTCGTTCTCGACTTCCACGATAATGAACATGGGCAAACAACAACCCATATGCCAAGATAAGAACTAGCTATTGGTGTCTTTGTCCTCTTTCACTTTGCCTCTATAAGCAATTGGAGCTGATGTTCTGATAAAACATGTTTTAGTAGAGCCCAACTCATTTACAACAACATTCGAAAGGTTGTGTTTTTGAAAGAAGGCATTCACTCCATTGACAGCTTGACACAGATGATCAAGTGAATAATTGATTTTTGAGAAGCACCTTACAAGTTGATGCAAACACTAAAACTTAAAAGAGCTTGATGGTGTAGGGAAGGGTCATTATTCTCTTCTCAACATTGATGATACACCCTTCAAGCATAGATCTATTCAAGTATTTGACACAACGTTCTGCATCCTCAAGGGTATCCATAGTTACAAATCCAAATCCTCTTGATTCATGAGTTTTGCAGATCGAGATCGTGATCGAGATTGCCCATACCTTCATCTTGGTGAAGGAGAATCTGAATATCTTCTCCTAGGAATGTTCGCCATTGATAGAGTGCTCTGTTGGCAAAAAGTGAGTGGTCATGCTCTCCATCGACATCTGTCTTTAATCTCTAGTTGTTTGGCATCCAAAATCTGGCTCCAAATCAGCTAGTTCACCCTCCACGACCCATAAAACTACCTAATCTCTCTGTTGAGGGTCGTTGTTTTCTATCTTTTGCAATTCTCTATCTCAAAGCAGGCTCTTTTCTGGTCGACATCAACATTTTTCGCTGCCATTTTCTCCAAAATGCACGAGTCTAGATCTCTAATCACAGTCAGAAGTCTTCATTTGATCTCATTTGCAGGTCGTGGGTGTTTCTTGGCTTCTCATATCAACATCAGATCGGTTTCATCACAACCATCTCAATGGTCCCCTGCTCAGTCACGACCTAAGATCGAAGACTTCCGTTAATCTCTGCAGGGTTTATGGTTTGTATTACTGTCACAGTCAAAGGTGGCATTGTATTTGCATCTTCGGTCTATCTTTGTAGTTGTTAAGTTTCACTACTCAAAGACTCGTCATCATTGAAGTCTTCACCACATCATACAACATCACACAATCAACTAGTTCGCCCTAACTTTTCGTACTTACTTTTAATCATCAAATGGAGGCTTTTAATATAATGATCTTGTAGGTGTAGAAGTTGGTTTAGTCATTTAGTTGCATCATATCTTCATCTAGATTTAATTAGGAGGAAGTAATTTGACATCTTCATGTAAATTTTCACCTAGATCTAATTAGGAGGAAGTAAATTGTATTGTTGCATTACTACTTTCACATAGTCCCAACCTAGGTGGATAAAACTAAACAAATCTTTCATTCCAAGCTTGCATTTACAAACTCTCATCTAGCTTAAATAGGAGAAAGTAACTTGTTTAAATTCTTCAACAACAATCTTCACAATAGTTTGTTTAGGAGGATAAAATTAACAATCTTTTTCAAGTTTATTGCTGTCTTGTCAATTTCTTGTGCTTGGTAGAGTAAAACACACTTAGTTTTAACCCTAGGAGGATAAAGAACCAGTGTATTGTTCTTGTAAAATGGTGATAGGACTATGCTCTCCCCTCTTTGGGTGATCAAAATGCCAAACTCATCATTTTATTTGTGTAACCTTTAGAAGAGGCCTGCCCTTTGGATTGCATTTCTTCCAAGTGGGATGACCTCGAGCGATAACGGGCTAAAGCCAAGCCACTTCCTAGTCGCTATAAATAAACTGTGTTTGTGACGAAAGTCACAAACAATGGGTGTTGTTGTGTTATACCGACAAATGTTTCCCATAGTACCCTTGTGGTGCGTTTAACTCTGTTGAGCCTAACCTCTTCAGATTGGGAAGCCTCCATAACTGAGCGAATTGCCGCATGTATAACCACCTAAACGGATGCCCAAACTAAAAGCCAATTGTTTTAGAAAGCCAAAAACCTCTATTTGTTGACGCAGGAGGTTGGACCTCTGAAGCCATCCAACGTCATACACTCATCTAGTGTGGAGACATAAAATCCAACTCTTCGGAGGGATTGTAACTTGATATGCGTGCGAAGTGACTGCACTGTAAGGGGGAGCCAGTGCTACCAAGTTGCTAACTGTCCGCCTTTATGTAAGTGGCTTGAGTAAAATCCAAGTTGGAATTCAACGAATATTGCCCTTGCCATCCTTAGGATTGTACTTGTTTGTTTTACATTTATAAAAAACAAATTGTATCAAACAAAAACAAAATCATGACAGCTTCTTGTTTATTGTGTTTTCTAGCAATAACTTGAGTCAAAAATAGTACCACATACTTTGGAGCATCCTAGGAAAACTCGCACAAACAAGCCAAACTGACAAAATTGAAGCAAAAAAAAAAGCAAAATTGCAGTCCTGTGCATACACCGAATCTTGCTGCACATACACAACAGAGAGTTGTTCCGTACATTTTGAGACAAAAGTGAAACCATTTTTGGATACCCTTTTTGCTCTAGTATACACTTGGAAAATAACTTCAACCTTGCAGACTCACCTTCGTACCATTTTCACATCACCTTTGCATACCACTATCTTGCTATCCAAACCAAACCAAGATATTCATCTAGGCATTATTGAGACTCTACCAAATTCAAGCAAAATCTAGCTAGTTTCATAATAGGATCAATCATCCTTCACCTTGAAATAGTGCTAGTGTAATCTTGATAAAAGAATAGTCTATATCAATAGTGGTGATCAACTATCCCTATTTTGACTACCTTTTAGCTCAAGAACACATTGTTTGGACAACATAGATCAATATAAAACCTTAGCAAAATCTTATCAAAAACATATCCAACCAAATTCACCTCAAATCATTTCATACCCAAACATCAAACCAAATTCACCAAGTCTCACAATCCAACTTCACCCACATCTCAAACTTCCATGGTTCAAACTAGGTCCCAAGTGAAACAAGAGCAAAAAATGGGTTCCATTCACAATAGTGGGCATGATTCTGATGAAGAGGAAATTAACCAAGAGGAAATCCTTAAACACCTCCAAGATCCAAGATTTCAAAAAATAATGGATAGGGTTGTTGCCACGGATCCTCATAAATATTTTCTTATGCTAGCTCAACAAGGAGCTAAGTTGCCCTCAGATTTTGATGTCTCAAATATAAGAGAAAACAATTCCTCAACTGAAGTTGAGTCTTCGAAAGATGGCTCCAAAATTGACAAAGATGCCTCCAAAACTGACAAAAATGCTTCTAATTTGGAAAAGGATAAGGATACACTCAATCCCTTGGACACATTAGCAACACAAATCCAAGCCTTGCAAAAATAGTTGGTGGACATCCAAAGTGCGACCACCACAAAACACTACTCCTTGAGGATATCTCACCTTATCCATTTGATAAATATTTGCTCATGAGACCTTTTCCCTCAAGGTTTGAGGTTCCAAAATTTGACAAATATAGAGGAAAAGGTGATCCAAGAGATCATATAAGGGAATTTAGTGCCGCATGTCTAGAAGTCACACACAATGAAACATATCTTATGCAACTATTCCCAAGAAGCTTAGGAGGACAAGCTATGGAGTGGTTATCTCACCTACCTCCCGGTATCCGCACTTTTGATGAACTAGTGGATAAATTTGTCACACATTTCTCATACAATATCGAACATGAAATCTCCATGTTGGACCTTTGTAATAACAAGAAAAAAGGGGGAGAATCCTTCGCCTCTTTCCTACAAATATGGAGACAACTTGCAAGCAAGTGTCCCTACCACATATCAGAGAAGCAAATGATAGAAACGTTTGTTCACAATCTATCCACTGAACTAATCTATCAAATCCAAATACAATGTCCAACTACTTTTAGCAAGGTCATTGAAATGGGGCTACTCATCGAGAAAGCCTTGATAGCAAAGGGGCAAATTAAACTCTACAAAGACACCCCTAGTTCAAGTTATAACACATACAAGCCAAGGTTTTGGACCAAAAACAAAAACATTGTGAACAATGGTGTCGTTGATGCTAAACATGTGGTACCAAAACAACCAATCTTTAATCTATCAAATCCACAAAACAACACACCATCAAACACACCTCAAAACAATGAACCACGATCCACAAACTTTCCTCCTCGTCGAAAGTTTACACCATTAGGGGAATCAATTGAATCTGCCCTACGAAAGCTCATATCAAACAATCTCATAACGCTTCCAACGGTGCAAGATTATGAACTAAAATTTAAACCCTCTTGGTGGAAAGACTCAGATTTTTGCAAATATCATAGAAGCAAAGGTCACAAAACCAATGACTGCCAAAGACTAAAGAATATCATTCAAGACTTGATTGATAAAAAAGTAATAAAAATTGATAGACATGTATCCAATGATGACCATTTGGCATTCAAGAATCCGCTCCCCAACTATGAGAAGGGAGGGTCCTAAAATCAAAACAATAATAGTGGTAACAATGCCAACTATACAAATGTGTCATATGATTATGTTGTTAACCACATCTATGAAGGTGACTCGCATGTAAATTTGATCACTATAAATAAAAAGCCCGATTGTATTGTGACCACTTGTGGTGGAAAGGTTACTCTCTAAGGGGCTCCATCCAAACCATCCTCCACATCCAACCAATACAACATCCTTGACCAAATCCATAAAACACCAGCCCATATATCCATTTTAGAGCTCTTGCATCTATCTCCATCTCACAAAGCCATCCTTGAAAAGGCTCTCTTAGATGACCTACCAATCTAGCTGAAGAGCAATTTCAGGCCATGGTAGGTCATCTAACTACACCCCATTTCTTATCCTTCAAAAAAGAAGATGATATGTCTATCACCCAACTACACAATGCATCTCTTCATATTAAAACCTTCATCCATAAGCGTAAAATAAAACAAGTCCTAATAGATGGAGGGTAAGGTTTAAATATCTGTACGTTAAAACTAATGCTTGCATTGGGGTTTTCAGAGAATGCCATTGATCCTAAAAATAAAATTACCATCAAGGATTACGATGAAGAAGAAAGGACATCAAAAGGAACCGTTGTTTTACCAATCAGAGTGGGACCGGTAGTGAAATATGTGGTGTGTCAAGTGCTTGACATGGAACTAGCATATAATATTCTCCTTGGAAGACCTTGGATACACGCGATGAAGGTTGTGCCATCAAACTACCATTAGTGTATCAAGTTTCCTCATAACAGCCAAGAAATCACTATCCAAGGTGATCCTAATCCATTCCAATATTGCAATTCCATCCAATCCAAGCCCAAAGTTGTAATCCCCACCAACCGTGTAGCTTCACCCTCTACAGCCAATGTTGACCCAAGTTCAATACCTTCTACATCAAAATCCGTAGAACAAAAAGTCAAGATCAAGGATAAAGGTGTAGGAGGGTATTCCATTGAGAAAACCTTTTGTCTCACACCATTACCTCATTCACCCAAATCCACCCATACATTGCATCATTCATCTACCCATACACCTACAAAGGATGTGATCCAAGGACTACTATCAAGGAGTCAACCAAGTCACCAAATTTCTGTTCTTGAACCTACAAGAGACTTTTTCAATGCCATGTCCAATCCTACAACCCCATCATATAGCCCACAATCCCTTGAGCCTATTGAAGAATCTCCCCGATGAATCCAAGTCAAGAGCCACCATCCCCTCATGATGATAACCCTCAAGAGCATGTCAAGCCTATCCAAGATCCTTCCAAAACTATTCAAACAACCCAAGAGGTATGCTAAGAACATAATCCTAAACATGATAAAACATCAAGTCCTAGTCCTAATCAAGATCAAATTACTTTCATTCCACCCATCCATAACATTTATCTTTTCCATGACCAAGATATTACCCACAAAGAAGCTATCCATGAGCAACTTGATCCTACATCTGTCCATGAGCAAGAAATCCAAATGCAACCCATCCGTAACATATATCTTTTCCATGCTCAATATGATATCCATGATGAAGAAGATATCCATGAAAACCTTGGTCCTATTCATACCCCCACAACCATCTATAAACAAGATACCCAAGACCTACATATTCCATGTAATAAAAATCTTGTTGACCTACTTGAGCATTCACCCCGTTTCATGGCCTTCCTTAAAAGAAAAAAAGACTTATTCTCCATCTAGCCCTACCCATGATCCATGAACATTTATTTCCCTTGATGAGACACTTGGCTCCCAAGTGCACATAGATGATCAAACCAATACCTTGAATCTTAGTGAGTGTAATGATAATCAAGATCCTAATGATCCTCCATAATCCATTATCGACCATGTTGCAAATCCCCCATCGTATCCCCTTGGTTTCACCACCTTCATCCATGAATTTTCTTCCTTAGGAGATCAACAACCGTTATCTACCATCTCACTCCCCCATCAAATAAGGAGATCACTTCTAGTGTCCAAAGCACACATAATCCCATTGTCCACTGCATACTCCAAAATATGAACTATCAAGGTAAAGGCTTAGGCCTTCATGAACAAGGTATTTTGGAGCCTATCCACGTCAAAGTCCCTTCACCCTCTTATGGTCTTGGTTATATGCCCCAAGAAAAGTAGTCTCAAGATATTGGTGCTTCCTCCATTCCGACTAAGTCCACCACTTCCCATTGCAAACACTATCATATTCCCAAGACATATGTCGCCATTCCACCTCCATCATCCTACAAGTATCAAAAGCATGCGACAATACACTTTCCACCATCTAATTTGCCTCCACTCCTACCAACTCCTAGTATCCGTCCATACACTTTACCTTCATTGCTTCCAACACCTAACACTCCTATCTTTCCTAATCATGACCAACAAATACACACATTATGTATGCATGAAGCTTCCACTCATTCCACCCACCACATGGGATTCAAAAATAAAAAATTGGATGCCTTCACCCATAACGTAAAAAATCCTAAGGGTCCTAATACCTTAGGATATTAGTTTAAAGAATCAAACAAAAATACATTCAAAAATCCATCCAAGCCCATACTTCCAAAACAAAAGTCAACACCTAAAATGGTATGGGTCCTTAAGCAAAAATTCAAGTCAAATGAGGCATCCACCTCTCACAAATCCCAAGCATCCTTTTCCATCCATTCCATTCCAAAATCTCACATTCCTTCAATCCACAAGTCAAGCAAAAATAAAAAAATACTAAGTCCATGTGGGTTCCTAAATGCCTAACTCACCCATCTCCTAAGCAAACATCACCATTGCTTCCTACACCACCTTCCAATCACAACCTTCCATGTTTGTCACGGTGTGTGTAATCATTGGTCATGATTCCTTTTCACACCTCCATCACCCCATCATTCAACCATTATCCTACTTATCTACCCTATCACCGTCCTATGGTCCATGCTTTTGAATAAATATTTCATCCATCTTCCTTGCATAAGTCCTAGATAATCCACATCATAATCCACTATCGTTCCTTTCACAATTCACTATCTACCTAATCCATTTTCCTTTCATGCAATCTCCTTACCAACATCGATGAGGGCATTTGACATGGTCCATGCGATGACATCTTTCTCCAATGGGAAACTATCACCTTCATGGAACTGGACATTTGAGTCCCTCCTTTCCATATTCCACCTATCCCCATTCACAAAAAAAAAATCCTTTCATCCAACGGTGAAAACCACCCTTGGTGGTGCCTTGGATAGGTACCATGATGAAAACCTAGCAAACAGGTGTCATGTGTAGGTTGATCTTCTATGTCACTTACCCTTGGGAGCACATTGTCTCATTGACCCTATCTTTTTCCATCCTATCTTACCATACCATCTTATCATCCTTATCCTACAGGTAGCTATCATATTGTTATCCTTTCATCCTCTTTTCTCCTTTTGATCTTGATAAAGATCGGGGGTGCAATGTTGACAAATGTTTTGGTTATCTCTTGACATACCTCACCCCTTTCAAACCAATCCTATAATCCTCCTTCATCATAAGCTTTGTCGTGTAAATTATCCCAAGCCTTACACCTAGAATAGGGTAAGTTATTCCTATGTGACATAGTCTTTTAAGATCACATCCACCCTATCTTGCACGTACATCTACTCGATCCCTTATCGCCTATCCTTTTATCCAATCATCCAATCCTAACAACGCCAATGCAAGGGAATCAGAAACATGTTTGAGACTAAACCGCTTCCTCCATCTTTTAGAATTTCAGTCCTCATCCAATCTTTTCTTACCGCATCTATCAAATCGCATAAAGATACCTATCATGGCTTGGGTTCGCTCACCCTTATTGCCTTGTCCCATCAGGCTTTCAATCTAGTCCTTCATCCATCTTGTCATCTGTTGTGACCCTATACTTAGTATCATTGTCGAACTACGTCACCTCTGAGCTATCATGTAGGCAAGGCCATCTTTGATGAGTCCCTGAGGCTTCCCATCCATTCCATCTCTTAACGCTCATTCTTTCATTCATCTAGTTCCTCCTAATTCCCTCCATCTAGGTCTTATGTCCACATAGTCTACACCCTGAACTACATTGCCTCTGCGTCATCTCATAGGCAAGGCCATCATCGATGAGCCCCCAAGGCACTAGGTCAGTCCCTTAGGGCCCGTAACATCGAGTCTACCATCAGTTTATCCCTGTGTTTTATCCATAATAACTAGAACCTTTACTTGACTGGGGGCATAATCCTCAACCTAGTTAGAGAATTGGATTCTTGAATGTCACAATTTCAGTGAATAACAATCAGGATTATAGTTTTATCACTAGACGGCAAGCAGCACAACAAGCAAGATTTAAACACCATCTTAACAAAGAGACAATTAACTAAACCTAACAACACCAACCTACCTAAACTATCAAAAGGACTCTATCAGTTATTGCAAGAAAAATATATCTATGGCAAGAAGGTTTTTAATGGTTGTTTTAAGTCTTATATCATGATTTTTATTATTATGTCTTTTTATGCTACTCAAGGATGTCAAAAAATAGAGGAGCTATGATGGGGGCATAATTATTTTATTTGTTTGTTGTTTGTGGGTTTATCTTTAGTAATGTGAAGCCTTGTCTAAAGACATGATCAACATAATGATCATCGAGGACATTAGAGGTCTAAACATGAAACATGTGTAATCCTTGTCTATTGATATGCAAGCAATACTCACGTCATCTAGGTTCAATTTTGACTAGATTCTTGTATTAACTTGCTAAATCAAAATCCATGTAAGTAATACTCAGGTCACCATGGTTTAATCATACCTAGATGCTTGTATTTTCTTACAACATTTTAAAAGCTCAATGATGAAACAAAGTACTTCAAAAACTTGTACAAGAAGATGAAAAAATCCTCATTCATACATACCAAATTGCATTTCATTTCATCTGTAAACATTTCATACATATCATTTTCCAAGTGGCTTAAGATCCAAGTCCTTTCTTTATCTACATCTCCTTATCTACTCACCATTTTCTCTTTTCGTTTTGAGAGCACACCAATTGTCCTCCCGAGGGGGCGTCATCATCATCATTCATCTTATTTGCTAACTTACCATTATCTTTCCTTGTTGCCCTCACTCTTGAGTGACTGGGGCCTCATCAATCATCAATCCAAGCATCAATCCGATCATCAAATTAATCCAATCAATCCAAGCAATGATCCAAATGCAAGTCCATCCTTAATCCATACCAATCGAGTGAATCAATCTTGTCAAATTATCCAATCGCAATCAGTGATCTTGATCCTAATCTTGTAGTAAACCAACTCAATTAATCAATCAATCGTCATCATCAGTGGGATATGTCTTTCCCGCATCTTTGTGTTGATCTAGTGATATATTGTTCCCCGCAATGACAACACTATCATCAATCATTATCAATTAATCATTGGTTTATAGCTTGACAGGGGCAATACCTTGTTTGTTCTTGTATCATTTGTGCATACTTGCTAGCTTTCTTGTGTGTGTTATCATTTTATCTTGCGTAACATGTCAGTCAACTCTTTCATCCATCCCTTATCTTGCATCCTCCATTTTCTTAGTCATCCTTTATCATTCTTATTCATCGTGAGATCATCTGTCATCTTGTCGTCACATTCTTCCCGTCCAATCTCCCGAGGGGGCATCCTATCATCATTAAACCTATACTAGGGGCAAACTGGGGCACATATCATAACCAGAAAATTTTTATTCTTTGAAGCAACGTGATAAAACACATTGCATCAAAGAGGGGCAAAATGTATACACCTAAAAATGCCTCGTGTCGAATTAAATAAATATTTTAATATTTATTTTAATTCTTATTTCATCTATCAATTAAATAAATATTCTAATTTATTTAATTGGTTCATTATCCCAAAAAATTTAAATAAAAATCAATTTATTTAATTAAATCATGTAAATTCCTCTAATGTCCCATCTAATTAAATAATCCCAAATTATTTAATTAATCATCTATCCTAAGTCTTAAATTCATAAATTCACATCACTTTCCACCTCACTTTACACCTCACTTTACACCTCACCATGTTGCACACATAATTATATATTTTTAATATTTAATTAGCTAATTACCCTCACCCACATGTCCTATTTGTCCTCTAGTCATCCCTATTTCTTCTCCACATGTGTCCTATTATCTCTCAATCACCTTTATGCTCAAAGACACTTGTCTTTCTAATTCTAGTTCATCTATCACATTCCCACAAGTCAAGAGTACTTCCACAATCTCCTCAAAGACTTCCACCTTTAACTCAGGTCATTTGTGACCACAATGACATGTGTCTCATGGATCCACTTATTTCTCTACCTTGTAAACGTAATAGGAACATTTCCCATGATTATCTCCCTCAACTCCATCTCAACCGTACACATCACATATAATTCCTCCAGTCGTGGATCTATTGACACTTGGACTTGACCTCTCTTTAGCCTATAAAAGTAAGGTCCTCACACCTATTTTACATCCACTCAAGCTTTAGCAATCTTACTCTGCAGAAATACCATTATAGCTCTTAAGCATGCCTTTGGCTCCATTGCATTTGCATTACAAACCCATTATCATCATCTCATTATCATCCACCATGGCTACATATCATTACCTTCATCCTTCATCTTAGTTATTGCATTGTAGTTGCATTTACACAATTCTCCTCTTAGCCATTCTAGCTTTGTCATCTTAACAACAAGGAAGTACAACTTCTGAGAGCTGCATAATTAAACAAGATCAAAGCAAGATAGGCAACAATGGAAGGCATGAGATAAATCTGTTTGCAAAGGTATATCTTTTGTTTATTTGCATTTGTCTTATTTCCATTGAAGTTATTGGATATTTAGTAGTTTTTACTATGATTCAGAAATTCAACAACAATGATCAGTATACAATACAAATTCCTTTGGTAGCAAATAATGTCTCCACTTCTTGAGTGCCTGTACAATTGCATAGAGTTCTTGATCATACACATAATATTTCTTCTTCGCTTCATTCAATTTCTCATTGAAGTATGCAATTGGTTTTCCCTCTTAACTAAGGGCACCTCTGATCAATGTTCCACTTGCATCACAATCTACTTGAAAAACCTTAGGGAGTGCCAAAACTGGTTGTTTAGTTACTTTATTCTTCAAAATTCTAAAAGTTTTCTCAGCTGCTGTTGTCTACACAAACTCCTTCCTATTACCCTTCAGTAATAGGTGCACAAATCCCATTAAAATTTTGAATGAACTTCCTATAGAAGCTCTCCAAGCCATGAGAACTTTTGGCTTCAAACATACTATGAGGTGAAGGCCAATTTACAATTTCCTTGACCTTCTCTGGATCCATCTTCAAACCATCACTAGAAACTACAAATACCAAATAAACTAACTCCTTTTTCATGAAACTACACTTCTTCAAATTGACTAACAATTTCTCTTCTCTCAACCTCTGCAATACTGCCCTAACATGCAGCAAATGTTCTTCTTTTATCTTACTAAAAATCAAAATATCATCAAGATATACAATAACAAACTTACCAAGAAATGGCTTCTACACTTCATTCATCAATCTCATGAAAGTGATGGGAGCATTCGTCAATCCAAATGGCATCACCAACCACTCGTACAATCCATCTTTTGTCTTGAAGGCTATCTTCCACTCTTCCCCTTCTCTAATTTGAATCTGATGATACCCACTCTTCAAATCAATCTTCATGAAATATTTTTCTCCACTTAGGCAATCCATCATATCGTCTAGCCGTGGCAATGAAAATATATATTTGATTGCTATTTTGTTAATGGCCCTCAAATTAGTACACATTCACCATTCTCCATCCTTCTTGGGTGTCAGTACTACTGATACTACACATGGACTGAGACTTACCTTGATTAGCCCCTTATCCAACAATTCTTGTACTTGCCTATTTATCTCCCCATTCTCCATAGGCGTCATCCTATACGGTGCCTTGTTCGGTAAACTTGCACTAGGTATCAAATCCATACAATAACTGATATGACTCATAGGTGGCAATCCATCCGGTAACTCATTCATCATGATATCTGAGTATTCTTCCAGCATCTCTTAAATTTCTATGGGTGGTTCTTCTTGTTTTTCTACTATCATCAACACTTCAGGATTAGGAATAAAAGCATAACACGACCCTCCTTTCTTCAATTCTTTCAAGAATTTCTTCCCAGAAATCAAACAAACTCTAGGATTACTTTCTACTTCATCTCCCTTCTCCTTCATAGGATTCAAAGTATACTCTTTCTCATCCTTCTTTATCCTATACGTATTTGTTCTCCCATCATGAACAACTTGTCTATCAAGTTGCCATGGTCTACCCAGCAAAATTTGACATGCATCCATCGACATTATATCACACAATATTTCATCCTTATAACTACCAATTTGAAAGTTAACTAGGCATTGTTCACTTACCACCAATTGATGCTCTTTTTGCAACCAAGAAACTTTGTAAGGACTGGGATGCTTCAACCGCTTCAACTTTAGTTTATTAACCATTTCTTTAGACACAATATTGTCTGTGCTCCCCCTATCTACTATCACTTTACAACACTTACCACCTGACTTACATTTAGTTCAAAACAAGTTTCTCCTTTGAATAGGTTCAGATTCTCCTTCTCTGGGTTCAACAAAATCCTTCTTAACATCAAGGATTCTCCATCCTCAGGATCTTCTCCACACTTCGGTGAAGCCACACTTTCACATTTTGCTTGTGCCACATTCACTCTTGCTTCTTTTCCTTTTCCAGTACTCTACTGGATCTGAGGGAACTCAAACTCCCTATGTCCAATTTCTCCACATTGAAAACAAGTACCACTGAATCCTCTTACCCTGCATCTGCCAAAAGATCCTCTGCCTCTGAAATAATCACCTCTTTCTCTGGAGGAATCTCCTCTTCCTTTTCTTTCCTAGATATTAGTTTGTGATGAACTGGCCTCTCCTTGCTTATTTTGGGATCCTCTTCCACCACTAGATTGGACTTTTCCATGTGAAAATTTACCCCTACCTCTAGAATTATTTTTCTTTCTGGCAAGCTTAACTTCAACCTTCAGGGCATATTGGTAGGCTTCTTCAACATTGGTGATTCACACCATACTTAATTCATCTTGAATGGAGTAGTGCAATCCATTGATATATTTAGAAACCTTCTCAGCATAATCATCAACATGACCAACCTGAATATTTAATCTATAAAACCCCTTAGTATATTCTTGCACACTCTTCTCCTTCTGATTCAAATTCTACAATTTCTTGAAAAAACTAATTTGATAATCTGTAGGCAAAAACTTGGCCTTCAATTTGGTTACCATTCCCTCCCAAGTTTAAATTTTCTCCTTTCCCTTTCTTTGTCGTTCCATCTGAACATGTTCCCACCATAAGGAATCATGACCCTTCAACCTTGTGCAGGCAAACTTCACTTTCTTAGGGTCTTCAATCGATTCAAGATCAAAATATTTGTCCATCTCTAATATCTAGTCAATTAATTCTTCTGGATTTAAACTACCATTATAACTGGGAGGATCTAAATGAGGCTTATTACTTATTCTAGACATTTCCCTCAAAAATTACCTTTCTGGTTCGTCTCCTTCATTTGCATCATCTTCTCTCACTTCAACTTCTTCTTCATCCTCACTAAAGTCTTCAACATGTACTCTGCACTATGCCATCTCAATAGCATTTAACCGTGCGGTTATTGCTCTCAACATTTCTGCAATCGCCATATCTCCTCATGGCCCTCTTCTACCATGTCCTCTTTGTGCCATGTCTTCTTCAGATTCTCTGTAGTTGCAGGTCTACACTCACTCTCCTTTACCCACAACAAAAATATTAGAATCTCTTCTTTGACACGTCCACAGTCTCCTTAGGAGACCCGCTCTCATATCACTTGGTGTAAGACTAAATTTAGGGGTCTTATCAGACTAGTGAATTAAGTAGCAAATACAAATAATTATACACAAACACCATGCCACCACAAAATTTAATCTATTATTAGCAGCAACAAAATGATTACAGGAGTACAAAATGCATTATATAGTCATCAAGATACATCAATCTTTGTTTACATAATCTTCTCTAGCATCTATTTCCTCTAAGAGATAAAACCAGGAAAATCTAATTGAATCAATCCCCACTCGAACCAACAATCAAAACCATTGAACCCCCAATCTAGACCAAACAACTGTATTTATGGCACTCAACTCCAAAACAATTTAACTACCCCAAATAGTTATACAACTAAATAAACTGTTAGAATAGAAGAAACCGCCATCATCAAACCCTTCATAAGCATATTCCAATTTCCATTGTATTTTCATTAAATTAGACATATTTGGGCTCTAAGCAGTCATCAACAAAATACTCTTTCCGCGAACCAATGAGTCTTCTATCGGCAAAACCAAACTTTCCAAAACTTACACATTATCGGCAATTGTTTGGTTTTCCAAACCTCAGTGATAAATGCCTATCGACAAATGTTTGGTTTTCTAAACTTTAGTTATAAATGCCTATCAGTAAAAATCCATTTTCCTGAACTTGAGCATATCCCTTCATTATCGGCAAAGAGACAATTTCCCGAACCAACTTCTTATCCATACAATCCCTTTATTCACCATGCCCTTTGTTAGAAAAATCAAGCTTTTCCGAACCTAGTCGGTAAATCGGCAACTTTTGGAAGTCTCGAACTAGTTAGAAAATCTGAAGGTTTGCCGACTAAGCGATTCACTTCTATCAGCAAAGTTTAACTTTTGAAAACTTGGGATTTGGTCAATAGTTGACTTCAACATTATTGGAAAATTCTCAACTTTAAGAACTCAGTCTTTAACTTCATCTTCCTATGTCTTATTAACAAAAACTCCCAACTGCGAACTATCATTCCTTTGTGTCCTTGCCGCCTAGTCGACGAATAGATGAAAAGACTAACTTTCAAATAAGTTCATAAAACATCAATTTTACCAATGACGAAGGCCTTGCACGTCAATTCATTTGTCAAAAAAATGGAAATTTTCAAAACCTCCAAACTTCTAAAAACTTGTAAATAGCATTGCCTTTACTCTGATTGGCTAGTTGGCAAGTCAGACAATTTTCAAACTAACAAACAAGTTCAGGAAATAGAGATTTCCCCGACCACGCCTTGCTTCTCTTATATAACACCAATAGAGCACCTCCACTAGGCTGTCAACAAATTAGAAAAAGGCAAAATTGGCAAACTTGCTGGTTCGGGAACCGCTAAAATCTCCGATTGGCTATAACTTAGCCAAATTTTGTCCAATTTTCACCAAAATGAAATTGGGGATATCCAAATAGGCCTTGTACAGGATGATGTCTTGAAATTGACTAAAATTTCTCCTGAAACACAAAACCAAAATTGCAAGGAAATAAAGCCAAAAACAACTTAGAAAATAAAACATGTTTTTGGTGACATAGGATTACCAGTGAACCTAGACACTCCTGCATCAGTTTTTATGAAGTACTTGGGGGTATTTAAGCTTATCTTAGGGATGAAGATTAGGAGAGATAGAGTGAAAAATAAATCTCAATCAACTAGAGGAAATATGTTGATCTATTTTGTAGCAGTTTAGGATGCAAGATTGTAAACTAGTGAGTGTTCCCATTTATATGTAATTAAGAATTTCTATTGACTAGTGCCATTCAACACTAGATGAGATATAGGCATGAGCCATGTCCTTTTTGTGAGTGCAGTTGGTAGTCTTATGTATCCCGTGGTCTACATTAATTAGACATTTCCCAAGTAGTGGGAGTCTTAAGAACGTATATGTACTAAAATGGAGATGGTATTCAAACATCTTAGAGATACATCAAAGTGCTTAATTTGCTATTAGGGAGGACAAAATTTGAGGACATTGGATATACAAAGATTCATAGGTTTTGATTGGGGGAGAGATGTAGATAGAAAAAGGTCTACCAATGGGTATGTGTTTACCTTGTTTAGTGGGGCAATTTGTTGGATGCTAAAATATAAGGACATAGTTTCTCTTCAACTACAAAGGTAGAGTTCATGGTATCTATGCATGTATGTAAAGATATATAGTCTAGTTTCAAAGACCATGTTTAGACAATGGGTTGAACAAGGATATAGTGGTGATTTAATATTGGCAATTAGAGTGCCACCAACTTAGAAAAGAAATCTACCTTTCATATGAAGATGGAACACATTGATGTGTATGTTAGCACTTTGTTTGTGAGATGGTGGAGGATAAGAGGATCATGGTTGAGAAGGTGGACACATTTGTGAATGTTACAAATGTTTTGACAAATTCTATGAGCAAAAATAAGTTTAGATGTGTAAAGGTTAAAATTTGGATTGTTTAGTTTTGGTTTGAATCCTCCTTTCACCAATTACATTCAAGAACCTTTGGATCGAGTGGCAGAGCACTATCAGGTCCTTAGTCACTCACGAATGTAGGGAAGCTTGGATTAGGGTATTTGATTATCAATTTTCCTTCTCTTATGCTTAATTATCCATCAAAACCCTAATTATGTGAAAACGACAGTAAACAGATGAGTAACAAAAAATGCTTCTGCAGAAAGATGTAAAATAACAAATAACTGTGCACTTGTTTTTCAGGATTTTGAGGCGGAAAAGTCAAGGACAAAAGAGCAGGTGCCCAAGTCCAAGGTTCTACTTTTTGTCGGGATCTAGAAACTCAGTTTGTAACTTATTTCTACTGTTTCGAAGATTTTCCCGTCACAAAACTTTGAGGACTTTAATGAGTAGGTGCCCTAGTCCAGGGTGCTCTTTTTCCTTCTATTCTGCAATTCTGACACTCCAACATGCCCTCTTGCAACTTCACTTTGTCTGCATCATCAACTTGTAACCTACAACCATGAAAACTTTGGGAGGGGGTTGTGGTGTTTAGGAGCTTGCCTCAGTCAAGCCCCGGAAGGACACTTAAGTCTTCCAAACACCTTTTTCAGATAGAGAGTGCGTGCCCTTGTGAGGATGAGGCAAAATCCAAATGAATAAATGATCACAAACACAATAAATGTCACCTTGTAGTGAAGATCTCATGGGAGGAAGATGCTCTTCATTCCATGAGGAAATGGATGCTCAAATCTACAAACACAAACACATAGACAACACAAATCTGCTCTTGCAACACAATGAAAGCCTTGAATCACCTTTAGAATGCATAAAGTTCACAATAACCATCTAGTTTACAAATGAATGCCTAAACATGCTTTATATGCAACTACAAACATTCCCGCCAAGATTTCGTAAATTCAAACTTACCGTGTCGGCCTAGGGACCAAATAACGGTCATAAACTGACACTTAAAATTTTAGCCTGACCCAAAATAGGGCAGGACTAGGGCGTGAGCGCCCAAGTCCCCCCCTATTTTGGGTAGGGTTAGGTTCAAGGGGTCCCCCTAGGCCCCATTTTTCATGATACCTAGGGTTCATTCCATCGGGATGCCAAATTATGATGCAATATGTCCTAAATGCACACAAAAGACCTGGGAGCTAAACCTAAACAAGGAAAAGCCCCCAAGGGGACAATTTTTCGATGTTACAAGATGATGCAATATAGACATGGGGATATAATCCTGTCATTTGGTTCACTAATGAGTACCCCTTATGATTCCTACAATGTATACAACAAGTGGGAGTTTGTTAGGACTAGGGAAATAGGTGTAGTTGTACACCTTTCATGTCCTAGATTTAGTTGTAGTTATTTGATATTTTGTAATTTATAATATGCCCACATGGAAAGGGGCATTCCACTTGGATATAATCTTTATATTTTGTTGTTGGAACTCTCCACGATGTATCATTGGTCTTATGATGGTTGTAAGAAGTCATTAAATAAGGGTTACTAGGTGGACTAGGACTAGCATAGATATCTTAAAAACTGTAGACACCTAAAATTGACCATGTCTTATGACATTACCTTTCAACATTATCTTGCATCACCTTGCATCATCTTGCAACCTATTTTCTTCTAAGTCCCTTTCATGATCCCTTCCATCATTTTCATTAGTTAAATAAATTACATTTATTTAACTAATCCCTCTTATCCATTTTACACCAAATTAAATAAAACTTAATTATTTAATCCCATTTTCCTCCATAATCTAATTTAAATAAATTAAATATTTATTTAAATCCCACATGCCTCTCATAATTTAAATAATTTTATTATTTAAATTATTTATTCCCACTCACATCCCTATTTTTAACCTCCTTAAATATGTGTCATGAGCACTTCTCCAAAATCAATTTAAAAATCCCATTTCTTCCACTCCTATTGTTATTTTAGTCACTTGTCATCCTCATTGAATGTAGCACTAAAATTAACTTTTCATCCTATCCATCCACCTCATCCCTCACCCTTCTAATCCTAGCCATTTACTTTATTCTCTCTCCTACAAATTAAACTTTCATTTTCATTTCAAACCCTCACACTCTCTCATCAAATTTTGTATGCATGTTCATATCACATATCATTTTCTATCAAGGTTATTCTAGTTGTGTGAGTAGCTCACAAATACATCCACATGACAAATCAATGGAGCTTGGGTGCACTCCATTCCGTCCTATCAAAAGTCTAATTTTGTGCAAGGTTTGAAGGTATACTTGCATTGTTTATCTCTATGTTATTGCTTTGCACGATTTATGGGTTTCATTTTGGCACTCCCGGTTATTTTTTATTGACTCACATCCCTTGATCTAGCTTTCTTTTTGCAAGTTTTGTTAACTTTTTGTTGCAAGTTTATGCTATTTTTGGATAAAACCCTAGTTTCTAAAGCTTTCATCATATCTTCCAAATGGCTACAAATTTTTATACAAGATTTTAACATAAATTTGTGGATCATCTAAGGAAGCGACAACAGAAAAATCAATCTTTTATCATCATTTTTGCGTTAGTTATAATGATTTTATGATTTTCCATAAATTCGCATTTCTGGGCGTAAATCAACGAAGTTTTCAGAAATTATTATATTTCTATAAAGTTATTGAAATTATAATGGGGGTTTGTTCTTTACAATTTTATTTTTGATGTCAAATAAGGTACAAAATATCATATCTTTGTCGATTGTAGGTTTTTCATAAACCCTAATTTCTAGGTGCAAATCAAGGATTGTTTTGGACATTTTTATATTTCTGGAAAGGTTTCAAAAAATTAGTAGGAGTATATTTTTTGTATTTTTATATTTCAATTCAAAAAAGTTTCAAAATAATCAAATCTATGTCGACTATGTAAAAAAATGTATCTGAAATTGCAATTTTGTGATGAGCATATCTTTTATGGCTACATTATAACATTATTTTCTAATTTTGCAGGGGTTTCATTATCATTTCTAATACATTTTCTTGCAGAAAAATTATTTATCGAAGATTATATTTTTCAATCTAACATACTTCTAATACATTTTCTTGCAGCAAAATTATTTGTCGAAGATTATGTTTTTCAATCTAACAAACTTGTTTTGTAGTTTTTGCTTTCCGAAGATCAAATCATTGAAACTACTAACAAGTTGTTGCAAATTTAGATGTCAAAGAAATCATTTTATCACTAATCTAGGCACTTAGTTTAATCTAGGGGGACTGATGATGCCATGTTTTGTCTTGTTTCTCTTGCTTTAAGTACATATTTCCTAAGACATTCCCAGACTTTTATATATACTAATTATGTCTATAATCATACTTAAGATATTGAAAGCATGAAGATGGGTATATAATATGTTGTTAATTAATTATGTGTGAACTGTTGATTTCTCATGAAATATGATGGTACTTTATGTTAATTTTAGTAATTGTGATGTATAGATACCATGTGACATACTAACCCCTCACACAACAAGAACGTGGATAGATTTCATGAAGACCACTGGGCAAACCACATCAAAGGAGGTGTTAATATCCACAATAGACAATACAAGCACCTGCATCCAAATGAAGAAGACCTCGAATTGATTGGGATGAGTCATCCATAACTGTCCACTTTTTGACGGTTATCCTTGGACAGATGATGCAATCATGAATATTGAAGGAATCTTAGATCGTGCTCCATGTTATGTTTCTAGTCTCGAATGTTCTTCATAAAGACTAGAGAGAGTTATAGTAGGACTGTACCATCTATGCTACCTTCATGACAATTCAGTTTCCTATTCCTAGTTTTCTTTGTAATAAAGTTCTCTTCCTATGTTATTAGATAATGGACAGTTATGGTATTTATTGTTCAGTAGTTTTGTTCAAATAGACAAGGCTAATCTTGTCCATAGATAGATTAGATTTTATATATACAACAAAGGTTAGACAGAGACTATATTATTAGATTTCTTTATTGTACTTTTCTCTTCAACATTCAATAAAGGAACACATGTTTTGAGTTCAATTAATGGTTTCAAAGATACAATAAAGATTTAGTTAGATTTCATGGAATCATAGTCACTCAAGCAAGGGCCACTTGAGGTACTGTGTTTCTCCAATCTATTCATATGTTTAGTTTATGTTGTATGTTTATATATATATGATTAATGCATGTTGTAATAAGTTGTGTTATATAAATTAGTTAGACTTTGATAATCTGTATTGTTGAGTCAAGGTGATCACCGAACTAACCGTTAGTTGCTCTTTTATCTAGAGTTACATAAGACCATTTGATTACAACCGTTTGAAAAAGCATTATTTATTTCCTACCAGTTTTGCTTACTTAGAGTATTGTTGATTCTTGCAATTAGAATTGTTTATCTTTCAACTAGTTTATTCCTATGCACAACCTTTAGATTAACACTTAGGAATCCTTAATTGTACACATAGTACAAGCATCATCCAAGAAGAATACGATTCCCTGGTTTGACAATTTAAATGTAACATGTTATATAGCTAGTAGGTTACTTGATATAGGATTCATTGGTCAGTTGAGTTGCATGCATGCCCTTTCTATATCAATTTATTGGTTAATAATGGAGTTTGATAGGGACAGTAATTGAACATTATTTTCTTTGTCTTCAGATTTTGAAAAGGGGTGTATGCTCTCTCCTTGCACCTTTTGGTGACCTTGGAGATCAAAAGCCCCTTCATTATTCTTGTGTTTATTTATTCAATCCTAGGAACATTATCTCATGTATTCTCTCCCCTTGTGCTTTGTACGAGCTTGGGGATCAAAAGTGAATAGTGTTTCTTCCCTTTAGGAGGCCTTCTAGGGGATTTCATCACCCCTAGGGATGAACTCAATCATGTGTTCTGGCGAGGTATATCAAAGGGGGGAGAGCGAAAGATGTACCTCAATATAGTTATGTTGTCATTGAGGCAACCTTGGGACCCCAGGTGACTCTTGACACAAGGTGAAGTGGTGTTTTCTTAATCACTTATGCCACATCCCTTCAACAGGCTAGTGTTCATAGATTTGGGACTCATCATACCTCGTGTATTTGGAGGACTCCCTTAGAAGCTCGTAAAAGCCTAGTTAATACCCTTTGACTATCATATCCTATGGTGCATCGCTGAAATAGGGGGAGAAGAGCTCACACTATTACCTCCATTGTTTGAGATGAAATAAACTTTGAGCAAGACTTTAGTCTCCAAGATAAGGGGTGTAAGGTGGTACATGACCTTGCATTCCCTATCTTTCCAAGCAATGGTAAATGGTATCAAGAGGATGGAAATCACCATTATCTAATAGTGGAGATTGAAGTTGCACCTGAGTGAGTCCATGGGATATGACACTCCTACTTGAATAATTCTAGGTTTGTTCATGTGCTTGGTGTGTTTTTTCCTTGTGCAAAACCAATAAAAGCCACTTTAGCTATGAAGCAATTCGCACCAATTTCCTTGTTAAGTCAAGTAAGCCATTATCTTTTTGTGTTTGTTTTTCTTGCCAAAATCCAAAAAAAAAAAACATCAAAATCCTAAAAAAATCAAAATACCTCCAAAAATCCAAAAAAACCAACAAAAATCCAAAAAAATCAATCTTCCAACCAAATCTAGCATCCATCCTAACCATTCACACCCATCTAATTATCTTATCCCAATCATACTTTCATCCAATCCAATCCATTTTACCCTAATCATCCATATGGCACTCGAAGATCCTTGTGGCATCCACAGAATGTTTGACGAACTCAAAAGATTGTAAGGAAAGTATCCAGTCGCTCCTACATCATCATCCCTACCTCCCATAAAAAACCAATCCAACTTATCCATACCCCAAACTTATCCAAAATTCACCTTACCCCAAACCTCACAAGTCCAAATTCCCAACCATGCTTCATCTTCACACATACCAAATCCCACTATCTCACAGCTTCAACAACTCCTAGACCAACAACAACAAGCCTTTCAACAACAACAACAAGCCATTCTAAAAAAACTCGAAACCATCCAAAAATATCAAGCACAACAACCACAACATTTATCTTTTCAACAAACACAACCACAATCCCATATGTCATCCTCATCAACTTCATACCAACCTAGTCCAACCACATATCAAGCTAATCCTACCTCAACCTATCCCACTTCTTCTAATATCAACCAATATCCACATCAATCAATACCTCAAGGTCATCCAACTATTTATTCCAACATTTCACCTCAACCCCAAATCCATTTACAAGACTATCAAGTTCCTTCACAACAAGAACATGCAAGTCCAAGTTACCCTTTGCATCAAGATCAAGTGTCCTTAAGTCCTCATGCTACCTTTGATAAGGGGAATACCACTCTAGCTTATGCATCCTATGGGTATCCTCCACCATCATCCAATCAAATGCCTATCCAAGAGCCTACTAGTCCTATCCCAACACCACCATGTAATTCCAACCCATTGGTCCATCAACCTTCTAATCCATCAACTCCTTCATTTCCTTCACCATCATGTTCCTCCAATCCTCCACCAAAAGATGAGACTTAGATACTTTTAGAGCAAGTGGTCCAAGCAAATTTGATTGAGCTACCACCGATACAACCCTTTGGATAAAACCACATTAAAATCTATTGGTATAATGAAAATGATTATTGTGCATACCATAGGGTTAGGGGCCATAAGACATTTGATTGTCCCACACTTAGGAGATTGATCAAGAACCTCATATATTTTGGTAAGATTGTGCTAGATAATCCTAATCCATCCAATCCTATTATCCCTCCACCTAATCCCAATCCTAATCCTAATCCATCCAATCCCATTATCCCTCCACCTACTCCCAATTCTAATCCTAATCCATCCAATCCTATTATCCATCCACCTAATGTAAGAACCCTTGCACAATCTGATAAAAATTTTTGATTCTAGTATGAGTTTTCTCATTTGGTTTGTTTATTTGTTTGAGTGGGTTTTATGAGTTTTCAATTTGTGAATGCATTTTCCATATGATAATGCCACAATAGTATAATTTGCAAATGAAATAACAATAAACTAATGGACTGAAATAACAAAGCAGAGGTCTGATTTAACTCAGAACAACAAGGTATTCTTAATTCAACTTAAAGATTTGAATTGATTATAATACAATGACATACCCATTGATACTTTCAATGATATGATGCAAAGGAATGCAAACATACAAGTATGACGACTCTTATTTAGGGTAGATCTGATACAATATTTCTGTTGTTATAAAATGTTTGATCCAACCCTCTTTATGCCACGATTTGTTCTCCAAGTGATGGCACTAGATCCTCAAATAGTGCACTCAAATCCTAGGTGCCAAATGAATGAGTAATCTATCTCCAAACACTTTATATGCCCATCTGATGTATTCTCACTAGTCTGAAATGTATTCTGATTGCAAAAATAAGGATGATCAAGTCCCACAAATGCTCCAAATGAAGGGCTAAAATCCTAGATGAATAAAGAGGCCAAATGGATGAAAATTTGTCCTCAAAACCTTGGATCAGCAAGTGTGAAATTTTTGATGAATTCTGAACTAAAAATTTGATTACAATTTGATGATATCAAACTCCCACAATCACTCCAAAAGTAGCGCCAATCCTTCGATGGAAATAAGATGGAAATGCATTATGAAAAGTCCATGATCTACCTTATTTCACACACAATCTCCTTGCTCAAACCAACTGTACCATCCTTGCATGCATCATCAAACCCTAACGCCAATAGCTCATCAATCCAAATTGATATTCGACACAAATCTTCATCAATTTGGAATCAAACCCTCGCTGATATAAACCTGCAAAAAAAGATGTCTTTGTAGCTCCAATGTGATGCCAAAACCTGCAAATATGCTCAGTAGTAAACCCCATATGGATTTGAACCTCTCAAGTGGCATTGGGTTTTCATCCTCAAAAAATGGCTGAACCAATGTTGCAACTCAAAGGAAAAATATCCAATATCAAATGACAAAATACACAATGATGAAATGACCTCCCAAATACCTTCTTTTATAACCTTCAAGTGGAGCACCCAAATTCACAATATTTTGTATAATTTTCATGTCCACCACCATAATTGGGATTAAAAAATTATTTTTTTATGCACTTTTCCTTCTCCAAGTGGGACATCCAACTTTGTCATTAAAATAATGTTTTATTTTGTCATTATAATTTATTTTCTCCTTGTATAAAGTGACTTTCCATTGTCCAATCTTCAAGTTATTTTTACCACTTTCCATTCTCCAAGCCACTTTCTAAAGTACCCAACTTAACTTCAATTTGGCTTAGGTGAAGTCGACTTTCCTTTCTCCAAGTCACTTTGCAACAATGGTTCAACTAAAAAAAAGGGGACATTACACCTAACAATAATCCCAATCCTAATCCATCCCCTCCCATTATCCCTCTGCCTAATCCTAATCATAAGCCTATAATATCCACCCTTATTATCCATCCTTTATATTGTCCATCTACCCATACACTTATGAAGGATGTGATCTAATAGCTATTAGAAAGGAATAAACCATTTCCATGTCATCAAACACCTATCCTTGGACCTATCAAAGATCCTTCAAACACCATGCCTATTCATCCAATCCCATCATATGGCCCACAACCCATCAAGCCTCTTGAAGATATCATTACCATAAGTGCAAGTCAAGATACATTATACACTCATATTGTTAATCATATAGAGCCTATCAAGCCTATCCAAGAGTATCCTACTTCCTTCCAAACACAAGAACTATGTCATGAGATTAGTCCAAAGCATATGGAAATAACAACCCCTCATCCTATTCAAGATCTAAACATCCTGTCTAATCCCATCCCTGATTCCATTCCATCATATGATCAACCTATCCATAACCTATATCTTTTCTATGATCAAGATATTATATACGATCACAAGCCTATCCATGAGCAAATTGATCCCATCCATAGTACACTTGATCCCAAATACACCACTTCCACTCCTATCCATCCTCCAACTAGTCCTATCCATAATCCAACAACATCCACTTCCCTTGATGAGACACTTGGTACCCAAGAAAATATAGACAATCAAATTCCTATCGAGCATAATGTTGATCATGATCCTCATAATCCTTCACCATCCTCTATTGATCATTCCAAATCCATCATCCTGTCCTCTTGGATCCAACACATTCATTCATGGTGGCTCTTTTGTAGGAGATAAACAACTTCTATCCACCACTGCACCCTCCCCATCTAATAAGGGACTTGCATCTTGTGTTCTAAATAATAAACATCCCATTGCACATTGCATGCTCCAAAACATGAATTATCATGCAAAGACTTAGGCCTTCATGAACAAGGTATTTTGGAGCCCATCCATGTCAACGTTTCTCCACGATCGCATAGCCTTGGCTATATACCCCAAGAAAAATAATCCCAAGATGTTGGTACCACCTCCATGCCTTCCAAATCCACTTCTTTCCATCCCAAACCCCATGGTTCCCATCGAACTGATAAAACATATGTCGTTATCCCTCCTCCATCATCACACAAATCTCAAAAGTATGTGACCATACACCTTCCTCCATTCACTCTTCCTCCACTCCTTCCAACCCCTAATATCCCCATCCTTAAATCCCCTCATCCCTTTATCCACAAGTCCACTAATCCCTCCATCCACACATCCCACTACCCTAAATTCCCCAAAATTCATAATCACGATCAACGAATGCACACATCGACCAAACATAAATCTATCACAACCCCCATGAGATTCAAAAATAGAAATTTGGATGCCTCCCCATATAAAACAAAAACTCCATTAAATCCTAAGAATGATCATGCCACAAGGCATCAACCTCTAACATCTAAGAAAAATATAACACCTCAAAAAGCAAAAGCAAAAACAAAAATGGTGTGGGCCCCAAGAAAAAATCACTTAATCCAAATAAAGCATCAACAATTCAAAAATCTCAAAAATTCCGTTCCCTATCACAAAATCGTACAATTCCTGAGACCATTTGGGTCCCAAAATTTCTAAATCGACCATCCTCTAAGCAAACATCTCCATTACTCCCAACTCCTCCTTCCATTCAAAAGCTTCAAAATCCAATTCAACGTGTGCAACCATTGGTCTTGGTTCCTCTCCATTCTCTGACATTCCCAGATACCTCCATCTCCCCATTTTCTATCCACTATCCCATATATTTCCCCCATCACATCCCTATGGTCCATCATCCACATCATAATTCACTATCTATCCTACTCCAACTCCCTCTCATGCAATCCTTTACCAACATCCATGCGTAAAATGACACTTGACATGATCCATGTGTGACATCCCTTTGTAATGGGACATTATCACCTTCCATGGAACTAGATGCTTGAGTCCCCATCCCCTTCCAAATTCTTCCTATCCATATTCCCATATCCCATCTAAAAATCCAAAAAATAAAAAAAATAAAGAAAGAGAAAAAAAGAAAAAAAAAAGAAAAAAAAGCTAAAAAAGAAAAAAAAGAAAAAAAAGAAATATCAAATTAGTACAAAGAGAAATCCCTTTGTCCAATGGTGAAAACCACCTTGGTGGCACCTTGGATAAGTACCAGGATGAAAAACCTGACAAACATGCGTCCTGTGTAGGTTCCTTGTCTATGTGTCTTACACTTGGGGGCATGTTGTCTCATCTATCCCATCCTATTATTTTCCTCCTATCCTGCCATCTTCATCCATCATCCTCATACCTATCTATTCCATTTACCTATCCACATACCTATTTTCCCTTCCTCCTTTGATATTGATAAAGATAGGGGAAAATGTTGAAAAATGCTTTGGACATCTCTTGATCTACCTCATCCTTTCTATCCAATGCTATCACCTTATTGTTACAAGCACTATCATGTAAAATCCCATGTCTAATACCTAAAATGGGGTATGTTATTCCTATGCGACATAGTCCTTGGAGATCACATCCTAAATTCTTCCATTCATCTATCCTTTATGCATTTCCCATATATTATCCACTATTACCCATCCCTCTACCTTTCCATCAATTTTACACTTCCCATCCCTCTTATCCACTATTACCCATCCCTCTACCTTTCCATCCATTTTAAAATTCCTATCCCTCTTATCCACTTTCACCCATCCTTCTACCTATCTATCCATTCTACACTTCCTATCCCTCCCATCCACTATCGCCCATCTGTCTGCCTATTCATGATTTTCCCTTGTCATTGGTATCTAGCATCTAGGCTATGCAAACTACAATCCAATGTCATCCCATAACATTCCAAAAATACCAAAAAAATCATAACATTCCAAAAATACCAAAAAAATCATAACATTCCTAAAATACCAAAAAAATCATAATATTCCCCAAAATACCAAAAAAATAATAATATTCCCAAAAATACCAAAAAAATCAAAACATTTCCAAAAAATGAAAAAATCAAAACATTCTCAAAATCCCAAAAAAATCACATCTCCGAAAATCCAAAAAAATCAAAACATTCCAAAAATCCAAAAACATCAAATATCCCAAAAAACACAAAAAAAAAATCCAAAAAAAAAAATCCAAGCAATAAATTCAAATGCAAGTCACCCTTAATCCTTACCAATCTAGTCAAACTAATCTAGCCAAATCATCCAATCGCATCCTTGGTTTTGTTCCAATCTTGCTGTCAACCCAATCAATCAATCATAATCATCAATGGGATTTATTGTTCCTGCATCCTTGTGTTGATCTAGGGATATATCCTTCCCTACAATGACAACACTATCTCAATCAATCAATCAATTATTAGTTTACAGTTTGATAGGGGCAATACCTTGTTTATTTTTGAATCAAGCAAAAACATTCATATAACGCATTGTACCTTAACCAAAATCACCTATGTAGTCACTTTATCAATTGCCACATCATTCAATCTCAAACAAACAATCGTCATCCACCCTCATCTAGGGATATATTGTTCCTATCATCAGGCACCTATCTAAACATCACTCAAACTCTTTGGTAAGAGATACAATCCAAATATGTGACTTGTGTTGTCATTTGGTCTTTTGTTTTTAATTTTATCTTTTCTATCTAATTTTGCTTTATCCAAGCCACCTAGATCCATTTATATCTTGGTGTGTTACAATTAGCAAAGAATGAGGCATAACATTTTGCGTGTCTGTTGGATATTCTTATCACTACAACTAGTGTTCATATCTTGTGTCTAAACAAGGTTGTAATACACTGTGTATAAGGATACTCCTTTTGTTTGCAGTGTCAAGTCCATGCAAAGGATACAAAGTCACCTTGGTCCCTTATACCTTAGTGCATAATATCGTCTTGCTATATCAAACTATGACTGCTCTACACACTATACCAGCATAACTATATCTTCTCTATCCACTACGATTCTTCACCTCTCAATCTATCTTTATCCACTATCTATTTCACCTATATCTCTTTCACATTAACAATCTATCCATTCCTAGCCTTTAACCTTATCCATTCTTTCTCTTGCATCCATTTCTTTATCTAACCCCTTTCATCCATTTCAAGAGCATACCCGTGTTCTCCTAACTCACCTGTCCTCTCGAGGGGGCATCCCATCCTTACATCCATTCCTTCTCATCACTCCTTCAAGTGGCTGGGGCATCCTTTTCCTTCACATATACCTTTTCTTCTTTGAAATGATGTTACTTCTTTTAGTCGCAACATCATCTCAAAGAGGGGCAAAATGTAGACACCCAAAATTGACCATGTCTTATGACATTATCTTGCATCACCTTGCGACCTATTTTCTTCTAAGTCCCTTTCATGACCCCTTCCATCATTTTAATTAGTTAAATAAATTACATTTATTTAACTAATCCCTCTTATCCATTTTACACCAAATTAAATAAATCTTATTTATTTAATCTCATTTTCCTCCATCATCCAATTTAAATAAATTAAATATTTATTTAAATCCCACTTGTCTCTCATAATTTAAATAATTTTATTATTTAAATTATTTATTCCCACTTACATCCTTATTTTTAACCTCATTAAATGTGCGTCATAAACACTTCTTCTCCAAAATCAATTTAAAAATCCCATTCCCTCCACTCCTATCCTTATTTTAGTCGCCTGTCATCCTGATTGAATGTGAGTCATAAGCACTAAAATCAACTCTTCATCCTATCCGTCCACCTCATCCCTCACCCTTCTAATCCTAGCCATTCACTTTATTCCCTCTCCTATAAATTAAACTTTCATTTTCATTTCAAACCCTCACAGTGTCTCATCAAATTTCATACGCACGCTCATATCACATATCATTTTCTATCATTTTGTATCAAGGTTATGCTAGGTGTGTGAGCAGCCCACAAATACATCCACATGACAAATTAATGGAGCTTGGGTGCACTCCATTCCGTCCTATCAGAAGTCCAATTTTGTGCAAGGTTTGAAGGTATATTTGCATTATTTATCTCTATGTTATTGCCTTTCATGATTTCTGGCTTTCAAAAACACCTATCTAAAAGAGGCCAAGAGATATTAGTCTCAAGGTGCCTATATTGAATTTCTGACATAGGTTAGATAGGCACTTTGAGATTGATATCTCTTGATGTCTTTTAGATAGATTTATTTAACATATCTATACTAGTTTTATCTACATTTCAACTTAATTTTTACTTTTAAAGAAATATTTATGATAATACTTGAATGTAATTGATCTAACCTAAGATAAAATATTTGTCTACCTCCCTTCTTTTGAATGGTTTCTTTCTCATCGATTTTATTTTAGTTTTAGATCATGATTTTATTTGGAACAATAGACTAAGTAGTTTCATGGTAGATCTAGATTAATATTAAGTCCTTAGCAACCTTTTCTTAATCAAGACTAGTTCCAATTCATTAAGGTCCTCATTTGGATTTGGTTTCACAACGTTCCTCTTGTACACTGATAAGGAAAAATGGTTAAATTATTGGTTGTGAAGCTATTAGTTTTTGTCCATTTAGATTTGATTTTGGACTTAGCAAGTCTGCTAGGGCCTAATTATATTTGGATATATTTGGTCCATTAGCACATGCTCTGAACTTGCAATCTTCCATCGGATCTTGGTTATACTATGTGGATTTTGAAGGTCTATCTATGAGATGTTGTCATTGCAATTGAATTAGTCACAAAAGAGTGTTCTACTCTTCCCTTCAGGGGTTTTTGTAGCACAAAATGTTGGGATTAGGTGATATCTACTTTACAAATCCCCATGTTTAGTGTATTTAATTTCATGTGTAGATGAAAATTAATTTATTTGCTCCAGGTTAGTGTTAGGAAAGTTGTCTCAATCGTGCAATTACAAAAAGTGTGATTTTTCAATTATAAAAATAGAAGAACTCAATTTCTGGGCTATAGAGTTGGTTTTTGGCGAAAATAAATTTTTTTGGGTGCTCCACACTGCCATCAATGGTTCTCATTGCGTAGATCTCTTTGAGCTCTTCAATTTAAAAAAAAAATGGGCCTAATCAACCTCCCAAGTCAAAAGTTATGGCCTCCAGAAGTTGGGCCTCGCATATTGGAAAATGTAAAAACGTGTTGGACACATAAAAGAGATGTAAGGGGAGTTACACATGTTGATGTGTGTTATGACACATCATGAGACATCTTTGATTAGAAATAATGAAACCCTAAGGATTTGGGCACCACTTTTGGGTGGTTTTACCTCATGGTTTTGTAATTACCATTTGATGGTTTCATGTATTATATCTCCTATTTATTAGGTGCTTGAGATGGAGGTTGTGTGTGAGTCTTATAGATGTCTAGTTGCCTCTGGATCTCTGGTTGATGATACTCCTGTTAAAGCTTGCTCTGCAAGTATATTGTAATCTTGTTGAGATTTCTGAACAGTATATTGGGCTGCTTTTGGAGTGTGGGTTTTTTCTCATGGAAAGGTTTTCCCCATGTAAATCACTGTGTTATGGTATGATTGTTATTTATGTTTATTTTTGTAACTATTATAAAGATTTGAAATTTTTTGCATAACCCTCCTCTTCAGAATAGTGTAGGAAATTGTTCTGCTACCTTAGCTTCCTTACACTTAGTACATGGAATGGGTGATCTTAGACACCCATGTGTGGTGGGGACAACAATATTAATTATTATTCTTTGATTATTTGGGATTAATCATTAAAAGAAGACATGGAAGGAGGAAAAGGAAGATGAAAGGTCACTTTGGAATATGAAGAGTCATGCCTTGTAAAGAGTTGCCTAATGGGGCACTTGAGAGTTACAATTTGTCTTTTCTAGTATTATGGTGGAGGTTATGTACTTGGGAATTATTTTCTATTCTTAGAAGATGCTCTCCATGAATAAAGTGTCATGAGAATTCATACCATGGTGTTTTTTTGGCCCATGCTTTACTATTTGGTGTTTTTTTGGGCCTCCTTAAGTATATATATTGGAGGCATGGGATAGAGGTATTGTATGGGTTATTTGTAGGTAATGTTATGTTGCCAAAATGATGCTAGATTGAAGAAGATATAGTGGATTGTATTTTGTAGATATTTATTCTTGATTAATTCAAGCTTAGTATCTCTTTTGTGGTGGAGCTATTTCTTGAAAGGGTTTCTCCACATATATCTAGTGTCATATGTGTTTTCTAATTTTAATTTGTTGTTCAAGTGTTTATCCATGTTACATTTCAGTTTTAATGGTTAATCATGTCTCTCATTTTATGATAATTAGATTTGTACACTATGTTATATTCTCACTAGAAGTGCTCAACAATTTTTTCAATATAAAAGATATGGATGTAGAAATGGGTTTGAAAAAAAGGGTCACATTTTGAGGGGTTCAAATGGAGACATCACGACCACTTCCTGTTAGATCAGTTTGAGGCTTCAACTAAACAACAATCAAAGTAGTAGGAGTAGAATACGATTCTTACTTCTCCTACAATTTTAGTTTTTAGTTTTATATCCTACATACGCCCCATTTGAGCTTGTCATTACTTACATATTATCATATATAATTAATACTAAGAAGCATTCTACAACTTGGTATCAAGAAGTTTCATGTTGTGACTATGTAAAAATAAACCCATTGACTTCAATTTAACAACCATTTACATATCAAATAATTAATAAAACTAATTTTTAATATTTTAATCTATTGATTTTCCCATCATGTGGCACATGGGAGGGGTGAAACATTTGCAATGAAATTCATTGAGTTTCCCTCTATTGGTTAGAAGCACTTAGCAAATTGGGACCCACACATGTGCAATTGAAGTTTGATATTAACTTTTGGTTAATATTTTAAAGCTTAAGTCTTATATTAAAGAAGCATGCGAAAAATATTGAAGTGATTTTTAATAAATTGAAGGTTAAGGTAAAGAGAGGATATTAAGAATACAATTAAATATTAAAGCCTTTGGAAGAGGTGGGTTATGCGTGAAATGCAAACATGTGAAAATTAAGAGACAAAGGAAATCACATTTTCAATATTGACTTTAATTTTAATTATATTGTGTAATCTACAACATTAGGGATATACTATTTAGAGCCAACATTTATTATTTAAATATAAAGACATCAAAATTTTAAAATATATATTAATATGAAATTATTAAAAGGTAACATATAAGTAATATTTACTACACTTTTAAACTAAAAACAAAACAAAAGATTACCAAAATAATGATTGGTGGCTTTTCAAAAGTAAAATTAAAAATTACACACAAAATAAAACAAATGTATTACCAAAAAAATAAATTTTCAAATAAAAATAATGTAAACATTGTAGACTAAATAAAATGATTCATAAATAAAAATAAAAATTTATGTTTCCAATTGAAAGACATAGACAATGGTCACATATTTGAAACCCAATTTACCCATTGTATATGTTAGGGGCGATGTGTACAACCTAGAGGTTATAGGGGGTTCGCCCTGCAGTTAATAAATGAAAAGATTTCTCCTATTTATGTTATTAAACTTCATGGTTATGAAGGTTTAGCATCTATTCTCTTTAGTTGTAAAACTTTATGGTTAGATACCATTAAAAGGAAAAAAATCTTAAGTGATGGAAAATGTTAGATTCATTCAACAAATTCTTTTATTTTCAAAGTATTAATTATGTTTATTAATAAATTAGAGGAAGCTTGTTACATTCATCACATTTTGATATCTTGATATTCTTACCATTGATTCCTAGATTTATCATTTGTTACCTTATCTATCAGATCCATGAGTGCAAACATGACCCAAGTCACTACAACAATCATGGATCTAAACCAAGTAAACTTTTAAAATTCAAAATTCAAAGTTTTTCCTTATCAACCACTTCACTAGTTATTGTGAGCTAACCCAATGTACATTTGTGTTAAGTTATGTGCTTGATTATTGTATTTTAGGACATTCATCCATGCATTTGAAATAATGCTAGAAACATTGGAGATCATTTAGGAGTTATGCAAGGACTTGCCATTGAGTATTCTAAAATCATTTATAAAAACACATCATCCTAGGTCCATCGCATGCTTGTTTGTTATCTTTGAAAAATTTTCTTAGAGCCATAAAGTCGATTTGTTAAGAGTCTGATCAAGGAGAACTTGACTCTCATGATTTGGCAGATTCTCTAAAGGTGTTTTTAAACATCGCTTTTTCTTATGCACATTTAGACATCAAAAATTGAGGCAAAGCGAATTTTAATAGTAGACATTCTACTAGATCAAATCGACAAGTTTCAAATTAGGTTTGTGCATAGGTTTAGATTTGCACTCGCATAGATGATCCTAATTGAAAAATAGTCATTTTGAAGAATCTGAGATCTTCATCTAAATTAACCAAATATTAGCAATAATTTTAAAATATTAGCAAATAGTTTTTTGACATTTGTCACAACACTTCTCCATCATTAAATTTCAATCTAAGTATCACATATTTAATTTTATCATTTAATTTAATATTTATTGTTTCCAATCCTAACTCTTCAAATCCTAAGCATTTATTATTGTTTGATTATTTCTCGTAGATAAATTGGGGGTAAGTTCAAGAGGTTGGGTCTACTTTTTGGCTAAAAAGTGGAAGGTTTTCTCCTGAAAATCAAAGTTTGTCATAGTTGGAGTCAAAATTTGAAGCACTTACATAGAGAATCTTAAGAAAGTCCCATAATATGAAATGTAGTATTTTGAGTCTAGTTTTCAAATATGTAATTTATTCTAATACCCAGATGATACAAATTATTTTTTCATAGGTTTGTACAAAAACCACTTTTTAAAAGTCACTTTTTTAAGACCATCCCATGCATGTGTACGACCAACATAATTTGACCTAAATAAATGTATTTTTCTAAATACTTTTGGGGAAAGATGTGTATTATAGTGAAGTTTGATGAGGATATTTTTTATAATTTTGTTCCAAATATTTTTTAGTTAATTTTTTATTGGCCCTAATTGCTATTTTTGAAAACCCCCGTGTACGACCAACATAATTTGAGCTAAACTAATCATAAAATAATTTTTTTCATTGTGTAAAGAATGATGTGTAGATTGATGACATATAATTTAAAAAATATTTTAAAAATTAAAAATTAAAAAATATTAGAACTTGACATTTCAAGTTTATGGACCAGTTTGCTCATAAATTAATTAATAAATAGAAAAACAAGTCAAATCATAAAAAAAATTACATATTTGAAAACTACACATCATCATCTATAATGAGTTTTAAATTCGTAAAAAAATTTGGAAAAAAAAACATTAGCCATATTGGTAAAGTTAGTCTTTTATCTTGCTGCGAACATGGACTTGTACTTGCAGGTCCAAGGCTAAGGGTCGGCTTACCATGCCTTTCCTGAGCCTAAAACCAAACGAAAAACACAGGGTGTGGTTTCAAACTTTTAGGAATGGGTACCTATTCTAAAACGGGTACCCGTTATTAAAAAACAAAACAGATACCCGTTATTAAAACAAAATGGGTACCCTTGGTGAAAAGTAGCATTTATTTTCATTACACACATAGATATTGTTATGGATAAACCTAAATTATGCATTAGCCGACAAGTGGGTATACAACAATATTGAAGATATGGTCTCCTAATTCTTCATGTCTCAATATGTCAACAATCCTATCTTCTCTTGTGAATTTTGATGGACTATCAACCTGATAAAACTATTATTGTTTAATATTTTGTAGATGCTTCTAAATTTTCTTATTCTTTTGTAATCTTCTTTTTTAGATAAAGAGTGAATTTTAAAGAGTAAATTCCATGTGCAATGGCAATTATGAAAAAAATTAAAAGAAATATAGTTGAGTTAGTAAAACTACATATGAACAACTCAAAGCTTATATATTATATACCACCTTGCCAAATCTTGCTTTTTCAATTGGAAATTTTCACCTCAAAAATTCTATATTATTATATTTGGTTAAGTTGAATGATTCACAAATTGTCTACCAAAGATCAAGTCTTGTTGAATAGAGTCCACCAAAGATCTAAGTCTTTCTAAATGCAAGATCCATTACCTTCTAAAAAGAAAATTATATCACAAATAACTTTGATTAAATAAATACTCCTCATTGTCTAACACTAAATAAAAAGAAATTAATAATTCATACTCTAATTTAAAAAAAAACAAAAAAACAAAAATTTAATTAAAATCACTTTTGTCAACAAAATAATAAAAACTAAATATCACACATTCAATATTTATTATTTTCTCACAACATGTCAAGCATATTGTGATTTATTAAAAAGTGACCGTAGCATTACACTCCAAAAAGGTTTCAACGAACTCCCAAATTTTTTTTTTTTTGTGGGAATGACCAATTATTACAAGTTAAAAAATAATTAGTGAATGAACATCATGTATTTTTCATTTTCAAAGGCTTACAAATTTCAATGTTAACTATTGATTTTATTTAGTGGAGAATGGATGCTCACGCAATGTATGTTGGGTGCCACAGACTTTAGAAAAATAATATTTTGCGATTAGTCTTATATTTGTATAACAGAGATTTATATTTATTTTTATTGTTTTATTAAAAATAATTAATTTTTCTTTGAAATCAACTAATAAATTAGGAATTTGTGTTGTGTTATATAGTAATTTTTTTAAAAAAATAAGATTTAAAAATAACTTAAAAAGTAGTATTCTATAATTTATTTATTTATTTTATATTTAAAATAAATTATTAGTATATTGTAGTTAAGGTACGAACACTTTGTAGTAGAAGAGGTCATGAACTTACAAAAATGGAGTTTGTTCTTCTCTTTCAACATTAGTCATAGTAATGTGAGGATACTTTAAATACTTCTCTTATTTGGGCTCAATGTGGAATATAATATTACTCTTTGAGACAAGATTTAATATTTTAAAAATATATTTAGAAAGTTCATAATTAAGAACAAAGGTGAAAACAACATAGGATAGGAAAAAATCAAAATATGTAAAAGGTAAAGGATGAAATAGATTTATTGCAAAATTCAATAGAACAATAAAGATGACCTAATGTTGGATTTGGCTTCTAAGGTGATCTAGAATATTTATTGGAAGATTCTATGAAAAACGAAGGGAACTTTGTTAAGGAGATAGACTATTAGGTGGAAAATGGAGGAGGGAATGATAACGAGGAAATTAACTAGGATCCAATAGTGAGAAAGAGGAGTTTGATCTAGGTGAAGAGACAAAAAAAACCAATACGCTTTAATTAAGAGTTTTGTTTATCATGTAACATCTCCTAGTACAATAGTTAAATTATGACAATGATCCATAATAAATTTTAATTACTTCTAACATCATAATAGAACATGGACAACATATATAAACCATATTCCAACATGATTACAAATTAGGCCCAAAAGTCACAAAAACTGAGACTTAGAATTAATGAGATTTCCATTAAAAAAACATATGATTTCAAATCAAATGATAATTATTACATAATTTCAAAGTAGTATTTACATCCCAAACATGATGGTGGCTCCCAAAATTACGTGCTCCACTCCTCATAGAATTGACACTCAGTATTAGTGCAAGGGAACAAGAACAAGGTTATCCCAGCGAGGAGGCGAGATTCATTAACAAGGGGTGGATAGTTTGAGACCAAATATTAGGATTGGGCATAATATATGTCCAATATATTTTTGTTTTGTGATCACTCTAGAATGTCTTTTGACATAATTACTATATATTATTTCTAATTTATTTCCATTAATTTTTCAATTACAAAATAAATACTACTAGCACTTGCACTTATAGAAGGTTCAAGAAATACACAAATAGGAACAACCCACGAGTTTAGAAAATTTGCTTAGTGAATTTTTTATAATACTTGCATATAAAAACCTATCAACTAATTATTACAATACTTCAAAGGCAGGTAATAGAAACTCTAAATTTTCATCTACGCAACAATTTCTTTTGAAACTTGAGAATTTGGAGCAGTATGACAGGTGCGAGTGCGAGGGAAACCAAGATCTGGCTGGGCAGCATTCTTTCTAAACGACCCAGGAAAATAGCAGGGTCTGTCCTCGTGGATCGTTCCCACAGAAGGAGGTGATTTAACGCTGAAGCTGCTTGTGGGAATTGGCTGGTCTTGCAGTGCAGGAGATGAATTACTCCTCTGCAAGGCAGCCCTAACCAGGTCACCAAATTCGTCATCATTTCTGGAGGAGGTGGCGCTGAAGCTCTTTGGCAAGGTAACAATGGAAACGCCGAGACCCCCTGCAACCAAGCTGCTATAATTGGCCCTCCCAGCACACTCAGACACGCTTCTGGTATAAAAATTTATAGCTTTGACAAGGTATGGAAGTGGGGAGAGAGCTTTTATGGCTCTGTACATGGATCTGACCAGTGGGTTTGTTGAAGCACCGCTGTTGTTTTTGCCATTGTTGCCGCCTTCCATGAAGAATTAATCTCAACAGACTTGTTGTCGCTCAGACAAAACTGAAAAATATCTCAAATCTCTGATTGTTAGCTCAATAATTTGCTTTGGGGTCTGCGATTGAGAGAAAGAATATATAATGATTGAGAGATGGGCATGATGAGACAGACATGTTCTTTTTAAGATAAGCGCGTCAGATAAGTTGGGTGGGTAACCTGCAGATTGGAAGACAATGTCAATAGAGTAATGAGTCAATAAATTGTTAATATATTAAATGTGTGTTTATTAAATATTTGATAGGCACAAATTTTTATAGTTTTGTAGGGGAGAGGACTTAATTGCTGAGTATGTTTCAATAGCTGTGATAATATTTGTGAATTTAAGGTTCAATATTTTTAAAAGTTTAGCACTAGTAGTTGTGACTTTAAGGTTGTTAGTGTTGACTATAAGTATCTATAAATGAAATGTGCCCTTTAGATCTAAAAAACAACCAATAATGTAATGCCACATCAGCACACCAACAAAACATGATTTAATGCACAACTATTGGTCCATCTTTTTTTTTGGGAACTATTGGACACCTCAACAAAAAGCATGTTGATGTGGCATCATATTTGATGATGTGGACCTGAAACCTTAGTTATAAGCAGGGGCCTTGCCAAGTAAGTTGCTATAAAATTTTTGGAGTGATTCAAAATTGCCATGTATGATTTGAGAGGCGTGAAGTTAGGGTGCTAAACTACTGGGTCCTCTCCCCTAATTAATGGTTGTCCAAGAATAAATATATTATAAATATTTGTGTCTATCTATCATTTTATAAAATCTTTAGGTATTTTTTATAATTTTTATGCTTTATGTATTTGATAATTTATGAGATTTTTAATAATTTTATTAAAAATGGTGACTTTGAAAGTTTTATAAGCTATCAATTATGTAAGTGTCGTTCATGGCACAAAGCAGTAGATTTCCCTTAATCTATATCTGGCCAACCCGAGGTTATGGTTAGGGCCGGCTCAATGTGATGTTAAATTGTGGCGTTGCGATTCTTGCCACCAAGGTTCAAATCTCCGTTAGGCTATTGTGCTCCTTGGCCTTGTGTCCTTGTTGGGTTGTTGTGCTTGTGGGTTTGAACTCACATTTCAAAGTAGTTAAGTGTTCAAGCTATTGACTTCATGTTCCAAACCCTTGCGTGCTTTGTGCCCCTGCTGGGCCGTTGAGCTGACAGGTTTGGACTGTTTGCATTCATGCTAGGGATGAGGTCCCCTGTTTGTGGCCTCACCTGGTTCGGGGCCAGGCTAAAAATTCTCCCATTCACCAAGCAAAAAAATATCAATGAGTGATTTTTTGCAAAGACACTTAACATTGATACAATAAATATTATCCAAAACAATTACAATTTAATAATTTTCTATATTTTAGACCATACATATTGTAGATGAATAATCACATTTGGAATGCAATTGAATGTTTGATGGTCAATTTTATTATTATCCATTTATATATAATTGTAATATCCGACCCTTAATACAAACACTAGCCACATAAAGGTTGACCAAGATTTAAAAATAATAATCATTACCCATATTATAATAACATGAAAATAAATAAATGTCATTACCATAAGTATGAGATCATATTAACAAACCATATTATTAGAATTACATGTTATGAGCATAACATCATATTAATTTTTTTTACATAACTATGATTACATACATAATTTAAAGAACAATTTTAGTCAAGTACCAAGATCACCACAATACTTCAACAATATCATGCTAATTTATCATAATTCAACATGTGTGTGGATTGAACCAAATTGATCAAGTTGTCTTAATGCCTTGAAGTAAGACTTAAAGTGAGACAACCAAGCTATTCAAGAAGATGAAGATGCAAAGGAAGATGAATGGGGAGGTTCTCTAGACAAGGACAAGGAAGAAAGACTCATTGATGATCTATGGATGGAGGGATGGACTTGTGGATTCTCATCAAAATTCATTGGGTGTCACTTGAATATAGGTTGGTAAGATTTTACTACAGCGTGGAGCTCTGCAAGAGACAATGGGACAGAAGATGGGGACATATATGTTTCTCTAGCTATTAGTGAGGTTGGCTTCTTGCTTGCTACTAATTCTCTACTCATCCAACACATTCTGCTTGTATTAATTTTGTGGGTTAGAATGCTTTGGTTGAGCAATATCCTAGGAATGGTATATGTGACCAAGGGTTTCTCCTTTCACCCTATGAGCCAAAATATTGTTGGTAAAGGGTTAGGTGGTCTTAGAGGGGTCCTTGTATGCTGTTGTGTGAATCTCTAGGATAGGTCTACAAGCCAAGAATAATGCAACAGTAATGGCTCAAGGAGCAAGGAGGTTTGGGAGGGTTTGAGGGCCCCTTGTGTGCCTCCTTCAAATATATCTACTAGGAGAAATAGCAGATGTGGGTCCACTAGTCTTAGGATAGGACATAAGTGTTAGGTGGAAGTAACCAAAGATAAGGACTATGCTTCTACCTCTTTCTCTTGCTCTTTGGATCTTATTTTTAATGACAAGGGTATCCATCTTAGGGTCCCTAATTTTGTTGCTAAAAGATCCTCCTTAAGGTTGGTTAAATATTTAATTAGAAAGTTTTAGGATTCAGACCAAACATAGATGTTGTTAGAAGATGAGCTCTAAGAAAATGGAAATCGTTTGACCTCCCGTTGAGATCTTAATTTTGGCTAAAGGTTTTTTCTTGATCTCTTTTTTGAATCACGAGGACTTCGTAAGGGCCCTCCTAGGAGGTCCTTCATTTTTTGGTAAAATAGGGCTCTTAGAAAATAAAAACTAGGTTTAGATCCTAAGAAGCAACACATTAATAGGCATCCATGTCTACCATTGGAGTACTAGGAAGAGGAAGTGATAACTGGAATAGTTAAATCCTTTGGGTAGCTCATAACTTTAGATGTAACTTCACCACATCTAGAAAATGTATGACTTATGTGAGATTCTATGTGAATGTTGTGGTGGATAAGGATCATCCTTCCTCTATCATGTTATCCTCAAAATATGTTGAATGGGTGCAATACATTGAGTATGGGACTCCTCGTTCATTTGCATGAAATGCCACAATTCTAGACACTTTGCAAGGAATTTCTTAGTCAATAGGAGGCAAATAAAGGTTTAGAGAAAGAAAGGGATTAATGGGCTAAGTTTACCTCTCAATTGCATTGATGGAAATGGAAAATAGAGAGGTGAAGCTTAGTGTTTAGGAGGTTGGTATGGTATATTCTAGAGAAGTTGAGTTTAATTTCAAACATAGTCATTTTTAGAGACCCAAGGCAGGGAGTCACAAGATTTGAGTTATAGAAATAGTTAGTAGGGAGGAGATTGATGCCCAAGTTGATCAATTTAGTCCACCTTTAGAAGTAAGTCATATCAATTCCTTCAAGAAGAATCATTCTTTAATTAGCCCTTCATCTTCATGTAAGGAGAGAATTTTATTGGAGGATTTGAGACCTAGAGTAGGTAAGATAAGAAGGGAAGCTATCCAGGTTGTTCTTTGTTTCAAGTTGAGGAGGGAAGGTTGTTCCCTTCACCATCTAATATGAAGCTAGGCAGTGATTACTCTTGTATTAGATCATCTAGAAAATACATGAAATTTATTGATTTAAGGGTGAAAGTGATAAAAGAGAGAATAAATAGGAATGAAATAAATCTCAAGGAGCTAGAAGATGTTGTAGTTGAAGGTGAATAAGGTACTTTGGAGCCTTATATATCCAAGTTGCATATCTAGAACCAAATTTCATCCTCTCTATTTTTAGTCTTAGTTTTGTGCTTGTTTCTTATTATCATTATGCTATTTATCTCTAGTGTCTATGCTATCAGTAGACAACCTTGGTGTTGATGGACTCTTTTGTTAGTCCCTATTAGATGTTTCTATGACATTTAATGGGCTTCATTATTGAATCTTTGCTTTGTGCAAGGGTTTGGTCCCTTCCAAAAACCTATCTTTACCCCTCATAAAAAATATCATTAAAAATCATATATAAAACAAACATTATTATATATTTTCCTCAAAGGTCAACTTTGAGATCTAAGGGCCACACTTCATTTTTTCTATTATTAATATAACTTATTTTTTTTCTTAAAATATTACCAAAATAAGAATGATTTGATGATATTCTCCATAAATTAAAAATTAACTAAATAGATCTAACAATGAACATCAAGCTTGCCATCTCTAGTCATCAATATCAACAACAAGGATTATAGTGAGGCTATAATCTTTGCTAAAGGTTGCAACAATAGTTTGGATTGTGGTTTAGTTGTAGCCCTTGTTAAAGGCTACAATAATAGTTTGGGTTGCAATAAAATTCACATATGTAGAAATAGGAAAAAAATGGTCACACTTGGATTGCTTGTAATGACTAAGGTGAAATGAATATTTAAACTGCTAGTAAATTTGTGTTTAATCCAGGATGTTTAGAAACTACATAGATGTTTCCTAGGGACATTATATGCCTCTTAAAATAGCCACACATATGTATAGTAAAAAAAAACATTTGCATAAATGGGTAGAAAGATAAATGGGAAGTGACATCCAAATGCAAATCTTTAAAGCCACATACTTACATGGTAAAAAGGGATAACTACAAAAGCTTGGGTCTAAATTGAGGGGAAAAATATAGGGCAAAAAATTATCGAGTGAAAGAGCTATCCATTAACTAAAAATTGGATGCCCTATTTTTAGAAATAGATATTTGCTTAGGTTTAGGGATCCAAACCTAAGTGGGTATTCATTACAAATGGAACTCTATTAAGAACAAATAACCATTATGAGTGGATATATATGAAGTGAACAGATATTTATTTACAATAGATACCCATTATAGAAAAGTATTTACTAAATTATTTTTGCCCACTCCCACAATCATTTCTCCACTATTGTTTCATGGTGTAGCGATGAGAGCCAAGATGGCACAAATGGATATCTAACTTTGGAGACCACTACGCCATCTAATCTTCACCTCTTCCCTCCACAACTACAAGCCATGATTTTTTTAGGTATGTAGTTGTATTTTAATGTATTATTTAGGTTTTTAGGTTTTTTAAAGTGTTTTAGGATTTTATGGATTAGGGTTTAGGGTCTAAACTAGGGCTTAGGATTTATAGTAAAATTAAGATAAGTTTATGCATTATTTAAATAAGTTTAAATTATGGTAAATTTAGTATGCAAACTAGGTTTTTAAAGAAAAATATATTTATTTAAATTTTATTTTTTGTAATTGTAATTGAGATGGATCCTATAAATGTATGATTCTATATTGGATGAGTTTGTAGTTGATCAACCTAGAAACTTACCTAAACACCTAGATCTCAAAATATACCTCAAAACACACCTCAAAATCCACCTCAAACCAATGAACAAAGGTTGAGAGTGGAGATAACACAAAACATAACCACATTGAAAACCAAAATAGAATTATTTTATACCAATCTTCATATTCCCCCATTTACATGGGTTTCCCACTTCTATACAATTAGTGATTGATTCAATTAAAATCATACATTTGGATTTGGATAGATTTCATCATTAGATGGAAGAGAGGAGGTCGTTTTAATCAGATGGTTTGTCATATAAATAAATAAGTTATTTTCATATTACAAAATAAACATTAGTAGGTCATATGCCATCAACCCTTCATCCAATCTCCCCATCCTTCTAACACAAATAAATTTCAATCAAATGATGTAGGCATGATGGGATTTTAGCCAACTTTTGGGACCATTAGTGGATCACAGGTTTGGCATAATATGGATTTGTTGAAATGGATTTAGAAACTTTCTCGCAAATGCAATCAGTTGGCATAAATCCATAGTTCTAAAACCTATATAAGTATCCTCCTAGTTCATGCCCAAACATTGTAGTGGTGTCATGGAATCCAACAGGTAGGAGGATATGCTTTCAATGGTTACAGTGAGAAGCCCTAAAACTTTTAGAAAAGTGCACTAGTTCAGAATGGATTTAGATGACTTTGTCCTTGCAAATATATGTGCCAATTTAGTAGAGTTGAAAAAAGGGAAATCATCATCTTAATTAGTCATAGTAACCCAAATTTAAGAACAAAATCCAAACCAACAAAGTTGAAGACTTTTTTCTTATTTTCTTGCATTGCTTTTTCAAATATGTTGAAAATTAAGTCATTTTAATATGACTTAAAAAGTGACTTTTGTTTATATAACTTAAAGTTATATTAATGACCTTTTAAAATGTCATTAAGTTATAAACTAAAAAGGTGATTTAAAGAAGTAGTTACAATGAAAGCCTATATATACAAGGCTATTTGTAAAGTAAGGAGAATTTTTGGTTCACACACATTATATAGGAGTAGAGAGAGTTGATGAGCTTTCCTTTTGAAATTCAATAAAGAACAACATTGTTAGTCTATAAGCCTGTGTGTTAATCTTTATGTTTTAAGTTTTTCTTATGCCAATTTTGTAGCCATTCTTGAAATATTTTCTATCATGTGGTGAATGTAGTGAATGTAATTAGTTTCATGCAATTTTGAATGAGGATAATAGGCTATTTTTTGATCTATGAGTCATAAAACCTTATGTGAATGTATCTTTCTTATGTTAGACAACATTCTATCTTTTAAACCCTAGTGGTATGTATTTTCTTTCAAATGATCTTTCTCAGAAAATGAATCTATGTGTTTGTTCCTCTCATTTTCTAAATATTTTCATTATCTTTTGGGAAAAGCTAGATTATTGGCCCCATGTTATCCTTATCTAGGGTTTTCCCCCTTTTGTTTTAGTTTTAGTTTGTGTGCCTTTCCTACTTTCTAGTTAAAAGAATACCCTTGAAAAACCCAAATGTCTATCATACGAGGGAGATTCCCATCTCAAATGTAGAGGAAGATCACTAGTCCAATAGTGATCTCTCCAACTATTGTAAACTTTTTCACTACCCATTGGGTGAGTCAAACAATTTTTAGTGAAATATCATAGTGACAGATCTGTTTACCAACAATATGCAACCACTTAGAGGGGAGCATATATATGTAACTAAAATTCCTTTGTGAGTTATTTATTTCATTATCAACACTCACATTTATTCCCATGTCTAAGGGAGCTTTACCAATAAATTTGTGCTGTTATAATCTTTTGCATATATGGAGCATTTAAATCAGTTTTTATAATAGGTAGAGCATATGCTTGGTGTTTTGCTTTTCCTCCCTTCATAGTTTTTCCATTAAATCCTAAACCTTTAAAATGTCAAAAAATTCTAAGTATGAGGGTGTTTGGGTTTTCTCTTGCCAACCTTTAGGTTAATGGGGTTCCACTTCCCTCCTTGGATTCCCTTTGAAGGATTTTGTCACCCTTATTCTTGATCCCCACAATATTATAGATATTCTCGAATCATGATTCCCATCATGTGGCAGATTCCCAAACTTTTTCATACCATCATATTAAATGGTATTTGATATCTTGAAAACCCAAAACCCACCACCCCAGTGGGCTTTTAGGTTTTCCTTTCCTTTAGTTCCTCTAGTATTGAGTATACAATATCCCCAATCCTCTTTAGTATTGGGTATGCCAAAGTTATAACCCTCAACCTACCTTAGTATGAAATGATTTGCAAAATTTTAGATCATCTCATCCATCACTCCAAGTCGCATTAGTTACTCCAAAATCCCAATCCCTACTTTCCCACTTCCTTCTCTTCCTTGGGCCATCATATTTTTTCATTCCATCGTATCTCTCACATTGGGTACTAAAAAATCCTAATCCATGTTGTCCTACCATTCTTCTCTACTCGAGCCCATAGACCTTCACTTCTTCACTCACCTTGGTATCTCTACATCCTAAAGTTTTATTCCTTGGCCCCCTCTCCATCTCTTGCACCCTTTGGTATGCAAATCTCCCAACCACCAAGTTTGGAGTTTTGGGGCATTTTTTACCATGCTCATCCTTTAGGCAAGTACTTTTTCATACCCTCACCATTAAAACACCATGTTTCACCTACCCTGTTGCACAACCCAAGATGCCATTAATGGTCCCAAATGAATGTGATATAATAAGAGTTTTTTTTAAATGTCTCTCATCATTTGTGGGCCCCTCAAGGATGTGGTTTCAAGTGTGTGGTCATATGAAGATGTTGCAAGCAAAAATGGGCAACCTGAAAGGTTGTTGAACACTCATACTTTCCCACTCAACTTGCGAAGTGAAATTGTAATGTGATATACATGTTTTCGACGTGAAATAAGGATTGGTTGTTGAGTTAATTTTCTGATTGTAAGTGTCTGAAGCTAGTTCTAGGGTATTAAGTGATGCAAGTTTGATTTGTAAGGGGATATGATACATTTTGTAAATCATAGGAAGGGTGGTCAATAAACACAATGCTTGTAAATGGATGTCTCCATAGCATTTATAATAATTTAGTTGGATGCTCAAACCTAGTTGTGGATTCCCTCTTTCCACATTTGTTGGTATGACTGTAATAGGGGTTAATTGAATGTGTAATAACTTCTAATGTATTGTAAAATCTTTTGTTAATGGTTTTTCCTTTGCTTCATGTGGGTTCTTGTAGTACTGGAAGATGGATTATCAAGCATGCCCATTTACATGAGGTGTTATTTATGATTTGTATGTATGTACATATTTGGTTACATTATGCTCTACAAGTGTATTCTCTTCTTCATTGCAGGTTGTGAATCTATTGCTTAATGGAGTAGGTATCAATTTGGCTGGTGATAGGCCAAATGTTCTTCATTTAATCATCTCTTTTGTTACTTGTAAGATTAGTGTAGGTTCCACAATGCTTGTATTATTTAGTATTGTAAATAGTGTTAATCTTAAGAAACTCAAAACTAAACTCTTCCATGAGAATCATGCTTGTATGTCTCTCCTCTTATCTATGTGTATGTAATGTTAAGTGGATTCATATGTTGTCAAACAATATTGTTGTTATCTTTTGTCACATGGTAAGAGTGAGGTATTATCTACCTATTGTATCCAATGTTGACATGAACATGTAGTGACAAATTTTAGAGTTCATAGCATTTTGGATGTTGTTTCTTAAAGGGCCTTGAGTCTAATTGTTTATTTCTCTTTAATTGTCTTGTTGCAAAGACCTCAGGGAACACCCCCTTGGCCTTGTAGATATATTGATAAAGGTGAGTTTACTCACTCACAAGAATTGGTCCACTCATGCCGTTGTCTAAGCATATGCCATGCTCATCATTTTTGTTGATATTCCCTAGCCTTAGGTTTTGGCGCTATTCATTATGATTTGTAGGGAAACATCTTTGAGAGCCAACAGATGGAATTTTTGTTAGGGAGATAAAACTATGGTTCACATAATTTTAAATCTCCACAAATTGAAGAAGTTCTTGTAGCTATATCTTTGCTATGTGTAGTTGGGAATCTGTCAACTTATGCCAACAAATGGTAGTGTTGTCAAGGATGATTTGATCTTGGTTCTTATATTACGAACCTCAACAACTCAAAATGTTTTGTAGTAGTGCTCTTTCATTTGTGTATAATTAACAATTCATGAACTTATAACAATAAATAGTATTAGAGAGACATTAAATGGTTGAAGTTCATTGAAGACTCTATTGATGGAAGGAAACCCAAAACTTTTTTAGTTTGGTGGTTCTTTGTGCTCCAAGGATTTTCTCATTTAATGAGGTGAAAACTCTAGTGTCATGAATCAAAGTATCTGCTATTAATACCAATCTACTAATAATGTTGCAAAATCATTTCTCAAGGTGTGACAACATGATAAAGTACATATTTTTCTTCTTCTCTTCATGATGAGATTAAGAAACATTTTCTTATGAGAAGTGTGGTTTTGTTTCATCTTGTTATAAATTTGTGATCATGGCCTTTAGGTCTAAATATGCTGATAGAGCAGGTCCTTACAATATATTTCCCATCATGATTCAAGCCCTAGATATAATGCTGATGAGTATGACTCATATTACCATAGTGATACATCCTATTACTTCTCTAGTAGTCATACTGCATCCCCAATCCATTCCCAAAACCTGCAAGCATCCATGCAAAATCATAATGAGATCATTAAGTAGCACAAAAAAATTGAAAGCCAAATCAAACTTCTTGAGTCTAGGTTACATGCATATATGCCTAGCCTGTTATTACAAAAATCCAAGTTTTTTGGTCTCTTATCATTCCCCTTGACACTACTTATAAACAAGTTGACCCGTCAAAGGTTGAATATGAAATATAGACCACAACAATTGAGATCTTAAGTCACATGCTTTTGTTTGATGGATGTGACTACATGTTTAGGGAAATACTCATGTGAATGCCTTTGCGACCTTCATGAATAAATTTTAGTACAACTATGAAGATGAATGGATAAGATTCATTGTTATATCTCTCCATGGAAGTGCAAGGTTATGGTTTAATGGTTTTCCTAATCATCACTTATTTGCTTGGGATAACCTTGTTGATGCCTTTAATGATGAGTAAACAAGCAACATTGATCATGCCTCTCTTGTCTATGGACTTGAAAACATTAAAAGGAAAGAGGGTGAGTCTAGCAAAAATTTTAGTCACAGGTTTGTTGTTGCCAGGTTTCTAAGTTATAATCCCAATACATTTACATTCATTAACAAATTTTTGTGAGGCCTATGAGGTTGGATTAAGTATAGTTCTAAATAAAATAAATCTTGCAAGTCTATGGTAGACCTATGGATGGGTTGACTCCCTTGATAATATGAGACATGAGTACATAATGTGGTTATCGTCTTTAAATATGGATGTTTCTAGGCAACATATGGATATGCAATGTATTGAGGTTGCTCATAAGAAGTTGGTTGGTAGTGAATGTTCAGAGGCAACCATGAAGGATAATGCAACATTATGGGACAACTATGTTGATGAGATTGATAGTGTTTGTACTAATTTGTGGTTAGATGGGCTAGCTCATTAAAATGAAAATGATGATAAGTGCACTAATGCTAACCTTAAAGAACATGAGGGGAGATATTTGTTTAATGAGTTCCCCATGCTTTGTCCCTCTTGATGATGATTCGAGTGATTCCCTTGTTGCGTGTTTCTATGTCTCCTCATGAAAGTGAGGTAGAAACTTTTACACTATAAGATGAATGTGGTGACTAAACATATGGTGTTAACTTGTAGCCTAAGTTTGTCACTCTTGAGGGTATGCATGTTGATGAGAATGATGCTATAGGTGTTCATACTGAGGAGGAAGTACATAATGATTCATACGGTGGCCCTCTACCCTTTCCTCTTTTGCTGATTACCTTTACATTAATTTTAGCAATTAGATGATTCAATTCCTCCTAACATCAACAATTACAACCACCATGATACAAATCTTGAGTTTGACCTTGTTATGCATGCTACAAATGAAGTCCATTTCTTTATAGAAAGTCTCTATACTTGTGTGCAAGAGGATAAGGATGAAGAAGTAAGCAATTATGTGTTTATTTTTAGTAATGAATATAATGTAACAAATTGCCAAGATAAAATTGAAATAGAGAGGCAATGGGATGGATTTAGTCCATCACTTGAGGTGCCTCAATTTGATTCTTATATTGATGACATCGATGGATATGTGGATCATGTTTGTGATCCAAGCACAAAGCAACACATCAACATATGTGAGAATGTTGTATGATGGTTGCATGCTGTCCAAGAGATTGATGTGAACACTAGTGACTATGAAGCTTTCCTTTGTGATGAAGGTCAAGTTTCTAATGCTATGGATCATGGTAATGTAATAGAATAGGAATATTTTTTGTGGATCCAACATACAACTAAAAAATAGGTAGAGTTACATCACACATGTGAACTTAAAGACTAGCTGGTGTCATCTCAACTTGATGACATACTTGAAGTCAAAACATTCTAGTTTAAGATGTAGGAAGAAGTCTTTCTTCGTGATGATAAAAAAGATAGTTATCTATACTTTTCTTTTCCATGTGAATTGGAAGTGTTATTTTTTTCCTTGGTTCATATGAAGAGACATTAGTAAGTGTGCTAATGTTGTGGCCATGGATAGCAAAGGTTTACATCCATCCATTTTTCAATATTAATATTGGTGTATACTTTGGTGGTTCACCCTATGCTATTGTGTACATGTATTCAAGATGCACCATGATGTATGGTGGCTAGGATTAGGCACCTAATATTCATGGTTGAGATGTAATGGTGACTCTAGGGGTGGGTTTGATCTTGGGTCCCTAGGGATTGTTCACAAGCTTATGCATGTATGTAAGAGATATTCCAACTAGGTGGTGGATGCATTTTTAACTTGAGGGAGATCAACTCCTTCATTAAGTTTGTATTTGATAGAGGTAGGCGGGTTCTTTTAGTTTATCCATGGCTTTATGTCATGGATCCTTTTTGTAGGGTCTAACCAATAGGTGCGCTAAAGTTTTGGTTGTAACTGTACAATTTTAATGTCTTTGGTGAATCTATGTCATTGTCCAAAAGTTGTTCTTGTCTTGTACATTTCCTTATATATACGTGCATGTTTTATCTTGTGTTCTTTTGTTTCCCCCTCTCTCCTTGCCCCCTTTGTATTTTGGTCTACTCCCTAGAGATCTTGTCTAGATTCTCACTGTGCCTACAAGAGGCACACACCCCCAACTAGAGCCTGTTGGCACTCGCCCTAAAATGAAAAAAATCTTCTAAGTCATGTGTCCCCTTTATTTTGTTGGCCCTAGTTTTCCCATCATTAATTCTGATTAGAGAATTCTTTGAATGGCCCCTCTTGGTCAAAATTGTGCTTGGTGTTGTGCTTTGCCTCTCCTCATACTTTTGTCATGTGCATAAACCTCAAAAGTGTCAAAATTTTCTAAGTATGAGGATGTGGATCAGTTTCCTACCTTGGCCTAGGTCTCAAGATTTCTTGTGTTGACATACCTTCTCTTCATTCCTCACCCCCCCAATTCCCCACTCTCCCACTTCTTTGCCTTTTGGTAGAGTTTCATGTTTTCTCCTACCAGCCTTTAGGATTTCACAATTTCACTTCCATCCTTAATTCCCTCTAAAGGATTTCATTGCCCCAATTAGCAATCCCTATAGTATTAGCTATTCTTGAATCCTAATTCTTTCCATGTGGCATACTCCCAGACTTTTCCTTACCATTAATACTTAAACTATACCTGATATCCTAGAAACCCAAAACCTGCCACCTCACCACCTCGACATAATTTTAGGTTTTCCTTTCCCTTAGTTCCTCTAGCATCAAATATGCAATATCCTTGATCCTTGATCCCCATTGGTATCTTTCATTTTAAAGTTCAAACCCTAGCCTACCTTAATATGAAATCATTTGCAAACTTTTAGACAATCTCATCCCTCACTCCCAAGTCACATCGAGTACTCCAAAATCCTGATCCCCACTTTCCCACTCCCTTGTCTTCCTTGGACATTTATAGTTCTTCATCCGATTGTATCTCTTCCATCAAGTACTCCAAAACCCCAATCCCCACTATTCCATCATTCTTCTCTACCAAGTCCTATAGACCTTCACTTCCCCACTCACCTTGGCATCCCCACATCCCAAAGTATAATTCCTAGGCCCACTCTTCATCTCTTGTATCGTTTGGTATGAAAATCCTTGAACCCTCAACTTCAGACCTCAAAGCATTTTTTACCTTGATCATCCTTCAAGTGAGCATTTTATTACACCCCCACCATTTGAATGTCAACTTTCGCCTACCCACTAAACAACCCATGATGTCATTAATGGTCTCGAATTGATGTGGTATAACAAGGATTGACCTTCAAATGCCTCTCGACACATGTGGGACCCTCAAGGACGTGGTTTGAAGTGCATGGTCATATGAAGATGATGCAAGTAGACATAAGCAACCTGAAAACTTGTTGAACACTCATATTTTCTTGCCCAACTTGCAAAGTGAAATTGTAATTCTATATATACATATTTTCAAGATGTAATAAGGGTTGGTTGTTGAATTCTTTGTCTGTAAGGGTCTCAAGCTAGTTCTAAGGTATCAAGTGATACAAGTCTGGTATGTAAGGGGATGAGATACATTTGGTAAATCATAGGAAGGGTAGTCAATGAACACATTACTTTTAAATGAATGTTTCCATGGAGGTTTGTAATGATTCAGAGGGATGCTCAAACCTAGTTGTGGATTCTCTCTTGCCACATTTGTTGGTATGAATGTAACATAAATTAAATGAATGTGTGATAGTTTCTAAACCATTACAAACTCTCTTGTAATGGTTTTTCCTTTGTTTCATGTATTTTTTTGCATTACTAAGATAGATAATTAATCATGTCTAGTTACATGAGGTGTTATTTATGATTTGTATATACGTACACATCTGATTCCATTATGCTCTGTGTCATCTTCTTCCTTGCAAGTTGTGACATTGTTGCCCAATGAAGTAGGCAAGTGTTGGTCTAGTTGGTGATAGGCTAATCATCTTTTACTTAATCAATCTTAATTTCTCTATAGATTAGGAGTATATTAGGGTTCTACATGTACTTATGATTCGATGGTATAACTCAAGGATTATTCTAAGTGACCTCAAATAGTAAAGATTATTAGAGAATCATGTCATGCATGCCTACACCTTGCACTTGTGTATTAAAGGTTAAGTGGATTCACTTGTGGGGATAATTTAATGTTGTTATCTTAAGAGGTATATGCAAGGATGTAGCTATCAACTTAATAAGAGGTTTTACAAGCATCTAGTTAGTCTTTGGCCTAGTGAAAAACCTTGGGGTCAAGTATAATTAGGTATAGTTGTAGTTGGCTTAATCTTGTTCATCATATGTTGTTAGATGTCATGTTAAAGATACCTATAGGAAATATCATCCTTGGTTTAGTTGAGACTAAATATGAAGGTGAGCATATCCAATTACAACAATTGGTCCATTCATGCTATTGTTTGATCATAAGTCCTACCCATCACTTATGCTGACACTCCTCAACCTTAGTTTTTGGTGTTGGTCTTTAAGATTTGTGGACATAAATGTTTGAGAGCTAGCATGACATTCTACCATATCAGATCCATGAGTTTCGAATTAGGTCTACACTTAGGTTTAGATCTACAACCGCATAGGTGATCCTAATAAAAAATAGTCATTTTGTAGAATTTGAGATGTTCATCAAATTTAAGCCCAAAATTTCAAGATATTAGTGAATCATTTCCTAACATTTATCGTAACACTACTCGATTCTTAAATTTCAACCTAAGTACTACATTCAATTTATTTAATTTTCTCATTTAATTTAACATTTATTGTTTCCAATCCCAACTCTTAAAATCCTAAGCATTTATTATTGTTTAATTATTTCTCCTAGATAAATTGTAGTGAAAATTAGCATTTATTTTCATTACACATAAACATAGATATTGTTATGGATAAACTTGAATTATGTGGCAATTGCCAAGTGGATATACAAAAATGTTGAAGATATGCTCTCCTAATTATACAAGCCTGAATACATCAATAATCCCATCTGCTCTTATGATAGTGGATTCAACTTATAAAACTATTATCTATTAATTTTTTGAAGAAGCTACTAAATTTCTTAGTCGTTTGTAATCTTTTTTATGAGGTAAAAGGTGCATTTTGAAAGAGTCAAATCTATTACTTATTGGAAGAAGCTACTAATTTTTTTAATCTTTTGTAATCTTCTCTTTTGAGGTTAAGGGTATGTTCCAAAGAGGCAATTCCATGTGTAATTGTAACTATACAAAAAATTTAAAAATTTATGTTTGAGTTAGTCAAGTCATCTATGTGCATATGGACAACTCAAAGATTATATAGTATATGACCTTGCCAAATCATACCTTTTTAATTGGATATCTTCACCTCAAAAATTTCACATTCTCATGTCTGGTTAAATTAAATTACTTAGGAAAAATATACCAAAGATAAAATCTTGTTTAACAAAGTCCACCAAAAATCAAATCTTACTAAATGCAATGCCCATATCCTTCTAAAATGATGAGGCTGAAATTATATTCAAAATAACTTAAATGAAATAAATATCCCTCACTCTCTAACACTAAATCAAACACCAAATCAAAAGAAATCAATTATTGATACTTCTAATTAAAAAACCCAAACATTTAATTAAAAATCACTTTTATCAATGGAATAATAAATAGTTAAATAACACAGGTTCAATGTTTATTATTTTCTTAGAACATGTCAAGCATATTGGGGTTTATTAAAAACTGACCGTCAACATTATACTCCAAAAAAGTTGGAACGAACTCCAAAAAATTGTGGGAACTGACCAATTATTACTAGTTAAAAAATAATTAGCACTTCAACGAACAACATGCATTTTTCATTTTCAAAAGCTTATAATTTTTTTAAAAAGGAGGGTAAAAACTTTATTAAGTCAAGAGAGAAATACAAAGCAAAAGAACAAACCCATAAAGGGCACCAAAACAACACAAAATTAAGTAACACCCAAGAAGCACCTCATATCTTCTGTAACCAAATCTTCAAGGACAAGGGCCAAATCTTCAGGAAGATCACCCCAATCAACCACATTCCAAGTCCCCATCTGCTCAGAAGCCCACCTAGCCAAGTCATCAACCACCTTATTCCACTCTTGAGGAACATGACAAAAAGAAATAGAGTCCAAAGCAGTGCTCAAAGTAGTAATTTGCTTGACCACCACCGCCAGCTACCAATTCACCTCATCAAGTTGCCTCTTATTTAGAAGATCAATAACAACTTGAGAATCAGACTCACAAACAATCTACCTCCACCCCATAGCACAAGCTTGTTCTAATGCCAGGAGAATAGCTAAAGCCACCATGAGGTTATTAGTATGCCGACCTCTATAAATAAAGAAGAAAAACACCACCACTCCTGAACTATCTCTGCCAATGCCACCAACACCAACGTGCCTAGGATTGCCTCTAGAGGAGCCATCAGTATTAATTTTCAACTCCCCTAGAATAGGGGGACACCAGTGACTAGTACGACTAACCCTCTCCCTCCCACGCCCGTGAAAAATAGTCCTCAAATTTCTTTTTCCTCCCAAAGAAAGACCCAAAGCACCAACAACTCCAAGATCATCAGGATCCACATGAACAGACAAGTCGCACTTAGTAGTCAAAGTTTCCTGAAGGACTCCCAAAACTCTCAACCAGAGCTGATCAACCAACATCTTCCTATCCAGAAAAATTCTACGACTGCATTCCAACCAAATATGCCAAATTATTAGACTAGGGCCAATAACCCAAGCAATCAAAAGAAAAGAAGTCTTAACCAAAGGAGACCCTTGATTCTCCCAAAAATCTTTCAAAGAAGAAACATGTCTACACGACATGTGCCAAAGATTCCACTAAAAGTGCCAAATGACTTTCACAAAGGGGCACTGAAAGAAAAGATGATAAATACACTCTTCATGCCCAACACACATAACACACATAGAAGGACCCTGGAATTAAACCATGCTTCCAAAGATTCTCCTAGGTAAGACATCTTCCTTGCACCACTAACCAAGAGAAGAAATTACACTTAGGCCATGCAAACTTATTCCAAACCTCCTTCCACCACCGGACCTCAGAACTCCCAAATAACTGCTTATCAAGAACTTGGTAGCCTGAAGCAACATAAAATCTACCCTTTGGATTAGAACCCCAAGCCAACACATCTCGCCTAGAGAGGGAGCTATAAGCACGACCCGACAAAATCCCTGCAAGCTCTTGATGATCCCCAACCACACCACTAGGAGGCCATTCCCATGGGTCCTTCCATTTGAAAACTTTAGCCTGCCCCAGAATCTGATGAGTTTTGAAATCAGCCACATGGCACCAACCAACATCAGTGAAATGCTGACACAAATTCTACAAATGAGGATGAGTGGCTAGAATGGGAGGATATCCATCCCAGGAATTATGCCAAAAAAGAGCATCCTGGCCCTCATTACAAATCCAAACAACCCCTGCTTGACCAACTTGGTGCCCCTTTTAAGAGTGCCCCAAATCATAGAGCCTTCCCCTCCAAGCCAAAGTGAGCCACATCAACACACTCAACCTCACCAAGATATTTTGAGGTAAGGATTTTAGCCCACATTTGATGCTGCTGAGAACACCACCGCCAATACAATTTAGTAGTTAAAGCTTGCCCATTCAAATCAGTCCTGCACAACCCCAACCCACCTTCCTGCTTCGGTCTACAGATGAAGTTCCACTTAACTAGGCTCCACTTACTATGAAGAAGATTGCCTGACCAAAGGAATTTCCTAGACAAATTTTCAAAATCTTTAATAAAACTGAAGGGTGCAGAAAGAACAAAGCATCTGTATATAGGAAGAACCTGCACCACAGACTTCAGAAGGGTCATTCTGCCTATAGAAGAAAGCTACTTGCAAGTCCAATGATTGGCCAGATGTCAGAACTTATCAATAATCCTCTGCCAAAACATTTTAGGAAGCGAACGAACAACAAGCGTGATGCCAAGATAAATGTTACATCCCCAATTTTTGTCTTGCTATACTTTTACTTTTTACTTGGACATAAGTAAATTTATTATGATGTTTAGATTAATGACAAGGAAAAATATGGATTATATTGAATGTCATTTATTGAAATTATAGGAATGATTATGTTGTTATCAATTTAATATTTGTATTATGAGATTTGATTGATTATTTGAATTAATTCAATAATGATGCACTGATCAGATATTGTTTGGTAACAAGTTGAAACAGGATTACAGGTTATCAGATGACTCTCAGAGAAAAGAGAGAGTATCTTTCTAGGAGAGAGCTATAGACCTCGGGTTACGAGTGTTTTATTTGCCAAACTGAGTTATAAGTGTTTAACGAAAATGTAAACCAATGTGTCGTAAGAGGTAAGCCTTGTCTTGTCGGTTTACTTTTGAACCTAATCGATATTGTTTTCAAATCTTTCTAAGTCGTATTAAGTCGTCTTAGTTGTTAATAACGTTAACGATGTTGTTTGAGTTTGATTTATGACTATTTATGTTTAACGTAAATATTACGACGTTATTGTCTTAAAATGGTTGTCATATTATTACTAAGTCACTTGAGGTGTTTTAACCAATTCTTAACGTTAAGACTTTATCGTCGAGTTAAGATGACACATGTTTTGTCGACGGATCATGATGAGGAGACTAGCTCAACCCAATGGTGTTATCCATAATTCTTGTTTTAGTATTATCCTCTTATTGATTAAATCATAAAATCAAATAGAGATAATGATATGAAAATAATATTTGATTTAATCAAATATATATATATATATATATATATATATATATATATATATATATATATATATATATATATATATATATATATATATATATATATATATATATATATATATATATATGAGTCGAATGAGGTAATACCTCACGATATATTATTATGGTTTTTAGTTGAGCAGCCTTAGGCATCTATTGAGGAGTGCCTTAAATGATTAAAACCATGATGGATCAAATTTACTCATTAAGAGTAACCGATTGCTCAAAGTTAGTTAAATGAGTTGGTGGCCTCTTATATGAGGAGTGGCAGATAACTCAGCTACCATCGCTAATCTCCTCAAATGATGTTTTCATCATCAACATTTGTCGATGTTTGCATATTTATAGCCATGTTTGGAGTCGAACCATAAAGAAAATACTGTTGGAATTAAATGAGTTTTGACCTGCTTAGAGTGGGAGCGAACAGAGAGGATGACTCATTAAGAGTCTGTTTGAGCTGTGAAAGCCACAACTTGGCTAGTCGATGGCGCATCTTTTGGGTGCATATGTTTTGTTTGTTGAGTCTGAATAATCGGTAGAAGAGAACTCACGGTGGGAAATAAGGAAGGAGGTAAAAGTAAAGTGAAGAATGTGGTCGTCTGGGATGAACACAGAAGCTTACTACCTGCCCATATACCTCTGTAAACCATCGTTGTTAGGTAAATACTCCTGCAAGTTATTTTTTATAAGACAGATAATTTGAATGAATGCTTGTCTTGGACAATCATTTTAACTAAGTTTGGTTATCCTGTCAGTATTTTGTATAAACTATGTAATGTGATAAGCTGATTGTGTCAACTTGAATACTATCGATATAACTTGTTTGTTCGAGTCGGTGGTGTATGTGTATGTTTTAGTATAACCAAAGAAGCGTCGACTAGCCTGAAAAGGCCGATGCAAGCTTTTGCAATGATATCAGTTTTGAATTATCATTTTGGGTCGATATTATATCTGTCTTAAAATCGATAAGTAGACCCTTTTATTGTTCAAGAAATACACAAACTTTCTTTAAATAGAAATTGTTATAGTTTTCTAGTGTTTAGAAAACCATTCGCTTTGTTGAATGAGTAATCATTTTGAAATAAGTCGATTACTTTATCATAGGATAGATATGTATTAACTCTCATTGAGATTAGTGTAAATGGTATTTGTTTTATAAAACTTACCAACCAAGAGTAATACGGGATAAAGTATTTAGTGGTGTCAATATTATTTTGAAACTAATCTTGTTTTCGTTCATATACATTGTCTAAACGATATCTTATCCAAAGAACCTAGATTCTTTGTGGTCTATGGTGACTATGGTGTAACCTATTGAATGGTAGAAGAACTAGGGATAGTTAGATGAACAGGATAAAATGTCAAAAGATCTTCTCATGTCTATACTAGAAATCTTGTTGAGTTCAGCCTATAGTAAACCATTATGTAGTAATAGACTATGTCTATATAGAAATAACTTTGCGTAAAATCATATATGAGTTTATATATGTGTAGATTAGGAAAACAAAATGAAGTTGAAACACTAACAAAATGCATAAAACACAAAGTTATACCTTCACATGAAAACCCAATCTCATCAAGGGAGGAGGAGAGCTTGCACCCAAGAGCTCCTAAGACATGATATTCCCTAGATTAAGAATTCAAATATGAAATGCTACTCTAATTATGCAATTCACAATTCTAACTCAACAGTCATTTGGACATGGTAACTTTGCTTAAATATTGGATCCCAAAATGGGTTGAGAGATGTTGTATTTATAGAGATTTTGGAGGGATTGTGATCCAAGGGTGGAGATTGATTTGAAAGATCAATGGTGGAGGATGAAAGTGATGTGGAGGGCCTAGATTCAATCTTGGAGGAATGGAGGGCTAGGAATAAAAGTAAATCTTTTATTCATTTTGAGAAAAGGGGTTATTAAATGAGTATGGGTGTGAGGGATTATTTTTGAATTAAAGATTCATATGGGGAATGTAAAATGAATTAAAAATTCATTTGGGGATAAGTAGAAATAAATGAGCATGGGTGAGGTAAGGGGTGTGTAAGAAGAATTAATTGTGATGTGGGATGTTTTAAAATAAAAAATTGACTTAGGTGGATTTATCTCAATTTTTTATTTGGAGGATGTGGGGAAGGGTGTTAAATTAGGTTTGACCACCCAAATGAGAGGTTAAGATTAATTAAATATAGGTTTTATTTACATAATCCTAGGGCTAGGATGATGTAGGCTAGGGTAGGCAATTAAATAATAGCTATTTAATTGCCTAGGGTAGGGATAGGTTAATTAATAGGCTGAATTAATTAGTTAAACATGGTTTAGCTAATTAATTAGATTTAGTGAAAAAGGGGGAAATAGATTAAATAAATATTGCATATTTAGTAAATCAATTGGCGAAGGTGTGGACTATTGAATTAATGAAATTAATTCAATTTTGGGTATAAGATGATGTGAATTTGGGAAATGGAGGGATAATTAATTAAATAAAAATTTAATTAATTGAATAGAGGGAAAATTGATGTGTTTAGGGATGTCAGGAGTTGGTTTGATGGTCGAGACATTTTTAGGTGTCTACATTTGTCCCTCTTTGATGTGGCATCAGGACCTAGGAGGGAAGTGGCATTAGGTTGAAGAAAAATATGCCCCAGCTGCCGAAAAGAAGTAAGATGGATAAGGGATGCCCCCTCGAGGTCGGCGGAAAAATAAAAATTTTTCGGTCGAGTTCTCAAGAGGACGGGACGGGAGTGAAAGTTGGATATGGTACGAAAAAAGAAGACATGACAGGAAGAAAAACAGACGAAAAGGGCTGAGATCTGCACCCTGGAGGGAAAAAGAGGGGGGGGAAGGATGACATGGCCCACTATATTAGGAAAAGTGGGCCCTTAGAGTACCACATTTGTACAAATTTGACTTTTGAGAAGAAGGAGCGAAGGAGAGATGGCAAACTGCAACCCCCAGTTCCCTCGACTTCGACACATCTCAGAGCGGTTTCGATCGTTTGGCCGGGCACCGGAGGCTGGACCTCAGGTAGGGTCCAACCCTGACTTTTCCATTTTTTTGTTTTTTTTCACTTTTTTGGGGTTCAGGATTTGGGATTGGAGCGCGTAGCACCAAAAGTAAGGCAGATTAGCGCCATTCTTTGGATTGGCGCTATCTGCCAGGGTAGTAGTAGGGCGGTTTGTCGCCATTTACCTGGTATTTTAGCACTATCTTCTGAAGTAGCACAATTTTTAGAAGAATGGAGTTTTGGCGTTTTAGCGCCAAACAGGTGTTATGGTAGCACTATACTTTGAAATAGCGCCATTTTAGATAGTAGCACTATTTTTCGTTTTAGCACTATACAGGGGATTATCGCAATATAGTATATGTGCACTTTTGCTATGATTGACACTATTCACTGGATTAGCGCCAAATGGCAGGGCGATGCCATTTTGTAAAATGGTGCTATGTATGCTGCGCAGTAGTGCAATGTTTGGGAGTAGCGCAAAGTGTATTACGTAGTGGCACTATTTACTGTAAAAGTGCTATTTAGAAGAAGTGGTAGCGCCATTTTGAAAATGACGCAAAGCGTTGTCTATTTTGGCACCAAATGATTCTAGCTTTTTAGACATTAGAAGAAAGGGGTTGGTTCAGAAAAAGATAGGTCGATATCTAACCAGAAAGTTGTGGATGCAGGATATGACGTCGTTTATAGTGTATTCATGGGAGCGACGCGTGCCATCTGTGATGGCATTGTTCGACCATTTTGATGATGCTATGCGGGCTAGATTGGCTAGGTTGGGGCTTTTGACAGTGGTGTCAATGCCCATGCTACGAGCTCATTGAGCTCTAATGATAGCAGCTGTGGAGCAGTACCGCTCATAGACCTGTACATTCTTGCTGTCGATTGGTGAGATCACGATCACACTTGAGGATGTTTATCACATCCTCAAGCTACCTTTTTGAGGCCGGCGGGTTAGATATGACACGAGGAGGGGGCGGAGTGCCTTGATCAGAGTGTTTGGTGAGGATCATATCGTTTTATCAGCGGATGGGAGAGAGATGAGCTATGAGGGGACGTTGGCCGCGGGTGCAGATCCCTTTACCTTATTCCTGTGTGCATTGATTGGTGGGGTGGTTATGCTTGATAGGAGAGGCAGGGGTTTTCTAGTTGGTTGGGGGGAGATGATTGAGGGGATGGTAAGGGATGAGACCATGTATGCCTGGGGACCGGCGATGCTAGGGCAGCTATATCATGAGATGCATACAGTGGTCTATCTTCATGATTCTACGTTATCAGTGGGGGTGACTCTGTTGCATGTGTAGATTTGGGAGCACATCACGATTACCTGACCGACGTGTGGGTACTATCGCCGGCCATTTGAGGTGTTTGTGTTTTTATATCAGGATGTAGAGTACACGTATACCGGACAGGTGCAGTATTAGAGGCGGATGCTGGATGATTGCATTCAGGTTGCTTGGAGACCCTACATTGGAGTGGAGCCGTGGCCGGATGATGATATCCATCTACCTTTTACATTTCAACAGTGATACCTGATGGCTTGAGGAGACTGCACGATAGATATGTACTTGCCGTCACGGGTGATGCGGTAGTTTGGATTAAGGCAGGACACGCCACAACAGATGGCCATTTTTGCTTGGACCCATCGAGATGCGCCCTTTTGGCCTGTAGCTATACAGCCACAGGTTGCTTGAGATGACTTTGCAGCTTTATGGCCAGTGCGGTGGGATTGGGGGAGCACGGTCTGGGATGCAGGCACCACTCCTACCTATGACATATGGTGGCAGATGTGGCGGCTGACTTGGTTTATGGACCCGGCCGAGGCAGTTCCTGCGGAGGAGGCAGCGGGGTCAGATGATGATGGTTTAGATGACAGTGGGGATGATGACTCTGATGGAGATGATTCCTTGGAGGAGGGGGAGGAGATCATCAGAGATGATCTCGTGGAGGTTGGAGTAGATGGAGAGGAGAGGTTGGTTGGTTGGGATGGTCAACCGATGGATGTGCTAGCGGCCGTGGCAGCAGGACAGGGGCAGGTGGGGCAACAGGTGCAGATGAGAGTGGGGCAACAACAGAGAGGACCTCGGTGGCGTGGGGGACAGCTGAGGGTGGATAGGGGTGATCTACCCCCGCCACAGGTAGCGTAGTAGCATCAGGGGGAGGCAAGCCCCTCAGGGACAGCTGGAGAGGCAGAGGTGGAGAGGCTCACACCTCGTCGGCGGGGCCGGGGTGAGGATGAGGAGATGGAGATCTTGAGAGCATAGGTAGCCAGCCTACAGGAGGCATTGGAGAGCTGGGAGGCAGAGTTGGTTCAGTTGCGGGGGGCATTGGCCTTATTGGATGGGTCAGATGGACAGGTGGCTGCGTTGTAGGCACAGTTAGCCCAGGCTCAGGGTGAGATTGTCACTTTGAGAGGGAAGCGGGATGTAGCACTTGCGAGAGCACAGCAGGCAGAGGTCCAGGGTGACACAACAGGTTTGATTAGGGAGAGAGATGTGGCGCTTGCCAGGGCACAGCAGGCGGAGGCTACAATGGGCAGCTTGCAGGCTTCAGGTGTTGGTATGGCCCCTGTTTTGACATTGATGCAGACACAGTTGTCGTAGGCACATACATAGTTGTTGGAGGCCAGAGGATGGACAAACTATTATCGGGCCTTATATTATGCGGCAGTGCCTGTAGAGCAGCGTGTGCCAAGTTATAGTTAGGCCAGTGGATCATGGGCAGCTAGATCACATAGATCTAGATCAGTTCAGTCGATTCAGCAGACGATGCCTCTTCCCTCGCATGTGCCCCAGTAAGTGCCACAAGTACAGGTACAGGCATAGCCACAGCCACCACCACAGGCAGGACCACAGCCACAGCCATAGTCACAGGCGGGACCACAGCCACCACCAGGGTCAGGATCCCCCACCCGATCAGATAGAGGGTCCTCCATGTGATATTGTATCATTGTATCCCTTAGAGGCATTGTGTCAGGACTTTATATTTTTTGATGTATATATGAGTGATGTACATTTTTTGCGATGATATATGATGTGATGGAGATTTTTGATGGCCTATATGTTTGTCTATTATGATGATTATGCAGTATGTTTTTATGGATTATATGCTTATGGATGTGTTGTGTTTATGTAATGCACTATGTTGATGTTATGGATGGTCCTATTGACGTAACATGATGGATACAATGGTGGTTTATTTATTGTGATATATGCATGGTTTTGTGATCTATGGACTATATGATGTGTAATGCAAATGAATGTTCAGATTAATAAACATTTATTATGGATGTAAAAATTCAATGGGAATGTATGTTATCTTAATAAACACATGTTATGTATGGAAATATGGATATGCAGCTAGATGATTATAAAATGCAGGTAGATGATTATGATTGTGATGATGTAATGTAACTAAACGTTTATGAGATGATATATGGAATGTAGTGTAAATGTGATGTTTTATTAATTGAACCTAATGGTTATGCAATTTGAATGATTCTAAATGAACCTAGATGATTATGCACTTTTAAAGGATTAAAATGAACCTAAATGATATGCAATTTAAATGATTAGAATGAACCTAAATGATATGCAAATTTAAAGGATTAGAATGAACTTAAATGATATGCAAATTTAAAGGATTAGAATGAACTTAAATGATATGCAAATTAAATGATTAAAATGAACCTAAATGATATGCAAATTAAATGATTAAAATGAACCTAAATGATATGCAATTAAATGATTAAAATGAACCTAAATGATATGCAATTTAAATGATTCTGATGTGTAGCTAGGTGATATGCGAGATGCAAGCTAGATGATGGGTGAGATGATCTAGTCCCGATACACATGATGTTCTTTGTTTGACCCTGAGTGGTGAGGCTGTGGGAAAGGGGATCAGGTGGGGAGAGGATAGGGGTGTATGGATAGGATTGGGAGCATCTATGAGAGGGTTGCTTAGGTCATATGACACCATGTCATTGAGGGGAAATTTACCTTGGTTCAGGATGTGTTCAGTGGAGATACAGTGGGGGAATGGGATTAGTGAGGGGATTGGATAGGTTGGGGGGAAGTGATTATCAAATCTAGGCCGAGATGGTATAGTTGATTAGGATGATGATTTTGAGCTAGTACAGTAGTTGCATAAGATTAATTGAAAACATTTCTTAGTTTACTATCGCAATGTAGGATACCGTTCACAAAGGTATGAAATGACCTAGGTGATGATATATATCCCACAATTGCATGGACTAGACCCACAAACAATAGGTTGATTTCATGCACGCCCAAGGTAGTATAATCTTCTCTAGCCTAAGAAGGGGACTCATAGCGATGAGTGCGAATAATACATATAAGGTTTTGATGCCTATATATGCAAATGGGACACATCATGCTAGAACCGACCTAGACTTCAAGATATGAATACTATTCCTAGAGTAATGGAACCAACCCACAAGCACATCATACAGAAACAATTGACCATGTCTACTCTAGGTGTCGTCCACTACTTACCATAATATAATGAGATCAAGGTAGCTTTGGAGATGACTTAGAGTAAGACAAAAAGATAAAAATCAATAATAAAAAAGACCAACGAAAAGATACAAATAGCCTTTGTGTACTCTTGCCAAGAGACGTGTTGATAGGATGATAGATTTTTGTCCATTCTGGGAAAGATATATCCTAGGATGCAAATCAGTTGGATATGATTGGAGAATTTTTGAGAGGTGGGCAAAAGGACAAGCTGGTCATGTGTAGGATGTTAGTTGGTATGTTGATTGATGATTTTTGCGCTAGGGACCGAGTTTCAAGTGTATACGTAGCGTATGTATCATTTATTAGATCCAGAAAGCTCAGTGAGTGGGGACCATCCAAACGGGGTGGATGGGTGCATCTTTGGTACCTGAGTATTGGAAACATCCTTCGTATTCCAGACTGCCTACATACCCTATATCCACAGGATCAAGGTACTTTCAAGATGCGGGTGAAAATGAATATGTAGTTCTGTTAAGACTTGATGATGTGGGAATAGTTTGGGATGGTTGTGATTGTGGGGACTGATGTATGTTTTGATGATTGTGATTTGTAGCAAGATCGAGGTATGGGGTGATTTGTGGTGAATTGTGTCATTTTTGGATTTTCTATCTTTTTTCTATTATTTTTGGATTTTCTGATTTTGTATTATTTTTGGATTTTCTAATTTTCTGTTGTTTTTAGATTTTTTGATTTTCTGTTGTTTTTTGATTTTCTAAGTTTGTATGTACAAAGGGGAGCTTACAAGGATCCTCGTTCCATGAGTTAGCCTTGGGATGGGATAGTGTGGGTTGGGTGATAAGACTTGATGTTTCTCAATTCCAAGCCATGGGATGTGTGCGATATGGAGTGATGTGACGGAAAGAGGACTTATTAGATGGTAACACCGGCCACAACGCATGGTGCCTGAAACAGGTTTTCACCATGGTACTTATCGAAGGTGTCACCGAAATAATTTTCACCATTGGAAGTTTTTATTGCACTCGGGTTTTTCTTGATTTTTTGTTTTTTTTTGTTTTTTTGATTTTTCTAGTTTTTTTATTTTTTGACTTGGGGTATCTGATGGGTTATGCATAAAATTTATTTAGATGTAGGATGTTCATAGGATCATCCAGAGGCTGCCCCTCAGGTGTTGTAAGCTGATATACTCCTGATCCATAGTCGGCTGTGACGACATAAGGTCCTAGCCAATTGGGTTCAAACTTTCCTTGCTTAGGATGCTCTTGCAAGTTCTTCTGATTTTCCATAAGGACAAGGTCTCCTACTTCAAATTTTTGGGTTCTGATCCTCTTGTTGTAGCTTCTTCTGAGGCGATTTTGATATGCCTGTAGGTGGTTCAATGCATTTAGGCATTTCTCATCCAGTAGTTCTAGTTGATGCAACCTTGCAACTCTGTATTCCTCATCAGAGATTATGTTTTGTAGGGATACTCATAGGGATGGGAGCTCGACCTCAATAGGTAAAATGGCTTCAGATCTGAATACTAGTGAAAATGGAGTGGCTCCTGTGGGGATGCGGATGCTTGTGCAGTAGGCCCATAGGGCAGGGTTGAGTTGGAGGTGCCAGTCGTGGCCAGCTTCATTAACTGTCTTCTTGAGAATGCAGAGGATGGTTTTATTAGAAGCCTCTGCTTGACCATTTCCTTAAGGATAATATGGGATGGAGAAATGGTGTTTGATTTCAAATTTTTCGCACAAGGTGCGAACTTCTTAGTTCTTGAATGGCTTTCCATTGTCGGTGACGATGGAATGAGGGATACCATAGCGGCAGATGATATAGTGGAGGATGAATTTGGAGATTTGGGTGCCAGTGGTGAAGGTGAGTGGTATTGCTTCCACCCACTTTGTGAAGTACTCGGTAGCAATGATTATGAACTTATGGCCATTGGAGGATGGGGGATGTATTTTTCCTATGAGGTCGAGTCCCCACTATGAGAAAGGCCATGGTGTCGTGATGGGTTGCAACTCTTGTGCTGGTGCATGGATGAGATCACCATGCTGTTGACATGGCAGACATTTTTTGATAAACCTATAGGCGTCTCGGTCCATGGTTGGCCAATAATATTCAGTCCTTAGGATCTTTTTAGAGAGAGCGGGTCCACTCGAATGCACCCCACAGATACCTGCGCATACCTCTTCCAAGGCTACCTCATCTTCTCTAGAGTCTAAACATCATAGAAGCATGCCATCAAGACTCCTTTTATATAGGGTGTCACTTACAAGGATGAAGCGGGAGGCTCGGCGGATGAAAGATTTTCTTTGTGAGGTGGAGAGGTTAGGTGGGATGATATTATTGTGGAGGTATAGGTAGGTTTCTTGATACCACGGGGATAGGGGACCAATGACCTCACACACTAGCTCTGATTGAGGAACATCATATGCTGGGATGGGAAGTTCTTCTATCAGGAACTCACATTTCTTGATGTCTTTCTTCATGTCGACCAAAGATTTGATGGTGGCCATGGCGTCTGCAGCTTTGTTATTGAGCCTTGGGATTTGCTCAAAGTCGATGTCATTGAAGTATTCTTTGAAGTCATCGATCATTTTTTTGTAGGGCAGGAGCTTATCATCTTTTGTCTTGTACTCATTATTTACCTACCGGATGACTAGTTGAGAATCCCCATACACAGTCAGGTTCTCGATTTTCCATTTTATTGCCATGCGGAGACTTGTGATGAGGGCCTCATATTCTGCCACATTGTTGGTACATGGGAATGTGATTTTAAAGGACTTAGGGATGGTGTCGCCTTGAGGGGTAACAAACAGGACGCCTACCCCCGAGCCTCTGTGTGTGTACGATCCATTGAAGTACATCTTCCATGTTTCTGTGATTGGTGTGATTGTCAAGATAGCTTCGTCAGGAAACTCTGCCAGTGTAGGATGTTCTGCAGGAATGGGTGCTTCGACCAACTGATCAGTGATAACCTGTCCTTTGATGGCCTTTCTCTCAGTGTATTCAATGTCAAATTCGGTGAGAATCATGACCCATTTTGCCATTCTCCTAGTAAGAGCAACTCTGTTTAGCAGATATTTCAATAGATCGATCTTGGCGATGAGCTTGGTTTTATGATTGAGCATGTAGTGTCTTAATTTTTGTGACGTAAAGATGAGGGCTACACATGCTCATTCAATTTGCATGTAGTTTAGCTCATATGAAATCAAGGTGCGGCTAATGTAGTAGATGGCTCTTTCCTTCCCTTGTTCATCGTGTTGTGCTAGTAGGCTCGGATGGCTATCTCTGTTGTTGAGATATATAACAAGAGGGGTTCTCCTTGCCTTGGTGGAGTTAGAACAGGAGGATTAGCTAGGTAATCTTTTAGTTGATCAAAGGCATCTTGACACAGAGTGTTCCAGACAAAAGCTATGTCTTTTCTGAGTAGGTGCTGGAATGGCTGGCATTTATCGGCAAGTTGGGCAATGAACCGACGGATAGACTGGAGTTTTCCTTGCAGACTTCTCAGTTGTTTCAATGTTTTTAGAGGAGGCATTTCAGTGATGGCCTTGACCTTTGCGGGATCTACCTCAATTCCTCTTCTAGAGACTATGTATCCCAACAGTTTGCCTGAGGTGACCCCAAAGACACACTTCTTTGGATTTAGGCGAACATTATATTGCTCTAATCTATCAAAGATTTTTGCCAAGACATCCAGGTGTTCTTCCCTTGTCTTCGATTTTCCCAGCAAGTCGTCCACATAGTCTTCCATGATGTGGTGGAAGAGGTCATGGAAGATGACAGTCATAGCTCTTTGATATGTAGCTCCGGCATTCTTCAGGCCAAATGGCATTACGACCCAGTAGTACGTCCCCCATGGGCATATGAAGGCTGTCTTATGCTGATCCTCTTCGGCGATTTTGATTTGGTTATACCTTAAGAAACCATCCATGAGGGATAACATCTCATGTCTTGCCATAAGATCTACTATCATGTCGATGTTTGGTAGTGGGAAGTCATCCTTTGGGCAGGCTTTGTTGAGATCTCTGAAGTCGGTGCAGTAGCGGATTCGGCCGTCTGGTTTGGCTACTGGTACTAGGTTGGAGACCCACTCGGGATAATCAATCTGGCGAATGAACCCAACATCTAGTAGTTTCTTTAGCTCTGCCTTGACTAGGAGGGCCACTTGAGGATTCATTTTTCTAAGTTTCTGCTTTACTGGTTTCACATTAGGGTGTACTGCAAGATGATGAACAACTAACGTGGGATCTAGCTCTGGCATGTCTGCATAGGTCCATGTAAAATTGTGATTTTGACCTGTGAAAAATGCTAGGAAGTTTTCCTATTCTTGTGTGCCGAGAGATTCTGCCCTGAAAGTGATTTTCGGTTCTTCTTCTGTCCCAAGATTCATCTCTTGGGCTGGCTCGACTAGGACAGGTGATCTGTCTGGATAAACCTTGTCTATCTCAGGAAGGCCCATGCTTCCCTCTCCTAGCGCCTCATGGAGGTTTTCACCAGGAGATACATCTTTTGTTTTTACTTTTCGGGATTTGACACTGCCATAGAACGGTTTTCACCATCAGATCCATTTTTGATTTTTATGTTTTTATGACTGAAAGCAGGGGTTGTCTCCCTGAAATAGGCGCGCGTATCAAGTTCCATGATGTATCCTGCTCTGTGATCTCCCAAGGGGAAGTGATCTCTTACCCCCATCATTTCAGTGATGGCTTCATCGTTTGGTGCTATGTCAAAGACAGGAGGTCCCCGTTGGTCCCAATCTATAAGTTCTGGGTATACAGTGGTAAGTCATTGGAGGACGAGGCTAGGGTGGTGATTGTGTGGATGGTGCATATGGATGAGTCAAAGAAGTCGGCAAAGTCACTAAAGGAGTCTTGATGGTCTATTTCATTGATGTTGTCGACTTCAAGGGAGACTGTAGCAACCTCGGCTAAGATACATTCGCTGGTAGTGAGGATACGTTGTCTTTGACCATATCCTAACCCTTGGGTATAGGGGTTTCTTGTTGCTTGGACAGGTTCCACAATCCCTGTTCATGAAGGCTGATACCACCTTGTCCTTTGTAACCCATGTTTTTGACAATTTCTAAACCTTTTCCATAGATTTATGTTGGTATGGTGGGAGCTTCTTCTTCTGTTTCTTCATCCTTGTATAGCCAGGATGAGATATCTTCGAGTACATCCTGATCCAGGAGATGTTTCCTCTCAAAGATGGGTGATGGTTTGCACTTGATGACGACTGTGTTGGCTACTTCTGTCTTTGGGATGCCAAATGTTTTAGGATTGGATAATGTGCCCACACAAAAGGTACCATGCAGGTCGTATTCCCCACATCCCATGTCGTTGAGCTTGATCTTGACCTTAGGTGGTGGAGGCGCTTGGGATGAAGTGGTGGCAATGTTTGCGGGGTCAAAATATGAGGTTGATGCTGTTGGATTGGCTTTGGTGGTGGCCTTGTTGTATGGGCAGAAGGTGTGGTTGTGGCCTTCCAAGAAACTGCAGTATTGGAAGGGGCGAAGATTGGCATAGACAGTTACTTCTGTGCTGTTGTGAGGGAACTTGAGGCATTGATGGAATGTGGATGGGACGGCTTGCATGGCGTGGATCCATGGTCGGCCAAGAATAATGTTGTAGGGGAGGTCAAGATCAAGGACCTGACATTTTGTTTCTAGTATTTTCTGTCCTACTTGAATAGGAAGCTTGATGGTGCCTTCAGATAGCTGTTCGGTGTCATCATAGCCTTTGATTGTGATGCACTTGCTGGTGTCTACAACCACATCGGAGTACCCCAAGTGTTTCAATAGTTTAAGAGTGCATATGTTTAGGCCAGAGCCACCATCTATTAAGACTCTTTTGATTATGTGTTTGTGGATACAGACTTTGATGTGTAAGGCGTCATTGTGTAGTTGTTCAGAAGCGGGAAGGTCTTTTTCTGAAAATGTGAGATGGTGAGGTGCGGCGATATGTCCTACCATGGCTTGGAATTGGGTTACATTCAAGTTGGCGGGAAATTGAGTTTCTAAGAGTGCTTTGTCAAGGACATCTTTGTGAAGGGGGGATGTGCAGAGCAACTCAAGTATGGATATTTGTGTAGGGGTCTTTCCTAGATGCTCTAGGAGGTTATACTGATTGGTAGGTGATGGACGTGTGGTTGGACGAGGGGGTAGGGGATCGGATGTGGATGTAGGTGTTTGTTCAGTGGGAGGGGTTGTGTGGATGGATACACGTCCATGACGGGTTGTGACAGCACAATCAGGTGCTTGTGCCCAAATGGTGATTGTGTTGACATGGTGGGATGATGGTTCTATCCGCCCCACGATAGAGTCATAGGATACGGGTGGTGGGGTGACATTGTATGCTTGATTGGATGAGGAGGCTTTATTATGGTTGGGCAGTGGATCCTTGTAAGCTCCGAGGTTGGCATTTGGTGATGGTTGGGTGCTTTGATCGAGGCTGACTTGATTTTGATCTAAAAGGTCTTGGATGCAATGCTTTAATTGCATGCAGTCAACAGTTTTATGACTTGCAATGCGGTGGTATTCACAATAGTCATTTTCATTGTACCACATGGCTTTGAGTTCATTCTCTTGACGGGGTCTAACAGGTGGGAGTGTGATCAAACCTTTCTTGAGACATTTGTCGAGGATGTCCTCGATGGGTTCCCTTAAGGGTGTAAATTGTCTTCGAGGTTTGCTTGGTTTATTTTGCCCCCTTTGGTTATTTACATTGGTGGTATAGGTATGTGCGGGTGGTTGATTCTGTACATGTTGGACGGCTTTCAGATCCATGACGCCGTCATTCAAAGTGTTCTTGTTCTTTCCCCAATAGCGTGATTTGTCATTTGATTGTGTGTTGGCGTTGTTGTTTGTATTGGGGGTGTTGATATGGGGTTTGTTGTTGTTGTTGTTGTTGGACTTGTAGTCATACAATTTGATGGAGCCCTTGGTAATGAGGGCCCGTTCAATGGTGGTACCTTTGTCGATGACCTCTTCAAAGGTAGACGCACAAAGAATTTGTAAATGGAACCCTAATTCCTGATTGAGGTTGGTCACAAACATGGTGACGAGTTATTTTTCAGGAATTAGCCATGGGAGTTTGCTTGCTAAGCTTCTCCACCTTTGTAAGAAAGAAGCAAAGGCTTCTCTGTTCTTTTGTTTGGTGTTGCAAAGGTCTATCATAGACATTTCGTGATCAAAGTTGTAGGAGAAGTGGTTTACAAATTTTTCTGCAAGCTCAGGGAAAGTCTTAATGCCTAGGGGAAGATGTACGAACCATTCAATGGCTTGACCGCCGAGGCTTCTTGGAAATAGTCTCATTAGATAGGTATCGTTATTTGAGACTTCTAAGCAAGCGATCTAGAACTCCCTAAGATGGTCCCTAGGGTCTTCCTTTCCCTTGTATTTGTCAAATTTAGATGTTTCAAAGTTCTTGGGGAAAGGGGGCATGTACAATGTGCGATCAAATGGATAGGGGCATATGTCCTCAAAGGAATAGTGTTTGTGCTTGCCCCTAGTTTGCACGTCGTCTACCTTTTGGATCAAGGCCTATACAATGTTTGTGAGATCTTGTGGTGGTTGTGGTTGGAGTGGGTAGGCTTGTTGATTGGTGAGATGTTGGAGATGAGGTGGGATTTGATGTTGGAGATTTGTTTGGTTAAGGTGTTGGTACTGTGGGTTGATATTTTGGTTGATTTGTGCCTGATGTTGTTGGTATGCATGGAGTTGTTGGAGAATATGCGGTGGTACTTGGGGATTGGTTTGATGTTGTGTTGATGAAGTTATGGGGTTATGTGGATATGTGACATTGGATGGATTGATGTTGGATACGTGGACGTTGGATGGGTTGGACGTGTTGTGAGGTGGTTGTGAGAATAATTGTCATAGGTATGATATGGTTTGGGGGTTGGGTGGAGGCACACTCGTGGAGGTGCTTGCATGTGTGATGTTGCCTTGTATGCCCAAGGTGATTTGTGGAACGGAAGGGTTTATGGTAGTTGTGGTAGTGGATGTGATAACGGGTTGGGAGGTGGTAGGATTGGAGGTATTTGTGGGGATTGTAGATGTGGTGACATTAGAGGTTGTGTTGGTGGTAGATACGGTAGGTGTTGACGTTTGAGAGATGCTGGGTTGGGTGTTTGATGTGGTAGGAATGGTGTTAGAAGTGGATGGTTGTGATGAGGTCATGTTATGGGGTGGTTGGGCACCAATTTTGAGGAGATAATCTAGAAATCTATTTAGATCCGACCTTAGGACTTTGTCAAGCATGTCCATGTTATCAACGTCTTGTGTGAAGGTCAATACATCTAGATCATCTTGGGATATGGTGGGGATGTTTTGTGGTGGTGGTGGTGGTGGTGGTTGTTGTTGTAAGAAATGGAAGGGATTTTCATTGGGATTATATGGGGGGATGTAAGAGTACGTAGGTGGGTTGAATGTTTGATTGATGGGTATGTTGTTCCTGTTGGTGTTAGGCATTCCTATGCTGCCATATTGCCTAGATTCTACCATTTCTTGGTTTTTCTTGTGTTGTGATCTAGTTATGGGCATGCAAGTGTATGGATTTGATTTTGAGGTAGAGTGAGATGGGGTGAAATGGGGATGGAGACCTTAGAGAATTTGGATTAATTTGTTGGACCCAAAGATGAATGTGGTAGTGAAATGAAATAGTGAAGAAGATGAAGGGGTGATTGTAGTGTGATGAAAGATCGATAGGTTTCTAGGGATGAGAAGAATGGTATCATGATTTATTTTGCACAAATTTGGACCAAAAGATAGATGACGGGTGATGTTTGTTTTGAAAAGATTTGTTGATGTTTGATGTTCGATATTAGAGATTAGGATGATGTGTTTCAAAAAGGATTTGATGGTCAACAAATTGAGCTTAGGTAAGATATAGATTTGTGTCACATAAATGGATGTTTCTCTTTGTTTGGGGTAGACTAATGACCTTACGCAAAGAAGGATGATTATTTCACTTGGAAGGTAGACTATTGACTCTCCAAGCAAGATATGATGTGTAGGATGAAATCTAGATCTAGCTTTAGCTCAAAGGGATGACGAGTTTTTTGGTTGATGATGATTTTTTTGATGGGTGTTTTTGATTTTGGGTAGGTTTTTTGGATTTTGGGAATGATTTTCTTGTGATAAGGATTTGTTTGGTCTAAAAGGTATGCAAAGATCAATAAGGACAAGTGGATATGAATTTGAGTGGGTTTGATATAGAAAAGGGTCCAACAATGATAGTGATTGATTCTCTAAGGTCAAAATGAAGGTATGATTTAGAAAATTTTGAGAAGAAAATGGATGGATTATTGTCAGATTTTTGGAAGGTGAGTATGGATTATGGCAGAGCAGACGGTGAAGGTCACAATTGAATGGGTCCTAGTCTCAGGCAAGTCAATCTAAAAATAGCACCAGTCCACAGGTGAAATGGTACCAAAATCAGACAGAGATGGCGCTGATACAGGGCAGTGTTGGTCGAGGTCCTAAAAAAGACATATTTTGATGGCAATTTTGGATTTGTTTTGATTGAGATTTGATCAAATGGTTTTCAATGTCTCTTGGCAAGTTGTTTGAAAATAATTTAAGCACATGAACACACAATAACCAAAAGATTTTTGTTTGTGAAATGACGTGTGATTTTGGTTAAACAAGCACTTTGCACAACCTAAGGTGAAGATATGATAGTATTTGTTGAATCCCCTAGCTGCGCCTATTCAAAGCGGGTAGCTCCAGGATCTTGGTAGCACCGACTCCTCCTTACAATTGCACACACTTCTCACGCATACCAAGATCTGGGTTTCTTATAAGGCTTGCCCCTCACCAAACCTTTAGATTATCCCTGCTACCTCGGCTAAGAACCGCATGAATCGGAGCCACTTCAAAGGTTTCCTTTCTGCGTCAACAAATAGAAGGATTTTGGCTTGCTAAACAAAGGTTCGTAGTAAGTGCTTTTGTTCAGGTGGTTATACGTGCGGCAGCACTACTCTCCGTTATGGAGTCTCCCAGGCTCCAAGGGTTACGCCTTGGATGGTTTTGGGGGAGGTTGGCTATCGGTATAACAAAACAACACCTGTTGCTTGTGACTTTCATTTCAAACACCTTATTTTATATAGCGGCTTGAAAGAGCTTGACTTTAGCTTGTTTCTACTTGGGTCGTTCTCACCTTTCGAAGCAGGGTGGCAGGCCCTCTAAGGATTAACAAAAGTACAATCACAAAAATACTTTTGATCCCCAAGTTCATACAAAGATGAGAGGGGAGAGCATACGTATTCTTTATGATTGCATCACACTAAACATGGTTCATTTTAGTTCTTTGGATTATGTTGGGGGTGATTTTTGCAAGTGCTGTGAGAAGATTTTGATTCCCAAGGTCACCAAATGGTGTGAGGGAAGAGCATACACTTTTCACACTACCAACACAAACCACAAAAACACTTCACACAACTTAGATTGGTTTTCTTGATTATATGTGTGGAGAATGCATATTGTTGTTCTTTTTAAATCTGATGATTTGATTGATGCAATTTGTGGTTCTTTTTAAAGCCCAAAATCAAAGTGTTTTGATAGTTGTTGGCACATAATTTGTGAATTTTAGGACACCAAATTTAAATGTTCAACACACACACACACAAAGATTTGTTTGTTTGTTCAATTTTATTGCACCAAATCAAAATGTGTGTCTAAGCTAACATGCAAGGGTTCGTTTTAAGTTTCCAATTGAAATGTTTTAAACAAAGATGAAAGAACCCTGCAAAAAGTTGTTAGTATCCACAAAATGATAATAATGACCTGCACACAAGCTGTCAGTCCCTGCACAAAGAACAAACATTAGTCTCAGAAAATAGCGCTATTACAGAGGTCAAATGGCGCCACTACGGACAACAAATAGCGACACTGACAGAAAACAGACTGGAAAGCTGACACCCTATACAGATAGTGCTAATCCGTAAAATAGCGCTAAAACTGAATGCAAAAGGTGCTAAAATAGAATATGGCCCTACAATGCTTTATAGAAGGCGCTAGAACATAATATAGCACTACAATGATATGTAGGTGTCAAAATACTAAATAGCGCTAATATATGTGTAATAAGGCGCCACTGTGTGCTATCAAATGGTCTGGTCACAGTTTGAAGATAACGTCACTCTGGGTGTAGATAGCGCCAATACACGTCTGAACTCGTCTGTCTTGCAAAATGGAGATCTTCTAACCAAAATAGAGGGTTAAGCTTCACACATAAGAGGTCCCATTAGCATTGTTAGTCATTGACAAATTAAAAAAAAGATAAAATAGAAACTAACATGCATGTTTAGATTTTATGAAAAATTTGACATAACTTCTCCCTCCTTTTTCAACATTTCTGTAGAAACAGAGAGCAAAACCTCGACAGGAAAAACAACAGAAAGACCCTAAAGAAGAAATGAATAGATTTTTGTGAGTAAGAGTTAGAAAGGAGAATGCTTCTGCAAAATGGCGCTAAAACATTAAATAGCGCTAATCCGTGCCAATGATAGCGCTACTGCGAGGGGTATATAGCGTTGCACCTGCAAAATCACATCCTAAACATAAAAACTCACAAAAACAAATTAGATTCAGACCTTGTGGGTCCCACCGGGCGTGCTAATGTAGATTAGGAAAACAAAATGAAGTTGAAACACTAACAAAATGCATAAAACACAAAGTTATACCCTCACATGAAAACCCAATCTCATCAAGGGAGGAGGAGAGCTTGCACCCAAGAGCTCCTAAGACATGATATTCCCTAGATTAAGAATTCAAATGTGAAATGCTACTCTAATTATGCAACTCACAATTCTAACTCAATGGTCATTTGGACATGGTAACTTTGCTTAAAGATTGGATCCCAAAATGGGTTGAGAGATGTTGTATTTATAGAGATTTTGGAGGGATTTTGATCCAAAGGCGGAGATTGATTTGGAAGATCAATGGTGGAGGATGAAAGTGATGTGGAGGGCTAGATTCGATCTTGGAGGAATGGAGGGCTAGGAATAAAAGTAAATCTTTTATTCATTTTGGGAAAAGGGGTTATTAAATGAGTATGGGTGTGAGGGATTATTTATGAATTAAAGATTCATATGGGGAATGTGAAATGAATTAAAAATTCTTTTGGGGATAAGTGGAAATAAATGAGCATGGGTGAGGTAAGGGGTGTGTAAGAAGAATTAACTGTGATGTGAGATGTTTTAAAATAAAAAATTGACTTAGGTGGATTTATCTCAATTTTTTATTTGGAGGATGTGGGGAAGAGTGTTAAACTAGTTTGACCACCCAAATGAGAGGTTAGGATTAATTAAATATAGGTTTTATTTAATTAATCCTAGGGCTAGGATGAGGTAGGCTAGGGCAGTCAATTAAATAATAACTATTTAATTGTCTAGGGTAGGGATAGGTTAATTAATAGGCTGAATTAATTAGTTAAACATGGTTTAGCTAATTAATTAGATTTAGTGAAAAAGGGGGAAATAGATTAAATAAATATTGCATATTTATTAAATCAATTGGCTAAGGTGTGGACTATTGAATTAATGAAATTAATTCAATTTTAGGTATAAGATGATGTGAATTTGGGAAATGGAGGGATAATTAATTAAATAAAAATTTAATTGATTGAATAGAGGGAAAATTGATGTGTTTAGGGATGTCGGGAGTTGATTCGATGGTCGAGACATTTTTAGGTGTCTACAATAAGTAGTGATGATCAATGACATCACGTAGAGTTTAATTGAATAGGTATTCATATTGTTTTTGAATAGAAGTTAATACTTTAACAAGATTTATTGTATACCTAACTATGGTTGAGTTAAACCAAAGGTCAATTATGAACCCTAGCTTGCAGAAATGAGATCTGATAAATATAGAAATATTGCATTATTCAAGGGTTGTTTTGAAACCCTAGAGTCAAATATGAACCAAATGAAGGTTTATGTCATTTAGACTTATCTAAGTCTAAGAAAACTAATATCATGACAAGATGATTAAACCATTTACGCAAATATAGTCAAGGTGAATAATTGCAAGAATATGACAGTATCCAAGTCAAGTAGGGGTGGGTGAACACAATGACTACGTTCATTATGAATGATATTGATATTAAAAACTTTGGCCAAAGTAATGCATTTATTTTCTGCATGCATTGTTGGTTCACTGTATTCGGATGGCTCATCCTATCAGAAATCATATTGAGCTAGAGGGTATCTAGGGTTGTATGGTTGATAGAGTTGAGTAGAATACTCAGGAAAGGCAAATTACCACTGCTCACCTAAGGTGTATATTCCTCGTGAAGGGTAGGGTCACTTCCTATGTGGAAGATGTGTGGGAGACCACCAATCTGTGGATGGAGGTAAATCACTGGAAAGATGCTCTCTCTCCAAGTAGGAAACATGCCAGGACTTGTGATAAAGATGTTAGATATTTAGAAGCAGTATTTATTCCAAATTTGTATATGTAATGGATTTACATTTGTAAACATTGTAAATGAGAAAGATAGTATGGTTTATTGTATTATGTAAAAAGAAATCTTGTAATTGTAGTTACTTGATTATTTGTTGAATAAAAGAAAAATTTTCTCTATCTCATTTTTACCTTGTTGAGTTACTCTATGGTAAGTTTCTGGTTTTACTATGTTTTTAGAATGTGGATGTTACATATTGTATCAGAGCTACCAGGTTCAGTACTAGGGCTTATGAGACCACTATGCTTGCCTGTAGTCAACATTATGTGGTTAGCCAATGTTTGAAAATTTCTGTGCCAGGATGGTACATTTTAAAAAGGCAGCAAGAAAGTCTGTTAATTCAAGTCAACATTTCCTTAAAGAAAAAAGAGAACGTGAGGCCATTATCAAAACCTTTGAGGGAACCAATGATGAGAGTGACATTAGGTTAATTGATACGAAAACTCTAGTGACTGCCTTAACTCAAATCAAGCGAGTGAGAATGAAGTACTTGGAAAGGGTTAAAGATGAGGAAACAACTATGGTTAGGCGAGATCCCCGCATACCCTCAACTGTTGAGATCATAGAAGTTAGGTCCGATAGTGAGTCAGAGGGTTATATACCTCGATATTATGTATCTGAAAATGAGTCTGAGGGATATACTCCTCTTGATCATGACTTTTGAAGTCATTTCTTGTACAAAGAAGGAAACTCTTTGCTTTTGAAAAGAAATAAATAAATTAAAAAAAAGTTGTTTTTGTGCCAAACTATTGTTTAAATTGAGTATTATGTTTAGATTTAATGGGTTACATTATAATCTTGAACTAATGGACAATTCAATATTCTCAGGTTTGAGAAATCGATAAACATGGTGCGGACAAGAACTAACCAAGGGGAAAGTGAAGAGGAAAACCACTCACCAAATAATAAGCTGGATCAAATCATAACCATGCTTGAGGAAACCAAGAAAAGATTGGGTGATTTGATAAAGAAGGTAGATGATAAAGGGAATACTAAGGGAGGAGGTGAAAACTCTCATGGTGAAAGCGGAGAAAATCATGAAGATCAAAGTAAGAGTATTGAACCTCATAAAGAGGCAAGGGATAGATTGACCTTGGAGCTCTTAAAGGATATGAAGAAGGTTGTTCCACCAAAATTTGATGGGACAAAAACTGGAGATGCTGCAGAAGCTTGGTTAACAGAGATGGAAAAGTATTTTGAGATAAGAAATTACTCGGAGGTGACCAAGGCAGTATGGGGAGCATTCCAACTGGCAGGAGAAGCATCCACTTGGTGGATGAATAAAAAGATGGAATTGAATTTTATCTCCCTAAGGGTAACTTGGGATGAGTTTGTGGAACTCTTTCACAAAAGATGGTTACCACAACTCTATTTTGGTCAAAAACTGACTGATTTTCAGAATCTTCGACAAGGAGATATGACTGGTAGAATATGGAGAAAAATTCACTTGACTCCTGAAATATGTTCCACAGTATCAAAAGGATGAGAGATTCAGGATCATAAAATTCATCATGGGCCTAAATGCTCAAATTGGTGGTGAAGTGGATGTACATGGTCCCACAACAATGGATCAAGTGTACGAGAAGGCGACCAAGCAAGAGTAAAAGTTGAAATCCATCTCAGCTTACTGTGATAGAAGCCGCAAGAGGTTTAATGGAACTCCTAACAATCAACCCTACAAGAAAATATATGAAAAGAGCTATGATAACAAGAGAAAAAATAAAGGACCTCAGAAGAACAAAGGTGGATCTGGTAATGAGAAGAAGAATGGCAACTACAAATGAAATGAGGATAACAATGGTAAGACTTTAATTAAGAAAGGACCCATTGGAGGATGCTTTACTTGTGGGGGCAACCATTATGCAAATCGTTGCCCTAACAAGAATCAAAATGGTCAACAAAGAGGTACTGCACTACCTACTCAGCAAGAAGCATTCTAGCAAAGGATTCATGCATCTCTCAACAACTGTCAAGCAGAGTATCAAATCACACCCATTGAGATGATAGGTACTTTGTTTGAAGTCCCTATATTTGTTTTGATTGATACAGGAGCCACATAAAACTTTGAATAAATTTTCTAGAAAAACTGGTTATATGTCCAAACCCTAGTCAGTAGAATATGCTAACCAATCTAAGGCTTAAGTAGAGCAATGTTTGTTTGAAGCCAAAGTTGACCTTCCTAGTTTCTCAACTGAAGTAAATCTGTATGTAGCTCCCTTAGGTTCCTATGATGTTATTCTAGGAATGAGTTGGTTATGGAAACATAGAGCTAAGGTTGACTATTTTTTAAAAATAGTTGAATGCTTAGATGACTTGGGAAATTTGACCTGATTCCAAGGGATTCAAAGAGAAGTTAAAATCAGAACTATCTCTACCAAGAAATTAAAAAGGGCTAGAAGGAAAGGTTATCAATTGTTTGCAGTCAAAATGGAACAAGTGGAGGAAGGGGTAGAAAACCCTAGTTTATCTTTTGGGGAAAAGTATCCTTTTCTTTGAGAATTTTAGGATGTGTTTCCAGAAGAACTTCCAGGATTGCCTCCCAAGAGGGTTTTTGATTTTGCTATTGACATTACACCAGGATCTAAGCCTATATCAAAAGCACCTTACCGTATGACAACAACGAAGTTAATGGAATTGAAAGCACAATTACAAGAATTGTTGGCAAAAGGTTTAATCAGACCTAGTGTTTCACCTTAGGGTGCTCTGATTATTTTTGTTAAGAAGAAGGATGGAACCCTTCGTTTGTGTATAGATTATCGGATGCTTAATAAAGCAATGGTAAAGAACAAATATCCTTTGCCATGTATTGATGATCTTTTTGATCAAATGCGTGAAGCTGCTGTGTTTTCAAAGATTGATTTGCGATTAGGATATCATCAGTTAAGACTGAAGGATGAAGATATTCATAAGACAACTTTTAGAACTAGATATGGACACTATGAGTTCACAGTGTTGCCATTTGGTTTGACAAATGCACCTACTGCATTCATGAATCTCATGAATAGTATATTTAGAGATTGTTTGGATAATTTTGTTTTAGTCTTTCTGGATGATATACTCATTTATTCTAAGAATGAGGAAGAACATCAATGGCACCTGCAAATTGTTCTGCAAAGATTAAGAGAACATAAGTTATATGGGAAACTATCTAAGTGCACATTCTTTCAGAAGGAGATTCAATACCTAGGTCATATTATATCATCTATTGGAATATCTATTGATCCTACAAAAATCACAGCTATTCTAGATTGGCCGGTACCAACAAATGTGCATGAGGTGCGTAGTTTCATGGGCCTGGTAGGCTATTATAGAAAGTTTGTTCTAAATTTCTCCAGTATTGCTAGTCCAATCACTTCACTGCAGAGGAAAGGAAAGAGATTTGAATGGACAGACAAGTGTCAGGAAGCATTTGATCTTTTAAAAGAAAAGTTAACTACAACTCCAATCTTGAAAGTTCCTGACCCTGAAGGACAATTTGAGGTAATCACAGATGCCTCAGGAGAAGGATTAGGAGTGCTTATGCAAGAAGGAAGAGTCATAGCGTATGAGTCAAGGAAATTGAAATCCTATGAAAAAATTATGCATCGCATGATCTGGAATTGGCAGCAGTAACTCATGCCTTACAGATGTGGAGACATTATTTGTTGGGAAATACTTTTGTACTTAAATCAAACCATCAAAGTCTTAAATATATTTTCTCACAACCGCATTTGAATGCTTGACAAAGGAGATGGTTAGAATTGATATCTGACTATGACTTTGAGATAAACTACATCAAAGGAAAAGAGAATAGAGTAGCTGATGCTTTGAGTCATAGAAGACATATAGCTTCTATTATTTCTATTCATGGAAATTTGAAGGATTTGGTATTGCAAAATTTGTTTGGTGATGAGTTTTATGAGCAGGTTAAGCAGGCTCTGAAAGATAATCCTAAAGATCCAAGGTATGTTGGTTTTCTGTTTGAGTCAGATGGACTATTGAGGTATAAAGATAGAATTTATGTTCTTGATTCAGCTGGATTAAGGGATCTAGTATGGAAAGGATTTCATACTGTATCATATTTAGAACATCCAGGAGTGACCAAACTTCTAGTGGATGTTAAACCTCTTTATTTCTGGAAATGAATGAAGAATGATGCTGCAAGATTTGTAGCAAGTTGTTTAGAATGTTAAAGGGTCAAAGCAAAGCATCATCATCCCATAGGATTGTTGTATCCACATGATGTGCCAGAGTGGAAATGACAAGTTATTAGCATGGACTTTGTTCAAGGTCTTGCAGCAAGTTGTTTAGAATGTTAAAGGGTCAAAGCAAAGCATCATCATCCCATAGGATTGTTGTATCCACATGATGTGCCAGAGTGGAAATGACAAGTTATTAGCATGGACTTTGTTCAAGGTCTTCCTATGTCAAGGAATCAACATGATGCCATTTTAGTGGTAGTTGATAAACTCACAAAGGTAACACATTTCATACCAGAGAATTTGACTGATGGAGCACCTGTGTTAGCTCACAAATTTTTGCAAGAGGTGTTTAGTTGCATGGCTTCCCTGAAAAGATTATCTCATATAGAGATGTGTGAGTAACATCAAGGTTTTGGCAAACTTTGTTTTCTGCGCTAGGGACTAAACTCAATGTGAGTATAGCTGACCATCCTAAAACTGACGGGCAAATTGAGAGAGTTAACCAAGTCTTGGAATACTTGTTGCGAATGTATTTCATGGATCAGCAATATAAGTGGGAAGAATACTTACCACTTGTGGAATTTGCTTACAACAATTCCTATCATTCCGCTATTAAGATGGCGCTAGTCGAAGCATTGTATGGAAGAAGATGTCAAACTCCTATAAGCTGGGATAAGCTAGAGGATAGTATTAGCATCAGACCAGAAATGCTAGCTAAAATGAAAGAGAAAGTTAAGCTGATCAGAAAAAGATTGGTAGAAGCCAATGATAGGCAAAAGAGCTATGTAGATGTAAAACGTGTTCCAAGCCAATTCTCTGTTGGAGAAAAATTTCTTTTGAGGGTTAAACCTTAGAAAAGTTCTATTAAGTTTGGGAAGTCCTCTAAGCTGGCCCCTTGATATGTGGGACCCTTTGAAGTGCTTGAAGTAGTCAATCCGGTTGCCTACAGAGTTGCTCTACCACCTGCTTTATCTAGAATGCACAATGTTTTTCATGTGTCTTATTTGAAGAAATATATTGTAGGTAATAATCATATTTTGACTTGGAATTCTTTACAGATGTAAGACCCAGGGGTGGTCACGATCGAGCCACTCAAGGTGTTACAAACGGGCAAGCTCCGCTTGCATAACAGAGAGGTCTTGCAATGCAAGGTCTAATGGGACCAATATGTTGAGGAAAATGCTACATGGGAGGATTACCATGAATTTTATCACAAATTTCCTCATTTATTTAATAATGTTACCAATTGAAAATAATGAACTTGCTTTTTAGTCACTTTTTAATACCTTATATCATTGAGGACGATGAATCTTTAGGGGAAGGATATGTTACATCCCCAATTTTTGTCTTGCTATACTTTTACTTTTTACTTGGACATAAGTAAATTTATTATGATGTTTAGATTAATGACAAGGAAAAATATGGATTATATTGAATGTCATTTATTGAAATTATAGGAATGATTATGTTGTTATCGATTTAATATTTGTATTATGAGATTTGATTTATTATTTGAATTAATTGAATAATAATGCACTGATCACATATTGTTTGGTAACAAGTTGAAACAGGATTATAGATTATCAGATGACTCTCGGAGAAAAGAGAGAGAGTATATCTTTCCAGGAGAGAGATATAGTCCTCAGGTTACGAGTGGTTTATTTTCCAAACCGAGTTATAAGTGTTTAACAAAAATGTGAACCAATGTGTCGTAAGAGGTAAGCCTTGTCTTGTCGGTTTACTTTTGAACCTAATCGACAGGTAGTCGATATTGTTTTCAAATCTTTCTAAGTCGTATTAAGTCGTCTTAGTTGTTAATAACGTTAACGACGTCGTTTGAGTTTAATTTATGACTATTTACGTTTAATGTAAATATTACGACGTTATTGTCGTAAATGGTTGTCATATTATTACTAAGTCACTTGAGGTGTTTTAACCAATTCTTAATGTTAAGACTTTATCATCGAGTTAAGATGACATGTTTTGTTGACGGATCGTGATGAGGAGACTAGCTCAACCCAATCACGTTATCTGTAATTCTTATTTTAGTATTATCCTCTTATTGATTAAATCATAAAATCAAATAGAGATAATGATATGAAAATAATTTTTAATTTAATCATATATATATATATATATATATATATATATATATATATATATATGAGTCGAATGAGGCAATACCTCATGATATATTATTATGGTTTTTAGTTGAGTAGCCTTAGGCATCTATTGAGGAGTGCCTTAAATGATTAAAACCATGATGGATCAAATTTACTCATTAAGAGTAACCGATTGCTCAAAGTTAGTTAAATGAGTTGGCGGCCTCTTATATGAGGAGTGGCGGATAACTCAGCTGCCATCGTTGATCTCCTCAAATGATGTTTTCATCATCAACATTTGTCGATGTTTGCATATTTATAGCTGTGTTTGGAGTTGAACCATAAAGCAAATACCATTGGAATTAAATGAGTTTTGAATTGCTTAAAGTGGAAGCGAACAGAGAGGATGATTCATTATGAGTCTATTTGAGCTCTGAAAGCTATGACTTGGCTAGTTGATGGTGCATCTTTTGGGTGCATATGTTTTGTTTGCTGAGTCTGGATAAGCAGTAGAAGAGAACTTGAGGTGGGCAGTAAGGAAGGAGGTAAAAGTAAAGTGAAGAACATGGTTGTCTAGGATGAACACAGAAGCTTACTACCTGCCCATATAACTCTGTAAATCGTCGTTGTCAGGTAAATACTCTTGCAAGTTATGTTTTATAAGACAGATAATTTGAATGAATGCTTGTCTTGGACAATCATTTTAACTGAGTTTGGTTATCCTGTCAGTATTTTGTATGAACTATGCAATGTGATAAGCTGATTGTGTCAACTTGAATACTATCGATATAACTTGTTTTTCTAAGTCGGTGGTGTATGTGTATGTTTTAGTATAACCAGAGAAGCGTCGACTAGCCTGAAAAGGCCGATGCAAGCTTTTGCAATGATATCAGTTTTGAATTATCATTTTGGGTCGATATTATATCTTTCTTAAAATCAATGAGTAGACCCTTTTATTGTTTAAGAAATACATAAACTTTCTTTAAATAGAAATTGTTGTAGTTTTCTAGTGTTTAGAAAACTAGTCGCTTTGTTGAATGAGCAATCATTTTGAAATAAGTCGATTACTTTATCATAGGATAGATATGTATTAACTCTCATTGAGATTAGTGTACATGGTATTCGTTTTAGAAAACTTACCAACCAAGAGTAATATGGGATAAAGTATTTAGTGGTATCAATATTATTTTGAAACCAATCTTGTGTTCATTCCTATACATTGTCTAAACGATATCTTATCTAAAGAACCTAGATTCTTGGTGGTCTATAGTGACTATGGTGTAACCTATTGAATGGTAGAAGAACTAGGGATAGCTAGATGAACGGGATAAAATGTCAAAAGATCTTCTCATGTCTATACTAGAAATCTTGCTGAGTTCAGCCTATAGTAAACCATTATGTAGTAGTAGACTATGTCTATATAGAAATAACTTTGCGTAAAATCATATATGAGTTTATATATGTAGTGATAATCAATGGCATCACGTAGAGTTTAATTGAATAGGTATTCATATTCTTTTTGAATAGAAGTTAATACCTTAACAAGATTTATTGTATACCTAACTATGGTTGAGTTAAACCAAAGGTCAATTATGAACCTTAGCTTGCAGAAATGAGATTTGATAAATATAGAAATATTGCATTATTCAAGGGTTGTTTTGAAACCCTAGAGTTGAATATGAACCAAATGAAGGTTTATGTCATTTAGACTTATCTAAGTCTAAGAAAACTAATATCATGACAAGATGATTAAACCATTTACATAAATATAGTCAGGGTGAATAACTGCAAGAATATGACAGTATCCAAGTCGAGTAGGGGTGGGTGAACACAATGACTACATTCATTATGAACGATATTGACATTAAAAACTTTGGCCAAAGTAATGCATTTGTTTTCTGCATGCATTTTTGGTTCACTGTATTCGGATTGCTCATCCTATCAGAAATCATACTTAGCTAGAGGGTATCTAGGGTTGTATGGTTGATAGAGTTGAGTAGAATACAACACTATGAACTCAGGAAAGACAAATTACCACTGGTCACCTAAGGTCTATATTCCTCGTGAAGGGTAGGGCCACTTCCTATGTGGAAGATGTGTTGGAGACCGTCGATCTGTGGATGGAGGTAAATCACTGGAAAGATGCTCTCTCTCCAAGAAGGAAACTTGCCAAGACTTGTGATAAAGATGTCAGATATTCAGAAGTAGTATTTATTCCAAATTTGTATATGTAATGGATTTACATTTGTAAACATTGTAAATTAGAAAGACAGTATGGTTTATTGTATTATGTAAAAAGAAATCTTGTAATTGTAGTTACTTGATTATTTGTTGAATAAAAGAAAATTTTTCTCTATCTCATTTTTACCTTATTGAGTTACTCTATGGTAAATTTCTGGTTTTACTATGTTTTTAGAATGTGGATGTTACAATAAACAAAAGGAAGGGTGCCAATCTGAAAACAAAGAATACCAACAATCCTCCTTTGAATACTCTTAGGAATATTAAAGAAATAAATAAAAGACTTCTCTTCATTGATACATTGGCTTGAAGCAGCCAAGTAATAGTCAGAATGCTATGCCATCTAACAACCTCCTCAACCTTGGCATGGCCCATGAGAGCAGTATCATCCATAAACTGCAAATCAGACTGGGAGGGAATACTATTTTGCCCAATTCCACCCTTGGATCATGCCACACTCCACCCAAGATCTTATAAACCTCCCCAAGCCTTCAACAAGCAAAATAAACAAGTAGGGAGACAAGAGATCCCCTTGTCTGAGCCTTCTAGAAGCCTTGAACAACTCAGAAGGCTCACCATTAATCAACACCGAAAAGGATGACGAAGTGAGGCAGCTCTTGACCCACTCAATCTAGTCACCAGCAAAACCAAATGCTCCCAGAATCTTAAATAAGAAGGCCCATTTAACACGATCATACGCTTTAGCCATGTCCAACTTAATAAACATGGATTTTTCTTTAGAGGACACCATAGAATGAATGGTCTCAGCAGCAATAATGACTCCATCCAAAATCTGCCTACCAGTAATAAATCCCCCTTGTTCCTCTAAAATGAGCCTGCATAACCAAGGTTTTAGCCACTCTACAATCAACTTTATAATTATTTTATACACCACATTACATAGAGCAATAGGCCTAAAATTGTCCAAAGTATTAGCTCCATCCTTCTTTGGTATGAGGGCTAAAAAAGTAGAATTCATAGATTTCAACATTTGTTTGTCCCTAAGAGACTCCTGAACAACTTCCAGAAGATCCAACTTAATCACTTCCCAAAACTCCTGAAAGGATTCAGCAGGAAACCCATAAGGCCCTAGGGCTTTTCCTCTTTTCATTTGGAACACAACATCTTCAAGCTTTGATAGAGAGATAGGACTAAGCAAATCTTCATTCATTTCTCTAGTAACCAAAGGCGGTATGCTACCCAGAATCAAAGCTTCCTCCTCCTCCGCAGGAGGAGAGTCCTCAAATAACAAAGCAGAGAAGAAACAAACAAATTCAACAGAAATAGAAGCAAAAGAAGAAAAAATCTCTCCATTCTCCACCAAAAGAGAAGAGATAACATTACCTTTCCTTCTATCCTTCACCGAATTGTGAAAAAAGGAAGTATTTCTGACTCCATCCTGGAGCCACTCAATTCTAGACTTTTGTTTATAAAAAACCTCTTCCCTTAACTCCCATTCTTCCACTTCCGTCACCTCAATGACTTCCAGCAAACCAAGTTCCTCTATGAGCCCTTGGTCACGAATCTACCTAGTAATCAAATCCAACTAAATTTGGGCATTCTACTTCACTTGGAAAACATTACCAAAGTGCTGTCTATTCCAGCACTTCAACTTATACTTCACAAACTGAAGCTGCTTAGAGAAAGAGTACATAGCAGTGCCATGTGCCGGCTTCCTAAGACACCACCAGTCAGGAAGCAAGTCATGGAGAGAATCATCCCTGAGCCACATAAGCTAGAACTTAAAAGTTTTCTTTATACATAGACGGGGTAACATACCCACAAGCTTGATTGGCCAATGATCAGAACCTCGACCATCCAAGATCTCAGAGCTAGTCACCCACCTATCCCCTATCTAGAAACTAGATACCAGAAATCTATCTAGTCTTTCAGAAATAGTAGCTTCCCCACTTCTCCTATTACTCCAAGTGAAAACCCCATTAGCAGGCTTGATGTCAACCAGATTCAAGAACGTAATATTATCCTACAAAAGTGTCAAAGAAGGATCCAGGCGAGCATTGCCTCCCCTCTTCTCCTCCATAGAGATAACGATATTGAGATCCCCAACCAGAATCCAAGGAAGATAAGGATCCAAAGACCTCACATATCTCACATGACCCCACATCAAAACCTTACCCTAAAAGTCAATCGGAGCATACATGTTCATGAAGAGAACTCTCTTCCCTAACTCAAGATGAGTATCCATGCAATAAATTGAACCTCTGCAAGAGAGCCACCAAATTGGTCTAACTCTACGTGGGTCCCACAAATAAGCCACCCCGCTAGAACTACCAGACACCCCAACACATTGGCACTGACCCCGACCCCAAATCTTTGAAGCCACCCCTAACATACTATCAACAACCACTTAGTTTCTTGATGAAAAACCACATTAGGAGAATGAAAATGAATCAAATCTTGAATAGCCTTTTGTTTAGGGATGCTATTCATACTTCGCACATTCCAAGAAATTACAATCATCATTGAGGCTAGGAGAAGTGAGCATCAATAGTCCTCACCAAACCTGACTCCACCAATGTCTCACTAGTTAGCTTGACCTTTTCCTGATCCTTCTTTCTTCCCACCTTAAGAGGTTTCTTAGGAACCCCTTTCTTGGGGTTTTTTTGTTGCAAACCTAAAGCAGGGGAATGTGACTTATTTTTACCTGGGTCTGCAGCACCCTGCACCTCAGAGAGAACATCGCCATCATCAGTGGGCCCACCATGAACCTCAATCACTAAACCAGTCATAACCAAAGCAGGGTCCAGGGTAGGCACATCAGTGTCCATTTGAGAACCTTGCACACCAAGTTGAACCAAACTTGGAGGCCCAACAGACTGAACCCTAGGGTCCTCCTCAGCAAAAGAATCCACTGATCTCTGCAAAGCCTCCTGAAAACCATTCGTTTGGACCAAATCCTCCAACGTCTCAAACTTATTGAAGGTTTCCTCCTACTGCCTATCCCTAAAGGATCTCTTTTGGCCTTGATTATGATTCTGAGACTTAATTGGAATAAATCCTTCCTTATCAGCCCCCTCCCTACATGGGAGCTTTACCCTTGTTTTCTTTCAAATCAGGCTGAGAAGGAGCATTACTTGTACCAGTAGCACTAGAAGCTTGGGGACACTTCTGCTAAAGATGAGCATAATCATGACATAGCCAGCACCTGAAAGGTAGTGTCTCGTAATCTAATGGTTGAGTCCAGGAACAAGACCCAATAGTCATATCGATAGAATCTAGTAGCAGCTGGCTCAAATCAATTTCAACACAAACCCTTGCATAAGAAAAAATTCTCTTATTCAGAGTTTGCTGAGAAGGACCAATAGGTTTTCCCAGTAACAACACAATCAACTATAATATATCACTTCTCTAGCATTTGAGCGGCAGCCGAGGAAGACGAACCCAAACTAGGATTCTAGAAGGTAACTCCTCCACCGAGTTAAAGCCAACATGCCATGGTTTGATGAAGAGACCCACTTGATTATAGAAGTACAACCCCCCTTCAAAGGCCTTGTTTCGATCAGAGACACACGAGAAATCCACCATAAAGAAGTTATTAGTAGCCATCAAAATATCAAAATCTCCTTCTAGGTTCCATGTCTTGCGAATCCAAGTATCAAGAAATGGGGGAGAAACCCTCATTCCCATGAACTTACAAATCAAAACATGATTGCAGTAGTAATCAATATCCTCATCTACTGACTCCGATTGTATTACTAAAACTGACTACTCTTGGGCCCTCTCCAAGCATCCATTTACCTTTTGCAGTTTAAGGGCACCATTTTGAACTGTAAAGGGTAGAATTTGGATGTTTGGTTTTTGGTAGTTTTGTGTATGTATCCTCCTTTCACCCTTTCATTCAAGGACCTAGGGTCGAGCTGCAATGTACTATCATACCCTAGGTCGCTATGAGATGTAGGGAAGCTTGGATTTTTATGATTTGATTACCAACTATGTTCACTTATGCTCAATTATACATCAAAACCTTAATTATGCAAATACGACATCAAACAAATGAATATCAGAAAATGTTGCAGCAGAAAGATGTAAAATGATAGATAATTGTGTACCTATTTTCAAGGTTTAGAAGCAGAATAGTTGGGGACTAAAGAGAGGGCACCCAAGTCCAAGGCCCTGCTTTTTGTCGGGATCTGCAAACAAGATCTGCAACTTGTTCCTACTGTACCAAAGGTTTTCCCGTTATAGAACTTCGAGGACTAATGAGCAGGCGCCCTAGTCCAGGAAGCTATTTTCTTCTCTAATATGCAATTCTGACACTCTGAGATACCCTCCTACAACTTCACTTTTCCTGTATCCTTGGCTGGTAACCTGCAATCATGAAAACTCTGGGAGGGGGTTGTGGTGTTTAGAGGCTTGCCTCAGTCAAGCCCCGGAGAGACATTCAAATCTTCCGAACACCGTTGTTAGATAGAGAGTGTGTGCCCTTGGAGGTAGAGGCAAAAACCAAATGATAAATGCTTGAAAAGACAAATGAATGTGATGTAGAGGCACTTGGATAGAAGGAAGATAGGACAAGATGACAAGGTTTCTACTACACCAAAAAGCCCAAATTTGAGGTTCTTTATACAAAAGTGGGAAGAACAGTTAGGGGCTCACAATTCTTCATGGAAAAGGTGTTTAGACATGCATTGGAACCCATCCCATCCATTGGCAAAGGTAGGTCAAACTCTAAAATGGTACTTCCTTCACAAACCCCAAAAATGGCTTGTAGCCCTTCAAAAGGAGAACAATCCTAATAACTTTTTCTACAGGTCTTCAAATCCAAATCTTAGACAATCAGTAGATACCCATTATGACCTCCTATCACATATCCAAAATTGGGTATGGCTTGTTTTGGATGGAATACCTCAACCAATAACCCCTCCTGATGACCTAGAGCCCCAATTAGGCCTAATTTGTGAAGCAACTACCCCCAAATTCACACACAGAACTCAATCAGTGGTTTTAGCACTTATAACACATGCCAAAACAAGGGATTTTGTGGGTTTTACCCTCCCACTCTCTGCTGTTCCCAAAAAATGCATCTATGGTTCCTTATTATGCCTCTTAGAAATTGCCTAACACATGAATATGTTAGGTTTTCTCAAAGAAAACTCCTCCTCCTCCTCAGATCTCCTGCCAAAAACACATCATAGCATACTAGAATAGACTTATTACAACCCATTCCATTGATCAAAAGTGAATCAAATTAGTGGAATGGTAAAAAATGCATAATTCTTACCAAAACCCTAGATAAGGGTTTCTTAAAACAATTTTTAGGAAAATGAATCTTATTCTACTCTAGAATTGTTTCAAGATGCCAAACTAGAAGAAAATGAATGTTAACTCACTCTAGTTTCATGCCATCACCATAATCCTTCACAACTTGGCTGTACAGACACAGGGTACGGACTGCAACAGAGGAATTATACAGAAAATGCAGAATTTCTGAGTTTTGATTGCTATTTCTCCTTCAAACGACTTTCTTCAAGACTTCTCCAAGACTCCTCTACCAAGTCCAAAGTCTTAACAAGTTTATACAATGGAAAGAGAGGTAGTTTGGTTCGATGGAAGGTATATAACTGTTCTTCCATCAACGAACTGCCTATCAGTTTTAGGACAACAACTACTTCTATTGTTATAACTATCCTAATTAGGACTATAGTGACTTGTTTTAGGCTTAATGAAGCCTTCAAAACATTTGGCAACCTTTGAAAAAACTTTACATGTCTTCCTAACACTTTGACATGCCTTTTGCAAGGCCTACAACATGAAAAGTATGACTGTCCTACATGCCTTAACAAAGGCTTACAATCATGAAGACTACCTCAACAATATGAGGATAGATATTTGGACATAGTCCTTATTGCAATCAAGTAGATGGTCTACTAGGACCTTATTAGAGATAAAAATGAACATCAAAACAAGTCATGAAGTTGAATGCCTCATGGAGGCCACCTTGTGTTAGGTGCTCTTGCACCATACAACCCACCTAGAAGAGAACTCATGCCATGTGAGTTGATTCTTTGTCTTGCTCCACCTTTATTCTTTGCTGCCTCATGTCTTCCCCATGATTTCTGGACTGTAACCTACTTCCATGGAATCAAAAACTCATGCCTAGCATTGTAGGCTCTACTCACACCTTGCCATGGGTGGGTGCTTGCAACCAGACCTATACTTTGCTTGCCATTCTTCCTTACTGTCATCTCTGCCTGAACATCTGCATTCAAAATCTTGGTTGATGCTTCTTGTACTGCTACTATGGTAGAATAAGATTGTCTTTCAACTCTTGTTTTCTCTAGAGGACAAACAATGGTCCCTACTATGATAGCATCTTCTTCTTTCGAACCACCTTGTGGCTGCTTGCAGACTTGCTCTTTGACCTTCTTTTGATCCATCTCAGACATCACCATCTGATCTCCACCATTCAAAATTGAAACCAACTTCAAATTGAAACCAACTTCAAACTTTGATCTTTAGCAACCCCACTCCTTGAGGTATCCTCAACTTTCTTTGTCTCTTTTTCATTGATCTTCACAAACTCTTTCTTACCCACCAAGATGACCTTGGTTGCCTTCTTTGCTTCAGCATCCTCCTGCAATGGTGTCATCACAAAAGTCCTCCCATCCTTCTTGATGGTGTATGTGTTAGCATATCTATCATATAATGATTGCCTATCAAATTGCCATGGTCTACCTAAAAGTAGGTGACAACATTCCATGGGCAAAATGTCACATAAAACCCTATCCTTATATTCTCCAATCTGAAAATCAACATATCCTTGTTCATCTACCAAAAGTGATTGACTATCACTTACCCAAGATGCTTTGTAAGGAGTTTGATGATGAATCCTTTCTAGGTTCAATTTATCCACCATTTCCCTAGACACCATATTATCTGTTGAACCAGAATCCATTACTACCTTGCATATTTTACCTTTGCTTTTGCAATTTGTCCTGAAAAGTGCTCTCCTTTGTGTCATCTCCAAGAGTGTTCTCCTTAGCATCAATGCTTCTCCATCTTGAACTGGGGCTACACTCCCAATTGGAGAGTTAACACTTTCATCTACCTCCTCTTCTTGCACATATTGAACCCTCTTTTCATTCCTCCTTTCACTATCACCGGATGTAGAACTCTGTTTCATTGGACACTTGTATGCTGTATGACCAATCTCACTACAATGATAACATCTCCTAGTGACAACATTAGAACCTCTATCTCCACCTCTTGTGCCTCTAAATCCCCCTTTAAAATCAGAAACTTGGCCCTTACCTCTGCTTGTGTCTCCTTGGTCTTCTTGGGTTGGTCTAATTCCTCTTCCTCTATTTTGATGCTCACCTTTCCTCTTCAACTTTTCTTTAGCCCTTAATGCCACTTGAAAGCATTTTTCCACAGTTTCAGGGGTTAATAGACTTATCTCATCTTGAATATTAAACCTCAAAACATTTAGATACCTTGCCACTTTAGCTTTTTCATCCTCCATGTACCCACAACGAAGAGTGTATTTGTGAAACTCCTCGGTGTAAGTAGCCACATCCAAATCTCTTTGCTTGAGACTTTGCATCTTATTATAGATCTATACCTCATAATCTGATGGAAGGAATTGGGACTTGATCCTCTCCAACATTCTGCTCCATGAAGAGATCATACTCTTCCCATTCTTTACCCTCTCACCTTGGGTGTAATTCCATCATGTAAGGGCAGCACCTTTGAGTTTAGTTTTGGAAAACTTCACCCTCTTATTTTTAGGAACTTATTTGTATTCAAAGTAGTTGTTTAGAGCCTCAATCCACTCCATGACTTCATCAGCATTCATCTTCCCATTGAACATAGGAATCTCCATCCGAGCCTCTGAAGAATCCTTGCCAATTGCCTTGATGGCTTCAAGGAAATGCTTTTGATCAGCCGGTACCTCTACCTCTTCTTGCTCTTCTTCTTCCTCCTCTTTCTCTTCCTCTTCATTTGAACCTTCATCTATCCTCTTCCTTATCCTCAATGCCTTCAACTCTGCTTGGAGTGCTTCCTTGACTCCACTTTTGATCTTCTCTTCCATCTCCTTGAACTTCTTGACCACTTTGGTGGTCATCCCCTTTGGAGGCATATTGATAGCCTCTCCTTCACTCTCCTCTGTTGACATATACTAGGACTTATACCACCAACAACAGAACCTTTTATGGCTATGATACCACTATGATGTAAGGTTTCTACTACACCAAAAAGCCCAAATTTGAGGTTCTTTATACAAAAGTGGGAACAATAGTTAGGGGCTCAAAATTATTCATGGAAAAGGTGTTTAGACATGCATTGGAACCCATCCCATCCATTGGAAAAGGTAGGTCAAACTCTGAAATGGTACTTCCTTCACAAACCCCAAAAATGGCTTGTAGCCCTTCAAAAGGAGAACAATCCTAATAACTTTTGCTATAGGTCTTCAAATGCAAATCTTAGACAATCAGTAGATACCCATTATGACCTCCTATCACATATCCCAAATTGGGTATGGCTTGTTTTGGATGGAATACCTCAACCAATAGCCCCTCCTTATGACCTAGAGCCCCAATTAGGCCTAATTTGTGAAGCAACTACCCCCAAATTCACACACAAAAATCAATCAATGGTTTGAGAACTTAGAAAACATAACAAAACAAGGGATTTTGTGGGTTTTACCCTCCTACTCTCTACTGTTCCCAAAAAATGCATCTATGGTTCCTTATTATGCCTCTTAGAAATTGCCTAACACATGAAGATGTTAGGTTTTCTCAAAGAAAACTCCTCCTCCTCAGATCTCCTACCAAAAACTCATCATAGCATACTAGAATAGACTTATTACAACCCATTCCACTGATCAAAAGTGAATCAAATCAGTGGAATGGTCAAAAATGCATAATTCTTACCAAAACCCTAGATAAGGGTTTCTTAAAATAATTTTTAGGAAAATGAATCTTATTCTACTCTAGAATTGTTTCAAGATGCCAAACTAGAAGCAAATGAATGTTAACTCACTCTAGTTTCATGCCATCACCATAATCCTTCACAACTTGGCCGTACAAACACAGGGTACGGACTGCAATAGTGGAATTATACAGAAAATGCAAAATTTCTGAGTTTTGATTGCTATTTCTCCTTCAAACGACTTTCTTCAAGACTTCTCCAAGACTCCTCTACCAAGTCCAAAGTCTTAACAAGTTTATACAATGGAAAGAGAGGTAGTTTGGTTCGATGGAAGGTGTATAACTGTTCTTCCATCAGTGAATTGCCTGTCAGTTTTAGGATAGCAACTACTTCCATTGTTACAACTGTCCTAATTAGGACTGTAGTGGCTTGTTTTAGGCTTAATGAAGCCTTCAAAACATTTGGCAACCTTTGAAAAAACTTGACATGTCTTCCTAACACTTTGAAATGCCTTTTGCAAGGCCTACAACATGAAAAGTATGACTGTCCTACATGCCTTAACAAAGGCTTACAATCATGAAGACTGCCTCAACAATATGAGGATAGATATTTGGACATAGTCCTTATTACAATCAAGTAGATGGTCTACTAGGACCTTATTAGAGACAAAAATGAACATCAAAACAAGTCATGAAGTTGAATCCCTCATGGAGGCCACCTTGTGTTTGGTGCTCTTGCACCAGAATGTCACCTTGTAGTGAAGATCTCACGGAAGGAAGAAACTCTTCATGCCATGAGGAGATGGATGCTCAAATCTGTAAATACAAACACATAGACAACACAATATCTTCTCTTGCCACACAATGAAAGCCTTGAATCACCTTTAGAATGCTTGAGAATCAAAATGTCCATCTAGTTTACAAATGAATGCCTAAACATGCTTATATATGCAACTACAAACATTCTTGTCAAAAATTTAGTAATTCAAACTTACCATGTCGGCATAGGACCTAAATAACGGTCACAAGCCGACACCCAAAATTTGGGACTGACCCAAAATAGGGTAGGACTAGGGCATGGGCGCCCAAGTCCTCCCCCTATTTTGGGTAGGGTTAGGTTCAAGGGATCCCCCTAGGTCCCATTTGTCATGAAACTTAGGGATCATTTCATCGGGATGTCAAAATATGATGTAAGGTGTCCTAAATGTAGATAAAAGACCCGGGAGCTAAACCTTATGAGGGAAAAGCCCCCAAGGGGACATTTTCTGACATTACATTTAGCCCCCACTTTAATGTATGTATAAATGCAAGGCCAATACATTCATTAAAGTACGGTCAACAAACACAGCAAACACGCCAAGCAGGGAGAAGACACGCCAGACACATTGAAGACAATGATAGGTAGACAAAACACGGAGAAGACAGTTATAGTCACGCAAAACATGGGAATACACTGAATGCATAGAAGATAATTAATGCATAGAAGAAATGAATGATTTCTTTTCTTTTCTTTTTTCTCATGTATATGAAATGCAGATGCAAGTACAGGAAAGTAAACACACCTCCCATAATGTAGGATGCACTCATCACGTAGGTCTTTAAATTGCATATATGGGGCAACACACATGCATGACACACCAAACCTCCCATAATGCAGGATGCACTCATCACGCAGGTCTTTAAACTACATATGGGGCAATAGACACGCCAAACAAAGCAAGCACGCCAAACACACACACTTTGAAGACACGAAGAAAACATGACAGACAAGCGATGGAGTGTTCCTATTTCTAGGTTCATCACCATCTCAGGCACATTACAGGCACACACCGATGATTGGGTTTCACCAAAACAATCATTGAAGACATGCTTAAGGGTTGAGTTAGTCACAGAACTGCTCCCCGCCTCCCGATGAGGACTTTTGAAAATGACAGGATGGGCACTCTCTGCAAGAGATACACCATCCTTGCCTCCGTAGAGGGCTTAATATGATTGATTGATTGATTGATTGCAAACAAACTCAGAGTGCAGGAGGGACTCATCACCACCAGTCTTTAAACTGCACCTAAGGACAAGCACATTGCTAACATCTACAACAGACAACTTACCTTAGATATGCCCCCACCTTAAGGTGGTTGATATCAAGTATCGATATCAAGCACGTTAAGGTAGGAAGAAAACACACAAGGGAACATAGACTTTCACAAAGCCCATGCCCCCTGGAGGTGACATGTACTTTATGATAACCAAATGTTCTCACAAACACATCCTTGCAAGAAACATGTTAGTGTCCATAATCATGATAAACAACAACATCAATGCATATGATTAACCACACAAAGAGCCAAGTTTATACTACGAATTTAGAGATCGAGGATAATCGTGGGGCTATATCACGAAAATTTTAGAATTGAGTATCACCAAGGTGAGATCCAAAGACAAACAAAGTGCATGAGCAACAATATTGTTAAGGTTTCTAAGTGAGATAAAAGATCATCAAAATCACTACGCAGAAAGCACAGAGTGCTTCTACTAGCCAAGCGTTGGATAATACGTTACAACCCCATCATCATATTAGGAACTAAGTCCAATTTTTGATTTCTCACTAAACGAATGCTAGGTCTGCATCAGTATAAAATTTTATTCGTCATCCACCCACTAGATAGAAACACTAGGGAAGGGAAACAATAAATAAGAGAGGAGAAACAAGTGTCTTAGGGACAGTCACGTAGGAGGGTGCCCCCAAGTCACCAACTGCAATGCTATGTCCGTAAGACACAACACACAACAATAAAATCAGAGAGAGAGAGAGGCAATATAGAAGAATGATGATACAAATAGAAGAATGTCACAACAAAGGTGGTCTCTTGGTATCTCGGACCTTACAAGAGAATTAAGGGTCATCCCAGGAGGCCTAAACAACATATAACATATCACGAGGAAAGCACATCACGAGAGAGATAAAAGGGTTAGAAATACTTACCTGTAGGGAGGCTCATGCTAGGTTTTATCAAGAATAAAATTATCCTCCTCCCAATCCTGAATGCTAGAGGAGAGAGGTGTGTAAGGTACCATAGCCCAACTTTTATTCTTGTTTTCAGGTTGTTCAGTGTTAACAATGTTTTCTTGTTGAGTTGTATGCATTATGCTCTTGAGAGATGGAAGAAGGAATTTGGTTTGAGTGATCTTAGTATCTATCCAAGAAATTTTTAATGTAGGAGACATTTCCTCATCCACGAGTGCTACATCTTTTGAAGAAAGAGTATAGGAATGAGGGGAAGGTAAGGTGCTGCGAAGAGAGGTAGTCAATTCCTTAGTGATGTCCAAATGGCTTGAATATTCAATCAAAGGAGGGAGATTAAGAGTCTTCACTCCCTTAGTGATGTCCAAGATGTGTGAACAATCAACTAAAGGAAGAAGGTTAGTGGGATGATCCATAGGGGTTTCATGTATTATGATAGGGATAGAGTTTGTATCCTTGTCAGATGAAAGCTCATTATCTACCCACAGAATGTTCTTTGGTGAGGGGAGTTCTTCATTCACTAATGCTTCCTCTTGGCCAGGGAGAGCATTGGAATGACAAAGTGGTGGTGGCTCTTCATTTGCTAATATTTCATCTTGGCTAGAGTGAGCAATAGAATGAAGATCTAGTTGTATGATATTAAGAGACGTGTCAATGAATTCATCCTCTTGCATGAAAGTGTCCTCATGAGGAGGAACATCTTTGGGAGAGGGATCATAAGGTAAACCAAAGTTATCATCACATGTTTTAGCAATAGGCGCTATAGTGGAATTTTCCATAATGTTATCTAAGGCTTCATCTAACATTTTGAGGTCATCACTAGTATATATACTATTAATCATGAATTTAGTGAGATCATCTAATATCAAAGGATATATTTCCATGAGATTTGTGAAGCTATCAAAATCAGATATATAACAAAGGATTTCATGTGTGGAGCACATAGAGAGATCAATATCATGTATGTTATTTGTATACGCCTAAAAATGACACAAATCATCCTAAATAAATATTCTAAATATTTATTCCCTTCTTCTATTAATTAAATAAATATTCTAAATTTATTTAATCGATTCACTGTTCCATAATTAAATAAATTCTATTTATTTAATTAAAATTCTTCTATTTGTCCTTCACAATTAAATAATTATAAATTATTTAATTAAAGCCTAATTCCTCTATCCTAAAGTTTTGAATTCAAAATTCCACATCACCTTTACACCTCACCTTTTCCACCTCACCTTGTCCACCTCATCAGGTTGCACATGTAATTAAATATATTTAATATTTAATTATCTTATTTTCCCTCACCCACATGGCCTATTTCTTCTCCAATCAGAGGTCAGTTAACCAATCAATCAAATATGTTAACTAACCTGTCAGTTGAGTCAAATCCTCAATCAATCCAGTCAGTTCCACAATCCACTCTTCTAACTGATCAATCAATTCTGTTAACAGACCAGTCAATGGAGTTAACTCTCCAATCAGTTTTGTCACATCCCACCTTTCATGATGGAGCTGGGACACTTGGCACGTTTCCACTGGTTGCACATTCCTCAACCATCCTCAACCGTGGATCTTCATATCTTCTCTCAACCGTTGATTCCTATTCCTCCGGGTCTATAAATGAAGCTTCATCCCTTCATTCTATTCATCCAGGCTTTTGACATCGTTACTCTGCAGAAATATCACCAGCGCGCCTTTGGCACCCATTTGTCATCTACAAGCTTGAGATCACCATTGTTGCATTGGAGCTCACCTTCATTGCATATCACACTACAGCCGTTCACCATCGACTTCCTCCAACAGCTTTTAAAAGATTGCACTCTCTGAGGGCTCATCTCATCTGCGAAAGGACGATTCGTGATAGGCGAACAACAGAAGTTTCGAAACGGAAGAGGTTTGCTGTGTTTGTTCATTGCTTTATTTACTTGAATCTTCTTTGTTTCTCTATTCTGTTGATGTTTGGGTCATTTGTTATTCATTTGATTGATGCACTATTTTACCCTCACATTATTTGTTCCAGAACTTGAGGATGTTTATCAGTGAATTTAGAGAAATGATCAATGCCTACGATGTATGCAAATAAAGCTTCCAAAGAAGTAGCCATGATATATGTTTTCAAATCAGTGCAAGATCAGATTTTAAAAGTTTTTTCAAAAGTATGTAAAAGACAAGTGCAAAACTATATGCGAAAATGACCTAAAATGCTTGATTTTTTGTAGTTTTTCAATGTAAATATATGAAAGCAAAGGTGTTGTAAGGAAATTGATCAGGGGAATAAAATTATATGTCTGATATCAGTCCAATGCAGCAATAATATCCTTCACAACACACTCTTGATGCACATCTAAGATGATGACAAGTTAAAACGTAGCGAAAATACACTAAAATATGTGGTTTTTCACCAAATCTCAATGCAAAAGAGCATGACAAAGGGTGTCGTGAGGAAAATGATTAGGGAAAACAAATTATATTAGTAATAACAACCACTTAATGCCAAAAAATCTATCAACACAATTATAGTGCCACTCAAGATCACACCCTAGTGAAAATATAGCAAAAATATGCAATTTTTCACTATTTTTCAATTCCAAGATCTAGCAAGATGGATGTTGTAAAGAATTTTAGGAGTTGCAGAAAATAATAGAAATGATATCAGTCACCTAGAAGTATAAAATATTTTACAACACGCTTGGAGTGCAAACTAGGTCAAACCTTAGGGCAAATATATCAAAAATATGCAATTTTTCGCCAAATTTTCAATACAAGAGCTCAATAAAAAGGTGTTGTGAAAATTTTTAGGAAGGGCAGCAGATAATAACCCTGATAAAAGCCAATTAGTGCCAAAATATTATTTCACAACACGCCTATGGTGCAAATTTAGAGAGTCGATAAGACCAAATCTAGTGAAAATCAAGGTTTTTCAAGCCCTAGGTTTGAGATCTTGATGAAAAATGCTATACGAATGTCTTGCAAGGTGAATTATGATGAAAATTAACCCCACTTAGATCTGAAAATGATTTTAAAACCTTACAATGCAAAATGTAAGTGCAAATCTAATGAAAAATCAATGAAAATGCTAGTTTTTTGTTGAAATTTTCTATGTAAAAATGTAAATTTTAGAAATCTAAATACAAATTTACACTAAAATACAACACTACAGCCAAATGCAAATTTGAATGAGTGTCTAAGATCAGTACAAAAATCTGAAACAAGATTTTGCCTACAAACCCTAGCTTTTAGAATTACTAGGTTATATGAAAAAATTTAAAATTTTCAACAAAACCCTAGCAATTTTATGATGAAAATGCAATGCAAGCTATTGAATTTTTTTATTTTCTGCAATTTAAATCATATCTAATGCAAAAATTAAAAATTTGATGAAATTCAAATTAAATGATGCAACATGCAAACCCTAGAATGCAATTTTTTTTTCTAATTTTTCTAAATTTTTAATTTTTTTTTGTAAGTTTTCCAATGCAATAAAATGAATGACTATATGAATGAATGAAATTAATGCAAATTTGAAGTAAAACACTCAGCAAGGTGCAAACAAGTCTAACAACACGGGTTCACCAAAATGTAAAGGGTGGAATTTGGATGTTTGGTTTTTGGTAGTTTTATGTATGTATCCTCCTTTCACCTTTTCATTCAAGGACCTAGGGTCGAGCTGTGATGTACTATCATACCCTAGGTCGCTATGAGATGTAGGAAAGCTTGGATTTTTATGATTTGATTACCAACTATGTTCACTTATGCTCAATTATACATCAAAACCCTAATTATGCAAATATGACAGCAAACGAACGAATATCAGAAAATGTTGCTACAGAAAGATGTAAAATGACAGATAACTGTGCACCTATTTTCGAGGTTCCAAAGCGGAATAGTCAGGGACTAAAGAGCGGGTGCCCAAGTCCAAGGCCTTGCTTTTTGTCAGGATCTGCAAACAAGATCTGCAACCTATTCCCGTTGTACCAAAGGTTTTCCCGTTACAAAACTTTGAGGACTAATGAGCAGGCACCCTAGTCCAGGGAGCTATTTTCTTCTCTGATCTGCAATTCTGACACTCTGAGATACCCTCTTGCAACTTCACTTTTCATGTATCCTTGACCTGTAACCTGCAGTTATGAAAACTTTGGGAGGGGGTTGTGGTGTTTAGAGGCTTGCCTCAGTCAAGCTCTAGAGAGACATTCAAGTCTTCCAAACACCGTTGTCAGATAGAGAGTGTGTGCCCTTGGAGGCAGAGGCAAAAACCAAATGATAAATGCTTGAAAACACAAATGAATGTCACCTTGTAGTGAAGATCTCACGGAAGGAGGAAGCTCTTCATGCCATGAGGAGATGGATACTCAAATATGCAAATACAATCACATAAACAACACAATATCTGCTCTTGCCACACAATGAAAGCCTTGAATCACCTTTAGAATGCTTGAGAATCAAAATGTCCATCTAGTTTACAAATGAATGCCTAAACATGCTTATATATGCAACTATAAACATTCCCTCCAAGAATTTCGTAATCCAAACTTACCGTGTCGGCATATGACCTAAATAACGGTCACTAGCCGACACCCAAAATTTGGGATTGACCCAAAATAGGGCAGGACTAGGGTGTGGGCGCCCAAGTCCTCCCCCCTATTTTGGACAGGGTTAGGTTCAAGGGATTCCCCTAGGTCCCATTTGTCATGAAACTTAGGGATCATTTCATCGGGATATCAAAATATGATGTAAGGTGTCCTAAATGCAGATAAAAGACCCGGGAGCTAAACCTTATGAGGGAAAAGTCCCCAAGGGGACATTTTTCGACGTTACACGAACTACACCCAATCTAGAAGAAGACTGAATGGGCATTCCAACATCCTCCCAAGCCATAGAAGAATCATTACCTGCCATATCCAAGGGCACATGAGATGCCATTTATACCAAAAGAGTGGGGGCTCTAATTGCTCCCCCACACCAAGCCAAAACCAAAGAAAGGCCCAATACGAGCGCTCAAACATAGGGACGACAATTTAATGGGGGAAGAAAGACCCCTCCCCAAACATGCGTCAAGCACAAGCTAGAGGGCACACAATAAATAAGATATTTACGGCTTTTAAATCCACAAACCCTGTATCCACCACCAGCACCAAGGAAATGCTATGCAGCCTGCAAAGACAGAAAAAAGAAGAAACATAGATGCAAAAACTAGTCCCCTTGATTCCCCACAGACATGGAAATACCCCAGTGCACAGAAAATCTTCCAACTTGCAAGCTAGGGCTCAGGTGCCCTAGCTCGTCCTCCCATGCTCGCCATCCTCCAGGAAGAAAGTCCAAAAGCTTATAAATTTCAATGTTAACTATTGATTTTATTTAGTGGTGAATGGCAATGTATGTTGGGTGCCACACACCATAAAAATAATATTTTGCTATATACATATTTTGAAAGATTATTTTTTAATTTTTTTAATTAAAATAATATTTTTCAATTAATTAAAAAATTAAAAATTTATGTTATTTTATATATTAAAATATAATTTTATAAGGTTTAAGAAGAATTGAAAGTATTTTATTACCTAGAGAGACGTTCTAAAAAGAGAAGAGCTAAAAGAAAAACAAAAAATAGTAACAAATATCAATGGAGTATTTAAATATACATATGTAGTTATTAAATATACATGTATGTTCATCATTTTCTTTTAGTGTTAATTAATTTCATTAACATATAAGTGGAATAGGCACCTGTAGAAGAATATCTCTAGGCGTGCTTTAGATATATTTTCTAAAATATAAATATAATAGTAATTAATTAATTCATTTTATGTAGATAAATTATGGATATATTGTTAAATCATCCCAACATAAAATACTAACATGTTAACATAATAACATACTAATATTTTAAATTTTCTTACTTTAAATGAAAATCTATAATTTTAATTACAACACATCACTCCTTACACATTTACCCAACCTTTCATTTTCAAACTAACAGTTACATGTTATATTAAAAACAATTTTGAAGACCCTGTCTAATTTAATTTTTAGATCTAAAAGAATAAAATAGAATTTCAATCTAACTCTTCCTGTTTATTCTATGCCTATACTGTAAACCAAAAAGAAATTGAGGAGTTTCAGTCTTTGAAAAGGGAAAATCATTATAATTCTTATGATTTAAATGTGGCACAGAGGGAAAAAAAATATTATTATTATTATTTTATAAAAATAATTAAATCATATAAATATTGATATTTCTGTTATTTAAAGATATTATAATATAATAAATAAGTATACATGTAAATAAGCAGTCATTTTAACGACATTATTAAGAGAAATAAAATTAATCTATTAAAATTGCTTAAAAATAAAAAATCTCCAAAAATTTAAACCTCAAGTTAAAAACAATACCATTATACTCACCAATAAATCTATAACATTTGGATAACACAACATTTTCATCTACACAACAATTTCTTAATCTGTAACACAACATTTTCATCTATACACTAACAATTTCTTTTGGAACTTAAAGAATTTGGAGCAGAATGACAGGTGCGAGTGCAAGGGAAACGAAGATCTGGTTGGGCAGCATTCTTTCTAAAAGACGCTGGAAAATAGCAGGTCCTCGTCGATCGTGGCCGGTGGGGATTGGAAGAGAAGGTCAACGGACAAAGAGTTTAATAAATTAGTAATATATTTAAATGTATTTGATAAGCATAAATATTTATAAAAGTTTTTTTTCGATAAATATAAACATATAATGTTTGGTAGACAAAGTTATAAATATCTGTGCCTATCTATCTTTAACGGACCTATCTAATCTCAACATTTAACAACTTTATAAACAATTTATATTTGCCATCACATCAATGATCTGTGCAGATATACGTAATCTGCTAACAATCAGGGCTTAAATTTGATGGCCGTATGACTGTGTTTAAACATTTTTGCCGTAAAATACAATCAAAATTTTAGAAAGATTGCATCACATGAAAGGAGAGATTCTATTAACTATGCAACATTCTAATTTAAAATAGGTTTTGTATTAATCATAATAATTTAGTTTTAAGTTTTTAATAAATAATTATAATTTTAGTTTGTTAGTTAATATTGTAATGTATTTTTATTATTGAAATTATGTTATTTTATATGAAAGTTTTGAATATTTGATTTAGATTTAGATTTTGATTGATTTAACATTTAAAAAAAATGTTAAGATAATTATTAAAATCCAAATTTAATTTATTTTCAAACATTTATTATTTTTTATATTATTTGTTTCTCTTTAGTTTATTTCTACACTTATAAATTTGATCTAGTTTAGTTCTATAATTTTGACATATAATTTTAGATATTTTAAATCAAATTTAATTATGGGTATTAGTGGACTTAGTTGCAATTAGTTGTCAAATCCTATAGCAAAAATTATAACTTGTGTGTCTAGACCAAGTATACAAAGCCATCACCCCTTACACCATTTACATTTAGAGAGATCATCAATCTTTCCATCAACTAACTTTCTAAATTTAGAAACATTCCAACACCTATCACTACAAGCTTTACATAAGGATCAATATCTATATTTAGCATCTTTCCAAAACATTCTTGATTCCATTGTCTCTACACACTTTAAAACCCTAGTTGCATACTAGGTCCTTTACACTTACTTTTTGCATTACATTCCAAATACCAAGAAGCACATTTTAAATTTTAAATTTGAGATTACCTCTAATTTAGGGTAGTCCTTGCATTCATTGCATGCTGTCTCTCACTATTTCTATCAAATTATTAACTCAATATTCTAGAGTCTTATCATAAGGAGAAGATCCTTCGAAAGATTCTTGAAGGTTTTTAGAAAAATGATCATTTTATTACAAGTCAAAACATGTTCCAAATGCATCTCTATTTGTAAGTATAGAAGTGTCACAAATTAATAGATTATATTTGTGCACCAAACTTTAGATCTATGTGCCTATGGGTATGTAACAAATCTTTTGAGGGAATTCCCACGACACGTGCAACTTCTTAGGTTGTGCCAAATAAATTCATGGATTCCTTAATAAAGATCTAAAAGGAGGACCTACACTTGGGGCTCTAGGACCACACAAGAAGAGACTTTGTGCATGAATCATGTCACATCAGGGCATGTGCAGAAATATGGGGGACCAAAAAGTGGCCAAACCACTTTTTGGTCCAAACAAGCCATAACGCGAACATGTTATAATGCACTCACGTTTTAGAGAAATTAAAATGCTTTAGATGATAAGTGTAGCAAATCATCCAACTTCTTTCACCCTAGAGTATATACATGAAATAAACATTTAAGTATAAGAAACTTGGCATTTACATATGAACATTTACTTTCTTATACTTTAAGTTATATTTCATGTATATACTTTAAGGATGTTTGAGAATGGTTTCAAATCTCTAGGAGTTATAATGCAGATTCTAGGTTTTGGAGGATTATATAATTTTTCAGACTAATCAAATTTTAGTAATCAATAGACTCCTATCATCTTGTAGTTGTCTAAGGGTAGTTGTAACTATTCAAAAGCATCATCAAGCCTATCCTTAGAAATAGGAGGACCTATTATTATGCATGAGACCTAGCAAGGAATCTAAGCAAAATACTAAGTCAAGTTCAAGAAAGTGGCAATCCTCTAAGAATTTTTCACCTGGAAATTTTCAAGCTTGAAGACCAGGTATCTCTATCTCTCTTTATCTATTTATCTCTCTATCGTCTCTTTATCTCTCTCCCTCTCTATCTCCATATATCTCTCCCCCTCCCTCCCTCCCTATCTCTATCTCTATCTCTATCTCTATCTCTATCTCTATCTCTATCTCTATCTCTATCTAGATATCTCTTTCTCTATCTCTCTCTCTTATTCTCTATCTCTCTCTATCTCTCCCTCTCCAGGCTCTATGTCTTTATATTTCTCTCACTATCTCTATATGTATCTCTCCCTCCCCATCTCTCTCTATTTGCCCCACTTTCTATATTTTCCCTCTCTCTAACTCTATCTCTCCATCTCTCCCTCTACCTCTTTCTATCTCCCCTCTCTCTCCCTCTCCCTCTCCCTCTCCCTCTCTATCTCTCTATGTCTCCCTCTCCCCCTACCTCTTTCTATGTCTTCCTCTCTTTAACTCTATATCTCTATCTCTCTTTATCTTTCCCTCTCTCTAATGCTATCTCTCTATCTCTATGTTTCCCTCTCTCTATCTCTTTCTATCTCTATCCCCTTGTCTCTATATCTCTCCCTCTCCCTCTCCCTCTCCCTCTCCCTCTCCCCATCTCTATCTCTCTATCCTCTCTCTATCTCTATCTCTACTCCCTCTCTCTATCTCTATCTCTCCCTCTTTTTTTCCCCTAGATCTATATCTCTATCTATTTCTCTCTATTTAAATCTATCTTTATATCTCTCCCTCCCTCTCTATCTCTCTCCGCCCTCCCTCTCTCCCTCTCTCTCTCTCTCTTTATACTTTATATCTCCCTCTCTATCTCTATCTCCTATCTCTCTATCTCTATCTCTCTCTCCCTCTCCCTCTCCCTTCCTCAGTTTTTGTCAAGGATATAGCAAGGAAGGTATGTAGGTGAGAAACAAGGGTGGTATAGTAAATGTGGATAAGTAAAAAGATCTATGAGATATGACATGGTTGAAGACTTGATGCAAATTTTTCTCTAAATGTACAAGTTACTTCTCTAATTTATGACTTGTTCTTGCAATTCAACACTCAACATTAGATACAAAGGAAAGTGAATTGTTTGACATGGCACCTCAAAGAGATGCCATCTCATGGAATGCAATCATTGCAAGATATGCACAAAATGAATTTTTGATATAAGGCTTTAGAAACTTTCAAGCAAATGCAATTGGTGGGTGTAAAGACAAATTCCACAACTTTGCTAGCATACTCACTACCTGTGCCAAAACATAATCTTTGAAACAGGGTATGGACATCCATCAAAGCATAAAGGATATGGGACTTTTGTATATTTTGTAGTTACAACTTCCCTAAAAGACATGCATACAAAATGTGGAAGCATAGACAAGGCACGTGGACTATTCAACAAAACATCTCAAAGAGATGCCATCTCATGAAATGCAATGATTGCAAGATATGCACAAGATGGATTTGTTAATAAGGCTTTATAAACTTTCAAGAAAATATAATTGGTGGGTGTAAAGATAAATTCCACCACCTTTGCCAGCATTCTCCCTGCCTATGCAAAAATGGGATCTTTGGAATAGGGTATGGACATCCATTAAAGCATAAAGGATATGGGAATTTCGTATATGTTGTAGTTGCAACTGCCTTGGTAGACATGTATGCAAAATGTGGAAACATAGACAAGGCACATGAACTATTTGACAAAAGATCTCAAAGAGATGCCATCTCATGAAATGTAATGATTGCAAGATATGCACAAAATTGATTTGTTGATAAGGCTTTATAAACTTTCAAAAAAATGTAATTGATGGGTGTAAATCCAAATTCCACAACCTTTGCCTGCATCCTCCCTACCTGTGCCAAAATGGGATCTTTGGAACAGGGTATGGACATCCATCAAAGCATAAATGATATGAGAATTTTTTAGATGTTGTAGTTGCAACTGTCATGGTAGACATGTATGCAAAATATGGATACATAGAAACAAACCGATGGACAAATAGAGAGATAGAGTTAGAGAGAGGAAAAATATAGAAAGTGGGGCAAATAGAGAGAGATAAAGAGAGAGAGGGAGAGAGGGAGGGAGATAGAAAGGGAGGGAAAGAGAGAAAGGGACCTGGGAGAGAGACAAACAAACAAAGAGGCAGAGGGAGATATATAAAGAGATAGAAAGAGATGGAGGGGAGGGAGAGACATATAGAGATAGTGAGAGAGAAATATAAAGATATAGAGGGAGAGGGAGAGATAGAGAATGAGAGAGATAGAGATAGAGATAGATAGAGTGGGAGAGAGATAGAGAGGGAGAGAGATATAAAAATAGAGTTAGAGCAAGAGATCATTAGAGAGAGGGAAATATAAAGAGAGATAGAGATATAGAGTTAGAGAGAGGGAGACATAGAAAGAGGTAGGGGAGAGGGAGAAATAGAGATAGAGAGGGAGAGGAAGAGGGAGAGATATAGAGGGAGAGATATAGAAAGAGATTAAGGGAGAGATGGAGTTAGAGAGAGGGAAAATATAGAAAGTGGGGTAGATAGAGAGATGGAGAGGGAGAGGGAGAGAAAGATAAAGAGATAGAGATAGAGAGAGGGGTAAGTGCAGGAAGATGGGGGGCCAAAAAGGGGTCTTAAGTGGCCACTTTTTTTCTGAAATCAAGAAATACTGGCCTTGGATGAGAAATTGAGCATAGTTACACTCAAAATTTGGAGATGCAACCAAAACAATGTTCGTAGTGCTCCGAGTCTACTTTCTAAACTACTATTTTGTTTTGAAAATGGCATAGATTAAGGGGTTCAAAAGAGGGAGCCACATAAATTGGTGTTGTTTCTATCAAAAAAACATAACATAGCATGTTTTGTGGCTCCCTCAAAAGGTCAACTTTTTTTTGGTATTTTTAAAATCGCTTCAGTGAGAAATTAGCTAATAGCATGTAGCTTATGCCCTATTTTTCTGATAATTTTTTGATGAATATTTGATTTTTTACTAATTTTCAAAGTGGACACATCCTAAAAAATAGAATTTTGGCCATGCTACCCCTATAAATTTTGAAAACTAATTGAAAATCATTTTTTTATTTTTTTAATATTTGTAGAATGGAGTCTAGTTTCTAAATATGTAATTTTTTTGAAATTTGAATGAATAGTTAATTTACAATGAAAAAAAGACCAAACAGTGGTTTTTGCCTAAAAACGGACACACAAACAAAAGAAATTAAAGATGAAAGGCTTAACATTGTTAAAATGTGAAAAAAATCACATCGTCAAATAGCTAAGAGAAAGCCTAACATTACCCAAGTGTTTGATTTGTTCAACCTTGAAACACGTGCAAATCTGATGGTTAGCACGAACGAAATTATGTGAAATTTTGAAGAATATGGAAAAACACGTCTGTGACTGTTCATAAGGCACTCCAAGCCTTTGGGTTGGAAATCCAAAGCAAATTCCAAGCCCAAGGCTTGGGATTCCCAAAGCAAGACATAACATGAGCGCGTTATAACCTGCTCGCGTTATGTTTTGTTTTGCATTTTTCCTTTCCTGCAAGTCTGTTGTTTGTCATGTTTGACATAACACGAGCGCGTTATAACGCGCTCGCGTTATGTTCCCCTTAAATTTTTTTACGTTCAAGGCTATTAATCATGAGGGTTAAGAGATAAGGGATAGGGTTGGAGGGTTTAGGGATAAGGGATTAGCGTTTAAGGTACAGTATCGAGCCCGTTGAGGGTCTAGGAATAGGGATAGCGTTTAGGGTTTAGGGATGAGGATTAGAGTTGAGGGATGATAGATTAGGGTTTAGGGTTTAGGGTTTAGGGTTTAGGGATAGGGTCGAGGGTCGAGGGATCAAAGTTAAGGGTTGAGGGATTAGGGTTTGACATTGAGGGTTGAGGGTTGAGGTTCAAGGGTCAAGGGTTTAGGGATAGGGTTTAGGGTCGAGGGATTAGGGTTAAAGTAGAGTGTAGAGGGTGTAAGGATTAGGGATAGGGTTGGAGGGTTTAGGGATAAGGGATTAGGGTTTAAGGTATAATATCGAGTCTGTTGAGGGTTTAGGAATAGGGATAGCATTTAGGGTTTAGGGATGAGGGATTAGAGTTGAGGGATGATGGATTAGGGTTGAGGGTTGAGGGATTAGGGTTTAGGGATAAGGTTTAGGGTTGAGGGTTGAGGGTTGACGGATTAGGGTTTAAGGTATAGTGTTGAGGGTTGAGGGTTTAGGATTAGGGTTTAGGGTTGACAGATTAGCATTTAATGTCAAGGTTAGGGTTAGAGTGTCGAGGGTAGAGGGATTAGGGATAGGGTTTAGGGTTGAATGTTTAAGGATTGAGGGTTGAGGCTTTAGGGATGAGGGTTTAAGGCTTAAGATATAGTGTCAAGTGTTGAGGGTGTAGGGATAGGGTTTAAGTTTTAAGGGTTAAGGGTTGAGGGATAGGGATTAGGGTTTAAGGTATAGTGTTGAGGGTTGATGGTTTAGGGATAGGGTTTAGGTTTGAGGGATTAGGGTTTAGGGTTGATGAATTAGGGTTTAATGTTGAGAGTTGAGGGTTGAGGGTTGAGGTTGAGGGATAGGATTAATGGTTAAGGGATTAGGGTTAAATAAGAGTGTCGAGGGTAGAGGGATTAGGGTTTAAGGTATAGTATCGAGCATGTTGAGGGTCTAGGAATAGGGATAGGATTTAGGGTTTAGGGATGAGGGATTAGAGTTGAGGGATGATGGATGACGGATTAGGGTTGAGGGTTGAGGGATTAGGGTTTAGGGACAAGATTTAGGGTTAGGATTGAGGGATTAGGGTTTAAGGTATAGTGTTGAGGGTTTAGGGATAGGGTTTAGGGTTGAGGGATTAGAGTGAAGGGTTGAGGGATTAGAATTTGACGTTAAGGGTTGAGGGTTTAGGGTTTAGGGTTTAGGGATAGGGTTGAGGGTCGAGGGATTAGAGTTAAGGGTTGAGGGATCAGGGTTTGACGTTGAGGGTTGAGGGTTGAGGTTCGAGGGTCAAGGGTTTAGGGATAGGGTTGAGGGTCGAGGAATTAGGGTTAAAGTAGAGTGTGGAGGGTATAAGGATTAGGGATAGGGTTGGAGGGTTTAGGGATAAGGGATTAGGGTTTAAGGTAGAGTATCGAGTCTGTTGAGGGTGTAGGAATAGGGATAGCATTTAGGGTTTAGGGATGAGGGATTAGAGTTGAGGGATGACGGATTAGGGTTGAGGGTTGAGGGATCAGGGTTTAGGGATAAGGTTTAGGGTTGAGGGCTGAGGGATTAGGGTTTAAGGTATAGTGTTGAGGGTTTAGGGATAGGGTTTAGGGTTGAGGGATTAGAGTGAAGGGTTGAGGGATTAGGATTTGACGTTGAGGGTTTAGGGTTTAAGGTTAGGGTTGAGAGATGAGGGATCAGAGTTAAGGGTTGAGGGATTAGGGTTTGACGTCGAGGGTTGAGGGTTGAGGTTTGAGGGTCAAGGGTTTAGGAATAGGGTTGAGGTTCAAGGGATTAGGGTTAAAGTAGAGTGTGGAGGGTGTAAGGATTAGGGATAGGGTTGGAGGGTTTAGGGATAAGGGATTAGGGTTTAAGGTATAGTATCGAGTCTGTTGAGGGTTTAGGAATAGGGATAGCATTTAGGGTTTAGGGATGAGGGATTAGAGTTAAGGGATGATGGATTAGGGTTGAGGGTTGAGGGATTAGGGTTTAGGGATAAGGTTTAGGGTTGAGGGATTAGGGTTTAAGGTATAGTGTTGAGGGTTGAGGGTTTAGGATTAGGGTTTAGGGTTGACAGATTAGCATTTAATGTCGAGGTTAGGGTTAGAGTGTCAAGGGTAGAGGGATTAGGGATAGGGTTTAGGGTTGAAGGTTTAAGGATTGAGGGTTGAGGCTTTAGGGATGAGGGTTTAAGGCTTAAGATATAGTGTCAAGTGTTGAGGGTGTAGGGATAGGGTTTAAGTTTTAAGGGTTAAGGGTTGAGGGATAGGGATTAGGGTTTAAGGTATAGTGTTGAGGGTTGATGGTTTAGGGATAGGGTTTAGGTTTGAGGGATTATGGTTTAGGGTTGATGAATTAGGGTTTAATGTTGAGAGTTGAGGGTTGAGGGTTGAGGTTGAGGGATAGGGTTAATGGTCAAGGGATTAGGGTTATTTAAGAGTGTCGAGGGTAGAGGGATTAGGGTTTAAGTTATAGTATCGAGCCTGTTGAGGGTCTAGGAATAGGGATAGTGTTTAGGGTTTAGGGATGAGGGATTAGAGTTGAGGGATGACAGATGATGGATTAGGGTTGAGGGTTGAGGGATTAGGGTTTAGGGACAAGGTTTAGGGTTAGGGTTGAGGGATTAGGGTTTAAGGTATAGTGTTGAGGGTTTAGGGTTGAGGGATTAGAGTGAAGGGTTGAGGGATTAGGATTTGACATTGAGGGTTGAGGGTTTAGGGTTAGGTTTGAGAGATGAGGGATCAGAGTTAAGGGTTGAGGGATTAGGGTTTGACGTCGAGGGTTGAGGGTTGAGGTTCGAGGGTCAAGGGTTTAGGGATAAGGTTGAGGTTCAAGGGATTAGGGTTAAAGTAGAGTGTGGAGGGTGTAAGGATTAGGGATAGGGTTGGAGGGTTTAGGGATAAGGTATTAGGGTTTAAGGTATAGTATCGAGTCTGTTGAGGGTTTAGGAATAGGGATAGCATTTAGGGTTTAGGGATGAGGGATTAGAGTTGAGGGATGATGGATTAGGGTTGAGGGACTAGGGTTTAGGGATAAGGTTTAGGGTTGAGGGATTAGGGTTTAAGGTATAGTGTTGAGGGTTGAGGGTTTAGGATTAGGGTTTAGGGTTGACCGATTAGCATTTAATGTCGAGGTTAGGGTTAGAGTGTCAAGGGTAGAGGGATTAGGGATAGGGTTTAGGGTTGAAGGTTTAAGGATTGAGGGTTGAGGCTTTAGGGATGAGGGTTTAAGGCTTAAGATATAGTGTCAAGTGTTGAGGGTGTAGGGATAGGGTTTAAGTTTTAAGGGTTAAGGGTTGAGGGATAGGGATTAGGGTTTAAGGTATAGTGTTGAGGGTTGATGGTTTAGGGATAGGGTTTAGGTTTGAGGGATTAGGGTTTAGGGTTGATGAATTAGGGTTTAATGTTGAGAGTTGAGGGTTGAGGGTTGAGGGTTGAGGGTTGAGGTTGAGAGATAGGGTTTATGGTCAAGGGATTAGGGTTAAATAAGAGTGTCGAGGGTAGAGGGATTAGGGTTTAAGGTATAGTATCGAGCCTGTTGAGGGTCTAGGAATAGGGATAGTGTTTAGGGTTTAGGGATGAGGGATTAGAGTTGAGGGATGACGGATGATGGATTAGGGTTGAGGGTTGAGGGATTAGGGTTTAGGGACAAGGTTTAGGGTTAGGGTTGAGGGATTAGGGTTTAAGGTATAGTGTTGAGGGTTTAGGGTTGAGGGATTAGAGTGAAGGGTTGAGGGATTAGGATTTGACGTTGAGGGTTAAGGGTTTAGGGATAGGGTTGAGGGTCGAGGGATCAGAGTTAAGGGTTGAGGGATTAGGGTTTGACATTAAGGGTTGAGGGCATTTTCTATCAAGAACTTGATTATGAGGGCTTGCCCCTTCATTGTTATGCCTATCATATGGCGGAGCATTTGGCAAGCTCTTGCAGGAAAGAGATGTGATCAATGCAAAGGATGTGATGAATCTATGCAGGACAAAATGCGAGCGCGTTATAACGCGCTCGCATTTTGTCTTGCTATTGAAACGGTAAAAAAGTGGTTACCCCCGTGATCCGAGCCCACATGCTCTATTTTCTTACTGATTCTGCGCGTGCTCCGACAAAAAAGAAGTGCTTTCATGCTGTTGGGAAGTTCACATGCACATTTGATACATTGTACCACCTTTGCATGATCTTTCCACCACCTTGTTTGCTTTGCCAACTTGAGAAGGAGGAAATAACATATTTTTCACACCAAGTTTGATATATATCTATTCAAGTTTCAATTTTTGTAGTGTTGCAATGTTAATTGTGATTCAATTTTGGGAATTTAACATTATAGATTGGTTAATAGTATTGTTGTTAGTAATGATATTTGAGTGTTATTCAATTTAACATTGAAAAGGAAGCAAGTGGTGAAAAACTCAAATTGTTGAGGAGTTTGATGCAAGAAGATAAAAACACTACATAATTGGGTACTCTCTCCATTCAAATCTTCATTTTTTAGGTATGTCAAGTCTTTACATGCATGTTCTTTACATTTTCCTTATTTTGGATTGAATTACTTTATCATGCTTTATCATACATGTTTAAAATAGACACATTCCCAATCAAGAAAGCAGCCTACAGTCTCACATGATGCCATGTATATTTTCTACACTTGGGCTCTTTAATAATTATGTGTAATAAGCAAACCTTAACATACCATGATGTCAAACTATACAAGAATAAATCCTTACAACATAAAAAAATACAATCCCACTATTATCTTGTATTCATTTCTTAGGAACTAATATTGGTCTCTTTATCATGCTACAGACAAATTCCTATCATTCCGAGGAAACGATCAAGAATTAAACCAACACAGGAAGAGATAGAAGCTAAGAATGCAAAGAAAGTAGTGGCTATGAGGGAACTTCATGAGAAGAGGAAATTGGACACGATAAATGAAGACATACCAATTGAAGAGGAACCACAACCATCACAAAGAGATATGGTATTGGCGGCACAAAGAGAACGAATGCAAAAACTTCATGGTACGAGAGATTTGAATACCATAGTTGGAGAAAAAGCATGTTTAGAGACACCCCTCGAATGAACCCTCTAGAACCAATAACCATAGCTCAAGATCCATAACCATGAGAAGATAAAGCATTAAAAAAATTCATCTAAAGGATGGGAAATACCTCTTAGATGATAGTCTGCTGAGTAGACCAAGAGTGGGGAATGAGAATGCTCCTCGAAGATACACCAAGCCACAATGACTCTCTCCAATAAGAATCTTCTCTAGGTCCATAATTAACTCACGCCCATATCCAAGTGAAAGTCTCCTTGGTCTTCCTGCTAAAACCTCTAAAGGGTAACCATCTCAACAAGTGTCTCTAATCCCAAGAGAACTCTAGCCTCACCCAAGTCTCAAAGTATGTATGAGAACCTACAACCAATCAATCCATGTTAAGCTCCAAATGCAACACCACATTATCATGAAGCTCCCAAGCACGACCAATGTACTCAATACCAAGAGAACCAACAAGACCACTGTCAAAACTCCAACTACAAAATTAGGTATCCAAACATGACATCATGATCTAACATCTCCTCCTAGAAGATCACATGCACCAATACAAACATCCTAGTCTCAAGAGAACTTGTATCATGCTAATACTCTAATCTAGAATCAAGAGTCCACCAAGACACACTACCAAACACCTCTAAACCAAGGATCAACATCTACAACCACATGAAGATAACCATCTCCTAAAAATAGTAGCCAAGATGTCAAAGCACTCTCACTACAAATAATAATCATAATCCAAGAGTTTGTCCATTACACCCAACCACTATATAAGATCATCCATCACTAGGTGACAAATACACATCACTATCAAAGCTCCCACTGAACCATGATATGAACTACACACGGCATTGTGATAACCATCTCCTAAATGAAGATCACCATGGTCCACACACACTCAACTATAATACTAATAACTCCAAAGTAGAACCAAGATCTCCAATCTAAGAAGATAAACCATCGTTATTGTCAAAAGCTCACACTAAAATATGCAACTAAGATATCCATGACATCATGATAAACATGCTACAAGTCCCAATAACCAACTATCCAATCATTCTCATCATCCATCCTCTCATCCCAATGCAACATACCAATGCACAAATGAGCGTAGACAAGGAAAAATAACAAAGTCTACATCAACACTGAACCAATCCCATGGATATAGGCAATATGCATTCAAGTCATCCCACTACAATCAATGAGGTGTGCATCCCAAAAAAATGCATAACTTGTAGATCCCAACCATTGAAAAAATGCAAAATCATCATCACATTAGTAACTTCCAAACTGAGATATCAAATAATATAACTTATAGACTTCACCAAATCAATCATAGATTCAACTTTCCAAACAAGTTTACAAATGAGTAACCATAGTCAAGGAACTAATCAAGCATCTAAGAGATAAGAACAATGTGCTAAAAGTAAACCACAACACCACCTGTAATCATGAATCAAACATCATAACCCATACCTATCAACTACAAAAATGGTCAAGTTTTGCCAATGCTCAAATGTACCTACATATCCATGACACCAGAATTATCATCATTGCTATACCTATGCTCAAATCCCACTGAAACAAGACTCCTAGTCTCACCATGTATCAACCATGTCCTCAAACCAGAATATTGTTGAGCCCATGGAGATTGATACACCCACTTCAATAGAATAGGCAATTAATGTACCTGATGTGTCTTCATTTCATAAACTAGTAAACATCATTTGCATCCATACTTAAACCAATCTTATTGTTGTGTTTGATGTGTCCTCTTTCAAACAACCATTTAACAAAATTTGAGTCCAAACAATAAACATTTACAACCATAAACATCTCAAAGTCCAAAATCCAAACATTCTATCATCCTTAATCATTTCCATCATAGACCCTTGGTTTGAAAAAATCATTATGCAAGATAAAAACCCTATGCCTATTACCTTGTGCGAGGCCCATGCAAAACCAAAAATCACAATCAAAATAGCTCCTCAAACCATGCATCCTTTAAGTGAGATCTTTTATCCAAATCAATCAAAAAATCCCCTTGACAATGATGATGATGATAGTCTTGTAGATCAAGATGATATCAAGATGACAATAGCATTAACTATGAGATCATTACATGTAAACTTTCCATAAACCTTCATCTCCCACTCATGAACATGCAAGAATATTTCAAACAAGAAATGACTAGCACTAGCTATCATGCCAATCCTAAATACACATCTAATGGTCATCCTTATGGTACCTTTGGTAAGGGAAGAACCACTTTAGACCAAGGTCCTCATATTCAATTCATATCTCTAATCCTAACCGCATGTGAGAACTGTTTATCCTATGTATCCTATTCAAATCCTCCATCTCATAATCCTTACATTCCAACTTATCCCATCAATCCAAACCCACTACATCCAAATCATCCTTTTTAGATTTCCTCCAAGGACTTCTAGTGGAGGAAAAATCTCAAACTAGAAATCACAAATTCAATTAGTGTACCTCTCCCAAGCCTATCCAAAAGTCACATAGTACCATGCCTATCCATCAAACACCACTATGCAATCAAAATCCTAACAACATGCCCATGATCCAAGATCAAGTGCAATCATGCAAAGATATTATCAATCACAATCCTATTAAGAATGAACTAGAGTCTTCTAGTACCATACTTTTCCATCAAACACCATCATGTAATCCATGGCCTATCAAGCCTATCAAAGAGTCTCTTACTAAAATTTCAAGTCAAAATCTATCATGCAACCATGTTAACTATGCAAAACCTATCAATCCCATCCAAGAAACCTTTATTTTCATCCAAACTCAAGATCTATGTCAAGAATCAAATCTAAAGTAGGATCAAATGTGCACTCACCCAAATCAATATCAAATTATCCAAGCTACTTAAGATCAAATTATCCAAGTTATTTCGATACATCAGTGAACTCTAATCTCGTTGGGCCGATACACCGATGGATTTCGACTGTCAGTGTGACCCCCTTCATCGGTGAATCTCTCAACTACTCTTCCGATGCACAGATGGGATTATCTTCCGATACACCAATGTCTTTGACTTAGAACCACACTCATCGGCAAGATAGACCACTATCGGCGAAGCCTAACCAAGGTCTGCTGATACACCGATACGACCAACTCTTGACGTCAATACAAGGTTCTTTTGCAGGCAAAGGGCGCCTAGGCTTATGAGGCTCAATTTGATGTATTTATTGAAAGCTCAAGGTGAATTGATGCTTATTGAAAATGCCACTTAGTCCTTCATTTGCATTATAGGCGCCATTTCCTATTGACTTATATACTCCTCCTCATGCTAGGGTGCCATAATGAAGTGGTTTAGACAATAGGTGCGCTTCACTTACCAGAGGCTTGTTCTCCTTCCACCTTAGGTGCACTTTTATGGTGGAATAGGTGTCAATGGGCACCTTGTCTTAAATGAATGCTCTCTCTAAGTTGGGCACCCTTTTGAGGCTTTATGAGTTGCAAATTGCACCTTAACCCTTCATGCTTGTTGCTCAATGTTTGAATGTTTAAGAAAGTCTCCTTTAGGCTCTCATCTTAATGACTTTTTCTCAAGGCGCAATCATCCTAATGACTTGGATATTCATCCTAGTCTTTCAGGTTATCAGGCTACCAGACTTAGTCATTTCCAGGATCTCAAACATAAAGAATAACATGATGATTCATTTTTTTGTATTGCATATAGTTGACATTCTATGCTACTCATAAAGAATATTAATATTTTCTGTTCAACATGATGATTCATTTTTTTTTAAAATACAACTTTTATCTTTTAGTTCCAAAATGAGGTTTAGGTGATACTTGAATAACAATAGCTAGCTTATTGGATCAACAAACATCCTATGTAATACAATTGGACTTTAAATATTTGAAGTAGCCATCTACAAATATCCATTCAAATGTGGATTTATAATGCAAGTATGGACGCCATCAATAAAAAAGATTTGTATTAACCAAATATCCATATAGGCATACATCAATATCTGTCGATATAAGTATAACATATATACAAAATAGCCATATAGGCTTACAAGAATGCCATATAGGCATACAATGTCAACTATGTACAATACAAAATATATGTCCACAAATGCCATATAGGCATACAACAAAGGAACACAATAAAAAGTCATTCCCCTCTGGCTGGTGAAGAGAATAAATCACGAGTAGCCTTTGATCTTCTAAGGGATGGAGACGCGCATTTGGGTGGTCTACTATGAACCCGAGGGCTACTCCTCCTATTTAGGTGTTCCTGCATCTTTACCTGTTACAATAAAAAGTATAGACATTAATATATAGAAATTACATGTTATAAAAAATGAAACATTTAACAAAATAATCACTTACCACTAACATATAATCTGTCTCCTCGCTTGCCTCAGTAGCAGGAATAGGCCCTGGTGATGTCATGTCCTATAGAAACCATCCAGATAGAAATTAAACTTCAAATCAATAATCTTTTAATTTTTCAAAAATAGACAACTATAACAATGAATGCAAATTAAAATTTACTAATTTGCCTCATACCCCTGTCAATGCCATGGAGCTATGAATCGCAGAGGCCACACCCTGCTCCATTGCCCTATGAACATGGGGAGGTGTCTCCACAGCTTGCATCATCTGGAAATAAAACAACATTATTCAATTACGAAAACTATAATAGTGATGCAAATCATGGCTCCTAACATACACACACGTTCATCTAAACATGGAAGTACACACAATAAAGCACACAAATCACATACAAAAATTTAGTAAGTACAATTCATTCATTAAACTATTTATTTTATTACCTCCATAAAGCTTTGAAGTCCACCACCGCTGGCAGGTGTTGCCGTGAAATCTACAGTATTAACCTATTCAACATCCAAAATCAGATATTAGAATACCATTCATATAACGATGCTATTCACATGTAATATTTATAATTGTTTACTAGTTACATACCTCGACAGTAGATGATCTAGTGAAAAATGTAGGTGGAGAACCACTGAAAACTGCATCGACGCTAACCCTGAAATTTCATTAAAACCATCAATTTAAATTAGTTAATCTTGTATTTCAAAAATGAAATTTAATAAATTAAATTCAATAAACTTGCTAATATTTACCTGAGTATCAAGGCTGAAAGTCTCACTCAGGAGGGTATCTGTCATCACCATCTGCTCAGCTGCAGATGTAGCCTGTGCACCTGCGTCCTGACTGTCCATGGGGTCATAACAATAGGCTGACCCACAAGCCTGACAAGTATGGGGTGGGACCCTACTCCTCGCACTATCTCCCAACCCACTCTGTGTTGCAGGACCGGCATGCTCTATGATGCTCTGGGTCAAGGCACTAATCGACTAAAGTGTATCAAACTCAACACTCTCCTTCACAATGGAAGGGATAGAAACATGCTCGTGGGCTGGTCTACTAATTACTCATCTCACTACCCGTTGTGGCTCAAGACGTACCCCTGGTCTATCTTGTGCTGACCCCCCACCTCTACCCTGGAAGTCCTGCATATCAAAATAGTTTGGCACTTTATTGAGGACAAACTCGCAGTAGAGTTTCCTCAAAAAGTATTGCGGGACCTCATTATTATTGCATGGAGAATGGTCAAAAACCATCCACCACCTCTGCCCAAAATTGTCCCTTATCGCTTGGTTGTTGCACCAATGGATAGGGAACCTCTTGCATGTAATGGGTGGAGGTTGATTTGTTTGTGGGTTTGTGAAAATTGAACACAAGTCTAATTTTGTAATTTGTAATTTTTTCACATCTTGGTATGACAACTTGTATGCATAGTAATCTCTAAACTCTCTCTTCTTATCCGTCCAACTAGTTATTTGCTTGCTAATTGAATCTACATTTGATAACATAGACTCAAGAGATTCGGCAAGCATGGACCTGTGCAAGGTTGAAGTGGAAGGATCTTTCAACCTTGCAATTATATCTTGAATTTCCTTTTTGTTGTTTTCAATTTGCCCCATTATATTTTCTTGTGTTCTAGGGGCATGTCGAGGAATGAATGGAGGAGGTTGTTGTTCTGCAGGTATTTCCTCCTCAGGATTTTGTGGATTTTGAGGAGGAGGAGGAGGAGGAGGAGGTGCATTAACATTTCCTGACAATTAACGAAATATACATCAAAAATCAACAAAAACCTACCTATTTAGAAATAAATTCAAACAAAAAAACAAATATAACTCACCCCTTTGGCGTGCTCGACGTCGTAGCGGCATTTTGGCGACGAATCGATAAGCTTTTTGTGTTGAATGGAGTTTTGCAAAACGCGAGCGCGCTTTCTAGGGTTTGTAAGCCGCAGGTAGAGAGGAGAAGATAGAAAGAAATGAAATTGGAAACCTTTTTTTTTTTATTTATAGGAAGTCATAACGCGAGCGCGTTATAACGCGCTCGCGTTATGGCTTAATTTTTTTTGAAATTAATTTGGCCACTTTTTGGCCCCCCATCTTCTTGCACTTACCCAGTCTAGATATGATATAGGAGATAGAGATAGATGGAGAGAGAGGGGGGTAGAGAGAGATAGGGAGGGATAGAGAGATAAAGATGTTGAGAGGGAGAGATGGAGAGATAGAGAGAGGGAGACATAGAAAGAGGTAGGGGGAGAGGGAGAACTAGAGTGAGATAGATAGGGAGACATAGAAAGAGGTAGGGGAGAGGGAGAAATAGAGAGATGTAGATAGATGGAGACATAGAGAGATAGAGAGAGGGGGACATAGAGAGATAAAGAGAAGGAGACATAGGGAGAGGGAGAGGAAGAGAGGGGGAGAGATAGATGGAGAGTGATGCAGAGCAGATACTCACAATAGAAATAGTCACAAAATAATCCCTTCTATCATTATCGGCAAGACTCCTAACTTCTTACACCGATGTGCCTTCTATCGGTGTGATCCAGTCATTCGCTGTGACTCTCAACTCCTGCACATCTCATACCGATATGCTACCCCCTAAAACTCCATCGTCGGCAACACTTTACACTATCGATAGCCGCGTACAATCTCCAACCGACGCCCCATCTCACGCTGATATACTCTTCATCGGTGACACTTATAGTTGTCACACCGATCAGTGAGAGCTCTACTGTCGACTTAACACAAATTCATCCACCCGATCGCATAACTCATGTCAATACATACCCTTAACCTGTTGACCATTGGTATGACCTCCGCTATCGGCCACCGCGCCTCGTGTCATCCCGATGCCTTACCTCACACCGATGACAAGCTCCTCATCACCAAGACATATAACTATCGGCGAAGACTTCATTCCCTCTGCCGACATCACTTGTCACCCTGAAACCCTTTACACCAACTCCCTCGTCAGCCAGACTCGCTTCTTCGGCCAGACCTTAATCTTATTCTCTGATGATGATACTCTTGCCGACCACTCAATCTTCAAACTTCCTCCATTGGTGAGACTATATGCTATCAACTCAACACAGTTTCATCCACCCGATGACTCTTCTCACGTTGATGCCTCTTCCATTTGCCAATGCAGTATATTCACAATTGTCTAGGACATACATTGGGCATATACACACAAGGTGATACCAAGATACAACAACAATATACACAAAGAAAATACCTTCGTATAGTTGCGATATATATAGATACTGTCTGTGACATACCATTGACCTATACACAAGAAATATATTTTCTCAAACAATATACATAGGCGGCGGACCTCCACATGTAATAGGTGTATATACATCAAATGTACAGTTAGACATAGATTTCATAATTCCTATTCTACCATACTTATTAGACAAGAGAAAACAAACATAAACTAATATACATACTTCATTCCACATATTTCACTGAAGTCCACCTGTGAAATGGATTTAATTGAGCATCTCGACCGCAGAAGAATTAAATCTAATGCAACAACAATTCTATACAAATAATATACAGAGTAATTTAATGTACAGGGAATTTACATAGAATTCAGACTTTTCAAAACACAATTGGCAAAATTTCTATTCCCTCTTTCCAGTTCCTTACATTTTATCAGTTCCAGAATGAAAAATGAAAAAAAGACCCTTTTTTGACCATCTCTCCCTGTTTTTGTTAACCCTGTCACCTCTATTTTCAGGATTTGGATCTGTGGGATTTTGAATTAACCAAGATTATTAGCAGAAACCCTAATTAATCCCATGACATCTATGTTGCTTAAGACGGCAAAACTCCTAATGACTAGACACATTGAATAACCCTTCACATCACCCAATATGTCTGAAATGTAAATTTTGATGCATAAAAATAGGAAATGCCAACATAAAATGTTACATTTGACTTAGACATATAAATGCTAAGTGGCAACATGAAATGTCTAAAAATATATTCAAGCCTTAGTCTTCTCCCTCTTGTGCACATTTCTCTTCTTGAAGGGGTGCTCCTGCACCAGAGAGATGGAGATAGAGAGAGGGAGACATAGAGGGATAGAGAGGGAGAAAGAGAGGTAGAGGGAAAGGGAGAGGGAGAGAGGGGAGAGAGATAGAAAAAGAAAGAGTGAGAGATGGAGAGATAGAGTTAGAGAGGGAAAATATAGAAAGTGGGGTAGATAGTAGAGAGAGAGAGAGAGAGAGAGAGAGAGAGAGAGAGAGAGAGAGAGAGAGAGAGAGAGAGAGAGAGAGAGAGATGGTCTTCAAGCTTAAAAATCTCCTGGAAAAATGCTTAGATGATTGCCACTTTCTTGAACTTGACTTGGTATTTTCCTTGGATTCCTTTTCAAGTCTCTTACATAATCTTAATATGTCCTCCTATTTCTAAGGAGATGCTTGATGATGCTTTTGAATAGTTACAACTACCCATAGACAACTGCAAGATGATAGGAGTGTTGATTATTGAAATTTGACTAAGTCTAAAAAATTATAGGATCCTCCAAAACCTAGAATATGCATTAGCACTCTTAGAGATCTAAAACCAATCTCAAACATCCTAAAAGTAAATACATGAAATATAACTTAAAGTATAAGAAAGTAAATGTCCATATGTAAATGCCACTTATACTTAAATGTTTATTTCATGTATATTCTCTAGAGTGAATGAATTTGGAGTATTTCCTACACTTATCAAACAAAGCATTTTAACTTCTATAAAATGTAAGCACGTTATAACACGCTCGTGTTATAGCACACTTACGTTATACTGCGAGCGTGTTTTTTACTGCTTTGGGAAATCCCAACCCAAAGGGTTTTAGGTACCTTTTGGACACCTTTGACGTGTTTTCAACAAAAAGTTAGAAAATTCAACCAAATATTGTGCATGCTCTCGATCAGGGTTACACGTTTTTCAATGTCAATACAAAAAATGCCAGGATGACTTCAAGTTTTTTATTAGCTTTCTAGCCATGTATTTTTTTTTCAAAAATCTGATAACATTAAGGTTGAACCATCTTGAATTTCTTTTGCTAATGTGTTTTTTTTCCAAAAAACCTATGTCTAGTATTTCTGGTGTCATCTTTTATGCATTTATCAAAATTTGAAACAAATTACATTTTTAGATTTTAGACTCAATTCTATACACATTGAAAAAAAATAATTTTTGATTAGTTTTCAAAAAAATTAGGGGGGAGCATAGTAAAAAATTTCTTTTTTAAGAATGTGTTCACTTTGAAAATTCATAAAAAATCATATATTCATTAAAAATTAACAAAAAATCAGGCATAAACTACATGATGTTAGTTAATTTTTCACTGAAGTGATTTGTCAAATACTTAAAAAAAGTCAAAATTTCAAGGGGAGCACACTAGACACTATGTTATATCTTTTTGACAAAAATAGGAGCACTTTGTGTGCTCCCCCTATTTGAACCTCTTAATTTCCACCATTTTTAGAAAAAAAATAGTAGTTTAGAAACTAGATTCGGAGAACTAAAAATCTTGTTCTTATCACATCTTCTAATTTTGAGCATGGCATCTTCAATTTCTCATCCAAAATTAGTTTTTACTGATTTCAAAAAAAAAGTGGCCACTTTTGACCCCCTTTTGGTCCCCCATTTCCATGAACATACCCATCAATTCGAGTTAGCTTAGTGGATGCAAAATGTCTTATCTAGTTCACTAATAGTTAGCATTCATCAGATATCTTTAGTCATTACACCATGCCATGTATCCAAATAAAGTCAATTGTAAAGGTCATAATCAATAAGTACACTAGGTGGCTAAGATTAAGACAAGAGACCTATAGATAGATCAATGATGTTCTCGGTCCTTTGGTTGGGCCCGCTCATGAGGTAGAAAGAATGTGATAATAGGAGGCACTATTGGAAAGTTTTAATCTATGTGTCAAGGCAAGGTGATCACAAAATAGTGTGTACTAATTATAGTATGGGGCACAAGATTGAGGTTTACAATGAAAGACCTTCTAATTAATGCCCTTCATTTTAAGGTAAAATGTATGTCACATGTCAATAACCTTCGAATGAAGGTTTTTTATTTTATTCTTAAATGTTACACATTAAAATCCTTACAGCTAGAGGGACCTTCAAATAAAGAACCATTGAATGAATCCTTCATTCAAAGGCCTTTATGATGCCCTCCTTCTGTTCACTTGGTTTTCAAAAGAAATTTCTTCTTCAAAGCAAGGTTTGGATCATCCAATGAGGTCATCATGACATGAAAATTGCAAAATCATAGCCCTCAGAGTAAGCTTGTCAAAAGAATAACTTGTAATATATTTTATTTATTTTCTATTTTATGTTAAATATAGTTTTTTATCAAACATAAAGGTCTCTATTTGATGCACATGGAAAATAAAAAAATGTAAGAAAAAATTCTTAAATATTGCTTGTGCTTACATGCATTCAAACAATAGAAATTGAGGCAAAATAAGTTTTAATAATGGATATGTTAGCACCTATCCTAAAATGCAAAAAAAGTTTCTAAGTCATGTGTCCCCTTTGTTGCCTTGGCCCTACTTTTCCCATCATTAATATCTGATTAGAGAAATCCTTCAGTGGCCCCCCTTGGTCAATTTTTTTCTTGGTGTTGTGTTTTGTAAACCATCATACCTTTTTCATTTGCCTAAACTTCAAAAATGTTAAAAATTTCTAAGTATGATGGTGTTTGGATCAATTTTCTAATTTGGGTGGGGATTCAACCTTTCTCATGTTGGCATACCTTTCCTTCATCTCACACTCTCCCAATTCATCATCCTCTCATTCCTTTACTTTCCAATAAATTTTTGGGTTTTCTCTTGCCAACCTTTAGGCTTTTAGAGTTCCACTTTCCTCCTTACATTCCCTCTGAAGGATTTTGTCACCCTGATTCCCAATCGCCATAGTATTAGATATTCTTGAATCTTGATTCCTACAATGTGGCAAACTCCCCAAAAAAATCTTAACATCATATTAAATGGTATTTGATATCTTGAAAACCCAAAACTCACCACCCCAATGGGATTTTAGGTTTTCCTTTCCTTCAGTTCCTCTAGGTATCAGGTATGCAATATCCCCAATCCCTAATCCTCTTTGGTATCACAAGCTTTGAGATCATCTCATCTAGCACCCCCAAGTCACATTAGGTACTCCAAAGTTCCAATCCCTACTTTCCCACTCTCTTGTCTTTCCTGGACCTTTAAAGTTCTTCATTCCATCATATCTCTCACATTTGGTACTCCAAAATCTTGATCCCTATTGTCCTACCATTCTTCTCTACTTGGGCCCACAAACCTTCACTTCCCCAGTCACCTTGGTATCCCTACATCCCAAAGTATGATTCCCTAGCCCCTTCTCCATCTCTTGTGTCCTTGGGTATGCAAATCCTTGAAATCCCAACTTTGGACCTTTTGGGGCATTTTTCCCATGTTCATCGTTTAGGCAAGCATTTTCTAGTACCCCTGTCGTTCAAACACCAAGTTTCACCTACCTCGTTGCATGACCTAGGATGTCAAATTAAGGCAGCGTCTATGCAGCATACAAAATGCACCAAATGCATCCGATGGTGTCATACCAAGCTTTCAAAAATCTGAGGAAAATCTTGAACTGCTAGCACGCCATGACAAGAAAAGACAGCAAGACCACTTCAAAGAACTTAGAAAATCTTCAGCAGCAAATTTGAAGTAGATAGGTATGGGCATTTTGTATGCTGCATAGACGTTGCCTCAAATTAATGGTCCCAAATGTATGTGATATAGTAGGGGTTGACTTATGGACCTAGGATGATTTCACAAGTAGTTAAATGTAGAATAGATTATCCTTTAAGCTCTTTGATCTATATATTATTCTTACATTCATCCTTCCAACATGTTTGAAATGAGTGAATGAAATTGTTTTTAAATACAACAGAGAAGTCCAAAAATCAAGTTAATTGTGGTAACAATTATTTTTAGGAGATGATTCCTTTTAAATTTATGTAAGAAATTTGACCTTTAAAATCTAAAAAGGTGTATTTACCTAATAATATTAAGATCATGGTATAAAAATTAAAACTCAATAAAGAATGTATATCTAAAGAAGAGAAACACCAATTACATTATGATAACAAAGAATAATTTTTTTTTATGGTCTTGTGTGCAGTTTCATCTATTTGTTTGACATGTTCACAAGTTGAGTGATCAAATTGGCCAAACAGACCAGTGATCAACCTCTCTAACTTATATATTTGCTTGATTACAAGATTCTCCAAAATTTCACATATATGCTCCCATTTGCAGCACCCAGGCTACGATAAATCTCTGAAAAAAAAAGGCTTCTTTATATTTCAGACCACGGATCTCAAGAAGCAATACACCAAAATTAAAATCTATAAAAAAAAGCTTTAGACATTTAAAATTAATAATCAAATGTTCAAAATGCTTCCAACCAAAAAGCAATATTACATATCTATCAATGGTCCCACACGTTTCCAAACATCCATGGACATTACTAAAAAGTTAAAACCCTATGAATATATATTATATAATGCCACCATTGTCCATGCAGAGGAGGATCCTGCTACTGAATCAGTTTGATCTTGTGTGCAGTTCATCTATCTTGTGTGCTTTTCATTTATCTGTTTAAACATGTTCACAAGTTCAGCGATCAAAATTGGCCAAGCCACCTGATCAAACACTTCTGAAATTTTGCTTATTTCTTTACAAGATTCTGTGAAATTTTTCACATACATGCTCCCATTTGCAGCTTCCAGGCTATGATAAATACCATGAAAAAAATGACCCAGATAACATCCTCAAACAATTGATGGCATCAAATAAAAAGAATAATTTGTTAAATTGATGGCACCATGCTGGAATCAGAAATTATTGACCACCAGCATCCTTATAATGCTTTAGCACATTTTTCTTAAATTCTTCTTGATTGCTCCATAGTGATGCTGTCTGGCTATTCAACAGGTAGTCATTATTTGGTTCTCCAAAAAGGCTCTGAATAGACAAAAGTACAGTTCGAACATCATATGCAGATGACCATTTATCCTGAAGAATATCCAGACAGATGTTTCCAAGTTGATCAATATTTGGATGGTAGCAATCTGTCTCAAATTTCACTTGAGGGGGCTTGAAAGGATATTCTGTTGGAAAACGCAAAGAAAGTTTATATACCAGTCCCTCATAAACAGTATCTTTTCCCTCATTTATTGTACCAACCCAGGAGAACATGTTATCAGCCTCTGGAAATGCTGAAACTACAGGATTACCACTCATCATCAATGCCATCAACTCAGACTGCAACAACCTAACGTTTCAAATTGGGACAACAACAGTTACATGTTACATTAGAAGTATATATTTAAATTAAAAGTCTTTTAAACTGTAAAATTAATCTATCAAACTTAGAGCTGTTTTTAAACATCATTCACTTCAAGAGTCAAAATTCAATTTTGACCAATAAAAATAGTACAAATATTTATGATATTTTGTTATTGATGAGGTGTAAAATTACTATTGACTGTTTGACCATTGAAATGGATGATTGTAGATCTACTAATATCTTAAAAAAGTTCAACCGTTGAAAAATAATTTAGTAAAAAACATACCATTATTTTCACCAATTAATCTACCATCCTTTGATGACACAGAACATTTTCATCTACACAACAAATTTTTTTTAAAGAACAGAAAGAATTTGGAGCAGAATGACAGGTGCGAGTGCAAAGGAAACGAAGATCTGGTTGGGCAGCATTCTTTCTAAAAGACGCTGGAAAATAGCAGGGGCTGTCCTCGTCGATCGTTCCCACAGAAGGAGGTGATTTAACGCTGAAGCTGCTTCTCGGATTTGCCTTCTCTTGCGGTGTAGGACATGAATTACTCCTCTGCCAGGCACCTCTCACCACAATACCAAATTCATCACCATTTCTAGAGGAGGCGGTGCTGAAGCTCTTTGGCACTGTAACAATGGAAACACCGGGAACCCCTACAGCCAAGCCGCTATAATTGGCTGTCCCCGCACACTCAGACACGCTTCTGATATAAAAATGTATAGCTTTGACAAGGTATGGAATTGGGGAAAAAGCTTTTATTTTTCTGTAGAATGATCTAACTCGTGGCTTTTTTGAAACACCGCTGGTGGCTTTGCCATTGTTGCCGCTTTCCATGAGGAATTAGTCTCAACAGACTACTTATTGCGCAAACAAAACTCGTAAATGTCTCAAATCTGTGACTGTAAGAGCAATAATTTGCTTTGGGGTCTGCCATTGTGAAGATAAATAGAAATGATAGAGAGATGAGCGTGATTGAGACACTGTTTTTTAAAGATAAGCGCGTCATATAACGTGGGCGGGCATCGTGGGGATTGGAAGAGAAGGTCAACCGAGGATAGAGTTTAATAAATTAGTAATATATTTAAATGTGTTTGATAAGCGTAAATATTTGTAGTTGAATAGAATAGTGTTTTTTCGATAAATTTAAACATATAAGGTTTGGTAGAGAAAGTTATAAATACTTGGTGCCTATCTACCATTCAATAAAACATTTAAATATTTTTAATAATTTTTAAAAATTTGTGGATTTATAATTTAAGAAATTTTTTATAATTCTATAAAAAAAATTGATTTTGAAAGTACTATAATTCACCAATATGTCTGATTATTTGGAAAGACACTCAACATAGATACAATAAATATTAATTACGGGGACAATTTCATAATTTTTTTTTAATTATCATCATATTTATGTTTCTAGTAACATTATAATTGTTTAAAAAAAAGCATATATTTTGTAAAAAACTACATAGAAATTGCATTAGTTTTTGAGACCATTATCACTAGATGAGTCATTATTTCTTGAATGTAGTTGAATGTTTAATAGTCATTTATTATCATTATCCACTTAATATATAATTGCAATATCTTGTGTATGATATAAACATGGTCATGGAAAGGTTGATGAAGATATTCAAAAGTAATCATATCTCATTATATCAACATGAAAATACATAAATGTCATGAATGTATTGCTAAGAGATCATATTAACAAATTATATTATTGTTGTAATTAGATATATGAACATAACATCATATTGATTTATTTTACATAACTATAATTATACAATATAATTGAAAAAACAATTTCATTCTTGTATCAAATCACCACATTACTTCAATAATACCATATTGATTTGTCATAACCAAAAACATGTATTAGATGTTTTAGATAAGGAATACAAATTATGTATCCTCTTCATTTTTATATTGTTAATATAATTTATATTTTTATCATTACTTAAATAAAAATGGTGGTGATATTTTGAATAAATTGAAAATTTTAACTTAAAAAATAGTGAATATTAAACCTACCCATCTCTACTCATCAATATCAACAATAAAATAAAAAATCTTTCTACATCACCAATACTATTATGTAGTGTATACAAAGATCTTTCATCATTACAAGCATCCGTAATTACAAAGCCTATAAGTAATATTGATATAAAAATGAGATATAAGCAATGTCTTAAACAATGTTGGTATAAATAAATTATTAAAACAACCAAATAAAATTAGAATATTTAACACTAATAATTATTAATATGAACAAAGAAGATCAATAGTTCCTATGTTCTTTCTATTTACTTGAAATAAAACTAATTGAATTCCAACACTTTTATGTACATACCAGTCATTTATTTATTCATTTACAAGCATCCATAATTACAAAGATTAAATAACATTGATATAAAATATGAGATACAAGCAATCTCTTAAACAATATTGGTATAAATAAATAATTAAAACAACTAAATAAAATGAGAAAATTTAACACTAACAATTATTAATATGAACGAAGAAGATCCAAAATAGTTTCTATGTTCTTTCTTCTAAATTAGTTGAAACAAAACTAATTGAATTCCAACATTTTTATGTACATATCAGTTATTTATTTATTTATTTTAATGAATAAGTGTCTTATATTACTTATATAAAGAAAAATATTAAAAATATTACTTGATCAAAGTGGAAGTACTTGAGATGATGGTCTTCTTAAACAGGATGGAAATACCATTTACTCTTTTGATTCCCAATGTCCCATTGACCTATTTTGACCATTTGTAAACATGATTGGGTAATTTGGATTCAGCACATACCAACTCAGAGGCTGAACAGTGCAAGGACATTTCCAAACTCGAGAGATTAGATAACATTACAGATCCACAAGGCCCCAGATGAGGCAATGAGAAACCAAAGAATTGTAGAGAGGTGAACAGGCTGAGGATGTTTAAAGGCATAGACGGGCCAACTACAAGTCAAACGGGGGGCAATGAACAAATATAAAGATGTGACCATTTTTAAAACTTAAAGGCATTCCCACAACTAAGATTTATTAAATGAAATCAGAAAAATAGCTGACCTGTCATGATGTTCCCTTTGATTAGTGATATTTCTCTCTCAAGTCATTTTATAACAATCCAACTAATGCCCTGTAATAATCCATGGCGTTTGCAAACAAATAAAACAAGTTCTTTCACAGTGACCGTAGCTATGATACCCAACAAGACTATTCTACTTGGCACCAAATTTTACTTGTATTCTGTTATTCGTCTATCTGTAGGGGAAGAAGAAAAATTAGAGTGCATAACAGCCTTTAGTTTATGGTTCCTGGAACCTTAAAATCTCAATCCCAAAATGAAAATACATAGGTATGCTAGTAGTAAGAAAGTCTACTATAGGATTTGATTTTGATGTTTTTTTTGTTGGTTATTCTTAAATATCATCCACTTCAACAGTCAAAGGTTAATTGTGACACTTTTTGTTGTGAAAGAGGTGTAAAATTGTTATTGACTGTTTAATCACTAAAATGGATGATATTTAAGTAGAATGTTAGTTGTCTGTATATTTATCCTTTCAAAATACTCTATTCTTTCATATTACCTCCTGTCCAAATTTAAATATCTTTTGATGGGTCTTCCTCTAGCAAAGCTTATATTGGTCTATATTGATCTAAGTCATCCATCTTAGTTACCAATAACAAATAAGTCTCTCATCTTAGTTATCAATAACAGAAATTAAAGTAATGAGCTACTAGGAGTAGGGAAGGCAGATTAATCTATCAAAATCATTTAGAAGTTATCATACATTATAATATGAATAAATCATATCTAAATCAGTACTAAAAGAAATAAAATTAATCTATCAAAATTACTTAAAATAAGAAATCTCCACAAATTTAAACCTCCATAAATAATTAAATAAAAAACATACCATTATATTCACCAATTAAACTATAACATTTTTGACATCACACCATTTTCATCTCCGCAACAATTTCTTCATGTGTAACCTTTTGAAACACAACATTTTCTTGTACAGACAACCATTTCTTTTGGAACTTCATGAATTTCGAGCAGTATGACAGATGCGAGTGCGAGGGAAACCAAGATCTGGCCGAGCAGCATCCTTTCTAAAAGACGCTGTAAAATAGCAGGGGCTGTCCTCGTCGATCGTCCCCACAGAAGGAGGTGTTTTAACGCTGAAGCTGCTTCTCGGATTTGGCTTCCCTTGCGGTGTAGGAGATGAATTACTCCTCTGCGAGGCAGCTCTCGACACCAGCTTACCAAATTCATCACCATTTCTGGAGGAGGCGGTGGTGAAACTGTTTGGCACGGTAACAATGGAAACACCGGGACCCGCTACAGCCAAGCTGCTATAACTGGCCGTCCCCGCACACTCAGACACGCTTCTGATATAAAAATTTAAAGCTTTCACAAGGTATGGAATTGGGGAGAAATCTTTTATTTTTCTGTACAATGATCTAACTCGTGGCTTTTTTGAAACACCGCTGGTGGCTTTGCCATTGTCGCCGCTTTCCATGAGGAATTAGTCTCAACAGACTACTAGTAGCTCAAACAAAACTTGTAAATATCTCAAATCTGTGACTGTAAGAGCAATAATTTGCTTTGGGGTCTACCATTGTGAAGATAAACACAAATGATACAGAGATGAGCGTGATTGAGACACTGTTTTTTTAAGATAAGCGTGTCAAACGTGGGTAGGCGTCGTGGGGATTGAAAGTGAAGGTCAATAGAGGAAAGAGTTTAATAATTCAGTAATATATTTAAATATGTTTGATAGTACAAATATTTATAGTTTAGAAGGTTGAACAGTATGATAAACAGTTTTTTTCTAAATATATAAACATATAATTTTTGGTAGAAAAAGTTATTAATATCTGTGGCTATCTACTTTTAATGGGCCTATCTAGGTTTCCCAACGTTAACAACTTTATAAATAATTTATATCTGACATCACATCAATGATCTATGCAGATATACGTAATCTGCCAACAATGTTCTCTGGATCAATTATGTCGAGTCTTCCATTCATGCAATACAATAAACTTCAATTACTAGGTATAGTTTGATTTCTCACCCATTTCTATTTACTACCATTTCAGTTATTGCCAACATACTTTTCATTATTGCTAGTTTCTGGAGTTTTTTTTTCAATTCATTATAGGGGAGAGGATTCACTCGCTGCTCACCCTAATTTCATGCATCTTAAGCTTCTAAATAGTACATAGGATTTCAAGATTTTTTTGGGGTTTTTTCATATGTGACATAAGAGTTTAAAGCTATTGTTTGGAGTTCTGAATATCAACAATGTAGTCTAATCAGCTACATCTTCACTGAGTTGTCCAAAAACGCCCAAAAAAATAGTTGGACCCAAACATGTGCACCAAGGTACCTATTGTGAAATATATTATTACACATATATATGTGCACATGTATTGGTTCCTTATTAAACTTTTTGTAATATTTTTACACATGTATTGGTTCTTTTCATAGATTTAATTGGAAGATAAGGTGCATTGTAAGTGGGCAGCTATAAGTACATAGACAAGCTACTCGGTCCTTTCCCCTAACCTTTTATTTTTTAAGTGATAAAATAGTACATAAGAAATTCAAAATAATGTTCATAATAATTTTTTAAGTTTATGAATGTTTCTAAATTTTAAAGAGAAATTATGATAATCCTTTTATATGTAATTTATTTATGAATGTTATTATATCCACTTCATTGAAAAAGTCTATTGTGATAATAATTAATTAAAATAAAATTTATATTAAATATTTTATTGTATTTATAAATAAAAATATAATTTTATATATTTAAGTTATTTATAAATAAAATTAAATAAATATAAAACCATGGCAAAATATCTTTAACATGAATTTAATATATATTAAAAGGTTCAAAGCATTATTTTTAAAATTCTTTTAATCATGTAACATTCCTTATTAAGATAGATTTGTACTCGTCATAATAATATTATTCTTTTATGTTCTTTTAATTATGTAGCATTCTAATTTAAAATAGGTTTGTATTAATATAATAATTTAGTTTTTATTTTTAATAAATAATTATAATTTTAATTAGTTAATATTTAGTTTTTAATATATATTTATAATTTTAGTTAGTTAATATTGTAATGTATTTTTACTATTGATTTTATGTTATTTTATATGAATGTTTTGAATATTTGATTTAGATTTAGATTTAGATTTAAATTTATTTTCAAACATTTATTATTTTTTAAATTATGTGTTTCTCTTTCTAGTTTATTTCTACACTCAAAAATTTGATCTAGTTTAGTTCTATAATTTATGCATATAATTTTAGATATTTTAAATCAAATTTAAATATGGGTATTAGTCCACTTAGTTGCAATTAGTTGTCATGTGTTCAATCTCACATCAAAAATTTTAAATTATGTGTCTGGACCAAGTATAAAAAGACATCACCCCTTACCCCATTTACATTTAAAGAGATCATTAATCTTTCCATCAACTAACTTTATAAATTTAGCAACATTCCAACAACTATCACTACCTTACATAACCTGATCAATATCTATATTTAGCATCTTTCGGGAACATTCTTGCTTTAATTGTCTCTACACAGTTTAAAACCCTAGTTGCATACTAGGTCCTTTGCATCAAATTTTTGCATCACATTCCAAATACCAAGTAGCACATTTTAAATTCTAGATTTGAGATTACCTCTAATTTAGGGTAGTCCTTGCATTCATTGCATGTTGTCTGCCACTATTTCTATCAAATTATTAACTCAATATTCTAGAGACTTATCATAAGGAGAAGATCCTCACTTATCAAAACATCCAAATGCATCTTTATTTGTAAGTATAGAAGTGTCACAAATTAATAGATTATATTTGTGCACCAAACTTTAGATCTATGTGCCTATGTGTATGTAACAAATATTTTGAGGGAATTCCCATGGAACACAACTTCTTACCTAGGTTGTGCCAAAGAAATTCATGGATTCCTTAATAAAAATCTAAAAGGAAGACCTAAACTTGGGGCTGTAGGACCACACACTTGAAGAGACTTCAGGCATGAATCATGTCACATCAATTCAGGTTAGCTTAGTGAATGCAAAATTTTTATCTAGTTTGCTAATAGTTAGCATTCATCATATATCTTTAATCACTACACCATGCCACGTATCCAAACAAAGTCAATTGTAAAGGTCATAATCAATAAGTACACTAGGTGACTAAGATCACTTGATAAGAGACTTATAGATCGATCAATGATGTTCTTGGTCCTTTGGTTGGGCCTGCTTATGAGGTAGAAAGAATGTGATAATAGGAGAAACTATTGGAAAGTGTTAATTTGTGTCAGGGTAGGGTGATCACACAATAGTGTGACCCAATTATAGAATGGGGCAAAAGATTGAGGTTTGAAAGGAAAAAGTCATTGAATGCCTTCTAATTAAGGTCATTCATTTGAAGGTAAAATGTTTGTCACATGTCAATAACCTTCAAATGAAGGTCTTTTATTTTATTCTTAAATGTTACACATTAAAAATCCCTATAGCTTGAGAAACCTTAAAATGAAGAACCTTTGAATGAAGGTCATTCATTCAAAGGTCTTTATGATGCCCTCCTTCTGCTCACTTGGTTTTCAAAATAAGTTTATTCTTCAAAGTAAGGTTTGGACCATTAAATGGAGTCGTCATGACATGAAAATTTGTAGAATCATAGCCCTTGAAGTAAGCTTGTCAAAAGATTAATTTGTAATATATTTTATTTATTTATTATATTTATTTTCTATTTTATATTGAATATAGTTTTTTATCAAACATAAAGGTCTCTATTTGATGCACATGGAAAATAAAAATGTAACAAAAAAATTTTAAATACTGTTTGTGCTTACAAGAATTCAAACAATAGAAATTGAGAAAAAACAAATTTTAATAGTGGACATGTTAGCACCTACCCTAAAATGCAAAAAATCTTCTAAGTTATGTGTCCCCTTTGTTGCCTTAGCCCTTCTTTACCCATCATTAATATCTAATTAGAGAAATCCTTTAGTGACCCCCTTGGTCAAAATTTTTCTTGGTCTTGTGCTTTGCATCCCCTCATAACTTTTTCATTTTCCTAAACCTCAAAAGTGTCAAAAATTTCTAAGTATGAGGGTGTTTGGATCAATTTCCTAATTTGGGTAGGGTTTTAGCCTTTCTCATGTTGGCATGCACATTTCCTTCATCCCACACTCCCCCAATTCATCATGCTCTCGTTCCTTTACTTTCCACTAATTTTTGGGGTTTTCTCTTTCCAACCTTTAGGCTCATAGAGTTTTACTTCCTTCCTTGCATTCCCTCTGAAGGATTTTTTCACCTCGATTTCCAGTCGCCATAGTATTAGATATTCTTGAATCTTGATTCCCATAATGTGGTAAACTCCCAAAAATTTTCTTACCATCATATTAAATGGTTTTTGATATCTTGAAAACCCAACTCACCACCCTAATGGAATTTTAGGTTTTCCTTTCCTTCATTTCCTCTAGTATCGGGTATGCAATATCCCCAATCCCTAATCCTCTTTGGTATTAGGTATGCCAAAGTTTTGACCCCTAGCCTACCTTAGTATGAAATCATTTGGAAACTTTGAGATCATCTCATCCATCACTCTCAAGTTGCATTAGGTACTCCAAAATTCTAATCCCTACTTTCCCACTCCCTTGTCCTCCTCAGACCTTCAAAGTTCTTCATTCCATCATATCTCTCACATTTGGTACTCCAAAATCTTTATCCCTCTTATCTTACCATTTTTCTCTACTTGGGCCCACAAACCTTCACTTCCTCACTCACCTTGGTATACCTACATCCCAAAGTATGATCCCATGGCTCCCTCTCCATCTCTTGGGTCCTTGGGTATGCAAACCCTTGAACTCCCAACTTTGGACCTTTGGGGAATTTTTTACCATGTTCATCCCTTAGGCAAGCATTTTATGGTACCCCTGTCGTTCAAACACCAAGTTTCACCTACCTCATTGCATGACCTAGGATTTCATGAATGGTCCCAAATGTATGTGATATAATAGGGGTTGAATTTCATATACCTCTTAGCACTTGAGGGCCCCTTAAAGATGTGGTTTCAAGTGTGTGGTCATATGAAGATGATGCAAGCAAACATGGACAACATGAAAGCTTGTTGAACACTCATATTTTCCTACCTAGCTTGTAAAGTAAAATTATAATGCTATATACATGTTTTCATGATGTAATCGAGATTGGTTGTTGAGGTAGTTTTTTATTGTAAGTGTCTCAAGTTGGTTCTAGGGTATTAAGTGATGCAAGTTTGGTTTGTAAGGGGATAAGATACATTTTGTAAATCATAGGAAAGTTAGTCATTGAACACAATGCTTGTAAATGGATGTCTCCATGGTAGTTTACAATAATTCAATAGGATACTCAAACCTAGTTGTGGATTCTCTCTTGCCACATTTGCTTGTATGAATATAACAAGGGTTAAATGCATGTGTAGGAACCTCTAATGCATTGCAAACTCTTTTGTAATGATTTTTTCTTTGCTTCATGTGGGTTCTTGTAGTATTGAGATGGATTATTAGGCATGTCCAATTACATGAGGTTTTATTTATGATTTGTATGTATCTACACATTTGGTTATGTTGTGCTCTATAGGTGTATCCTCTTCTTCCTTGCAGCAACTGACTATGTTGCCTAATGGAGTAGGTACTAGTTTGGTTGGTGTATCATCTTCTTCCAAGAAACTAGTTAGTCTATGGCTTAGTGACAAATCTTGGGGTCAAGTATACATTATGTATAGTTGTAGTTGGCTTAATTGTGTTCATCATATGTTGTTAGATGTCATGTTAAGGATACCTCTAGGAAATACTCTCCCTAGTTTAGTTGAGCCTAAAGATGAAGGATACCTCTAGAAAACATTTAAAGTATTTTACAGTTAATTTATTTATTTTATGTAGATAAATTATGGGTATATTGTTAAACCATGTAGATATAAAATACTAATATATTAAACAACATACTAATATTTTAAATTCTTTTCTTATTTTAAATGAAAAATTTAAAATTTTAATTAACAACACAACCTAACGTTTCAAATTAGGACTACAACAATTACATCTAACATTAAAAACAATTATGAACACTAACACTCTTAATTCTAATATAATTTTTAGATTATAAATAAATAAAATAAAATTTAACCAAAAATAAAAGGGAATATTGAATTACAATTCTTATGACTTAAATGTCAAATAAGGAAAAAATATGTTATTATTATTTTTAATGGACATAATTAAATTATATAACTACTAAAATTTCAATTTCTACTATTTAAGTAGGTTATAATATAATGAATAAGTATATATTTAAATTAAAAATTCTTTTTAATTGTAAAATTAATTTATAAAATTACTTAGAATGGATAAAATTACTTAGAATTCTTTTTAATTGTAAATATCTCAGACCTCTGACTGTAAGAGCAATATTTTGCTTTGGGGTCTGCCATTGTGGAGATAAATACAAATGATACAGATTAGCGTAATTGAGACACCTTTTTTTAAACATAAGCGCGTCAAATAGCGTCGGTGGGCATCCTCGGGGTTGGAAGAGGTGGTCAATAGAGGAAAGAGTTTAATAAATGAGTAATATATTTAAATGTGTTTGATAGGTATAAATATTTATAGTTATATAGGTTAAACAGTATTATTAATTTTTTTTTTGAAAAGATAAACATATAATGTTGGTAGAGAAAGTTGTAAATATTTGTGCCTATCTACCATTCAATAACATATTTAAATGTTTTTATTAATTTTTTAAAATTTGCGAATTTGATAATTTAAGAAAACTTTAATAATTTTATAAAAAGAAGTTATTTCGAAAGTACTATAATTCTTCAATATATTTGCCAAAACACTAACATAGATACAATAAATATTAACTATGAGGATAATTTCATAATTTTTTTTTACCACATTTATCTTTCTAATAGCACTATAGTTGTTTCAAAATAATGGATACATTACATAAAAAAGCTACATAAAAATTGCATTAGTTTTTGAGATCATACATGTGGCTAGATGAATCATTATTTCTTGAACATAATTGAATGTTTAATGGTCATTTATTCTCACTATCCACTTATATATAATTGCAATATCTTGTGTATGATATGAATGTTGCCATGGAAAGGTTGACCAAGATATTCAAAAGTAATCACAACTCATATTATAACATGAAAGTACTTAAATGTCATGACTATATTGCTAATCAGAGCTCATATTAACAAACTATATATTGTAATTAGAACTGTGAACATAACATCATATTAGTTTATTTTACGTAACTATGATTACACACATATAATTGAAAAAATAGTTTCATTCTAGTATAAGATTATCATATTACTTCAATAATGACATATTGATTTATCTTAACCAATTACGTTGAAAACAAACCTATATTAGATGTTTCAAATAAGATACACAAGTTACTAATCCTCTTCTTTTTTTTCTATTGTTAACATAATTTTTTTTTATCTTAAATTATTACTTAAATAAAAATCGTGATAATATTTTGAATAAAATGAAAATTTTAACTCAAAAAACAGTAGTGAATTTCAAATCTACCATCTCTACTCACAATAAATACAAAGATCTTTCTACATCACCAATAGTAATATGTAGTGTATATAAAGGTCTTTCATCATTACAAGCATTTATAATTACAAAGCCTATAAACAATATTAAACAATGTTGGTATAAATAAATAATTGAAACAACTAAATAAAATGAGAATATTTAATACTAATAATTATTAGTATAAATGAAAAAATTTGAAATAGTTTCTATGTTCTTTTTTTTTAGTTTAACTGAAACAATTTTTATTGAGTTCCACAACTTTTCTGCACATACCAGTCATTTATTTATCTATTTTAATGAATAAGTATTTTATATTACTTATATAAAGAAAAATATTACTTAATCAAAATCGAAGAAATACATAAGATAATTTTCTTAAACTCCAAGTTGTGGATATATGCACTGTGGATGGAAATACCATTGACTCTTTTGATTCCCATGACCTATTTTGACCATTTATAAACATTAATATAACTTCATAACATAAAATTGTACAAAGGATCAACCATGATTGGGCAATTTGGGTTCACCACATACCAGCTCAGAGACTGCTGAACAGTCGGTAACTACAAGCAAGGAGATTGCCAAACTCGGAGATTGGACAACATTACAGATCCACAAGTCCCCAAATGAGGCAGTGTGCAAGCGAAGAATTGTAGTGAACAGGCTGAAGATGTATAAAGGCATGGACGGGCCAACTACAAGTCAGATGGGGGCAATGAACAAAAATAAAGAAGTGAACATTTTTAAAACTTGAAGGCATTCCAACAACCAAGATTTATTAAATGAAATTAAAAAATTGCTGACCTATCATGATGTTTACTTTGATAAGTGATCAACTCTATCTCTCAAGTCATTTTATAACAACTAATGTCCATGACGTTGGAAAACAAATAAAATAAGTCCTTTCATAGTGACAGTAACTATAATACTCAACAAGACAATTCTGCTGGGCACCAAATTTTACTTGTATTGTGTTATTTGTCTATCTGCAGGGAAAGAAGAAAAATTAAAGTGCATCGCTTCAACGGCCTTTAGTTTACATTCTATTTAAACATCATCCGTTTCAATGGTCAAATAATCAATAGGAATTTTATACCTCATCCACAACAAAAAGTGGCAAATATTTGTCCTATTTTGATTGGTCAAAATTAACTTTTGACTTTTGAAGTGGATGATATTTAAGAATAGTTGTCTTTAGTTTATGGTTGCTGAACTAAAATCTCAACCCCAAAATGAAATATTCGACATGCTAGTAATAATAAAGTCTATTAGCAAGACTTAATTTTAACCTTTAGGTCAAAGCCTTATTTGTTTGTGTATTTATCCTTTTCAAATACTATATTCCTTCTTATTACCTGTGAATCTGTGATTAACATGGTATATTTTAAACCTATATAAATATAAATATACTTTTGATGGGTCTTCCCCTAGCAGAGCTTACATTGGTATAAGTCTCCCATCTTAGTTATCAATAACAAAAATTAAAATAATGAACTATTAGGGGCAGGCAAGGCTTTTAAACTGACTGATCAACTATAGCAACCTTATGTTAATTCTTAAGTATTAACACTCTATTTAAATATCATCCATTTCAATGGTCAAACAATCAATAGCAATTTTACACCTCATTCACAACAAAAAGTGGTAAATATTTGTCCTCTTTTTATTGGCCAAAATTGCCCTTTGACTGTTGAAGTGGGTGATATTTAAGAATAGCCATTATTCTTAAATATCATCCATTTCAACAGTCAAAAGTCAATTTTGGTCAATAAAAAATAAAAATAGGACAAATATTTACCACTTTTTGTTGTAAATAAGGTATAAAATGATTGTTTAACCATTGAAGTGGATAATATTTAAGTAGAGTGATACAAAACATCTCTGAAAATGTTGTTGTAGTGTTCATTTCTGAGCTGAAAGTTTTTTTTTCTTCTGATTGGACAAGAGTAGGGTACTGGATGTAAGATTAGTGTGATGGGACTAAGATTTCAGACGATGAAACATTATAATACCATGCAAAACATCCCTGCAAGTGTTCGTGCAGCGTTCGTTTTTGTTTGCTTCTGTGCTCACTGCTCAGGTGGTTTTTACCCCCTCGATTGGACAAAAGTAAGGCAGTGAAAGTGAGTTTCTTGTGATGGGTGCAGATCTATCTTATTTGGCTTTGCCCTCATCATCTACTCCTCTCTGGAGTGTGAGGACGATGATTTATCCAGAGCCTAGGTTTGAGAGGGAACACAGGCAAGGTGACACAGAATATGTTGAAATGTAGAGAGATGTTGGAATTTATTATGCTTCAGGTCCTGTCTTGTGTGGCGAAGCATCTGATTGAAAACCGTGGCTTTCAACCACTATATGCAGTTTCAGAATTAAACGAGAAAGATTTCTGGCGCATGTTTGATGCTTCTCTCTACAATCTGCTAGACTCCACTTTATTAGCTCTGAAATGGGTTTAGGAAAATCTCTAACCATCTCCACAGCTGCGCGTCGAAGGCCCTCAGCAGACAGAAAACCCGAAATCCACAGATGATATAAATTTTAAAAGAATTGACATGTCAAATTTGAGCCAAAAACACAAGATACAGTGGGGCTACTTTGTAATGCTCGGTATTTACGCTCTAGGAGTAATTCCTCATGCTCTCCCTCACCTTCAAATTCCTCATCCAAGTTTGGCGAAAACATTAGCAAAAATTTATGCTGCATTTTGCAGAAAGGATACATTCAATGGCGAAGAGGAGGAGGATTCGTGGCGTTGACGCTGTTTCTCACAAACTCCCATAAAGACTGCCCTACCTATTTCATGTTCACTAACAATTAGTTTTTAAGGTTGAGACGGCTTTTCTTAAACATCATCCTTCAATAGTTAAATGTCAATTTTAATTAATAAAAATAATATTTATAATAAAAATAATTAGCCTATAGGTTTTTATAGGTGAGCATTGTAGTGTTGGGAATTATCTCATGCCTAAAAAGAAATTTATGAAGACAAATTTTCTAAACTCATTAGTTGTTCCCTATTCCTTAAACCTCCTATAGGTGCAACTGTGCAAGTGCTAATATTTACCACTTTTTGATATAAATGAAATGTAAAATTATTAAATATTTGACATATCAAATAGATGATATTTAAGTAGATTATACAAAACTACACATTTATAATGGATTTCTGTTCTTAATCATAAGAGACTTTTATAAACTAAGGTGTCGAGCTACGATTGTTTCGATAGTCGTTCAACTCCTCTAAAATCCCAGCTGTGGATCACTGTATACAGTAGGAATTTACAGTCAAACTAAAAGAGTATGTTAACTTCATTCATCAAAGCCGTCTTAGCTCAGCTGGTAGAGCGCGTGGCTTTTAACCACGTGGTCGTGGGTTCGATTCCCACAGACGGCGTAACCTATTTTTCCCTGATTGTTAGGCATCTTTTGTTATATTTTTTTTAAAAATTGTTTATACTTTTCATTTTAAATTGTATTTTTGCAATTATTGTTCCAAATTAAATTTATTTTCCCTGATTGTTAGGGATCCCTTGTTATATTTTTTTTAAAAATTGTTTATACTTTTCATTTTAAATTGTATTTTTGCAATTATTGTTCCAAATTAAATTTATGGTTTTTTTAAAAAATTTGTTTATACTTTTTATTTTAAATTGTTTTTTTAGGCAATTATTGTTCCAAATTAAATTTATATTTTTTTATTATTTTTCATTTTAAATTGTTTTTTGCAATCAATTATATTTTTTAAATTTTAAATTATCTTGTTCTTTTTCTTCAATCAACAAGGAGGGATTATTTAGGTTGTTCCAACCATAGATGTCATTATGAGGATTTGAACTTGGATTTCCATCTTGAGAATCTTATGGCCTTGCCATTTAAGCACAACCCCTTTGAGTATTTTAAGTCAATTTTATATCAAGTATAAAATCAAATTAATTTTATAAAGAAAAATAATACACCCTCAATATAAATATTTTAGGTAAATTAATTATGTTGATAGGCATTCTTCTCTCAGAGCCATCAAGCTTGCGTACAGTGTCATATAGAGATTGACGGTCTGAAACCTATCTCAATATAGAACAACCATTTCATTGATTGGCATCGAATACGTATTAGTCAAGGAAGCCTGCAATGCAAGCTAGACACCTTCTTCATTATTTTGTGCATTCCACTTCCACATCTATTACAATTGTTTAGGTTTGGGACATAGTTGCACTAGAATTTCAACAACCCTCTACATTGGCCGAGCTCCACTCTTTTCTACAGGAAAATGATGGGCACAACTCTCCTAGACCCCAGTCATTCTATAGTAGGCCTCATTTAACTGCCACATTCCTTCTTCATTATTTTGTGCATTCCACTTCCACATCTACTTGAATTGTTTAGGTTTGGGACATAGTTGCACTAGAATTTCAACAACCCTCTACATTGGCTGAGCTCCACTCTTTTCTACAGGAAAATGATGGGCACAACTCTCCTAGACCCTAGTCATTGTATAGTAGGCCTCATTTAACTGCCACATTCAGTGCTTCCAAAAAGAGCAACACTGCGGGTTGTGCTTCTTCTAATCTTCACTATATATTTAAGAGTATTAAGAATCCTTCTTGTGGTATGAGTATGAATTGTTATGAACTTAAAATTTATAGAACTTGAGGATGAATGATTTAATGTGTCAATATGTTTGAAGGACTCCAAATTAATGATACACTCATATGGGACATGTTTGTCCTTATTGTAGTATATGTGGATGTAGCCATATGTTGAAATGGTATATCCATTGTATGGTTTTGCCATATAGAGCAAAGTCCCAAAACTAAGAGAGACAACATATCAAGATGTGTGAATGCATTATATAAAGTTACCTATATGAAGCTAGATACATTTTAAAGGAGTAGTAAAGGGATGATACACTAGCTAATAGGATCTAAGTGGAAGCTACAAAAGGTAAAAATTGAATATATAATGTGTACCTAACCACAAAGGTGGTCCTTAATGCATGGTATTTCGATACTTTGCAAAGATTAGTAGACAAATGTGTGTGCCATGTGGCATAAGTATTGACCTATCCCAAGAAAAGAAACTCTTAAAATTAAAATTAGATGATTGAATCCAATGGAAATGCCTTGGTGGGTGTGTAATCTTAGCTTGGTACCTCTCTAATCTTAAAAAGTTGTTCCAAAGTTGGTTGAATCAAGAAAATGAGACCCTTGATAGTGGATGCAAACCCAAATAATTTGGTTAATAACCTCAAAATAAGAACAAATTTGAGTATGAAACTCATAAACTAGTGCCACAAGAGTTCAAATCAGGACAAGAAGAGAACAATAAATGGATTAAAGGTATTTATTACCAAAATAAAATACCAAAGGTAGCTTCCTAATAAGTCGAGATGGCTTATCCCAAGGTGAGGAGGATGTCACATCCCCATTGTGATGAAGCATGGACATCTGTCAAAACAAAAAGGTAATAGTGAAGGGCATTGGTCAAATGACCAAAACGCCATATTGAAGACAAGAAATTTGAATAGCCTGGGACATAATGGAGACAAATTTATGGCAGGAGTATGACAGAGAAAATGTCACACAATTATTAAGGCATGGCACCCTACCCTCTCATTATTATCATGTCCTCACAACAAAATGATGGGAACATATGTGCAGATAAGGGATTCATGAGCAATTGTGTGGAGAGTGTGCTACCATTGAGGCTAGTTGTTGCATAAGTTAAGAAGAGAGACAACCTAATTAGAGGGGATGAAGAGTCTACAACTATATTTATGACAATATGGGCCTGCATTCATGATCATTAAATTTTGAAAGATAAGTTTGGTGGAAAGGGAGGGCAGTAGGATTGCCTCTTTACATTTGTTGCACTTCTTCCATGGGCTTTTACCATGTGAATGGAAGGAGTAAGGGAGAGGGGCTAGTAGCCGCCCACCCTAACTTCACGCACGTTAAGCACATAGCTAGACATATCAAATTTTGATGATTTTTTTTGGGTTTTTCCGTATGTGACCGAAGAGCTTAAAGCTATTCTTTTAGCTTCTAGACACTTATACATTTCCCTGTAGGATGCGTTATGTGCACATGGGTCAAAAAATGGTCATTTCAACATGTCGCCCCATACATCCGCACCGATGTATCGGTAACCGCTCACCATCACATTTGTACACTTGTCTTAATTTCATTAGCTAATTTACAAATATATTGGTGCATTTGTGAACATGTATTGGTGCATTTGTGTTAATTTATTTGGTTGGTATTTTACATGTATTGGTTCTTTTTAAAAATTTAATTGAGGGGTCAAGTGATTAAAAACATAGCAGTTATTAGGGTGTGGGTGACAACTGGCCCCTCTCCCTTAGTTCAAAAATTGTGATTAGTATCCAATATGCAGTGGAAGCCATAGTTTTGGTAGCTTATAAAGTTACAATGACAATTGACTCTACTCATTTTAAGGTGATTCTTTTCTCTACTAGCTAGAGGTTAGTCATTACTGTTGAGAGGAAGAGTGAGGGGTGGGATGGTAAACCACATGAGAAAGTACAGCTATTGTAGACAAGAATGCTTAGAAAAAATAAATTTTTGGCATATTACACTTCTGTCTATATTATGGCATTGAGATCATAGGTATGAGTATAGCGTTTGGCATAATTATCGATACCTGGTTGTTAGTAACCCACTTGAAATCAGTTGGTAAAGGGGTTCAAGTCCTTGAGCAAGCAGGTTTCTATAAAATCCTTGTTAGAGATTTTGATCCTAGGAGTGTCAGTGGTTTGATTCTGGAAGAACAAGGAATCAGGTTGTTTGTAATCCAGGAAACAAGTTATATAGTTTGGAGAGAATATTAAATTCAATAGGTTAGAGAATCCAGTATAAGGAAGTTGTAAAAAGTGTTACTATATATCCATGCTAACATCATGGTCAAACTCACCAGTAGTAATCTAATACTTTCCAAAATGAAAGAAGGAATATATGATAGTTTTGTAGGGCATGGCAATGGTTTTGAAGTGAGTAAATTTGGTAGTTTAGAAGAGAGTTGATTTAGTGTGTCTAGAGGTGGATATGACAGTACTAGAAGCATCCATGGTAGTTCTAAAGGTGGCTATGGTAGTTCTAGATACAGGTATGGCATTTATGGTAATTTTGGAGGTGGAAGGTACTTATGCTAAAACTTGTATATGTTGGGAATTATCAGGTTGATAAAACCAATTCCACATAACCCAAAAGGAGATAATGATGCATACTAGTAACAAATTTACCATAATGCAAAGATTAAGTAGACAAACCACAAGATATACCCTGGGAAAACCCTCAAGAGGGAAAAACCTAGCCTCAAAAAGCATCCACACTTAAATGTATTATTTAGTAATACTACATTACAATACATTCTCATTAGTCTCCATGAACACCTCTGAAACATCAAGCTCCTCCAATGCATCCTCCATGTGCCCAAGCATGTAACCACACATCCCATGCCATGCTTCACAAAATGCACTCACAAGAGAAACTCAATACAATGACAACCTCTCACACAACCTACAACCAAAACCAACAACAAACTAGTCAACCCCAACTACTAACAATGTGCTTGCTTTTATAGAATCAAGCTCATACAAATACAAAATGTAGTATCAAGAAAACCATGTGTTCCAAAACCATGGATACACAAAACCATTAACCCCTCATTTAATATTTGCAACTAATTTTTCACTTTATGCCCAATATTAAATAATTTTCTAATTAATTATCCTATGTGTCCCACACATAAAATAACTAACCCAATGTTACATACAACATTTACAAGTGGCACCCAAATAAATATCTAATGTGGATAAAAACATCAACTAAGATGCACCACAAATAAATATTTATTTTACATGAATAAAATAATCAATGTTATGCAATTTGTACGACATACCTATTCCAACAGTACACACTGTAGCTTCTATTTGGATGCCACTAGATATGGAAGTCACGTTGATTCTTTTCAGTTAATCATAACTTTGTTGTTGCCTGCTAAAACCATGGAACTCATTATCTTCATCTTCATATGTTGTATTTGGGAATATTGTGTTATGGTTGTTTATTTTACGAATGATGGAAGTCTAGTAACAAGAATAATAATGTGAACATGGGTAAGTGCAAGAAGATGGGGGGCTAGAAAGGGGTCTTAAGTGGCCACTTTTTTTTTTTCTGAAATCAGGAAGGATGAGAAATTGAGCATAGTTACACTCAAAATTTGGAGATGCAACCAAAACAATGTTCGTAGTACTCTGAGTCTACTTTCTAAACTACTAATATTTTTTGAAAATGGTATAGATTAAGGGGTTCAAAAAAGGGAGTCACAGAAATTGGTGTTGTTTCTGTCAAAAAAACATAACATAGCATGTTTTGTGGCTCCCTCAAAAGGTTAACTTTTTTTTGGTATTTTTAAAATCGCTTTAGTGAGAAATTAGCTAACAGCATATAGTTTATGCCCAATTTTTCTGATAATTTTTTGATGAATATTTAATTTTTTAGTAATTTTAAAAGTGGACACATCCTAAAAACAGAATTTTGGCTGTGCTACCCCTATAAATTTTGAAAATTAATTTTTTTTTAATATGTGTAGAATGGAGTCTAGTTTCTAAAAATGTAATTTTTTTGAAATTTCAATGAATGGTTAATTTACAATGAAAAAAGACCAAACACTAGTTTTTACCCAAAAATAGACACACAAACAAAATAAATTAAAGATGAAAGGCTTAACATTGTCAAAATGTGAAAAAAATTACATCATTAAATAGCTAAGAGAAAGCCTAACATTACCCAGGTGTTTGATTTGTTTAACCTTGAAACACGTGCAAATCTGTGGGTTAGCACGAATGAAATTATGTGAAATCCTATAGAATTTACAAAAACACGTCTGTGGACATTGGGAAGGCACTTCAAGCCTTTGGGTTGGAAATCCAAAGCAAATCCCAAGTCTAAGGCTTGGGATTCCCAAAGCAAAATATAACGCGAGCACATTATTGTTGACCCTCAGTTGTTGTCCCTAATGACAATTCACAACTTAGCTGATATGACTCTCAGATGACACAATTCATTATGGCTTGTTTGACTCATTATGATATGGTTTTGATCATATTCAGTTTTGGCTTATTTAGTTTGGTTTGGTGATCACGTTTCATGTTTAGTTTGGCTTATCCTGATACAGTTCATTGATTCCATTGATAGGCTTTGGTATGGTATCTTTGGCATACATTTGGCACAGTTGCATCATGATGTGGTATTTTTGAATCAGTGGCATCATATGTGGCATTTACTAAGCTCCACAGGCATTTGGTATTTGGCATAATGTTGACTGAGTTTATTGGTTTACTATGATGACAATTGCAAATCTTGGCATATAACAGTCCACATGCTCTTATGGTATCACAGTTGGCTTACAGACATAGTTGGACATGCAATGTGTTTTACACATAATATTTTGATGCATATAATAATGCTTGATCATCATAAGACTTGGTTACATTTTGTATATTTCTATTATCTTATTTAGGATGACAAAGGCATACAAGGTTACAATGGTTTGTAATGACTTAAAGTGTTGACCATGTTTGCATCTCCTAGCAGGCATTCTTCACATTGCTAAAATGTTCCCTTCGGCATATTGAGCTATTTACTTATCGGGCAAGTTACCATACTTTGTAACAAGTTTGAAAAGGTTGTATTTACAAAGGTGCTACCAGCTTGTTTAGGGTACACCGAAGGCACCAGTTGCATAAAGTATTCATGGGAAAAAAGCAAGTTTTGGCACTTATTTTGCAAAGTCTGAAGCTTCGAATATGAAGCTCTAACCTAGGGTTTCATTTCATTTTATATCTATTGTAATCATGAAAGAGTATAAGAACAATGGCATGAATCTTTGAAGGTTTTCTGAAGAATCTACTAGATGAGACAATGCTGGACATTGCAGTCATTTCTGGTAAAAGGTGTTGACTTAATTTTTAGCTATTATAGTCTTCTGGCCGACCCATGAGGTGATATTGCTTTCAACTTTGTAGTCAGTTTTTTATTTTCTAAATCTTGGTATAAAGCATGATTTGTCTATATACTCTTGGCAGTGACAGTTATAAATCTTTTCTTTCTATTTTTTATGAGGTTTCGAATGCATGAAAGTATTCTTTATTTCCACAATGATAATTGTTACCTAGGTGGCGAGGGCTTCAAAAACTAAACAAGGCTTTTGTCTCAGATGTTTAAGGGAAGAGATAATTATACTTGATTGTGATGGTATGGCAAAGTGTTTAACAGATTTCTTGTGGGTTTGTTGTAACTGCTCAGTTATAACTGACCTCTCAGTGATATGGCATCTTTGTATTATGAGACAGTTTCTTCGATAAAGGGTTTGGAAGTTATCAACTAGGGTTTGACAGTTTATCCTATAGTTTCTCATGAGCTTGAAGGTAGTTTTGAAATTGGTTAACAAGACTTCTTTAACTCTACATACTGAATGATATATTACAATGGTTAAGGAAGTAGTTAAACAGTTGTTTGATATAATCTCTCTGTCAGTTGTAAGCTACCAAAGTCAGTTTCATTATTTCAGTTGTCTCTCAAACTATCTATAGAGAGAAAGAAGGGCTTGAACATAATGTAATATGTTGTGTATAAAATCTAATATAACAGTGATAATGAATGAGAGAGTGAGTGCATGCATTGTTGAGGTTATATCAATCTGGTGCAAAGAGAAACAGAGCAATCCTCTGTATTGACTTAAATTATTTATTGAGTTGTTGTAAGGTCATGTCAGTGAGACAGAAGATGACATGTTTTCCAATGAGGCACTATTGTTAGTGAGACATTGTTGAAAATGCTAGTGAGGCATCTTTTCTGAGTGTTTTTTATTCCCCAAGAGGGTTTTCCACTCATGCAATTTTTTGTGTTATGGTCTCTCTATGTGTGATCCATTGGTGTCTTATGTCTAAACTTTCCATTACATTCATTGTTCAGTGTTTCATAGTTTAATTGTTGCATATGTGACATAATGTTCATTATGGGTCAATACAAATGCACAATATATCTGATACTTATCCCTATCCAATAAAGAAATAAAACTGCCCTATTGTTTGTCATAGTTCACCAACAGTTGTTTTGTTCATTCATGATTCACAAATTAATATGTCAATGCACTACAGTTCATAAATGAATGTTTTTCTTTCATCATACAAAGGTTGAAGTTTATGATTGGTGAAGTTTATTAATTGTTGCCAAAAACAAGTCTGTTTTATGAGACATTGATTCACCCACCTCTCAATGTTTCTTGTACTCCAATAGTTATAACGCGAGTGCATTATAACACGCTCGCGTTATGTTTTGTTTTACACTTTTTCCTTTTTCACAAAAGTTTGCCCGATGTTTGTCATGTTCGACATAATGCGCTCGTGTTATGTCTCCTTTGGAATGTTTTATGTTCAAGGTTATTTAGCATGTATGTATGTATGCCTATATGTATGTATGTATGTATTGATGTATGTATGTATGCCTATATGTATGTATGTATACTTGTATGTATGTATGTATGTATGCCTATATGTATAGTGTCGAGGGTAGAGGAGGGTCGAGATGGGGGTGAGGCAGATAGGGGAGGAGAGGGGTGGATAAGGGTTGAGGGTTTAAGGTCAAGAGGGATTAGGGTTGAGGGTTGAGGGATTGGGGTTGAGGGTTGAGGGATTAGGGATAGGATTTAGAGTTTACTTGGATAAGGGATTAGGGTTTAGGACCTTGAGGGATTAGGGTTTAGGGTTGAGGCTTTAGGGATAGAGTTTAGGGTTGAGGGATTAGGGTTGATGGTCGAGGGATTAGGGTTAAGGTAGAGTGTTGATGATAGAGGGATTACAAATAGGTTTAGGGTTGACAGTTTAGGGTTGAGGGATTAGGGTTTAGGGTTGAGGGCTTAGGGATAAGGGATTAGGGTTTAAGGTATAGTGTCGAGGGTTGAGGGTTTAGGAATAGGGATAGCATTTAGGGTTTAGGGTTGATGGATGTAAGGGTTTAGGGTTAAGGAATTAGGGTTAAGGGTTGAGGGATTAAGGTTTAGGGTTGAGGGATTAAGGTTTAAGGTTGAGGATTGAGGGTTTAGGGACAGGGTTTAGAGTTTAGAGATAAGGGATTAGGGTTTAGGACCTTGAGGGATTAGGGTTTAAGGTTGAGGCTTTATGGATAGCGTTTAGGGTTGAGGGATTAAAGGGTTGATGGTTGATGGATTAGGGTTAAGGTAGACTGTTGAGGGTAGAGGGATTAGGGATAGGGTTTAGGGTTTAGGGATAAGGGATTAGGGTTTAAGGTACAGTGTCAAGGCTTTAGGGTTTAGGGATAGGGTTTAGGATTTAAGATTTAAGGGTCAAGGATTGAGGCTTTGGGGATAAGAGAGAGACCTAGATGGCTAAGGGTTGAGAGATAGGGGAGAGATGGGGTGAGGTAGATAGGGGAGGAAAGGGGTGGATAAGGGTTGGGGCTTTAATTTAATTTATTTCAACTTTCAAAGCAAGCATTTGAATTGTAGCTTTACCAGGAGGATTGGTATAACAAAAACTTAATTCTGTTGTAGGCCTTTCTTTGAAGAACCTTGGACATTATGGACACTATCATCTAGAAAAACACATGACAGTGAACTCTGCCCCACCTTTCAAATTAGATAAACCTTTTTATTCAATGAAAATGAAGTCACAGAATGTAAACTGACCATGCATACTAGTAAGATCAAATTCTTTGCCTTCTATTCTTATTACTCTTACTTTATTAAGAGAAGAGTGTCAAAAAGAATGGGTTTAACAAGCTAACATAAGGCAAAGCAATTTTTTTATTACATTTTTGTGAGGGATCTCTAATAGTCTAATATAATGCAGTCTTCTATAATATGAACATTTGCATTTGTGTGAATGTTAAGCTTTAATAGTAGTGTATTAAATCAATGCAATCAACTATTTATTGGGTGAAAATAACTTAGTTTTTGTATGGTTTGGAATGCAGGAGTTGCCAAAAATAGGTGAATGTCCTCTACAATTACCAAGAGAAAAATGTTTAGTAGTTCTTGTGGATAGAGCCAGTAAACAATGGGAGATTATTTCCCTGTTTCATAACAATAGACCCACCCTAAGTGTGGGGTGGGCATATTTTGTACGTCATAATAATATCAAGGAAGGAGACGTTTGCATCTTTGAGTGGGTGGACAGAAAGAAACATAGATTTATGTTTAGAGTTTATATAGATCACAAGATAAAATAAGGATCCTTCTGAAAGAAAGGAGGGAAATGACAGGCCAAAGATAGAAGGAGAAAATTATACAAGAAAAGATCTTCATAAGGATTGTAATATTTTGTCTAAAACAAACAAAAATTAGTTAATTAAAAATAGAAAATCAAGAAAGAAACAGTACTAAAATGTATAGTTACTGATATCTAAAATGTATAATTACTTTAATATCTATTTTTAAAAGACTGGTTGATTTTTATGGCTAAAGTTGCTTCTTTTACCTAGTTGATGGTTTTAATTACACCCAGACCTTATACAGTGGGAGCAAATGTGTGCACATTTTTATGACCCTGATTTAAATTCAAGCAAATAGGTAGAGAGAGTATACTAATCTTTTAAAAAAATCTTAATAAAAAAATATTCACTTAATGTTGACCAGGGGTTTTGATTTCAACCATTCATTGCCCACCGTGGATGTACCCCAATGCAAAGCTTTTTTCATAACGATCATCCTTCTGATTTCAACTGTTAATTACTCACTGTGGATGTACCATACGCAAAACTTTTCTCATAGTGGGTTCACCTATTGGCATAATGAACCCCAGATGGGCCAGAAAAAGATGCCATATAATTTGAATATTCACTTTAGCTCGAAAGTTTTATTGATGGAGCTAGAAACTTAGAGAATTGATAGGGCAAAATATGGCCCAAGATGTGAGATGCAAGCAAGGACAACTCATGAATTTGAAGAGTTAAGGTGCACTTGGACCTTTCTTAATTTCAATGGATGGCATTTGCTCTTGCTAGTTGATGGTAAATACTATAGTTTTGTAGACTTTATTTTCATTATCTAGGAGAGAAGCATATACCATAACACCAGTCTTGGAGAGTATACCTGGTCTTCATGCCATCTTTTTTTCAAGACAAATAGGTTCCCATGTACCAGGGATAGAATTCATTGTAAACAATTTTTAATAGCATTGCATAAAACCCGCCATTAAGTTCTTTGTAGTCAATCAAGTCCAATTTGCTAACCCCTGAAAAACTCAAAAAATATCCTCATGGAAACCAATTAAAATACACATAATTATAATAAATATGGTGTAAAATTCAACTATAAATTACATAAATAAATAAGATCAAAAATTCATCATGGGTTGGAGATTGGAGATTTTGTTGTGTTCAAGTACATATCCAAGTCATATTTTAAGGTTAAGATATTTCAAAGAATAGGGTGTGTGAAAAATATCAATGCTCTTGAGCTTATGAATACCAACATTGATACAGATTAAAGATGCCCTTCTTCTGACAGAGTATGCAGTTCAAGTCAACCAATGGGCAACAAGTTGTTGAATGAATTGGTTTCTGATGGGGAAAAGAACAATGATGTTGAAGCAATGGAAGAAGATGAAAATTAGGGTTGAGGGTTGATGGATTAGGGTTGAGGGATTAGGGTTGAGGGTTGAGGGATTAGGGTTTAGGGTTTAGGGTTGAGGGATTAGGGTTTAAGGTATAGTGTTGAGGGTCAAGGTTTTAGGCATAGGTTTTAGGGTTTAAGGTTTAAGGGTTAAGGGTTGAGGGATAGGGTTTAGGGTTTAGGGATAAGGGGTTAGGGTTTAAGGTATAGTGTCGAGGGTTGAGGGTTTAGAAATAGGGATAGCATTTAAGGTTTAGGGATGAAGGATTAGGGTTGAGGGTTGAGGGTTGAGGGTTGAGGGATTAGGATTTAAGGTATAGTGTCGAGGGTTGAGGGTTTAGGGTTTAGGGTTGAGGGATTAGGGTTTAAGGTATAGTGTTGAGGGTTGAGGGATAGGGTTTAGGGTTGAGGGATTAGGGTTTAGGGTTGACATATTAGGGTTTAATGTTGAGAGTTGAGGGTTGAGGGTTGAGGGTTTAGGGATAGGGTTGATGATCAAGGGATTTAGGTTAAAGTAGAGTGTTAAGGGTAGAGGGATTAGAGATAGGGTTTATGGTTGAAGGTTTATGGATTGAGGGTTCAGGATTTAGGGATGAGGTTTAAGGGATTAGGGTTTAAGATATAGTGTCGAGTGTCTAAGGTTTAGGGATAGGTTTTAGGGTTTAAGTTTTAAGGGTTAAGAGTTGAGGGATAGGGTTTAGGGTTTAGGGATAAGGGATTAGGGTTTAAGGTATAGTGTCGAGGGTTGAGGGTTTAGGAATAGGGATAGTGTTTAGGGTTTAGGGATGAGGGATTAGGGTTGAGGGTTAAGGGATTAGGGTTGAGGGTTGAGGGTTGAGTGATTAGGGTTGAGGGATTAGGGTTTAAGGTATAGTGTCAAGGGTTGAGGGTTTAGGGTTTAGGGCTGAGGGATTAGGGTTTAGGGTTTACGGTTGAGGGATTAGGCTTCAGGGTTGAGGGATTAGGGTTTAAGGTATAATGTTGAGGGTTGAGGGTCGATGGATTAGGGTTTAGGGATAGAGTTTAGGTTTTAGGGTCGAGGGATTAGGGTTTAAGGTATAGTGTTGAGGGTTTAGGGATAGGGTTTAGGGTTTACGGTTGATGAATTAGGGTTTGATGTTGAGGGTTGAGGGTTGAGGGTCAAGGGATTACCTATTAAAGTAGAGTGTCGAGGGTTGAGGGTTTAGGAATAGGGATAGCATTTAGGGTTTAGGGATGAGGGATTAGGGTTGAGGGTTGGGGGGGGTCATCCCACAATAATGGGTTACACTTTTTGGCCAAACTTGACATTGAAATCAACATTTTAAACTAAATCTTCACTTTCTGATACATATAGCCGCTAAACCGTTAGGAATTTGAAGATGATGTGAACTAGTGATTTGTGAGATTTTGTTTGTAGATGCTAAATATATATTTTAAAAAAAAATTGGAGTTAAATTGTAGAACTTTTTGCATCTCCTTTGATAACTATTTTTTAATAGTAAACAACATTTTTTTAAAAGTGATGTGTATTCTGTAGCACATAACTTTTTTTCTACAAAGGATAAAATTATGATTCTTTTGAATTTAGATTGGTAACACCGATATATAGGGCATGCATTTGGTTTCATAATGTTTTGTTGAATATTTTTTTAAAATTAAGTTTTGAAGTCAAACCAATTATAATTTAGACAGAGGCGTATTCCATAAAACATAACTTTTTCTGTATGTATCAAAATTTAATTTTTCTTTTTTTGTTAAAACAAGGACATCAATACCTAGGGCATAGATATTTTTTAGAATTTTTTTTCACTAATTTACTAATTTTCCATGTGTGTAGAGTAGAGAACTTGATGTTTGGTGAAAAACCTACATTCACAAGAAATAAAAAATAAATATAATAATTAAATTAAATATATTTAAAGATATACTTTTTGGGAAGCTTATAATAAGGACTACAAACTGACAAAACATAAATTTTAAATGAATTCATTTGATCCCCCAAAAGGTAAATCAAAAGTGGTTTTTTTATCAGCATTTTGATAGGTATAGAGGAGACTCCATTATAGGTATGGTTTAAAACTAGCGGGGTTCTATCTAAGGGGGTTTGATCAAACCCTCTTAAATTAAAATCCTTTAAATGGAACCTTTCAAGGCTCAAATCATTATATTTTCTAAAAATATGTTATTTCAGCAAAAATCAGGATGTCCCAGAAAGTGTAACCCATTATTGTGGTAGCACCCAGGGATTAGGGTTTAGGGTTTAGGGATAAGGGATTAGGGTTAAGGGTTGAGGGATTAGGGTTTAGGGTTTACGGGTGAGGGATTAGGGTTTAAGGTATAGTGTTGAGGGTTTAGGGATAGGGTTTAGGGTTAAGGTTTGAGGGATTATGGTTGAGGGTTGGGGGATTAGGGTTTAGGGTTTAGGGTTGAGGGATTAGGATTTAAGGTATAGTGTTGAGGGTTTAGGGTTGATGGATTAGGGATTGACGTTAAGGGTTGAGGGTCGAGGGATTAGGGTTAAAGTAGAGGGTCGAGGGTATAGGGATTAGGGATAGGGTTTAGGGTTGAAGGTTTAAGGATTGAGGGTTGAGGCTTTAGGGCTAAGGATTAAGGGTTTAGGGTTTAAGATATAGTGTCAAGGGTCAGGGTTTTAGGGATAAGTTTTAGGGTTTAAGGTTTAAGGGTTAAGGGTTGAGGGATAGGGTTTAGGGATAAAGGATTAGGGTTTAACGCATAGTGTTGAGGGTTGAGGGTTTAGAAATAGGGATAGCATTTAGGGTTTAGGGATGAGGGATTAGGGTTGAGGGTTGAGGGTCAAGGGATTAGGGTTAAAGTAGAGTGTCAAGGGTTTAGTGATAGGGTGTAGGGTTTAGGGTTAAGGGATGAGGGAATATGGTTTAAGGTAAAGTGTTGAGGGTTTAGGATTTAACGTTTAAGGGTTGAGGGTTGAGGCTTTATGATTTAGGGTTAAGTGAGACCTAGATGGCTAAGGATGGATGGAGAGGTAGACAAGGAGTGTCTGAGAGACATAGAGAGGGGAGAGGTAGAGAGGTAGAGAGGTGAGGGGGAGAGATAAGTGAGATATAGAGAGGTGAGAGATAGAACATGAGCTAATGGAACTAGAGGTGAGAGATATTATAAAGGTGCTATCAAAGGTGCTCCTGATGCAACCAAACTGATTGTTCCAACGCATCCAGATGGGTACATTTAGGCATGGTCTTGTTTTTCACCCAAACATGCTGAAATAGTCTGAGCTACATTGTACCGGCAATATCCCTGAAGAGTCCAAAGTGCAAAAAGGCAGCAATCTTTGACGAGATTTTACTTAGAAACTGTGTCACTTAGAGACATTTCATGTAAGGCAACGTGATCACATAGGTCCCACTACAATAACTTCTCTCAGTTTTTTATATCTCTGAGGCATTTGCTCATAGTGAAAGGTTTTCTGCTGCCCCAAAAATCGTCAGAAGGAGATAGTGTAAAGTTGCAAAGGGGTGTAACTTTTGTCTTGCTCTTGATGTGACCAAACTGACTATTCCAACACATCTAGATGGGTACATTTAAGGTAGGCATGGTCCTGTTTCGTACCCAAACATGTCGAAATAGTTTGAGATACATTATGTTGGAAACAAGGAAGATAACTGAGAGGGGGGGTGAATCAGTTATCTAAAATATCTTTAACTTTCTTTTCTTCTTTAATAATTAGTGCAACATCAAAACATATAAGCATATGTGATCATAAGAACATAAATGAAATCAACACACATAACACAAGGATTTTTACGTGGAAAACCCTGTTAAGGGAAAAACCACGGGGTGACTAACCTAAGATTGTATTCTTTGTTAAAAGAATAAAAGAGTACAAAATGGCACTTGCCAATTAGGGCTCACTGCTCGAGCACACTACTCACAAGAGGCACACTGCCTACAAGAGACTCACTGTCTACAAAACTTACAGAAGGTAATTAGGTGTTTGAACTGATGAGAGGCATCTACAAATGCAAGAGTTCAGTTCTGGTTAGGCACAATACACTGATCTGATGCACTTCATTCTTCCTCTATTTTAGTGTTGTTGCTCTGTCACATACCAGACTTGAATTGTTGCTTTCACACTTATCCCTGCTTTTCTTCATACTTTATTTCATCCCACACACCACACACACCTACATACTAGAATCCATCTAGTATATATACCCACATAAACGATTCTCATCAACTTTCTAGTCGACAACAAGAACACTTCAAGATATTTGCAAGTTACTGATATGTCAGTAGAATCCATGCTTGATTTGTGATGCATATCAAAAACATGGGCATAGAAGTCTTTAATCATGTCGGCCAACAATGTATAATTCCCCAAATTACTTGATCAACACCTTTTACTCATCCGGATTGAAGTCTGATGCTCTGCTGGTTAGTTCTTTCTTTGTCTGCTCTGCTTGTCTAGAACCCAACACTCAGATGCTCATATATTTTTCATGCTTTATCATCAGAGGCTAAATCTCTAGAATAGAGTAGTCATGATACCCCTCTTGACTTATCCAAGTCTGCAACTTGCTGAGTTACACCATCTGAGAGATCCAGACCTGATTGTCAGACCTTGTTGCATACTATGTTCTTGTTCACTGGACCAAAACAATCTTCAATCTAAGTTCTGTTATAGGCATACTATGTACTGCGGATGTGTGGGATATACTTTGTTTCCATTAATGACAACACTCATGAAGCCACACAATGTCTCTTGCCAACAATCTCCCCCTTTGGCATTGATGGCAACACTTAGTAAAAAATGGCTAAGTGTCACAGTAAACTCCCCCTTGGCTGATGCTCTATCTTTTGCACTATTTTGCTGAAGCTCCCCCTTAGTTGGATTCCATATTTTTCACTACTCTTCACTCCCCCTTTGACATCAATGGCAAAAGGCGGAATCCACATACCAAAATTTTGCAAAAAATTAATATATACATGGCTGCATGAGTATATATATATGTTATACTTACATATACTTAAGTATATCCACAAAAGTGGCCTTCAACTGTACAAACTCTGTGGCCTAGCTCTACTTCATCCTATCCAAAATGGAGATGTGACCACTCAACAGAAATGCATATGCTTCTGCCCTTCTTAAATCTGTCGGATCACTGGTCCGAGCTATGGTTTGAGCATCTATCAAGGTCTCATGCATTGCCTCTAACTTAGTGATAATTATCCCTCTGAGTTCACTCATTCTGTTTATTATATCCTTCTTTTCTTTGTTCATCCTCTTTATTTCATTTATGATGACAATGGCCTGGCATTCTTGATTCATTAAAGAGGTAGTAAGGGGATCAAAATTCTGAGATAAACTTGATAGTTTATCTTCTTGTTCTTCCACCTTCTTTTCAATATCCTCTGTCACTTTGGGCCAAGATAGAAAGAATTTGTACATGTCTCCACCATCTTTAAGAGCATTTTCAAGGCTCTTTATTCCAATGTCTAGGGTCCTATCATTAGCAATGAGTCCCTATACTTTAATGAATCTTTTTCCCAGAAACTCCTTCCAGACCTTTGCTTCTGCTGATTTTTCTAGAGATTCAAAGTGAGTGCTAATAGAATTTACCAAAGGTTTCAGGTTGCCAGATGGTGAGGCTAAAGGATCCTTTTGGAATGATGAAATGATCTTCTCCAGCATCCCAGATGCCATCTCCAACGGTTCACAGTCTTCCATGTGAGATTTTAGGAGTTTTTCTTTTGTTCTGGCTTGAGCAAAAGATGCTATTTTCATTGTCTGGACCGAAGAGAGAGTTGAAATTTAGTGGCCCTTGAAATAACTTGGGTTCATATATCTCCATCATTCATTTGTTCAAGAAGTTCTTCACTACCTTTGCAGTGTCTCTTGTCGGTGATTGAGTCTTCTTTTCTTTTGGGATATCAAAACAGTCAACATTAGTCTCTTATGCTTGTTCTTCTTCTTTTCCTCTAACCTCTTCTTCTTGACTTACTTTCTCCTCTTTTCTTCCTTCACCTTCAACTTCAAAATTTGGAATGTTTGCAGTGGGATCTGGAGGAGAGATGTCACCTGAGATTACTACTTCATGAACTTCCTCTTCCAGAATAGAGGAATCCAAGTCCTTAGACTTCTCTTCATCTATCTCTTTTGATCCTTCTACATTAGAAGTTTCTTTATTGGTTACATTTAATCCTTCAACATCCATGGTAGAGGGTTCTTCATCTATTTCCTCTACAATAGGAAGATTGAATCTTTTGAAAGCATTTTGGAGAATGTCTTTTGTTTCTCTTGCTACTTGGTCAGTTTCTCCAAGCATAAGTTTATTCATTCTTGCCTTACTCTGGAACTCATCCTTACAATCCTTAAAAATCATGTCCATTTGTTTTGGAGTGATAGAAGGATAAAGTTGAATCATTATTTGTTCCCGAATCTCTAGGTCTTTTGCCTTTGCATTCTCTTTTCTCAGTTCAAGTACCTTTTCTAGACTCTTGGGAATTAATGATATAATTTCAATGAAAGTTTTATTGTAAATATTCAAGTACTTGACAGTAGCTTCTTCCAAAATCGTCTTGTCACTATCACTGTATTCATCATAGAACTTTGTTACTGGCTGCAGGTTCCCATCCATAGTGACTACCTTGATGATGTCATCAATGGAAAGAGTGGACTTTTCAACAAATTCTTCTACCTTTTCTTCCTTATTTTTACTGGCAGAGAATTCTCCGGATGTTTTCTTCTTCTTCATTTTCTTGATTTCCTCATTAGATTCTATTTCTTCATCATCTTTAAGACTTGTGTATGACCTTGTGGCTTTGGTCTTCATCCTCTTTTCTCCTTTTCCGGATGTCTTGACTTCCAGTTTGGTGGCCCTTGAGATTTTAGGAGTGGCAGGTGTAGAGCTCTTGGAAGATCTAGTCCGGGAGGAAGCTTGTACCGGAACATCTCCTTTCTTTGCTTCTTGTTTCTCTTTCTCAGCCTTCTCCATTTTCTCTCTATTCACATCTACTGCCTCTTTTGATAAGCCAAATCTTTTGGCAATTTCCTCAACTTCCCTTTTTACTTTCCTCTTTATCTTCGGTTGTCTTAACGTGTATTTTTACACTTAGTTCTTGAAAGGTTCCAAACCTTTCTACCTCAGTGTCCTTAGGCTGGCTCAATAGGTGTTGAATATGTAGTTCCAAGATTTTTTCATCGACCTCGTATCCCATACGCATCATCCATACTGTTCTGGGCTCAATTGCCTCCATTAGGCATTGATCAGTGTCAACCATGAAGCACACTGTATCCTTGCATTTCTCAACTATGGATTGAGGTATTCTCTCTGGCTTGCATCATGCTTTTGAAGTTCTTAAATTAACCCTAGAGAGCTATGTTTTGAGCTTTAGCATCACCAAGTCCATACATATAATCTCTAATCTGGATTGCAATCGGTTTGTCATTTTGCCAAACCCAACCACTTGATCCGGGTAGCTCATTCATGTAATAGAAGAATAGACATAGTATTAGACAACCATATTTAAAGGAATTCTTCTTATCCTTTTTGTTCTTTTGCAAGTTTTCTAACAGTTGATTTAGGAGAAGTTCACACAGGTCATAATCTGCATTTTCTCTCAACATCTAATATGTTGCATAGATTGCTGTCCCAGACACAGAATTCTCCCTGCTATAATGATAGATCTTGTACCCAATTATCATTGAGGCAAACTTGACATCTGTATCTGTGATGTCATCTATGGTCATTGCTCTTTTGTCAAATTTAGATCCGGTGGCTTCAGTTACTGTCTGGTTCTTGACAGATTTAAGTACAGGTAACCCACTGGAAGAATGCAGTCTAGTCACTGCCCTAATGGCATCTTTTGTTATCTTGAAGGGCCTCATTAACCACATGAAATTATCATGCATCCTGCTTAGGACATACCGGACCCAATCATCTTCTGCAAAATAGGGAAAGTGTATGCAATGTCCGAAGTGTTTATCCTGGAGGGTCTTGAATTGAGGTTTGAGTTCAAAACTCTCATCTATTAGTTGTTTGTGATAGATGTCCATCAATTTGGAGTCTCCAAATTCCTCAATGTTGGCATGGATGTAGACCCTAACATCTTCTACATGCAATACCCCATGCAGAATGCTAGAAAATGCGCCTAAAGGATCAACTTCTAGAGATTTATACAGATGTTTCTTGAATTTAGGATGCAACCTATCAGTGATCTTGACAACCATTGGAGTAGCCATTTTGCAAGAGATTCAGAGAGAGATTTTAAGAATGGAAGTACCTTTTCACGCTTTAGGGTTTGAAATAGGAGTCAGAACAAGTCGTTGGGTGAATTCAATTTTCCTGTTGATCTTTGAGCGAATTGTAGAAACTTCGTTGTAGAGATCTTCTTTTCTTCTTCGCAAATGCAAGTGTGCAAATGATGAGTGAAAGAACCCTTTTATCCTTGCGCAAACCCTAATTTCCTTTTGTAATAAATGCACAACTTAAGTTATCCAGTTACCCTATTTTAAGAGAGATCTTTTCGAATCATTGTGCTGATCTTAGAATCATTGTCAGTGAGGATTGACAATGTATCTTCTTTTCTTCAATCATGTCATGGGTCCGCAGATCAAAGTATTTCAATTCTGAATCATACCGGATTTGTCTGTGAAAATCCTGCTTTACCAGATGGCTATCAAACTGGATCAACTTGAGTGGTTAAACTCTTGCAAAACTCCATGCAGATCTTTCATATTTTTACTGAGGGTTATTTAGATATTTTTTTGAGAACCCTTTAATCCACAGCATTCCATGTGCTGAATTTAGGCACTAATTGACTAGCTAGGGGAATTTGTTTTTCTTTGTGACTCCCCCTGAGCTAGAGCTCACTTTTTTAGTTTCTAGAAGGAATATCAGCACTGAATTCTATTGCGGATCCATCCCCAATATTTTCTATACTCTTCTTTACCCAAATCTTGCTCATCTCATTTTGAACTTTATCTGCATTCACTTTACCGTTGCCCTTATCTTGTTTCTGATTATGTTCCACTGGACCCTTTCTATCTTGATTTCTACTTCTGCAAAATTTGGCAGTATGACCAGATCTATTGCAATTGTAACAGATAACATTTATTTTCTTATTTGATTGATATCCTTTTGATTTGCATTGATTAGCCATATGTCCTATTCTATTGCATGCAAAGCATCTGCCATTGAATGAATTGTTTTGTTGCATATTTCTGCATTCATGAGATTTGTGACCATACCTTTTTACAGTTAAAACATTGTCCAGAGAAGGATGGATTAGTCTAATTTATTCTTCTCCTGCACTAAGTTGCTTTATGACCGAAATTGTTGCAATTGAAGCAGTATCCATTGAAGGATGGATATCTTTGAGCATTTGGTTGTCTTATCAAAGGTCTTCTAGGCCTGTTTCTTTGATTTCCTGATCTAAAGTTCTTCTGACTAGATCCGGAGCTTTAACCTTTCTCATATCCCAAGCCACTCTTATCATCTACCCTCTTTTGGCTTTCAAGAAGAACTTCAAGTTGGGCTAAGCTTATCTTGAATTTCTCTTTGTATTCATTTGTTGTTAGAAGATCTTGTTTAAGAGTGTCTATCTGATTCTCAAGTTGTTCTTCATTGTCTCTAGCTTCTTCAAGATCTGATTCAAGATACTTGATTATTCTGTCTATTTTGTGGCAGTCCTCTATTTTCTCCTTGAGGGTTTGTTTTAGATTATCTTCAATTTTTCTTTTCTCTTCAATTTCTTGGGTGAATCTCATAACCCCCGATTCCATTTCATGCCTTACCATAATGACTTCTTTTGACAGCTTCTCACATAGCTTATTTTTCTCATCCAGATCTTCATTAGTATCATTGGCTTCACTCTAATTTGCTAATTTTTGAAGTAGTTCCTTTCTCTTTTTCACAGAGATACTAAGTTTTTCTTTTAGCTCATTTATGAAATCATCAACTTGTTTGAGTCTTTCTCTCAAATTATTGACTTCAGAGTGGGATTGTTCAAGGTCATCTAGGGCAAACTAAAGTTGTTCCTGTTGGATCTAGGGCATACAACTGAGAGGGGGGGTGAATCAGTTGTATGAAACTTCTTCTTCTTCAAACACTTAACTCACTGTTGTTAGTTAGCAGCATATCAAATAATCATCCATGGAAGCATAATACATAAACACAAGAGCAGATAAGCATCAACACATTGAACACCAAGATTTTGACGTGGAAAACCCGGTTAAGGGAAAAACCACGGGGTGATTAACCCAAGAATTATTCTCTGTTAGAAGAATAAAGAAAAATGAATGGCACATGCCAATAAGGGCTCACTGCCCGAGCACACTGCTCACAAAGAGGCCCACTGCCTACAAGGAGACACACTGTCTACAAAGTGACAAAAATCACAGTCTTGAACTGGAGAATGACATCTCTATCATGTCCGGATCAGTTCCAATTAAGCCCAACAATCTCTGCTCTGCCTTTCGCACGTTTCTTCGCTATACCATACTCATCCTCACACCTCACACTGAAATGATCTTACAAACCGTTATTTATACAAGACATCGACTCAGGAACAAGCATCTAAGTCGGCAAACAACCATAGGAGTATCCGCAAGATGAATAACACATCCGGTCGGCCATCACAAGAACATTCGCAGGATGAACAGCTCATCCGGTCGGCTACACAGAGCAAGAACTTCATCCGGAAGAATAACTTCAATTCCGGGCTCTACCATCAATGCGGACCAACAACACAACTTAAACATGATCCAAGAACCTTCACAAGCCTGTCTGAATGTCCAGATACATCCGCACTTCCTCTGCTTACTGGGATCTCTTGTCTTCCTCATCCGGAACTTTAAGAACACAGTCTGTCGCCATTGTCATAATGCAAGAGGTACTTTCGGACCTCCAAATCATACACAAATCAGGATGATACATCACAAGGACATCCCAAACACTCCTTCCAATCCGCAGATTAGGATAATACAATTCCAGACCTCACCGGACCTTTTTGTGATCCTCTGTCACCTCCGGATACTTGCCGGACCCGGTTCTATACCGGCAGCCGCAACTCCTTCAGATCTTCATGCGGACCTCTGAAATCTTAACTGTAGCATCTCAAGACTCATATCTACTAACCCTTTAATCCGCATCCTCCGGTTCTCATCCTATACAGTACATTTACCTTCTTCTCATCACTGTTCTTCACTGTTCCTGACTGAGACTAATTTTCTCAATATCCTCAGCACATAGCTCATCAAATCCTTCTTGTCAATGCAATATGAGTATGTTGACATCAATGACAACACTGGATAACCTCATACTTGCAACAATCTCCCCCTTTGTCATTGATGGCAACATATGCAACATATGATGTGAAAAACCATTAAGACAAGAACTTCAACTTTTCATGTCTTCTCTTCCTTTACTGCTCCCCCTTTGATCATCAACCACTTGTTTTTCACATGTTTTCTCTCCCCCTTTGACATCAATGGCAAAGGGCTCATACTTGCAATTCTCATACATCAGAATCATACCAGCTGCTCCCCCTTAGTTGCAGCTCCCCATTAGTCCGGATCACAAGATATGACTGTGATAGCCACCGGACTGATGCACATCAGTGCATCTTAGTTTATCACCGGAGGGGCCATGACCCCTAACTTCTCTCGGAGATATTCAAAAGAGTCCTTGGGAAGAGGTTTTGTAAAGATATCTGCAATCTGATCCTTGGAGGGAACATACTCCAATCTGACTTCTTCCTTGTTTACTTGTTCTCTCAAAAAGTGAAATTTGATAGATATGTGCTTAGTCTTAGAATGCAATACCGGATTCTTGGAAATATTAATTGCACTTGAGTTATCACAGAAAATTGTGATAGGCTCCTCATATTCAACTTTGATGTCTCTTAGCATCTGCTTCATCCATAAGATTTGAGTGCAACTACCTGCTGCTGCAATGTATTCTGCTTCAGTTGTAGACAGAGATATTGCATCTTGTTTCTTGCTTAGCCAAGAAACCAATCTCTTCCCCAAAAAGAATGCTCCACCACTAGTGCTCTTCCGGTCATCCACATCTCCTGCCCAATCTGCATCTGTGTAAGCATGGAAAGAGAAATCCGGATCTCTAGGATACCATAGACCATACTCAACTGTTCCTTTCAAGTATCTAAAAATTCTTTTGATTGCCATAACATGAGATTCTCTAGGATCAGCCTGGAATCTTGCCACAAGACCAACAGCCTGCATTATATCTGGTCTAGTTTGAGTGAGATACAACAATCCACCAATCATTGATCTATACTTTGTCTGATCTGCCTTTGGAGAATCATCATCTTTGCTTAACTTACATCCGGTTGCCATAGGAGTGTTCATAGGCTTTGAGTCTTCCATACCAAATTTCTTTAACAATTCTTTCACATATTTGGTCTGAGAGATGAAGATCCCTTCTTTTGTTTGAGTAATTTGCAGACCCAAGAAGAAATTCATTTCACCAAGCATAGACATTTCAAACTCACTTTTCATCTGATTTGCAAAAGTTTTGCACATACTATCTCTTCCTCCAAAAATGATATCATCCACAAACACTTCAACAATCAGAATGTTTTCATGATCAATTTTGAAATATAAGTTACTGTCAGCAGTACCTTTGTTGAATCCAATCTGCACAAGATGCTTATCCAACCTTTCATACCATGCTCTTGGGGCTTGCTTCAATCCATACAAAGCTTTCTTCAGCTTGCAGACCATATCATTATTATCAGACAGTTGAAATCCATCCGGTTGTTCAATGTAGACTTCTTCTTCCAGATCACCATTTAGGAAGGCAGACTTGACATCCATCTGATATACCTTGAAGTCTTTGAAGGCAGCAAATGCAAGAAGTAATCTGACTGCTTCAATTCTTGCTACCGGAGCAAAAGTCTCTTCAAAGTCAATTCCTTCTATTTGAGAGTAGCCTTTGCAGACCAATCTAGCTTTGTTTCTGATTACTTCACCAGCTTCATTTAGTTTGTTCCGGAAGACCCACTTGGTTCCAATTACATTCCTGTCTCTAGGTCTGGGAACAAGATCCCAAGTATGATTTTTCTCAATTTGCATCAGTTCATCTTCCATTGCTTTGGTCCAGTTTTCATCATTGCAGGCTTCATTTATTGTTTTAGGTTCAATCTTTGAAATCAGACAACATTCATTCTGATCTTGAGCAATATTCCTTCTAGTTTGTACACCTTTGCTTCTGTCACCTATGATCTGATCTTCAGAGTGATTCAGTCTTACATACCTTGGAATTTTGGGAGTATCCAGCACTGCTGTTTCTTGATCAGGCTCATTCAAACCTATCTCTTCTTCCTGATTTACCGGATCAGGCTGACTCTGTCTCACCGGAGAGGATTGAGGTCCTTGAACACTGTCTTGGTCATCTTCATCAAACTCATAAAATCTTGAAGGCTTCTCAATTCCTTCATCAACCTTTACATTGGTGCTTTCTATCATCTTCCTCAATCTCTTATTGTAACACCGGTATGCTTTGCTTTGAGTGGAGTAGCCCAAGAAAATTCCTTCATCACTTCTAGCATCAAACTTTCCTAGATCTTCATCTCTTTTAATATAACACTTGCTACCAAATACTCTGAAATATTTCACAGTAGGAGTGATGCCAAACCAGAGTTCATAGGGGGTCTTACCGGTGTTGTTTCTGATTTGAACTCGATTGAGAGTGTAGACTGCAGTGCTGATAGCTTCTTTCCAAAACATTTGAGGAACATTTGCTTCCAACATCATTGTCCTAGCAGCTTCCTGGATGGTCCGGTTCTTTCTCTCAACTACTCCATTTTGCTGTGGAGTCCTAGGAGCAGACAACTGTCTCCTTATACCCTGTTTCTCACAAAAGTCAATGAATTCACCAGATGTAAATTCACCACCTCTATCAGACCTTAGACACTTTAGTTTCAATCCGGTTTGATTCTCCACCATAGCTTTGAAGATTTTGAACTTCTCAAAAGCTTCTGATTTTTCTTTTAGAAAGGTAACCCACATCATCCGGGAATGATCATCTATTAACAACATGAAATATCTATCACCTTGCAGACTCTTGATTCTTGTCGGACCACATAGATCAGTATGTACTAATTCCAACAATCCGGTAGAAGACTGATCTTTGCTTTTAAAAGAGACTCTGCTTTGTTTGCCTAACTGACATTCTTTACACACACTATTTGTAGGTTTTATCAACTTTGGAAGATCTCTCACAGCCTGAGTATTGCTTATTTTGATGATGTTATCAAAATTTACATGACACATTCTTCTATGCCATAACCAACTCTGATCAATTTGAACAAACAAACAACTTTTATTTGAACCAACCAGATGAAAGATGTTACCTCTTGTCTGAGTACCGGATGCAATTTCAGTTCCGGAGCTTGTAAAGATTCTGCATTTTCCATTCTTGAACCGGAGATCATAGCCTTTGTCCACCAACTGACCAACACTGAGAAGATTGTGCTTCAATCCTTCAACATACAGTACATTTCCTGTTTTGCTCTTACCATCAAAGGAAATAGTTCCCCTACCTCTGATTCTGCCAGCAGAATTGTCACCAAACTTTACCATTCCTCCTTCATATCTTTCCAAATCTAAGAACTTATTCTTGTCACCAGTCATATGGTGAGAACATCCACTGTCAATAACCCAATCATCCTTTTCTTCCACTTGAGCAGCCAAGGCTTTTTCAACAACTTTGTGATTGACAGATTCAGAGAGTATTGAATCTTCTTCCTTGATGGCTATAAACACCCACTCATTTCCGGATTTGCTTCCTAGTTCTGATTCATCATCTGTTACTCCTTCATTGTCATCTTCTTCATGAACATAATAGCAATTCTTTTGAAACCTTTGTCTGTGAGTATTAGATCTTGCAGATCTCTCCGGACATCTTGAGGCAAAATGACCAATCTTATTGCAGTTGAAACACTTAAAGGGTAGTTTTCCTTCATACTTACCGGATCCTCTTGGCAGTCTCTTTGCAATGAGGGCTTCAAGTTGAGCTGTTTCTGCTTCTTCTTCTTCCATGTCTCTTCTTGCTTGATCATACCATGACATTTTCCTTGATGAGTTTTCACCCGGATCAAATCTCTGTTTGCCTTTCACATAGGCACTGGCTTTGAAAGCAGATTCAGTCTTGGGAGGATCATCTCCAAACTCGGTCATTTCAAATGCAGCTAGTTTGCCAGCCAGTTGTTCTCTTGTGACAGTTGTGTGGGCTCTGAATTCATCAATGGCAGCAACTTTGATTTTGTAGGCAGCAGGAAGGGATCTTAGGATTTTGCAGACAATCTCATTTTCATCTAAAGTTCCACCAGCATTTCTGATTCCACATACCAGCTCATTTACTCTTGGCATAAAGGTAGTGATGTTTTCATCATCTCTCATTTTCAATCTTTCAAATTTCCCTTTCAGACTTTGCAACCTTGCACTTTTAACAAACTCATCTCCTTCATACAGAAGTTCCAGTTTAGTTAGGATCTCATATGCAGTGGGTAGGTCAATGACATTCGAGAGATCTGAGTCATTCAATGCACTTAGAAGAGCTTCCTTGGTCCGCAGATTGTTTTCAGCTTCTGTGATTTCATTCAGAGTAGTCGGACCACCTTGTGGAGGTACATATGGTTTTGAAATCATACCCAGATATGCTTTTCCCATGCATTCCAAGTGACACTTCATGCGACCTTTCCAGAGAGTGAAGTTGGTTCCATCAAACTTCGGACTATCCTTCTTGTATGACGACATCCCAGATCTCCTCAAGCGGTTAAGCTCTTGTCAGAGGAACTTGGCTCTGATACCAATTGTTGGATCTAGGGCATACAACTGAGAGGGGGGGGGTGAATCAGTTGTATGAAACTTCTTCTTCTTCAAACACTTAACTCACTGTTGTTAGTTAGCAGCATATCAAATAATCATCCATGGAAGCATAATACATAAACACAAGAGCAGATAAGCATCAACACATTGAACACCAAGATTTTGACGTGGAAAACCCGGTTAAGGGAAAAACCACGGGGTGATTAACCCAAGAATTATTCTCTGTTAGAAGAATAAAGAAAAATGAATGGCACATGCCAATAAGGGCTCACTGCCCGAGCACACTGCTCACAAAGAGGCCCACTGCCTACAAGGAGACACACTGTCTACAAAGTGATAAAAATCACAGTCTTGAACTGGAGAATGACATCTCTATCATGTCCGGATTAGTTCCAATTAAGCCCAACAATCTCTGCTCTGCCTTTCGCACGTTTCTTCGCTATACCATACTCATCCTCACACCTCACACTGAAATGATCTTACAAACCGTTATTTATACAGGACATCGACTCAGGAACAAGCATCTAAGTCGGCAAACAACCATAGGAGTATCCGCAAGATGAATAACACATCCGGTCGGCCATCACAAGAACATTTGCAGGATGAACAACTCATCCGGTCGGCTACACAGAGCAAGAACTTCATCCGGAAGAATAACTTCAATTCCGGGCTCTACCATCAATGCGGACCAACAACACAACTTAAACATGATCCAAGAACCTTCACAAGCCTGTCTGAATGTCCGGATACATCCGCACTTCCTCTGCTTACTGGGATCTCTTGTCTTCCTCATCCGGAACTTTAAGAACACAGTCTGTCGCCATTGTCATAATGCAAGAGGTACTTCCGGACCTCCAAATCATACACAAATCAGGATGATACATCACAAGGACATCCCAAACACTCCTTCCAATCCGCAGATTAGGATAATACAATTCCGGACCTCACCGGACCTTTTTGTGATCCTCTGTCACCTCCGGATACTTGCCGGACCCGGTTCTATACCGGCAGCCGCAACTCCTTCAGATCTTCATGCGGACCTCTGAAATCTTAACTGTAGCATCTCAAGACTCATATCTACTAACCCTTTAATCCGCATCCTCCGGTTCTCATCCTATACAGTACATTTACCTTCTTCTCATCACTGTTCTTCACTGTTCCTGACTGAGACTAATTTTCTCAATATCCTCAGCACATAGCTCATCAAATCCTTCTTGTCAATGCAATATGAGTATGTTGACATCAATGACAACACTGTATAACCTCATACTTGCAACAGTTCCTTCATACCATATATATCCATTGATATTCCTAGATCTTCCTCAAGCTGTTAGGCTTTGTTCAAAGGAACTTAGCTCTGATACCAACTATTGGAAACAAGGCAGATAACTGAGAGGGGGGGTGAATCAGTTATCTCAAATATTTTTAACTTTCTTTTCTTCTTTAATCATTAGTGCAACATCAAAACATATAAGCATATGTGATCATAAGAACAAAAATGAAATCAACACACATGACACAAGGATTTTTATGTGGAAAACCTTGTTAAGGGAAAAACCACAGGGTGACTAACCTAAGATTGTATTCTCTGTTAAAAGAATAAAAGAGTACAAAATGACACTTGCCAATTAGGGCTCACTGCCCGAGCACACTGCTCACAAGAGGCACACTGCCTACAAGAGACTCACTATCTAAAAAACTTACAGAAGGTAATCAAGTGTTTGAACTGATGAGAGGCATCTATAAATGAAAGAGTTCAGTTCCGATTAGGCACAATACACTGATCTGATGCACTTCATTCTTCCTCTATTTTAGTTTTGTTACTCTGTCACATACCAGACTTGAATTGCTGCTTTCACACTTATCCCTACTTTTCTTTGCACTTTATTTCATTCCACACACCTACATACTGGAATCCATCTAGTATATATATCTGCATAAAGGATTCTCATCAACTTTCTAGTTGGCAACAAGAACACTTCAAGATATTTACAAGTTACTGATCTGTCGGCAGAATCCATGCTTGATTTGTGATGCGTATCAAAAACATGGGCATAGAAGTCTTTAATCATATCGACCAACAATGTATAATTCCCCAAATTGCTTGATCAACACCTTTTACTCATCTGGATTGAAGTTTGATGCTCTGTCAGTTAGTTCTTTCTTTGTCTGCTTTGCTTGTCTGGAACCCAACACTTAGATGCTCATATATTTGTCATGCTTTATCACTGGAGGCTAAATCTTTGGAATATAGTAGTCATGATACCCCTCTTGACTCATCCAAGTCCTCAACTTGTTGAGTTACACCATCTGAGAGATCTGGACCTGATTGTCAGACCTTGTTGCATACTCTGTTCTTGTTCACCGGACCAAAACAATCTTCAATTTGACTTTCGATATAGGCATACTATGTACTACAGATGTGTGGGATAGAATTTGTTGCCATCAATGACAACACTCATGAAGCCACACAATGTCTCTTGCCAACACATTATACCGGTGATATCCCTGAAGAGTCCAAAGTGCAAAAAGGAAGCAATCTTTGACGAGCTATTACTCAAAAATTGTGCTACTTAGAAACATTCCATCTAAGGAAACACAATCATGTAGTGTCCCTCTACAATAACCTCTCTCAATTTTTTATATCTCTGAGGTGTTTGCCTGTGGTGAAAGGTTTTCTGCTGCCCCAAAAATCGTCAGAAGGAGATAGTGTAAAGTTGCAAAGGGGTGTGTAACTTTCATCCTGTTCCTGATGCGGCCAAATTGACTATTCCAAAAAATCTAGATGGGCACGTTTAGGCTGGGCATGGTCGTGTTTTGCACCCAAACATGCCGAAATAGTCCAAGCTACATTGTACCAGCGATATCCCCAAAGAGTCCAAAGTGCAAAAAGGCAGCAATCTTTGACGAGCTGTTACTCAGAAACCATGTCACTTAGAGACATTCTATCTAAGGCAACATGATCATGTGGGGTCCCTCTACAATAACCTCTCTCAATTTTTTATGTCTCTAAGGTGTTTGCCTGTGGTGAAAGGTTTTCTACTGCCCCAAAAATCATCAGAAGGAGGCATTGTAAAGTTGCAAAGGGGTGTAACTTTTGTTCTTCTCCTCGTGCGGCCAAACTGATAGTTCCAACGTGTCTGGATGGGTACGTTTAGGCTAGGCATAGTCCTGTTTCGCACCCAAACATGCCGAAATAGTCTGAGCTACAAACACTAACTAGTCTTCAATATTCAAACACTGCAAATACCATGATATCCTGCATAAAGCTGATCAATCCTAATGCAGACATGTAGATATTCTTTCCAAAAACTCATATCAATGACCAAAATCTCTAAACATGTCACATAGATCTCATTCTAAAATTCATTGGCTCTCTGCATCATATTATAAGCCCTAAATGATAAAATTCCTTCATAATTTCTCTGTAATTTCCTTGAAAGACATCATTCAATCATCAGTTATTCTTCACTTTTCTTTTCATGTTGCACATCATCACTTAGGTATGTCTTTGTATGCACTCGGGCTTATGAGAGTTTACCGGAGAGGCCAGTTGATTTGGGTTGAAGGGTCAGTGAACTAATGACTTAAAGGTCCCCTTTAGTAGGTTGACTTAAGTGATAATAACCTGTGATTATAAGTCAATATTAAATTAAAACAAAAGTGCACTTTACACACGATAGGCAATTGAGGGTTTTAAAGTCTTAAGAAAAGTAGATTCATTTTAGGGTTTAATTCCCAATATGCAAACCCTAACTATCAATAAGAAAGACTTAAACATTCTAACTTTCATCAAGAGATATCTAGGACATTTCAGAGACCTTAGGGACATCAAAAGAAAGACATTAGAGTATGACACTTATCATAGGCTTAGGGTTCTAAGACATGAACAACTTCACATTTGAATCAAGATCATGACTCCCGTTGATAAATATAACTCTCCTTGATGATGACATTGAAGTATGATTATGAAAGCTTGTATCTTCTCTGACTTCTTATTGCATGAACAAAACCACATCCACCATGAACATGAACCTTGCATCATATCAACCTTCCAAGATAGACCTTATCATGAAAACCATATTCACAACAAAACCTTGCATGAACAAAACCACATCCACCATGAACATGAACCTTGCATCATATGAACCATGTTTGTCTTGTGCAACATCAACATGAACTGAGAGACCTTATCATGAAAACCATATTCACAACATCATGTACCTCATGGCCATCACCTACCTTGAATCAATGTATCACCTTATCAACATCATGGCATTAACCTTGACATCAATGACAAACAACCTTGACCCTTTGACATCAATGACAAACAATCTACAAATTGCTTTATGGAATTGGAGGCAAATTGGTAAATGTGATGACATGATACATATTAACATGGTGAGATGCAAAGTATACATTTATAATATTAACCACATTTTCAAAGGGATTGTTGATGACTTATGGAAGCCTATAGCCCAAATGTTATGTTGCATACTCAAATTAGGTATGACTCAATGTACTCTCATAACCTCACCTTATATGCAAGAGGAATTACATTTAATAACCACAATGGTCATCAGGTGCTCATAAGCATATGATTTTGACTATCTGATTCAAGACAACAAACATACTCTTTGCATCCCAATATGATATAATAACAAGACATTAAGAAATATTTTCAATTGAGCAACTCATAAAGAATATGGATCAGCATACTCATTTGAATATTTTCAATTGAGCAACTCATAAAGAATATGAATATTTTCTATTCAACATGATGATTCATTTTTATTTTAAATACAACTTTTATCTTTTAGTTCCAGAATGAGGTTTAGGTGATACTTGAATAACAATAGCTGGCTTATTGGATCAACAAACATCCTATATAATACAATTGGACTTTAAATATTTGAAGTAACCATCTACAAATATCCATTGAAACGTGGATTTATAATGCAAATATGGACACCATCAATAAAAAAGATTTGTATTAACCAAATATCCATATAGGCATACATCAATATCTATCGATATAAGTATAACATATATACAAAATAGTCATATAGGCTTACAAGAATGCCATATAGGCATACAATGTCTCCTATATGCAATACAAATTATATGTCCACAAATGCTATACATGCATACAACAAAGGACCCCAATATGCATTCATTCCCCTCTGTTCGGTGAAGGGAATAGATCATGAGCAGCCTTGGATCTTCGGGAGGATGCAGACATGTATGTGGGTGGTCTACTATGAACCCAAGGGCTGCTCCTCCTATTTAGTTCTTCATGGATCTGTAGTTGTTACAATAAAAAGTATAGACATTAATATATAGAAATTATATGTTATAAAAAATGAAACATTTAACAAAATAATCACTTACCGCTACCATATAATCTATCTCCTCATTTGCCTTAGTAGTAGGATTAGGCTGTGGTGATATCATGTCCTATAGAAACTATCCAGATAGAAATTAAACTTCAAATCAATAATCATTTGATTTTAAAAAATAAACAACTATAACAATTCTAATGTAATTTGAAATTTACTAATTTTCCTCATACCCCCGTCAAAGGAATGGAGCTATGAATCACATTGGACACACCATGCTCCATTTCCCTATGAACTTTGGGAGGTGTCTCTGCAACTTGCATCATATGAAAATAAAATAACATTATTCAATTACGAAACTAGAATAGTGATGCAAGTCATGGCTCCTAACATACACACACGTTCACCTAAACATGGAAGTACACACAATAAAGCACACTGTGATATTCATTGTCACCAATGCATCACTATGATACAACTAGACACATAATACATATAATCACAGTGAAGATTTTTCTCTCTTGGTGATATACTATAGCTCTTTCTTATGCTTCCTCAAGTCTCCATTGCTATTGTGCTCTTTTGGTACATGTTTATGTGAGTTCTTGGAGGATTTTGTGCTCTCTTTCATCTCAAAGAATATAGTAGTATTAAATGAAGGGTACTCATTAGACTTAGGTGGGTTATATGTAGGATCAGATGTAGGGATGGAATAAATTGAGCCAATAGGATTGACATAAGTTTGTAGGGGAAAGGGTTAGTATAGATTTGAAGATTTTGGTTAGGGGTGACTTGTTGCCCCCATAATTAATACCTAAAACCTAGATGATGTTTGAGTCAATCATATGCTATATAAGATGTCATAGGCTGATGCCCCTCTCTGGTGTCATGTCCTGGAGTCTAATTGGTGGTAATTGGATGAGATTATTAGAGAGAATTTGTCGAAGAATAGTGTGGAGGAGATCAACAAGCTTTGGTAGACATGTATGGAAAATGTGGTAGCATAGACAAGACAGTGAGCTATTTGAAAAGATGCCTCAAAGAAAAGTGGTCTCATGGTGATGTGCTTGTCTATGCATCTGCTTCTCATGGCATTCAATGAGAGCACATTTCTTTGAGGCATTTTTTCAAATTTAACTATATTGTAATTGAAATTTGGTCATCTATCAATATCTAGCTATTAGTTATGCAATGTCTAATAATGCTTTGAGTTTGAAAGATGTGCAATGCAATGTAATCAATGATATGAATATAAAATAGAAAAAATTAGTAAGTACAATTCATTAGTTAAACTATTTATTTTATTACCTCAGTGAAGGTTTGAACTACACTCCCACTGGCAGGTGTTACCATGAAATCTCCAAGATTAATCTATTCAACATCCAAAATCAGATATTAGAATACCATTCATATAACAATGCTATTCACATGTAATATTTATAATTGTTTACTAGTTACATACCCTGACAGTAGATGGCATAGTGTAAAATGCAAGTGGAGTACTGCTGAGAACTGCATCAATGCTATGACCCTGAAATTTCATCAAAATCATCAAACTAAATTAGTTAATCTTGCATTTCAAAAATGAAATTTAATAAATTAAATTCAATGAACTTGCTAACATTTACCTGAGTATCAAGGCCAAAAGTCTCACTTGAGAGGCTATCTGTCATCACTATCTACTCAGCTGCAAATGTAGCCTGTGCACCTGCGTCCTGACTATCCATGGGGTCATAACCACAGGCTGACCTACAAGTCTGACAAGTACGTGGTGGAACCCTACTACTTGCACTCTCCATCGACCCATGTTGTGCTGCAGTACTGGCATGTTCTATGATGCTCTAGGTCAAGGCACTAATGGACTGAAGTGTCTCAACCTCAACACTTTCCTTCAAAATGGAAGGGATAGACACATGCTGATGGGTTGGTTTGCTGACTACTCGTCTCACTGGCTGTTATGGGTCAACACGTGCCCCTGGTCTATCTTGTGCTTGTTGAAAGTATGGGCCTAACCGATGTTTTCATTGATGTCAACATACTCCTATTGCATTGATGTCAAGGATTGGATGAGTTGTGTGCTGAGGATATTGAGAAAATTAGTCCTATCAGAAACAGAGAAGAACAATGAAGACAGTGAAGCTCTATGAAGTGAAGATCCCATCTAGATGAAGATCAGAGAATGCGCATCAAAGAGTTTGTAGATATGTGTCTGAAGATGATCTAGTCAAGATTTGAGAGGTCCACATGAAAAGTGGAGGAGTTATGGCCATGAGTGTAAAACTAGTTCTGGCAACTGTTCAGAGGTGACAGAGTGACACAAATAGGTCTGGTGAGATCCAGAAATACAATATCATGTTCTACAGATCTGGTGGCATGTTTGGGAGGCTAATATGAATTGAAATCTCAATTGGTTCATGGTTTGGAGGTCCACAAGCAATCCTTCTAATGTGACAGTGATGGACGACTGTGTTCTTGAGGTTTCAGATGAAGATGCGAATGATTACAGTAAGCAGAAGTGGTGTGGATGTTCTCGATGATTCAAGCAAGCTTGTGGGGGACTCTAGATTGTGTCCAGTTTGTGTTGGCAGTCTGCATTGAAGATTGAGCTCATGATTGAAGATTTACCTTCAGGTGATGGTGTTCTTCCTAGTCTTGGCTGATCAGATGATTTGCGCATGTTGTAGATGATCTTGAAGATGTTTTGCGAAGCATGGCATGTTCCTCGAAGAAGATTGAAGTCCCAGCTATGTGTGGCCAATAGTGTAGTGATGCGCATGAAGTTTTTGTAATAAGTCAAGTTGTATTTTTATAATTGCTTTGTAATAAAATAAGTGTATGTTGTGCTGACTTTGATGATCATTCCAAAGTTGATGTCATGTATAAATAAGAGTTACGAAGTCATTCAAATGTATCCTTGTGGTCATGATGAGAAGGTGGTAGTGAAGAGGAGTGAAAAGCAGAGCAAAGGTATTGAGCTTAAATGGAACTGACTCAAGCATAGTGAAGATGCTAATCTCCAGTTCAAGTATGTAATACTCATATTCTTCTGTAGACAATGTGTCTCCTATAGGCAGTGGGCCTTTTGTGAGCAGTGTGCTGAGGCAGTGAGCCCTAACTGGCAAGTGCCATTTTATTCTTCTGATTATTTTAATAGAGAATACAATCTTGGGTTAGTCACCCCATAGTTTTTCCCTTAACCGGGTTTTCCATGTTAAAATCTTGGTGTTGTATGTGTTGAATTTGTTTCTGCTCTTAAATTATTGCATTATGCTGTCATGATTGAATCATTGATATGTTGTTGAAATATACAAAGGTTTTAAAGTGAATAAGGAACACGATTTTGGTGACAACTCATTCACCCCCCTCTCAGTTGTCTATCCTAAATCCAACAATTGGTATCAAAGCTAAGTTCCTCTAGAAGAAGCTTAACCACTTGAGGAGATCCAGGATGTCGACCTACAAGAAGGACAGTCATGGGTTTGATGGAACAAACTACACTCTTTGGAAGAGCCGCATGGAATGTCACTTACAATGCATGGGAGATCAGTATTGGAACATAACTACAACTAAATATTTTCCCCCAAAGAATGGTCCAACAACTATAGATGAAGTTAGATATGTAGACAATAATGTTCGAGCTAAAGAAGCCCTACTGAGTGCCTTGACTGATTCAGAGCTGACAAATGTTATGGGATTGAAGACTGCTTATGAAATTTGGACAAAGCTAGAAACTCTATATGAAGGAGACAAATATGTTAAGTGTGCCAAGCTGCAAAGTCTGAAAGGAAAGTTTGAAAACTTGAAAATGAGTGAAGATGAGAATATCACTTTATATATGTCAAAAGTAAATGAGCTTGTATGTGGCATTAGATGTGCTAGTGGAATATTGGATGAAGATGAGATTGTTGCCAAAGTTCTCAGATCTTTACCTCCTGCTTACAAACACAAAGATGCTGCTATTAAGGAATCAGATCTTTAACAACTATTACAAGGGATCAATTGGTTGGTAAGATATCTACATTTGAGTTGGCTGATTTTGGTGATGTACTTCCCAAGACTGAATCTGCATTCAAAGCTAGTGCCTCTACAAAAGGCAAACGTAGATATGATCCAGGAGAAAGTTCCTCAAGGAAATCAACATGGTATGATAAAGTATTGAAAGATCTGGAAGAAGATGAGTTAGAAGATGAACAACTTGAAGCCCTTATTGCAAAAAGACTGCCAAGAGGATCTGGTAAGTATGAAGGAAAATTACCTTTCAAATGCTTTGTCTGCAATAAGATTGGTCATTTTGCCTCAAGATGTCTGGAAAATTTTTCAAGGCCAAACCCTAATAGATCAAGGTTTTAGAAGAAGTGTTACTATGTTCAAGAAGATGATGATGAAGGAGTAACAGATGATGAATCTGAGATAGGAAACAAACCCAGAAGTGATTGGGTGTTTATTGCCATCAAAGAAGAAGATCCAATGCCTATTGAATATGCTAATCATAAGATGATAGAAAATTCTTTGTCTACTCAGGTTGAAGAAAAGGAGGAATGGGTTATTGACAGTGGATGCTGGTGCAGGAGCACCTACCTGACAGCTGGCCTTCATGAGGCAGTTAGTTGTTTTAGGTCTTGTTTATGTTTCCAAGAAGGTCTGTTAAGACCAAATGCATGTAATAAGGTCATGCTGATCATGATAAGATCATGCTGACCAGGCTTTTGCTATTTTTAGTTAGTTGGTTATAACAGTTGTCATGCGGTAGGGTCCGGTTGGATCTCCCAGCCGCTTGGAGAGTTCCCAGCCGCTTGGAGTCGGGTCAGTAGTACTCATAGGATAATCTATTTAAGCATGAGATCGGTTGATATTGCATAGGCAGATAGCTATCATCGATCGAGCTAGGTTGCAGAGAGTGAGACTGAGAGAGAATTGATCATTGTATTGCATCTTTTGAAATCAAATAAAGTGATCCTGTTTGTGTTCTTTCTCTGATTAGATTCCATTATTAAATCGCTTTGCTGGTTTGAGAGGTTTCATGGATTTACTGATCCATTCCACCGGTTGATCCGTCTGATCGGTGGAATGGCGATGTACAGTAGGTTAGGTTGTAGTTTGTTTGTTTGCATGCAGGTGTGCGGGTTCGCCGTCGAGAGATGTTGAAGACCCTAGCATGGGTATGTGCTAGGTCAAGCTGATAAGATAGAGTGTGGAAGATCACCCTGAGGTTGGATCGGGTCATCCCTGGAGGATCGGCGAAGTGAAATTTCGCTAAGTGAAGAAGTTCGTCAAAATGGCATCATCAGGATATCTTGGTGAATATCCTGCAGTCAGTTTGAGCATCGTCATCCGGATAAGTGGAGGAGAGCATGACGCTTTCAAGTGCATGAAGTGCAAGTGCGTCGGGGTGATCATCATCAGGAGGGCCGAGGAGGAGCGTATCGGCATCAGGTTGAAGATCGGGTTGATCAAGTTGATCGCGGGCCGGAAAAACTAAGTTTGGCCAACAGCAGGATATGACGTCATCATCATCATGATATACGTCATCAGGACATTTCAGAGCGGCAGGATATTGAGAAGTTGCGGGTGACGTCATCGTCATCAGGATCTACGTCATCAGGATATCGGGTGACGTCAGCATCGAGTGAATGGTGAGAGGAGTTAAGGTTTTGTCATCATCAGGATAAATGGGAAGAACCGGATGTTCATTATCCTGTTGAATATCATGATGCTGAAGGAAGAGAAGACGGAAGTTGTCGCTGAAGTGAACAGTGGACGTCAGGAGGAGGTTCGCGCTGGTCGAACATGATGATGCTGCCGAACATGATGATGCTGCGATAATCGAGTAAGGTGATGCTGTTGACAGGCGAAAGTGCGAAGGCTTGTCTGCAGGAGGATATCAGTCGGCAGGTGAAATATGATGATGATGCTGACAGTGAAGTCAGATATGATGATGATGAGGATGAATATGATGATGATGATGGGCTGCAGACATCCATGCTGTATGCGAAGATTATAGTGTGGATGCCTCTGCATCATAGTGGTATCAGAGCTCAGCAAAACATCTGGGCTGTTGTGTGTTGATTCTGTCACCGAAAGGGCAGAGGTAGAGTTGAATTGTGTGTTGTGTGTTGATTGAGAGGTTGACAAAATGCCTCCGAAAGGTAGTGGTACTGCAAGGGAATTGCAGGAAATGAAGGAGAAACATGCTAGAGAGATGAGGAAGATGAAGGAGCTTGCTGAAGCACTTCAAGCCAGGCTGACAGCCCTGGAAAAGAACAAAAAGAGGGAAGTGGAAGACAGTGAGTCTGAAGAAGATGAAGATACTGTTGAAGAGTATGAAGAGGTAGCTGAAGATCTGGATGCTGAAGACCAGAGATTGGCAAAACTGTTAAAGGCAGTGCAGAGTGAAAAACCTAAGGTAAAGGTTGATGTTACCAAGTATACTGGAAGCTTGAATGAAGATGAGTTGTTGGATTGGATTGCTGCACTGGATAATCACTTTGAATGTGAAGATGTTGCTGAGGATCAGAAGGTAAAGATTGCAAAGACCAAGTTAGGAGGTCATGCTTTGGTATGGTGGGATTATGTACAATCCGAGAGAAGGAAACAAGGGAAGTCTAAGATCACTTCATGGGATAAGATGGTAGCAAGGATCAAGGGTAAATTCTTGCCAAGGGATTATGAAATCCAGATGTTTAAGAAGCTGCAATTTTTAAAGCAGAAAGACAGGGATGTGAAAGCATATACTGAGGAATTTTATCTGTTAAGTATGAGATCTGGTCATCATGAGAATGAGGTAGAAAAGGTGGCTAGGTACTTGGCTGGTTTGAGATTTAACATACAGGATGAGTTAGTGTTAGCTAACCCTAAGAATGTGGAGGATTGTTACCAAATGGCAATCAGGATTGAAGAAAAGATGAATAGAGGACATGATAAGTCCATAAGAGGAAGAGGAAACCATAGGGGAAGAGGAACAGCCCCTGCACAAAAGCACACCAATGAGGGTCAAGAAGACACTGGTAAAGGACAGGGACAGTCTGATTTCAGAGGTGGATGGAAAGGTAATAGAGGAAGATTTGGAGGTGGTAGAGGTTCTACTACATTTTCAGGAAAGTGTTACACCTGTGGAGAGTTTGGTCATCCATCTTTCAAATGTCCAGAAAACAAAGGTTCATCATCCAGAAATGATAGAACTAATGACAAGAGAGTACAACTTGTGCAAGAAGAGAAAGTAGAAGAAAGTGCACAGAGTTCAAACAGAGATCCTGCTAATGTTGGATATCCAGAGAGTGGAGAATCATTGATGTTAAGGAGAATTAGTTTGCAGGCATCAAAGGATATGATGCAAAGAAGAGCTCTTTTCAAGACCACATGTAAGAGTAAAGGTAAGGTATGTAAAGTTGTCATTAATACTGGTTCAACAGACAACATGGTATCTCGGGAGATGGTGGATAAACTGCATTTGGAAAGGATTCCACATCCACACCCTTACAAGGCATCTTGGGTGAGTGATAGTCAATCACTTTTTGTCTCTGAACAGGCATATGTGGATTTTCAGATTGGAGCATATCATGATAGAATTTTGTGTGATATTTTGCCTATGGAATGTTGTCACCTACTGTTGGGTAGACCATGGCAATTTGACAGAAGAGTACTGTATGATGGGTATGCTAATACCTACACCATCAAGAAGGATGGGAAGATTATTAAGTTGATGCCATTGCAGGCAAAAGCTGCAGTACAGAAGGCAGCCCAAATCATTTTAATGGGAAAGAAGGAATTTGTGCAGATGCCTAGAGGAGCAGGCATAAAGGCAGTTCAGGACACTGCAGGGAAAGGAGTTGTTACAGACAACAAGATGAAGAAAGTTTCAGTTGTGACTGACAGAGGTCAGCAGCAGGTTCAGAAACAGGGGTGCAAACAGCAACCAGTTGAGAAGAATGACAAGGATGTTGTCATAGTTGGGACTATTGCTTGTCCTATAAAGATTGAAAGAAAGATACAGGTGAACACTACAGAAGCAGTTCAGACAGAGGTTCTGGTAAGACAACCTGGCAAACACAGGGTATGTGAGAAAAAGGCCTACATCAACAGGCATGAGGATTTACTTGCCAGAAAGCAAGTTACAGTTCAGAAGTCTTGGAGCAGCCAAGAGACAGCAGCAGACAAAGCTGGAGCAGGTCCGACTATTGACAAAGCAAAGTGTAAAGGTGGAGGACTTCCACATACTAAACTCATGGGACATGAGTTCTTTTCTGTTGGGGAGTATGGTGCAGGAGCACCTACCTAACAGCTGGCCTTCATGAGGCAGTTAGTTGTTTTAGGTCTTGTTTATGTTTCCAAGAAGGTCTGTTAAGACCAAATGCATGTAATAAGGTCATGCTGATCATGATAAGATCATGCTGACCAGGATTTTGCTATTTTTAGTTAGTTGGTTATAACAGTTGTCATGCGGTAGGGTCCGGTTGGATCTCCCAGCCGCTTGGAGAGTTCCCAGCCGCTTGGAGTCGGGTCAGTAGTACTCGTAGGATAATCTATTTAAGCATGAGATCGGTTGATATTGCATAGGCAGATAGCTATCATCGATCGAGCTAGGTTGCAGAGAGTGAGACTGAGAGAGAATTGATCATTGTATTGCATCTTTTGAAATCAAATAAAGTGATCCTGTTTGTGTTCTTTCTCTGATTGGATTCCATTATTAAATCGCTTTGCTGGTTTGAGAGGTTTCATGGATTTACTGATCCATTCCACCGGTTGATCCGTCTGATCGGTGGAATGGCGATGTATAGTAGGTTAGGTTGTAGTTTGTTTGTTTGCATGCAGGTGTGCGGGTTCGCCGTCGAGAGATGTTGAAGACCCTAGCATGGGTATGTGCTAGGTCAAGCTGATAAGATAGAGTGTGGAAGATCACCTTGAGGTTGGATCGGGTCATCCCTGGAGGATCGGCGAAGTGAAATTTCGCTAAGTGAAGAAGTTCGTCAAAACGGCATCATCAGGATATCTTGGTGAATATCCTGCAGTCAGTTTGAGCATCATCATCCGGATAAGTGGAGGAGAGCATGACGCTTTTGAGTGCATGAAGTGCAAGTGCGTCGGGGTGATCATCATCAGGAGGGCCGAGGAGGAGCGTATCGGCATCAGGTTGAAGATCGGGTTGATCAAGTTGATCGCGGGCCGGAAAAACTAAGTTTGGCCAACAGCAGGATATGACGTCATCATCATCATGATATACGTCATCAGGACATTTCAGAGCGGCAGGATATTGAAAAGTTGCGGGTGACATCATCGTCATCAGGATCTACGTCATCAGGATATCAGGTGACGTCAGCATCGAGTGAATGGTGAGAGGAGTTAAGGTTTTGTCATCATCAGGATAAATGGGAAGAACCGGATGTTCGTTATCCTGTTGAATATCATGATGCTGAAGGAAGAGAAGACGGAAGTTGTCGCTGAAGTGAACAGTGGACGTCAGGAGGAGGTTCGCGCTGGTCGAACATGATGATGCTGCCGAACATGATGATGCTGCCGATAATCGAGTAAGGTGATGCTGTTGACAGGCGAAAGTGCGAAGGCTTGTCTGCAGGAGGATATCGGTCGGCAGGTGAAATATGATGATGATGCTGACAGTGAAGTCAGATATGATGATGATGAGGATGAATATGATGATGATGATGGGATGCAGACATCCATGCTGTATGCGAAGATTATAGTGTGGATGCCTCTGCATCAGATGCTCTCACCACATGACTGGTGACAAGAATAAGTTCTTAATCTTAGAAATATATGAAGGTGGAGTTGTAAAGTTTGGAGATAATTCTGCTGGCAGAATTAGAGTTAGAGGAACCATTTCTTTTGATGGAAAGAACAAAACCAATGATGTTCTATATGTTGAAGTTCTGAAGCATAATCTTCTCAGTGTTGGGTAGTTGGTGGACAAAGGCTATGATCTCCAATTTAAAAATGGAAAATGCAAGATCTTTGAAAGCTCTGGAACTTAGATTGCATCTGATACACAGACAAAAGGTAACATCTTCCACTTGGTTGGTACTAGAAAAAGTTGCTTATTTGTTCAAATTAACAAGAGTTGGTTGTGGCATAGGAGAATGTGTCATGTGAATTTTGATAATATCATCAAGATAAGCAACACTCAGGCCATAAGAGATCTTCCAAGACTGGTGAAACCTGCTAATAGTTTGTGCAAAGAATGTCAGTTGGGTAAGCAGAACAGAGTCACATTCAAAAGTAAGGAACAATCTTCAATCAGATTGTTAGACTTGGTGCACATTGATCTCTATGGTCCGATAAGAATCAGGAGTCTACAAGGAGATAGGCATTTCATGTTGCTAATTGATGACCACTCCCAGATGATGTGGGTGACTTTCTTGAAAGAGAAATCTGAAGCACTTGAAAAGTTCAAAATATTCAAGGCTATGGTAGAAAATGAAATTGGCATAAACATAAAATGCCTCAAGTCTGATAGAGGTGGAGAATTCACATCCGGTGAGTTCATATCATTCTGTGAGAAACATGGGATAAAGAGACAGTTATCTACTCCAAGGACTCCAAAGCAGAATGGAGTAGTGGAGAGAAAGAACCGGACCATCCAGGAAGCATCTAGGACCATGACGATGGAAGCAAATGTTCCTTAGATCTATTGGAGAGAAGCTGTAAGTGCTGTTGTCTATACTCTTAATTGAGTACAAATCAAAGGCAATATTGGTAAGACCCCTTATGAACTTTGGTTTGGCATCACTCCTACTGTGAAGTATTTCAAAGTCTTTGGTAGTAAATGCTATATCAAAAGAGATGAAGACCTTGGAAAGTTTGATGCTAGAAGTGATGAAGGAATATTCTTGGGATATTCTACTCAAAGCAAAGCATACCAGTGTTATAACAAGAGATTGAGAAAGATTGTAGAAAGTACAAATGTGAAGGTTGATGAAGGAATGGAAAGTCCCTCAAGGTATTATGAGTATGAAGTAGATGATCAGAATAATGTCTCTGACCAAGGAGAACAAGTCCCTGTTGGCAAGAGACACTATATGGATTCATGGTTGTTGTCATTGATGGCAACAAAGGTCATCCCACATATCCGCAAGTCATGGTGTGTCTCTACTGGAAGTTAGAATGAAGATCATTGTGATCCGGTGAACAAGAACAGAGCATGTGACAAGGTCCGACAGACTGGTCTGGATCTCTCAGAGGAAGTATCTTGGTAAAGTGCAGATTTGGGAAAGTCAAGAGGACTACCTTGAGTAACAGATTCCAAGGATTTTTGAGTGACAGTGTGAACAGAGGAAGAACTGACTGGCAGAACATCAGATTGCTTTCCGGATGTGTTTTTGACAGTGGTAAAGGCTATGAAGACATGAATTATGTTTGGTCGACATGATTAATGATTTATATAAGTATATGCTTGATCCGCATTACTTGATGTGCAAGGATTCAGCCGACAGAACAGAGTTTGTGAGAAGATTGACTGTTCCAGGTGCCGACTAGAAAGATAATGAAATCACTTGTGTGGATATATATATATATATATATAGGATGGATTTAGTTATGTGACGGAATGTGAGTGATGTGAGATGATATGCGAACAAGAGTAGAATAGAGCAGAAGCAGTAAGAAAGATCCGGTATGTGAAAGGAAAGTAGAATAAAGAGAAGAGGAAAGATGAAGTGCAGCAGATCAGTGTACGGAGCCTAATCGGAACTGAACTCCAGCATATGTGGATGCTTCCAATCAGTTCAAGTATTGTATAACATTCTTTTGTAGATAATGTGTCTCTTTGTAGGCAGTGTGCCTCCTTTGTGAGTAGTGTGCTCGGGCGGTGAGCCCTAATTGGCAAGTGCCATTTTGTAATTCCTTATTCTTCTAATAGAGAATAATCTTTGGGTTAATCACCCCGTGGTTTTCTCCCTTAACAGGGTTTCCACATCAAAAATATTGTGTCATGTGTTTTTCATTTCATGGTAATGTGTGCTTGTTTGAATTAATGCTGCTTTGATTAATAAGAAAGTTTAGAAAAAGAAATAATTAGGATAATTGATTCACCCCCCCTCTCAGTTATCAACAGTCCCAACTTCAGTTCAGATTCAGACTGATCCAAAGAATCCTGAAATACAAGATGATGAGACAAGTTTGGATGAACCTATCCAAGAATTAGAAGTGCAAGAGAATCCCAAAACTCCCAGGTATGTAAGATTGAATCATTCTAAAGATCATATCATAGGAGATAGAAGCAAAGGTGTTCAAACAAGAAGAAAAATTTCTCAAGATTTAGTGAAGTATTGTTTGATTTCAAAGATTGAACCAAAAATAGTAAGTGAAGCATGCAATGATGAAAGCTAGGTTAAAGCAACGGAGGAATAATTGATACAGATTGAAAAGAATCACACTTGGGATCTTGTTCCCAAACCTAAGGACAAAAATGTGATTGGGACTAAGTGGGTCTTCCGAAATAAACTGAATGAAGATGGTGAAGTAGTAAGAAACAAAGCTAGATTGGTCTGTAAGGGTTATTCTCAAGTAGAAGGAGTTGACTTTGAAGAAAATTTTGCTCTGGTAGCAAGAATTGAAGTAGTCAGATTATTTCTTGCCTTTGCTGCCTTCAGAGATTTCAAGCTATATCAGATGGATGTCAAGTCTACTTTCCTAAATGGTGACTTAGAAGAAGAGGTATACATTGAGCAATCAGATGGATTTCAATTGTTTGATCATGGAGATATGGTCTGCAAGTTGAAGAAGACATTGTATGGACTCAAACAAACCCCAAGAGCCTAGTATGAAAGATTGGACAAACATCTTTTGAAGATTGGTTTCAACAAAGGTACTGCTGACAGTAATTTGTATTTTAAGATTGATCATGAAAATATCTTGATTGTTGAAGTATTTGTTGATGATATCATTTTTGGAGGGAAAGATAGTATGTGCAAGACTTTTGCAAATCAAATGCAAAGTGAATTTGAGATGTCTATGTTTGGGGAAATGAATTTCTTCTTGGGTCTACAAATCACTCAAACAAAGAAAGGAATCTTCATATCACAGACCAAATATGTGAAAGAATTGTTGAAGAAATTTGGGATGGAAGATTCAAAGGCAATGAATACTCCCATGGAAACTGGATGTAAGCTGAGTAAAGATGATGAATCCCCTAAGGCTGATCAGAAAACATATAGGTCAATGATTGGAGGATTGCTCTACCTTACTCAAACTAGACCTGATATTATGAATGTTTTTGGTCTTGTTGCCAGATTCCAAGTTGATCCTAGAGAGTCTCATGTCATGGCAATCAAGAGAATTCTCAGATATATGAAGGGAACAATTGAGTATGGATTATGGTATCCTAAGGATCATGATTTCTCTCTTCATGCATATACATATGTTGATTGGGCAGGAGATGTGGATGACCGGAAGAGTACCAGTGGTGGTGCATTCTTTTTGGGAAAAAGATTGGTTTCTTGGCTAAGCAAGAAACAAGAGGCAATATCTCTATCCACTACAGAAGCAGAGTATATCGCAGTAGAAGGCAGTTGCACTCAAGTATTGTGGATGAAGCAAATGCTAAGAGATATCAGAGTGGAGTATGAAGAACCTATCACAATCTTCTGTGATAATTCAAGTGCAATAAACATATCAAAAAATCTTGTGTTGCATTCAAAGACAAAACATATATCCATCAAGTTCCACTTTTTGAGAGAGCAGGTGAACAAGAATGAAGTCAGATTAGAGTTGGTGCCCTCAAAGGATCAGATTGTAGACATTTTTACTAAACCTCTACCTAAGGACTCTTTTGAGTATCTCAGGGAGAAGTTAGGGGTTATTACCCCTCCGGTTCTGAATTAAGGTGCACTTATGTGCATCAGTCCGGTGGATCCCACAGTCATATCTTGTGATCCAGATTGATGTTAGAAGGCTACTACTCAAGGGGAGCAGTCAATATGATTCTGAAGTATGAGAAGTGGTTGCAAGTATGTGCCCTTTGCCATTGATGTCAAAGGGGGAGAGAAGACATGTGAAAAACAAAAAGTGGTTGCTAATCAAAGGAGGAGTAGTAAAGGAATATAAGACATGTAAATAGTTGTTGTTGATAGGGTGAGCTATGTCAGTTAGTGAGGAGAAGTTCTTGTCTTGATGGTTAAAACAGTTTTTCACATTATATGTTGCCATCAATGACAAAGGGGGAGATTGTTGCAAGTATTGGACTAACCGGTGTTGTCATTGATGTCAAAATACTCCTATTGCATTGATGTCAAGAATTGGATGAGTTGTGTGCTGAGGATATTGAGAAAATTAGTCCTATTAGAAATAGAGAAGAACAGTGAAGACAATGAAGCTCTATGAAGTGAAGATCCCAGCTAGATGAAGATCAGAGAGTGCACATCAAAGGGTTTGTAGATATGTGTTTGAAGATGATCCAGTCAAGATTTGAGAGGTCCGCATGAAAATGTGAAGAAGTTATGGCCATGAGCTTAAAACCAATTCTGGCAACTATTCAAAGGTGACAGAGTGACACAAATAGGTTCGGTGAGATCTGGAAATACAATATCATGTTCTGTGGATATGGTGGCATGTTTGGGAGGCTAATGTGAATTGACATCTCAATTGGTTCATGGTTTGGAGGTCCACAAGCAATCCTTCTAATGTGATAGTGATGGGTGACTGTGTTCTTGAGGTTCCGGATGAATATACGAATGATTACAGTAAGTAAAAGTGGTGCGGATGTTTTTGGTGATTCAAGCAAGCTTGTGGGGGTCTCTAGATTGTGTCCAGTTTGTGTTGGTAGTCCGCATTGAAGATTGGGCTTGTGATTGAAGATTTACCTTCAGGTGATGGTGTTCTTCCTAGTCTTGGCTGACTAGATGATTTGCGCATGTTGTAGATGATCTTGAAGATGTTTTGTGAAGCATGGCGTGTTTTTCGAAGAAGATTGAAGTCCTAGCTATGTGTGGCCGACAATGTAGTGATGTGTATGAAGTTTTTGTAATAAGTCAAGTTATATTTTTGTAATTTCTTTGTAATAAAATAAGTGTATGTTGTGCTTACTTTGATGAGCATTCCAAAGTCGATGTCATGTATAAATAAGAGTTGCAAAGTCATTCAAATGTATCCTTGTGGTCATGATGAGAAGGTGGTAGTGAAGAAGAGCGAAAAGTAGAGTAGAGGTGTTGAGCTTAAATGGAACTGACTCAAGCATAGTGAAGATGCTAATCTCCAGTTCAAGTATGTAATACTCATATTCTTCTGTAGACAGTGTGTCTCCTATAGGCAGTGGGCCTCTTATGAGCAGTGTGCTAGGGTAGTGAGCCCTAACTGGCAAGTGCCATTTTATTCTTCTTATTCTTTTAACAAAGAATACAATCTTGGGTTAGTCACCCTGTGGTTTTTCCCTTAACAGGGTTTCCACGTTAAAATCTTGGTGTTATATGTGTTGAATTTGTTTATGTTCTTGAATTATTGCATTATGCTTTCATTATTGAATCATTGATATGCTGTAGAAATATAAGAAGGTTTTAAAGTGAATAAGGAACAGGATTTTGGTGACAACTGATTCACCCCCCTCTTAGTTGTTTATACTAAATCCAACAGTGCTGACTCCCTACCTCTACCTTAAAACTCCTGCATATCAAAATAGTTTGACACTTTATTAAGGACAAGTAGAGTTTTCTCAAAAAGTATTGCAAGACCTCATTATTGTTGCATGGAGGATGCTCAAAAACCATCCACCACCTCTGCCCAAAATTGTCCCTTATCACTTGGTTGTTGTACCAATGGATAGGGAACCTCTTCCATGTAATGGGTGGAGGTTGATTTGTTCGTGGGTTTGTGAAAATGGAACACAAGTCCAATTTTGTAATTTGTAACTTTTTTACTTCATCATACGATAGCTTGTCTGCATAATACTCTCTAAATTCTCTCCTCTTTTCTAACCAACTAGATATTTGCTTGCTAATTGAATCTACATTTGATAACATAGATTCAAGAGATTAAGCAAGCGTGGATCTATGCAAGGTTGAAGTTGAAGGATCTTTCAACCTTGCAATTATGTCTTCAATTTCTTTTTTATTATTTTTAATTTTCCCAATTAGATTTTCTTATTTTCCAGGGGCATGTCGAGGAATGGATGGAGGAGTTTTTTGTTTAGGTTGGTCTTCGGCAAGTATTTCCTGTTCAAGTGATTCAGGATTTTGTGGATTTTTAGGAGGAGGAGGAGGTGGTGCATTAACATTTCCTATCAAATAAGGAAATTTACATCAAAAATCAACTTAAACCTACCTATTTAGAAACCAATTCACACAAATAAATAAATAAAACTCACTCCTTTAGCCTGCTCGACGTCATGGCGGCATTTTGGCGATGAATCAATGAGATTTTGGTGTTGAATTTGGCCTTAAAAAATGCGAGTGTGCTCCTTAGGGTTTGCAAGCTGCGGGTGTAGAGAAAACAAAATGAATGAATGAACAAAAATGCTCTTATATATATATAACGCGCTTGCATTATGGCTTAATTTTTTTGAAAAAAAAATGGCCACTTTTTGGCTCCTCAACTTTTTGCACTCGCCCACAGGGTTAATCTAATTTCATGGTAGATCTATGAGGACCTTCTAATTCAATTTCCTTTAAGTCCACTTGTGTGTGTCTGTGTCGCTACTAAATTGGGATTTTGTTCTTTCTAATCGTTGAGTAATAGAATTGTCAAAGTATTGTGAGTGGGAGGTATCAAATAATTCCTATAATAATTGCAACTATAATTCTTTTAGGATGTTGATTGGTGTCAGCATTCAAGTCTTTCATTATAAATTGGTATTTAGAATGTTGATCAACCTTTGTTGAATGCGGTAATTTAATCGGCTAATTCTATTGCTCATACTCTATGTGTCCAAGTTGATATAGATACTAAATATTTTCTATCTAACCTTATATAATCGTATTTTACTTCATCTCTATCAGCCCACTTGTATGTGGAATATGTTATTATATTAAATAACTAGGTGTACTCACCACCTATTTATAGTGGGTATAGGTTGATGAGTCTAGCCATCCGAGAATCTGGGGACTTGGTTAAATTACCCAAGATTGTGCTATCCTTGTATATGTCAATAACATGTATTGACTGAGAGAGTAAACTATCTCAACAAATGGAAAGTATGATAATGATTCTACTTTTAGAAACTCAAGATTTATCTTTCTACCCCTACTCTAAGATGGAAGGGTTTGCTAATTATTAGCAAGGTATAGCTAGTTTGTAAAAATAATTATGCATTGGAGGTCATTGCCCGTGCATGATGTTGTCATAGTAGAAATTGTCCATAACTTATCAACTTGGGCTATGCATTCATGATATTACTTGACATCCCTGCATGATATCATAACACATTGCAAGTGTGATAATTGATATCACTAATTCTTGCTATGGTATGGCATTATTCTGCAAGTAGGAGTATATTTCACATGGTTGGTAAGAAAGACTATGAGATAGGTGCGAACTAAGGATAGGGTATGATAGTTGTAATAGACTGTTGTATGACTGTGCACTAACTTGAAGGCAATTTGTCATTTAAATTGGATGATATTGTTGAGATTGAGTTAAGAGATAAAATAACTATAATCATACTATATAGCATCTCCTAATTTCTTATCACTAACCGTTAAGATCATATTTAATTTAAGTGGCAAGTGTGAATATCATCTAGCCCATGAATTGAACTATTATAAGAATAAGGGATTGCACCATAAGGTAAATGAAAACAAAAGATTTAGAATATTATTATTTGGCTGATAGGCCATTCTATATGTGCACACATCTTGTAATTGCCAAAAATAAATTTTGTAGTCCCATAATTTTTGGTAGTCCATAAACTAAAAAAGAAATTGAAAATAATAAAATCACAAAAACTATGGAACAAAAAAAGAAATTAGAAAATATAAAAATAATAATCCATTTTGTAACTGCCAAAAATTTGGTAGTCCAAAAAAATTATTATTTCAAAAAAAAAACCATGGAACCAAAAAAGAAATTGGAAAAAATAAAAAATAAAAACCAAACATAAAAATTGGAAAAAATAAAAAATAGAAACTAGAAAATAAATTGGAAAAACTAAAAAAGAAATTAAAAATAAGAAAATCACAAAAACTATGGAACCAAAAAAGAAATTGGACAAAATAAAAAATAAAAACCAAAAAAATTTGGTGATTCAGGTTAATTTTTTTTTAGTTCTTTAAAAAAATAGTTTAGTTAAGACTTAAATTTAATCTTATTTAGTTTGAAATTGGTTTAATTTATTTATTTAATTTATATTTGATCTTTCCAATTTTCTAAATTCAACGTTTTCAGGTCCATCATCTATCTTATCATTATCTCTTCCATTATTCTTCTAAAATTAAATAAATTTTCTATTTAATTTGATCTTTTCCATTATTCTTCTAAAATTAAATAAATTTTCTAAATTTATTTAATTTGATCTTTTCCATTATTCTTCTAAAATTAAATAAAATTTCTAAATTTATTTAATTTGGTCTTTTCCATTATTCTTCTAAAATTAAATAAATTTTCTATTTAATTTGATCTTTTCCATTATTCTTCTAAAATTAAATAAATTTTCTAAATTTATTTAATTTGATCTTTTCCATTATTCTTCTAAAATTAAATAAAATTTCTAAATTTATTTAATTTGGTCTTTTCCATTATTCTTGTAACATTAAATAGATTTTCTAGATTTATTTAAACTCGTCTTTTCCATTATTCTTCTAAAATCAAATAAATTTTCTAAATTTATTTAATTTGATCTTTTATTCTTCTAAAATTAAATAAATATTTATTATTTATTTAATTATTCATATATGCCACAAATTAATTAAAATTCTATTTTAATTAATCAAATAAACTTTCCCTATTGATATCTCACTCTTCTCTTTCTCCTTTTAGCATCTCTATCTTTTTATTTCTTGATTTTGGAAACTTTCTCCAATCTTCATTTAGTTAACTTCAAAGTTATCTTCCATTGCATAAATGGCAACTTTCCCACTTTCCTTCCACCAAAGGTCTATATATACCCCCTCTCATTTTCATTTTCATCATCTCATCATATAGCATGCAGACTATCATCTCTTGCATATCACATCCATTGATCACTTTAAACATCCATTGAGCACTTTGAGCATATTATCTATCATCATCATGGTAGCTTTGGCAACTATCGTTGTTCATTATTAAGAAGCAATCCACATTTAACCAAGGAATCAATAAATCTAGGCGACTTTTGTTTTGATTTGCTTTCATTTACGTCATTTAGATGGATTCTTTGAAGGTGGTAGAATTAGGTTTGATTTGTATTGCTTGATCTTCCTAATATTCTTTTCATTGCCTAAAATTTATCTTCAAATCTAAAATAGTATGTAACAGGAAGGACATGGTAATGGTTTGGAATATGAAACAACATGCCAATTGTCTCTGTTATGCATGCACATTTAAGACACTGATTTTTCAATAAGAAATTTTGTGTACTCCCTAGGTCACCACAGTTGCTTGCCCTCATTAATTCCTATAAATATAAGAGATTTTACATTGATATATATGAAAAAAGTGTTTATTTATATTAACATTATAATTTTTTTAGTTCTTTAAAAAATAATTTAATTAATATTTTTATTTAGTTTGAAATTGGTTCTTATTTAATTCTATTAAAAAATATAGAAGATTTTACATTGATATATATGAAAATAGTGTTTATTATATTAACATTATAATATTTTTTAGTCCTCTAAAAAATATAATTTTTTTTAGTTCTCTTATTTAGTTTAGTTTGAAATTAGTTCTTATTTAATTTTATACACGGAAATTACTTTTTAAAATTGCAAAACTATTTTAGGTTGATTTATTGAATATATATCTTTTATCCACTAAAGATACTTTTTTAAATTACAAATTTATGTAAGGTTGAAAGATACTTTTTTTAATTGCAAATTTATATTAGGTTGAAAGATACTTTTTTTAATTGCAAATTTGTGTTAGGTTGATTTATTGTATTTAAAAAGTTTTTTACAGATTTCTTTTTTCAAATATAAAATATAAAATAAAATTTATTTTAATTTAGAAATTTTTTAATTTTACTCTAGTACTTTTTTAAAATATATCTTGTTTATACACTAAGTTACTTTTTTAAATTGCAAAACTATGTTAGGTTGATTTATTGAATTTTGTGTACTCCTTGGGTCACCACGACTGACTGCCTCATTAATTTCTATAAATATAGGAGATTTTACATTGATATATATGAAAATAGTGTTTATTTATATTAACATTATAATTTTTTTAGTTCTTTAAAAAATAATTTAGTATAAAGAAAGGGAAACCTTTTTGGAGAGATAAGGAACCCTCATATTTAAAATGAATTCAAATGATAAAAAAATCATGTGTGTTCATTATCAACTATTTGATCCCCTTTAATGAATGACTTGCTTGAATCTTGCAACAAACTACTTTTATGTTACTTATTTTTCTCTCAAAAAATATAAATACAAACATTTTGAAAACCCTTATGATATTATGATTCACTCAATGAATTCTACTATGTCCTAAGTATTAACTTGATGTGATTTTGATGTAGTGTTAGTTGATAAAAGTTGTAGTCATATGTGGAAGTAATATAAGATAGCCCCCATCTACAAATTTTTAGCAATTTTTTGTGAAGTTTTTACAAATATTTTTGATTGAAAAATAAAGATATACAATCTTTAAAAACTATAATAACTTGATATTCATTTCTTTCTTATAGAAGCCTCTAAAATCTCTTGAACTTTAACATGCTTATAAATATATATATTTTTAATAAAAGAGGGTAAAAACTTTATTAATCAAAGAGAGCAATACAAAGCATAAAAGCAACAAGAGGCCCAAACGGGCCCAGAGATAACAAACAAGAAGTTAAGAAGTGGTCATGCAACATCTCACATCCTCCGTGACCAAATCCACCAAATCCTGAGCAAGATCCCTAGGTAAACTGTCCCAATCATCCACCAGCTAGGTCCTATTCTTCTCAGAAGTCTATTTGGCCAACCCATTAGCCACCTTATTCCCTTCTCGAGGGATATGAGAGAAGGTGATAGAATCAAATAAATCTCCAAGACTGGTGATTTGCTTAGCCACCACCGCAAGCTGCTAGCTAACATCATCAAACTGCCTTCTATTTATCAAGTCTATCACCACCTGAGAATCTGACTTGCAGATAATCTTATTCTAGCCAAGGGCATATGCCTTCTTCAAAGCCAAAAGAATAGCCAAGGCCTCCATAAGATTATTAAAGTGCAGCCCCCTATATTCTGAGAACCCTAGAACTGTCTCTACCCACCCCACCAATGCCAGTGTGCCCAAGGTTACCCCTTGTAGACCCATTAGTATTGATTTTCAAGACTCCAATGGGAGGGGGTAGCCAATGCCCTTCCCTAGAAACCTTCCTTCTAGAACACCTGCTCCGCCCAATCTTGGGCCTTCCGGGACCCCCAACAAGAATCCCCAGATTCTGAATCACTCTAGTATCACTAGGATCCACTAGGGCTAACAGATCACATTTAACATACAAGGTCTCCTGCAAAGCCCCAAGAATGCGAGACCAAACTTGACCCACCAACAACTTCTTATCTAGAAAGACCTTGTAGTTGCGCTCCAACCAGATGTGCCATTTAATCAGACTAGGGCTAATTGGCCATGCTATGTGCAGAAATGAAGTCCTCACCTGAATGGGCCCAAAGTTCTACCAAAACTCCTTTAGAGAAGAAGGGTACCTACACTGCAAACTCCAGGCCCCCCACCAAAAATGCCAAATAGTCCTAGCAAAAGGGCACTGGAAGAAAAGATATGAAACAGTCTCAACATCTTTTAGACATAAGAAGCATAAGGAAGGACCTTGGAAGCCATGCTTATAGAGGTTATCCCAAGTCAAACACCCGCCATAAACCACCAGCCAAGAAAAGAAATTGTATTTTGGCCAATAGAATTTATTCCAAATATTTTTCCACCAAGGAACCTCAGCACTACCCCAGGCTTGTTTGTCTAAAACACGATACCCTAAAGCAACAGTGAACTTCCCTTTTGGATCCAGACCCCAAGCCAGCACATCCTGGTCTAGGAGAGAACAACATACTCTATTAGCCAAAATGGAGGACAACTCCCTCCTATCCTCCAAAGATCTAGCCATGGGCCATTCCTGCATATCCTTCCACTGGTAAACAATAGTTTGTCCCAAAGCTTGAGGGGCTTTGAAATCCATCACTCTACTCCAACTAGCCTGAACAAAAATCCTACATAAGTCCCCCAAGTGAGGGTGCAAGGAGAGGATAGGTGGGAAGCCATTCCAGGAGTCATGCCAAAAAAGAGCATCAGAGCCTCTATTGCAGATCCAAAACATGCCTTGTTTAACCAGTGCAACCCCCTTCTTGAGAGTATCCCAGATCATAGAACCTCTCCCTGAAAGACTAAAACGAGGCACCTCAACACCCTCCACCTCCCCAAGGTACTTGAAGGTAAGGATCCTGGCCCAATACTGATGCTGATATGAACACCATCTCTAGTATAGCTTAGCAGCCAAAGCCTATCCATTCCAATCTGTCCTACACAAACCCAGACCACCATCCTACTTTGGCCAGCAAACAACTTCCCACTTAATTAAGCTCCACTTCTTTGAAAGGAGATTACCGGACCAAAGAAACTACTGATAGAGGCCCTCAAAATCTTTGATGAAACTTGAGGGAGTCGTCAACACAAAGCACCTATATATAGGAAGAGCCTATACCACAAACTTCAATAGAGTAACTCTTCCAGCCATAGATAACCATCTATAGGTCTAGTGACAAACCAGCCCATGAAATTTATCCATCACATCTTGCCAAAAACACCTGGGAAGTGGGCGCACACCCAGAGGGATGCCAAGGTATATAAAGGGACGTTTCCCCACCTAAAACCTTAAGATCCTGGCAATAGCTGTTGAATAAGCTTGGGGGTATTAAAGAAATAAATGCAAGACTTACTTTCATTAATGCTTTGACCTAAGGCAGCCAGGTAACAATCCAAAATCTGACGCAAAGCAACCACTTCAACCACCTTAGCAACACCCATCAAAGCCGTATTATCCACAAATTGAAGATGAGTTTGAGGAAGAGAATTGCTCCATTTCCAACCTTGAAAGAGCCCATCCATAACATGTGACTTAATGAATCTCCCCAAGCCTTCAGCCATCAAGATGAACAAATATGGGGATAAGGGGTCCCCCTGTCGAAGACCTCTAGAAGCACAAAACAGATCTGAAGACTCCCCATTTATGAGAATAGAAAATGAGGTAGTCCTCACACAACTCATGACCTAATCAATCCACTCACAACTGAACCCGAAGGCTTTCAGAATTTTGATCAAAAAGCCCTAGTTAACTTTGTCATAAGCTTTAGCCATGTCCAACTTTATAAACATAGCCTTTTCCTTAGAAGAGGCCATAGAGTGAATAGTCTCAGCCTCAATAACTACTCCATCCAAAATCTGTCTACCCGCAACAAAGTCCCCTTGTTCCTCTGAGACCAACTTATCCAGACATGGCTTCAAACATTTAGCAATTACCTTTGTAATGATTTTATACACCACATTTTACAAAGCAATTGGTCGAAAAAGATCCAGAGAATCAGCACTCTCACGTTTTGGGATAAGAGCAAGAAACATGGCATTCATGGATCACAAAATTTGCTTATTCCTAAAAGACTCTCGCACCACCTCCAATAGATCAAGGTTGATGACTTCCCAAAATTTCTGAAAGAACTCAACCGAGAACCCATCAGGACTAGGAGCCTTCCCTTTTTCAACTGAAACACCACATCCTCCAACTCCTTCAAAGAAATAGGTTTAAGAAGAGAAGCATTCATATCCGTAATCACCAGAGAGGGAATACAAGCCAGGATAGAAGCTTCCTCCTCACTAGTAGGCGGGGTATCTTTAGAAAAGAGAGCAGAGAAAAAATGAACGGCCCCACTAGAGATCCCTGAAGAGGAAGAAAGAACAGAACCCTCAGGAGAGAAGAGAGAAGAGATAAAGTTACCTTGTCTGCAAGCCTTCACCAATTTATGAAAGAAGGAAGTATTCTTGTCCCCTTCCTGAAGCCAATCAACATGGGCCTTTTGTTTCCAAAAAAATTCCTCACGAAGCTCCCATTCCTTGAGGTCTTTAACTGCACTAACCTCAACCTTGCTTAAATTCGCATCAAGACCCTAGTCCCAAATCTGTCGGGTAATAGAATCCAAGAGCTCTTGGGAAACCCTTTTCCACTGAAACACGTTTCCAAACTGATACTTATTCCAATGTTTCAATTTATACTTCACATATTGAAGCCTCTTCACAAATGAGTACATAGTTGTACCGAAAGCAAGTCGTCCTTCAGTCCACCATCTAGAAACCAAGTCAAGAAGACTCTCCTCCCTGAGCCACATAATCTAAAATCTAAAAGTTTGTTTCTTAGGACCAAGAACCAAATGAGTAGAGAATTTGATCGGCCAATGGTTTGATCCTCACCAATCTAAATTTTTAGAACTTGACAACCACTTGTCACCCACCCAAAAATAGGAAATAAGAAACCTGTCTAACCATTCAGAAATGACATCATCCCCAAGCCTCCTATTATTCCAAGTAAATATGCCATTTGAAGGTTGGATATCCACAAGTTGGAGCTAAGCCAAATGATCCCTTAGAAGATCAGAAGAGGGGTCCAAACAAGGCACACCCCCCTTTTCTCCTCAAGGGAGGCAATTGCATTGAAGTCACCTGCCATAATCTAGGGGAGGAAAGGATCCAACGATCTCAGAAGATTAATATGAGACCACAAGAGAGTCTTACCAGGGACATCTGTCATAGCATAAATGTTAGAAAGAAGAATTCCTTCCATCATCTCCAAACTAATTGCAACCACAGAGATGGAAAATCTACTAGAGATCCACCAAATAGGAGAAATTTGTCAAGAATCCCAGAGGCAAGCAAGACCTCCTGAGCTGCCTTGCGCACCCACACACAAGAAAAACCCTCTGTTCCAAATCTTAGAAACACACTACATCATACCATCCACAGATAACTTCGTCTCCTGGAGGAAAACCACATCCGGAGAATGAGCACTAACCTGGTCCCGAATAACCTTTTGTCTAGGGATGCTATTCATACCCCTTACATTCCATGATAACATAATCATTGCGAAGGGTGAGAGAAGTGAGTATCCAATGTCTTCACTGACCCAGATTCCACCAATGTCTCTCCATCCATCTTAACTTTCTCCTGATCCTTCTTCCTCCCCACCTTCTGGGGCTTATCAGGAGCACACTTTTCTAGGGATTTTTGCTGTAGACCCAAAATAGGAGAAGAAGAGAGGACTTTTTTCTTACCAGAGTCTTCCAAACCCGGTCCATTGGCTAAACTCACCCTTTCATCCAAAGAGGCCATGGGGGTTTCCACCAAACCACAAGAGTCCCCAAACCCAACATCAAGGGGAGAAGCAACTGAATCCATCACCACCCCGAAAGCCACCACAGAAACTAGGACCAAGGTAGTGATAGGCAAAGACTCAGAATTATGATCAACTAAAGGAGAAGCTTCAACATGCATGTCAGAAGAAACACCCTCCTCATGGACTAATTCATCCAAAGCCTCAAACTTGTTAAAAGTCTCCTCCTCTTAATGATCCTGGAGAGTCCTCTTCTAACCCTAATTCTTGTTTTGTGCCTTAATTGGCACAAAGCCATCTTTATCCGGTACCACCCCCTACATGGGTGCTTTACCCTTTTTTTCCCTTGGATTAGATAGAGCCTTCACATTATCTGAACCACCAGCACCCGAGACACGAGGGCACCTCCTTTGAAGATGGCCATACTCATGGCACAACCGGCACCTGAAAGGTAAAGTCTCATAGTCTAACTATTGAGTCCAAGAGCTAGACCCAACAGTCAGATCAATAGAATCTGGCAGAGGTTGGCTCAGATCAATCTCCACATAGACTTGGGCATAGGAAAAAAATTGCTTCTCCAAAGTTTGCTGAGACGGGCCAATAGACTTCCCCAGCAGCAATGCAATTGATTGCAAAATATCCTGTCTCCAACATTCCAACAGTAACCGAGGAAAACGAACCCACACTAGCACCTTCGAGGGCAGCTCCTCTGCCGAATTAAAGCTTGCATACCAAGGCTTCATGAAAAGGCCAACTTAATTATAAAAGTAGGGCCCTCCCTCAAAAACCTTGTTACGATCGGAGATACACGAAAAGACCACCACAAAGAAGTTATTCGTAGCTAGCAAGATTTCAAAACCACCTTTCAGATTCCATGACTTGCAAATCCAGGGTTCTAGAAAAGGCATTGAAACCCTCAATCCCATAAATTTGCAGATTAAAACATGTTTTCTATAATACTCCAGGTCCTCAGCTCCCGCCTCTGTTTGAATCACTAGCTTCAGAAAAACTTGAGCTCTTTCCAAGCATCTATTTATCTTTTACAATTTCAAAGCACTAGTGCTAAAAACTCCAACATCAGGTAGGGATGGATGAGGAAACCTGTCACCAACCCCTGCCATAGCAGCATCCCCTGACGTCTCACCCAAAGGCACAGACCCTACCATTAGAAAATCCCCTCAAACCCTTGCACCCCACATTTGCACCGAACAACGCACACACTCAAGAAACCCTCCCCTGAAAGCTAAAAAACCCCACCCCTTGCTGAAAACCTGCTTATAAATATTTGATTTTAAAACATAATTTATATTTTTTGGCTGATAGGTCATTCTATATGTGCACACATCTTGTAATTGTTAAAAATAAATTGGACTTTTATATTTAATTTAATTTATTGTTAAAATTAATATAAAAATTTTAATTAGAAAAATATATAAAAGTCAAAAAAATTTGGTTTAGTTATCATTTCATTTCATTTATTTATTTAGTTATAAAAAATTTAGTTTAGTTAAGATTTAAATAATCTTAAATATAAGCTTAGATTTAGTTTGAAATTAGTTTTTATTTAAAAATTAATTTTAATTTAAAGTAAATTTAGTTCAAATCTAAATTTAAATTTTATTTAATTTTAAATATAAAATAAATTTTATTATAATTTAGTAAATTTTAATTTTACTTTAGTATTACTAAAAGTACTTTTTAAAAATATATCTTTTATACACTGGACTTACTTTTTAAAATTGCAAAACTATGTTAGGCTGTTGATTTATTGAATATATATTTTTTATGCACTAGAGATACTTTTTAAAATTGCAAATTTATGTTAGGTTGATTTATTGTATTTAGAAAGTTTTTTTAGAGATTTTTTCTTTGAATGCATAGAAAATGAATTATTGATTAAACACAATTGCAAATATTTTATATGATGTATTGATAATTTGTTTAGTTTTTAGATTTGATTTGATTGCTTTATTTTTTATAATTAGGGTTAGAGTTTATAATTTTATTTTTATCTTAACTTAGATTTAATTTCTAATTTTACAGTAAGCTTTTTGTAGTGCTTATCAATGGAAAAAAGGACAGAGAAGATGCCCATTGTGGACGAAAAGGAGGTCATGACTGACAAATCTATAGGAAAAAACAAGGTTTGTAAGGTTGAAAAAAAGGTACCTACAAAAGGTCAAGATGACAAAGGTACAAAAATAAATAAAAAGAACAAGCGGATCTTTAAGATCTACTTGTTTAAAACTCTCAAGCAAGTGCACTCAGATATCAATATTTCGAGCAAAGCTATGGTAATTATGGACAAGTTTATCAATGAGATGTTTGAGAAAATTGCAACCGAGACAGAGAATTTTGCTCGCCACAACAAAAAAAATATCATCAACATACGAGAGATTTAGACACCTGTGAGGGTTTATCTTCCTTAGGAGTTTACAAAGCATGCAATTGCTCACTGTTCAAAGATAGTTGCTGAGTTCATGAAGGCTTGATCTTTTTGTCTCTATTTTGAAACAGGTTTTAGTTTGTGTAAAGGGTTATTATCCTTAGCTTTTGTATAAGGGAAGTCTCCATAAATAATTTATGAAGGAATTTTTAATTTTAGATTATTGAATCTTCATATTAAAATTTCATATTAATCTTTCAAATTATGTCTTACTTTTTAAAAATAAAAGTATAATTTTATATATTTCCATTTCTAAATTAAATTATATGTAGGCTTAACACATGATTGTTTAATTTTTAAATAATAATGTATATTAATTTGCGTAAAGGGTTAGATTAAGATTTTTTAATAAATGCTCGTAAAAGCTAATATGAGAAAGTCCTTTAAAGGGCAAGTATAGATCATACTACATATAAAAATTTCACAATATAAACTAATCTTATAGTTATAATATTTATTTTAAAGGGAAAGTAGAGATAATTACTTGGTATTAATGAGACAAGATTATTTGGTATTAGTTGGTATTAATCTTATCATGATTTTATAAAAATTCAAAGATATAAAAATATGAGTAGAGAATTACAAAACAAGTCTTGAAAAGGTAAAACTAGAGGTAGTAGTTTCCCACAAAGTGAATGCCTAAATTAACTTTCCCACACACACACAATTTACATAAACAAAAAGTGAATATGCCAATGTTCAAACATAATTCATTCACACAAATTTAGTACAAGCATGCATTAACACTTAAGTTCAAACACACTCATAAAGTGAGTGCCAAATTTATAAAACACGGTAAAATACAAATACACACACTAGACAAAGTGAATGCTCAAATTAAATTTCACACACACAATTCACACAAAATGAATGTCAAAGTTAAAACACACACTTCACACATAGAAAGTGAACATGTGCCAAATTTTAAACATGCTTCATGCACAAAGTTAGTTCAATCGCACACAAGTAAACACTCGAGTTCAAATATACCAAAGAACAAACACACACAAAGTGAATGCCAAAGTTAAAGCACACTCTTCACACAAAGTTCAATCACTTCACACATAGTTGATTCAAACACACACTTCATACATATATGTTTTTTAAAAGTTATTTTGTGCAATACTTGGTCTATAGGAAATTAGTAACATGGATTTTTATTATCCTACATTATTTAGGTACTGCATGGTTCACCTAATCTCTTGATTGCTTGGAATTTATTTAGTTTGTTCACAATTTACTTCATGTGCTTATTCATTTAATACCACTCCATTATTTTTATTTGCAAAAAAATAATTGAATTTCTTATAGTATTTATACATTGTCTACCAACAACTACATGTAATGACTTTCCATAAAAATAAAAATATAAACTATTTAGTGATAGGCCTATAAATATTTGTACCTATTGACCATTTGATAGCACCTTTGGTGCATTTACTAGTTGATAACATGATGATCTATTAGAAATAGCACTTGCTAGAAATAGTTATAGTCTATGCTCCCCCAAGATTCAGGGATAGGGATGACAAGGAACGAGGGGACATGTTTTTGGGATGCCATTTTTTTGGGCCACTTTTAAGGGCACAGCAAGGGACGGCTACTAAAAAATAAGATTTTTTTTAAATATAGGGAAATTTTAAATACTTATATGATAACATTGATAAGGCATTCGTTATAGACATTATAGAACCTTAAAAAATAAATACATAACAATAACATTACACTTGAAAGAATTTTTCAACTTGCCACATGAGAATTGGCAAACAAATTAACAAAAATTAGGGACGATGAAGGATTACACCATACAGGAATCACAATTAAGTGATCACAATCAGCCCATGACTAGAACATCCAATGCTTCTTTGTTTACATAGAATTGAGAGCCTAGTCAACAAGAGGCCATACAGTCACCAACTTATAGACTTTCAGGAAAATTGGTCCAATTTGTTCCTAAATCAAATACATTCAAATGAGATGCTAGAGGCCAACATTGATACACAGAGGAAATGAATTAATAAAAAATGTTGGAGATAGCAAACAGTGACAAAAATTACAGGAAAACTTGTTTTGATTGAGCACAGAAAATAACTCAGCATTTCTTGTGTCTAACTCAGATAGAAATATACTAATGCAATATGTACTTTAGAGAAATGGTTTGAACTAAACATGTTTGGAATGTTTCAACAAGACTTAAAAACTAATAATCTTTTGTTCTTGTAATGTCCATTTTTTGCCAGAATTTTAAAATTGTGTTTTTTTAATGCAATTGTCAAAATTGGTCGGGCCGTATGGGACGACTAGCCATTCCTAGGATAGCTAGGGGATGTCCTTCATGTCCCAAGGACAGTTAGTAATCCCCAAGAGTCCCCTAATTTTTTAGGGACATCCCCAGGACATTTCTTGGTTTTATAAAAAAAAGGAGATGGGTAGGGGACGTTTCCTACTTGTCCACGCATACCCAGAACGTCCCCTGTAGGGGATGGGGGGTTTTGGGTAGAGGACACATCCCCATGGAGCATAGGTTATAGGATAATGACATATGATACATAGTTCAATTTCATAAGTCTAAGAACAATCATAAGATCAATAAATGAGTTCTCGAACATGAGACCTCTATGTTTGGCAATTATATATTAATGAACCATGTGTGATATGGCTAATAGCCTAACATGATGTGTTCCAATTACAAAGGATTTCATACTATAATATGGTTATAACATTTGATATCCTTGAACCATAATATAGTAGGGCATCATATGGAGCCATATTAACTCTTCGCATATATGTTGCATTGTAAAGATATTAAGTCCATTGAAGTCATGTGCTCTATCATGACGAGATTTATTTTATATTGATAATGTTATGCATATTTCTATGTATTGTTATGATTATGGGAATGTTAGAAGTGTTGTCTATGTATGTGCATGTCAAGCATAAATTCTAATAGATAAAATGTCATAAGTGTATATGTCATTGCTCCTTTGAAATGTTGCAATTATAGGTGACTCTAGTCTCAATATTTAAGATTATGTAATTGAATGTTCTTCGTATTATAACATATGTAGTGATTGATTGAAGGAGCATGCTACCATTTCTTAAATTCTATGAGTAGTGTAATGGTGAGAAATGGATAATTGTTTTGGATAGTTAAACACCTTGATTTCCTTTCCTTGTGATAAATTACTTGAAAACAATACATTGAATTATGACATACAATTATGTAGCTCTCATCTAGTGATATTGGTGAAGTCACTCAAAATAGAATGAGATGATACAATATCGACTAGCTTATAATCAACACTATATTTCAAGTACCTAATCACAGGGTATTGTCTTATTGATCTACGAGGTAGGTGAGACATATGTAGGGTGCAATCATTAGGACATCGAATGTGGAAGGATATCCTAGATATGTAGTTATTATGGAATGATTGTTTTGGGTATGATTCGAGTATTATCCCCGTTAAAGCAAGTTTGCTAAACTAAGAACATGGTTGGGGTCCCTACATACTATTTAGTACTATTTGATTGTTGAGGATCATTTAGAGGAACCTTGTTGAGATATGGAGTAGTAATCCGAGAATTGGGAGTTTTGTTATTAATCATTGAACTTGGTGAGTCATGGTTTGTTTTGGAATGGGTATTGATAACTAGTGATGTATTGCACTATTTGGTCTTAAACCATTTTATGGTTATCCTCCTTTAGTATTCCTTCTATTTCACTTCAAGGAGGAAAGCTACTTTTGTGGCAATGAAACCTCTCGTGATTAACTCTTGAGAGATTAAGTGAGGAGAGCTACATGTGACTTTGATCCCATTTGGAAGTGGGTATGTAGGCAATTCTTGGGTGAAGGATGCCTCTAGACCTCAAGTCCATAGGGAAGGGGTTTAGGGAATAACTCTGAGGTATTGGGTGTTCCTTAACTTGATCAATCTTCCCTCTTCAATATGTTTCAGGTTACGGTTGAAACTACATCAGATGGATATGAACTCACCTTCTAATTAATAAGTCCCCACTATATAGGCCTAAGCTAGAAAAAGAATTCTATCAACACTAAGCTCATCTACTCTGAGGTTGTTGGGTTAGGTTCTTTAAATCTACCCTAATCTTAGATGAACTTTTAGAACTGCCATCTTCACGGTTTGTCTGTAATGTGAATGTATAAAGGTGACTTTGGACTTGTCTAGACTAAAATGATCAGAGTTTTGTGTATTGAACACTATGGGCAATTAATGATGAGAATTACCAACTATGTATGGTGTTATGCCTTAACATCTTGTTGGTGGATAATTGTACGCTAAACTTTATGATTGATATTATGCAAATGCTATGCACTAAGGAATAGAATATTGTCTAGAACATTACTATTATGAGTTTAACTTTCGTAAAATATCTAAATTGTGTTTTAAAGTAATAAGTTGAATGTATGGAATGGACTCGATATTATTTATGAGTTTGTAAGTATGACCAAGTAGAATCCAAATCATGTGGGCCAAGGTGTTACTCGTGTGATGACCCATAAGTTAGACCTCAGGACCTAAAAGACCCTGTGTATTGGTTTATGGACCTCTATGTGGAATGTAACCAAGTCAACTTGACCAATGTCAGTGAATCCTTATGATATCTTGATTGTGTTTCATTTGGCTATATGATCACCCCACATGTTAGAACTGAATCCAATACAAGTGCAAATAGTCAGCTATCACCAGTACCGTACAAGTGACAGATGTTAGTGCTAACTATCATATGTTAGGGTTAGCTAGTTTTTTCCATTAGCATGAAGGTGATGAATGTCAAGAGCTACCCAGTGGTATGATAAATCTTAGCTATCTTTCACCAATAGCATGCAAGTGATAGATATTAGGAGCTACCCCATGGACAACTGAGAGGGGGGTGAATCAGTTGTCACAAAACTTAAACACTTTCTACAATTTAAACATTCATCACTTATCCACAATTATTATGATTTAACAATGAAAGCATGAAATCAAAAACTTAACCACAGATACAACATCAAACACAAGAGACACCAAATTTACGTGGAAAACCCCAAGGTGGGGAAAAACCACAGAGAGGATTAACTCTCAATATAAATTGCAATCTTAAAATAGTGATGTTTAGGCTTGGTCACTCCATGGGCCTAAACATACTGGCTTATAGCCATGAAGAACAACTAGGTCTAGCAGGCTCACTGCCTCAACCCTAAACCTAGCAAGATTACAATAAGGGCTATTAAACCCTAAGGGTTGTTAAACCCTACTGGTAGCTTACTGCCAGATTCACTATCACGATCAACACTTTTCTGTATTGTGAATGCACAATTCCTCAGCTTTGCTCTTCCTCTGCTCTACTCTTCCTCTTCTTTCCCCTGTCTCTTTTGTGCTTTGCCTTTGGACCTTTCTTAATATCTTATCATTTTTGCTCAAGGACACCTTTTCCATGACTCAGCTACAAGTATTAATACACTACATCAACCTTGGAATGATCATCAAGGTCGGCATCACAATCATCAACCATTGGAACAACTTCCAAGGTTGGTATTACAAGCATTTATAAAAAAGGTCCTGACCTATTGCAACATTATGCAAAGGGAATGAAATGTGGATCACACCATGCCTTAGCTGGGACTCAAACATGATCTTCCATGCCACAAGATGCTTCCACAATCTTCCAGAGATCTCCGCAATCACTAGGATCAACCAGGTCAGCCAAGATTGGTTACACACTACATTATCTAGGAACAATCTTCACACACCATCTCAATTTCTTAATGCGGACCAAAGTCTATATAGGAACATGATTAGGAGACATCCACAAGAAATCTATAATCATCAAGAGCAACCACATGAATCTCAACCACTTTATCCATAGGAATCTTCTCACCTGAACACATGAACTTCACTATCTTCAACTATCATAAAAGAAAGCTTACGGACCACCAAACCACAAACCATTGCAACTGTAGGCACTTATCATCATGCCAAACTTCCCTATAGAACTGCAAAGCCAAATACTTTATTGCAAAGGAATGCGGAGCCAAATACTGTCTTCCTGTCTCAACTAAACTTACAGAAAAAGAAGGTTTACCTCTAGTGAACACAACTCACTCAGATCTTCATATGGATGGATCAAACCTAGAATGTAGCATTCTCAGACATACCTCTAACTTACTTCCAAGCTGCAGACCATGATCTTCAAGTAGAAGTAAATGCGGAGCAGTTTACCAGACTGTTCTTTAGCATACAACTCACTGTCTGTACTGCACTTCTCTGTAACTCACTTGTTTCTTCCGAAGAGGTTAATTTTCTCAATATCCTCAACATACAAGTCTTCTAAACAAGTAATAGAATGAGATATAGTTGACACCAATGACAACAAGAATATGTTGACATCAATGACAACACCAATTAGGCACATACTTGCAAAAATCTCCCCCTTTGTCATTGATGGCAACATATGATGTGAAAAACTACAATAGCCATAAAGACAAGATTCTACCCCTTTCTCTTTACACACCTACACCCCTTTCTATCTCTGAAATTCTCCCCCTTTCTCTTACACATCTGCACTCTAAGTTTTTCACTTGACTTCTCTCCCCCTTTGACATCAATGGCAAATGGCACATACTAGCACTCATATGCTCTGATCAAATCTCTCTTCTGAACTCTCTAAATACTTGAAGTAGTGTAATGTCCCACCATGAAACCCTAGAGATAAGCTTAACTATGCAACTAAAAAGGGCAAATATTTTTTTAAAAAATGAAATGGTAACGAAAAGTAACATAAGTCTTTAAACCAACTGAGTTAAGCTATCACCTCTAGGCATTCCATAACTACATTAATAAAATTTAACATAATCTAACAATATCCATAGCACATGCTAAATCCATTTACCTCAATTGAAAAAATACAACTTTCCTTTATATATGACATTAGAGAATAACATCAAGAATATGCATTAAGGTTTACAAGTACAAATATAATTTCTTTTACAAGAGAGAGAGCACATTTCATTGATACAAAAATCCCCTTCTGAATACATCAGAATACATAAATAATGATCCAACTGATACACAGAGCTAGTACAATTAACACAAGTAACTGCCTCTAGAATAGGTACATACTCTAGAATCTTCCATATGAGGTACCTCCTCCTTGCATACAAATCATGACATGAGAAAACCAATGGAAATAGGCACATCCACCTAACCATGTGGAACCCTAAGGTCCACCCCCCATGCTAGGAGATAACGATAAGGTCCCACGACAAAAGAAAATAGGCATGAGACAATGGACTGACAAATGCAAAGACTATCCCAGATGTCAACACAACACAATCATGACGAACATCACAAACATTACTTCCAAATGAGAACACCAACAAGGGAAAGAATGACACAAGGAGGGAATGCTAGACTACAGTAGGAAGGAGTGTCATCGCATGGTCCTACATGGGTTACTCTGATAGTCTCTACTAGACATCGGCCCCCATCTATGGTTACCCTCACAATCTCTCACTAGATGCCGGCCCCATAGGGTGACACATGTGGAATCAACATTCCTTTCGTAAAGACAAAGAAGTTGATCTTGCCAACCAGGCCTTCTCACCCCATCCTTAGTCTAAACTAGCACTATAGGCATGGGTGAGGTATCTAGTTATCTTACTTACTGTGAGTTACTACTTGCCCCATAGAAATATTATTAAATTATCACTTGTTTAATAATGTTCAATGGGTTACCCTGACAGCCACTTTGGGTGCCGGCCCCACATTGAAAGCCACTCCCCTACCTGCATCTAGAAGACCCTATCAACTAGTCAAGAATAATCATAATGACAAGTCACATGAACACTACAAGACATTAACCTTCTTGCAAAAAGCACAATATTTGCATGAGTGCTTATTATCATTTACCAAATACCCATAACATCATTATTTCAAAACATCTATCAACACGATACAAGAATGAAACACAAATACCGTAAGCCTCTGGAATCAACCTTAACCACTAGCACATTGACCCCTAACTACAATCGACGACAAAATCACTACATAAACAAATAATATATCTCATAATCAAATTGTGATACTTGTGAATAAATACCTACTATTTATCCAATTCTGACTTTACACCATCCAATGATAGGGGAGTCGTAAAGAAAATAATAATAATTAATCTAAATTCTATTGGTATATAAATCTTAAATAATTCAAGTTCATTTAATCTAATTACAATTAATAATACTGATTCTCCCTACCTTTTATTTTAAACTACAATTCATTAAATTAATAATCTACTAAGCCTAGTGTAAATTTAGTCACCGAAATAGTTTTGTTCGAAACTCCTATCTAAATGTATTAATTTTATTCATTGAATAAGGAAAATATACAAGTTAAGATACTTTCTAATACAAGAAATCTTTTAATAAGGAAACTTCCTATCTCACTACTAATCGGCTACCAGAAATAAGGAAACTTTCTATCAAAACAACCAATTTCAAGAAAGAAACCTCAACTAATAATCAGATGAGCTACAACCTCAAGGATTGGCATCACAATAGAAGGGAATAAGTGTAGTGTCTCCTTGGAATGGAATAAATGCATCATTCTAATAGGAAGTATGATTTTGAATAAGGCACATGCTCAAATTAATAGAATAATTTTGAAGGAAATGACATGCCACAGATTGCAAGGATGCAGGATGTGTTCTAGATGGATACATTGAGGAGACTCAAGAAGTCACAAAACAAGGCGACTCATGGGTGAAATTGGCCTCATTGGGAGGCTCCAACTAGGCAAGGAAACTTCCAAACACTGCAAACATTGGAGCCAATAGGTAAGGATGGAATTTTGAAAGGATTAGAAACTTCCAAGCAAGGAAATCCATGGTTAAAGTCATTTTAAAAATAAACGCTAATGGCAGAGATCGCAGCACAAAATGGCATTATTGAATTAGTTTAGACACTTCTATCTACTGCGATCTAAGCGATTCCTAAAGGCATGTGTAATGTTTGACCGAACGCCTCAAGAGAGCTTGTTCCATGAGAGCAATGATTGCAGGTTATGGACATAGAGAATTCAATACGACGCATATGGAAATTCGCAGGTTAGAGGATGAAGGTCAAATGACTACGACCGCCTATGAACCCGTATTACATATACCCGCAGTGATTAATATATGTGCATGGTTGGTCTTTTACCCAATGCTGGCATTCCGGAAGTCACCCTACAACATGCACAAAGAACCAGTAACAATCTGGAGAAAAAAATACGACTGTGTTTCCATGGTGCTTGTAGATCACAAAAGAAAATGGGCTTAGGCATTTCTACAGTGGTACTAATTTGGATTAGGGTACATAACTATGTTCTTTTCTAAATCTTTTATGCTGAGGCGGATCTGATTTGGTAGACTGCCATGATTTCAGGATTTATACAAAAGGAATTAGTCGAACAGGTTCAAGAACTTTTCTTTTAGAGGAAACAAAAAGAGAAAACATAGATAAGGCATGCAACGGCTCAGCAAAAATGCCTCCTTAAAATGTCATAACGTAATGTTTGCTGGCACACGTAAGAAAAGAGCACTGGGAAGGAAAATACGTGCATGAGGGGGAAGGAAGTATTTTCTTCATTAGCTGCCAAGATTCTCTGTGTGAGGTAAAATTTCATGCCAAAATTTTCTAAACTGATCAGTTGTTCCTATCGGCGTGTTTCTTGAATCTCAAATTTCCTATGGGTGCAAGTGCTTGTTTTAACCACAGAAAAGAACTCAACCCTACAAAGACTTGTAGAAAGAACACCAGTCATGCATCGTCCTAGAGCTTCATATCACGAAAACCACAACACTTAAATACTCCTAAATCTGCATTACAGTGAACTCTACAGGAGCTAGAATTGAGGATCTTACAATATCAAAATTATTTCTAGATCAATAGAGAACATTTAAAACATAAGAACTTACTTGCAGATGCAATTCGGCTAGTGATTGCTACTATGGAAGCAAAGACACCTCGAAATGAGTTGCAGATCCGAAAACGATACCACACGAAGACCTGAAAATGTGAGCTCCCTCAAAAGAGGATTTTTCCTCCTTTTAGTACTAGAGAGACTTGCCCCACCAAAACAACTCCCAAGAGTAAATTAGTAAAATCCATTAATTCCCTTTTTCTGTTAATGATCTCCACTATCTTTTCCACAAAACAATTCATTAAATTCTCTTCCAAACCAAAGATTCTTTCCGTTAAAATTTATTTGGTATTTATAACATCAAGCAAATTTCATTATTTAAAGATCTTGTAGAATATTTTATGACAACACTCATAACAAATTTATTATAATATTTCATGAGTTTTATGACAACTAATAAAATACTAAAATTTACTATTTCTTAAATAAATATTGTTTATAAAGCCTTTATTTTTAATTTAACTGTATCCATTATATTCTTATATTTACAAAACATTTTATTTTCCAGGAACTAATATTATTATTTTTATTTTATTTTATTTATTATTATTATTATTATTATTATTATTAACAATATGCTCTCAAGACCCAAAATTTATACTATGACCATAATTGATCAAAACATAAACAAACAATTACAACTTAAACTATCTAATGCCAAACAATACCTGACCACTAACACGATCAAAACATGACCATGACAAAGGTGCCTGACTAACATGCCCAACCGACAAGATTGACAGATTACGAGGCTGGGAACTCATCCTTTTCTAGGATGATGACAAAACTAGGGACCTTATGCTATCTCCATTTAATGATTTCCATTGGTGTTAAGGCATGCTCAGACCTACCAATTTAGGTGGAGTCGATGCCTAGTACCTGTAACCTGTAGAAAACGAAACGGTTGAGCACATACATATATATAATTGTCTAGTCAGACACAACGTGAAGGGGAATCGCAGCGTAGTAGGGTGCTCAAACATGAGTAATGCAACACTGTCCCCTTTCACAAAACACATCAACAGTAACCACATCATGCATATACATCAGTACTGAACATCTAGATAAGACATCATTAGATAGTCGTATAAAGTACATAGTAAAATTGATCCACATAGTCAATTAAGTCCATACTGATCACATCATAAATATGAAACACCAATAATAAAGCATCAACAAGTGTCATAATAGCAGTAGGTCTACATCAATAAGTATCATCAACTACATCAAAATAGTAAGTCTATCATCATCAATATGTCATAATGTCTAGACCAAAGGGGCAACTATCAGTCTATGAGAAAGCAACAATGAGAGGCAATACATCCTCCCCCCCAGAATCAGGCTTACTCCTGGAAGCCTGTAAACAAGTATGGATAGAGCTCTCACATCTGAGATGCATCCTCCCAGGTAGCTAAAGACTCATCATTTGGATCCCACTGGACCCTGACCTGCTCCACGTCTCTGCCCCTAAGTGCAAGTCTTCTGTGCTATAAAATGCCTATGGGCTCCAAAGCTAGCTGCCCATCCTCTACCTGTAAAGCATTCCAGTCAAGAACATGAGCAATATCTAGATAATATGGCCTAAGAACAGAAACATGAAACACATCATGGATGCGTGATAAACTGGGCAGCAAAGCAAGCCGATAAGCAACTGGACCAATCCTCTCCAACACATCAAATGGCCCAACAAAACGTGGTGTGAGCTTAGAGCCTTTTCCATAATGGATCAGACTTTTTTGAGAACGCACTCGCAAGAATACCCGATCACCAACCGAAAAATGGCGATCAACCCTATGAGCATTTGCATACTTCTTCTGCCTATCCTATGTTTCCACCAAATGCTCTCTAATATGCTCAACCTGCTGCTCCATCTCCCTAAGCATATTTGGTCCTAGGAGAACTCTATCCTCAAGATGATCCCAACTTAGTGGAGTCTGACAAGGACGACCATACATAGCTTGAAATGGAGACATACCGATAGAACTGTGATATCCATTATTGTATGCAAACTCCACCAAGTACAAATAATCCTTCCAATAGTTCTACTGATCCATGACATACATCCTGAGCATATCCTTGAGGACTTGATTAACCCTCTCAGTTTGCCCATCAGTTTCCAGATGGTAGGCTGAACTGATGTTCAACTGAGTCCCCAATGCATGCAGTAAGGATATCCAAAGAGTGGAAGTGAACACTGGATCCCTATCGAAGATGATCCTGCGAGGAATCCCATGCAATCTAACTATGTCCTCCATGAAAACTCTGGCCATAGAGGAAGCATTATATGAAGATCGAACATGAGAGAAATGTGCCACTTTAGTCAACCTATCTACAGTGACCATAATGGCATCATGACAATGGGAGGATATAGGCAAACTGACTATAAAGTTTATAGAAATAATATCCCATTTCCATTCAGGGACAAGATGCAGTTGCAAAAGACCTGTAGGGTGCTGATGTTCTGCCCCTCTAACACTCAAGACATCTCGAGACAAAATTAGTGATATCCCTCTTCATTCTGGCCCAAAAATACAACTGACAGAGATCTGCATGCATCTTCTTAACATCTGGATGTGTTGAGTAGGGTGCCTGATGCGCCTCTGACATAATTAGGGTATGAAGACCCTAAGAACTAGGAACATAGATGTGACCCAAGTGCCACAAGAGACCATCTAACTCAAGAGAGTAACCAACAAATCTCCCCTCCAAGGGTCTACCTGACTCAACCTTTGACTTCACTTCTTGACACCAACTATTGGTAGGAAGTGCTACAAGAATCTAACCTCTCAAATCCACTGCAAGAGTGACTGTTGATAGCTTATGTCTTCGCTGACTAAGAGCATCTGCCACTACATTCTCCTTACCTTGAATATACTTCACCTCAAAATAGTACTCACACAAGAACTCCATCCACTGCCTTTTCCTAGCATTCAGGTTTGGCTATGTAAATATATACTGTAAACTATGGTGATCACTATGCAGCTCAAATTGATGCCCCAAAAGAAAATGCCTCCATCTCACCAAGGCATGCATGATGGTGGCTAGCTCCAGATCATGCGTGGGATAGTTCTAATCATGATCCTTGAGTTTGTGAGACTCATAGGATATCACGCGACCATCCTACATTAGAACTACTCCTAGACCCTCCAAAGATGCATCAGTACACACTACAAAGTCTCTGGTATGGTCAGGAACTGCCAAAATGGGTGCACTAGTCAACTGCTCCTTAAGAGTCTAAAAGGCTAACAAACACTGCTCTGACCAAATGAACTTCTTCCCTTTCCTCTGAATAGAAGTAATGGGGTGGACTATCCTTGAAAAACCCTACACAAACCGTTGATAATAGCCTGCCAAACCCATAAAACTGTGAACCTCAAAAACATTAGTGGGTGTAAGCCAATCCATAATGGCTTGGATCTTCGAGGGATCCACAAAAATTCCCTCTCCAGAAATGACATGACCCAAATATACCACCTCTGTCTGAAAGAATTCACATTTCACCAAATTTGGATAAAGCTGATTCTCTCTCAGACACTGTAAAACCTGTCACAAATGCTCCTCGTGCTTCTCCATAGTCCTTGAATAAATTAATATGTCATCCAAGAACAAAAGGATAGATTTGTAGAGATAGGTGCGAAATACGCCATTCATCAGGCTCATAAACACAAAAGGTGCATTCGTCAACTTGAATGGCACAACAGTGAACTCATAGTGTCCATAGTGGGTGCGAAATGCTATCTTATGAATGTTTGCCTCAAAGATACAAAGCTGATGGTATCCTTACTTAAGGTCAATCTTCAAAAACACCTTAGCCCCCTTAATCTGATCATAGAGATCATCGATCCATGGCAAGGGATATCTATGCTTCATAGTCACCCTATTCAGCTATCAATAGTCTTTACATAGCCGAAGGGATCCATCCTTTTTCTTCACAAAAATAATAGGTGCCCCCCAAGGAGAGACACTAGAATGAAGGAACCCCTTTGTTAACAACTCCTCTAACTACAATCAAAGCTCCTTAAGCTCTTGAGTGGTCATTCGATATGGAGCTCCTGAAATTGGCTCTGCTCTAGGAACAAGATCTATCCTGAAATTGATGTCACACTTAGGTGGCATCCCTGGAATCTCACTAGGAAAAACATCTGCATACTCCCTAAGGATAGGATGATCATCCAGAGACATCTCTTGACTCTCCCCTAACTCCAAAATATTAATTGTCATGGCAAACAATTGGTAACCCTGATGCATACACCTCTTCAACTGCATGGCAAAGATCATGCGCAAGGAGATGGGTCTTTGAATGCCAACTACCTCCACCTCACTGCCATAATCATCCATACACCTCACTGACTTACACTGGTAATATATCACTACTCGATGAGCATCTAACCAATCCATACCCAACACTATATCATAAGATCCAAGGGGTATGATGCGGAGCTCTACTGTGGTAGATAAAGGACCAATCCTTAACTCACACCCATACATGAGGGATTCTACCACTACTTTAGCCCTAGAGGCCAATTTGACCTACCATTTAACATCTTGCTTTGCTACCACTAACCCACAATGCTCTACTAAAGAAGGAGAAATGAATGAATCAGAAGCACCAGAGTCGAAAAGAATGGAAATACCAATACCTTGCAACACACTTGAACTCTCCACAACTGTGCCCTGATGCTCTGCCTAGTGGTTATCAACCGCTACAAACACCCTATGCGACTTGACTGTATCACCTACAGTTGGCTCTGAAGTTGTCAGCCTCTAACCAAATCCTACAGCATTCGTCTGTGGACATTGCCTGACTATGTGGCGCTCCTAGCCACAAGAGAAACATCTTGTACCTCTACCAAATCCTTCACCACTTGAGAATGCATTAGACTACTAGAAACTACCTCTACTAACTACAGACTGAGTGCTCTGAGCTGGTTGATCAGTACGATTACACTTGTTTCACTACCAAGTTTGATCTTTCCTAGACTGGAATCTATTTCCCTACCGAGGCTGAGAATTCTTTGGTTTTAACTGGGGATGCTGTTGTCTAGCCTTCACAGGTGTATGCTGACCTCTAGAAGAGCCTGTTGCCTGAGACTGACCACCATGAGACCTGAATCTTGTAGAAGGTGCACTACCAATATGCACACCCGTATGACCTCCAAGAGACATAGCCAAATTCCCCTCTACTAACTGAGCCTTCTTGACTACCACCTCCATGGTCTTAGGCTCAAAAACACAGACTCCTCCACTGATACAGGCATTCAAGCCCCTAATGAAGTACTAAACTAACATAGCCTCATCATAAAATCTATACTCATACTGCTCTTCTAACATGGCCATCTGTCTCAACTCATGGAACTCGTCAGCACTGTTGGTGTGAACATATAATTCACACATGTTAAGTTAACTTAGTGAGTCTTCTAGATGTCTAGTTTAGTCTAGTTGTGTGTTGAGTTGTTGATAGTTGGAGTGAGTTTTCTTATCCTCCACATGTGCAATTAGTTATCATCCTCTAATTATCACATGTTGTAGGAATATCTCCACTTTCCACTCCACCTTTCTAGCCCTCACCTTGCCTTTATAAGCAAGGCTCTCTCATTGTATTTCATATAGATTCACATGATCTTTGTATAGAATCTTACTCCATTGTTTTAGCATCTTCTCTGTTATCTTTGTGTGCAAGGTTGTCTTGATTGCAAGGAACCTAGCTTGTTGAGTCACATTGAATCATACAAGCTAGGATCCCTGCAATCAAGACAACCTTCCACACAAAGATAACAGAGAAGATGCTAAAACAATGGAGCAAGCTTCTATACAAAGATCATCTGAATCTATATGAAATACAATGAGAGAGCCTTGCTTATAAAGGCAAGGTGAGAGCTAGAAAGGTGGAGTGAAAAGTGGAGATATTCCTACAACATGTGACAATTAGACGATGATAACTAATTGCACATGTGGAGGATAAGACAACTCACTCCAACTATCAACAACTCAACACACAACTAGACATCTAGAAGACTCACTAAGTTAACTTAACATGTGTGAATTATGTGTTCACACCAACACCCCCCTTAAGTGCAACTTAGGGAGTAGTTGACTAAAACAAAGATGCAATGATGGATGGGTCCTGGCTACTAGGCCATGTTAGGTACCCATGTACAACAAATCTCAAGTGGAGAAAAGTAGAAAACCTCATGGGACAAAACTCTTCTCCAAAAGTGAGAATGTAGAAAATAAATGAAAGATGTGATGGAAGGAGGACTCAAGACCCCCAACACATATGTACAATCAATTACCCCCCATAGGAGAGCAAATGTGAGACTATAGGTCCCCCCCACAATGAAGTAGCTCCTATACCGATGGTGAATGCCTGAAGAAGAATGCTAAAGAGAATCCAAAGTCTGCACACAACATTCTTCCCCTTAGGAAGAAACAAGTCCAAAGGTTGATGTCGAAGAAACTCCATCTCAAAAGAAGAGGGAAAAAGCCTCATGATGTATGTTGTCTCTAAAAACTGCTCAAGTGTCCACATGTCATAACCAAAAGATGCCACATGGTTAGGTGTTGCATGCCTAATCAAAGAATGTGACAATCCAAGACAAGATGAAAACTCAAGAACATCAATCTCCAAAGACAAAGTATCCTCCAAATGATGCTCAAGATGCTCCAACTCAATGCCAAACTATGACAAGTGAAGAGGAGAAGAAGGTAGCTTCTCATCCGAAGTAGAAGATTCAACTCCTTTAAAGAGGAGATGAATATCATCAATGATGTCCTCCAAGTCATCAAGATAGGACTCACAAAACAAGTCTGAAATACCTATCAAGTACTCATCCCACAAACCTGTATCTGGAAGACAAGGAATGTCCTGCTCAACTAAATTAGATGAAGCTATGTCAATGCCAATCTCTATAGAAGCAGGAGAAGGAGGAAGCTCAAAACTAGTCTCAAGAACTGAAGTAGATGCAAGAACACCAAGGTTCAAGTGACCAAACTTCTCCTCAAAAACATGATTCACACTTGATGCATGAGTGTAAATAGAAAACAATAGATCTACATCATCATCAGAAATAGAATGGGAGAAAGTATACAAGCGAGATGCATGATCAGCCATCCCAACATTAATGATATCTCTACTCTCCAAGTCCCGTATGATCACAGAATCAAGAGTGAACTCAACTGTCTTCCCTGCACCACAATGACTAATCTAATAGATGGAAAGGAGATTAGTTTTCAAGGAAGGTACACACAACACATTGTTGAATGTATTTTCTCCAACATCAATATTTCATTTTTCAAGTTGCATGCATGTATGTATTGTTACCCATCAAAATAGGTGGCGAAGTACATGACTAAAATGAAGAGAACATCCCCTATGAAGATGCCATATGATGAGAAGCTCCTAAATCAAAAAGCCATCTCTCTGACTGTAGACTTGTTGAAGCAAAGAGTGCTTATCCTTTTCCTTTCTCTATCCCATAAGCAATACCTGTTGTCCCTGTCTTTGATGTTGTAGATGATGATGGTGGTGAAGAAGAAGACTTGGGTAAAACAGTTGTTGATGAAGAATACTCAATGTTATGTTTTTGAAGAAGTTGTGACATCTCTTCAAACTTTTTCTCATAACACTTAGTTTCATCATGACCTAATTTCTTGCAATAAGAACACTTTGGCTTCTTCTTCTTATTGGACTCCTCTTTGGAAGAAGAGTTGGGGGTTTTCTTTGTTTCTTTCTCTTGCTCATTAGACTTTGAATCCTTTTGTTTCTTTCCCTTATTATGTGAAGCCTTATGATCATTTGTACTTTGTGTTGCAGTTAGAGCCTGTTTTCTAGGAGACTTCAATGTGCCCATGTGTAGTAGCTTGGCTTGTTCTCTTGTGAGTTGTGCAGAAAACTCCTCAAGTTAAGGCACAGTAAACTTACTACCAAAGGAATCCATTGTAGCATAAAAGGTAGAAACATAAACTGTATATGCAGGACCCAATTTTGCAAGAATAGATAGAATCAATTGTTCATCTTCTTTCTCAAGACCACATTGTTTGAGTTGCAACCTGAGAGACTTAAACTTAGTGAAGAAATCTTCAATTTGATCAAAGTCTTGAGGATTAAGTACAATTAGCTCATTCTCCAATTTGAACCTTCTTATTTTATCTTGCTTGCCAAAGAGATTGTTTAGTGTTGTCCATATCTCATTTGGTGTTGTACAAGACTCAACATGAAATCTCAGATCTAGAGAAATAGCAAGACAAAGTGTGCCAAAGGCCTCATCTCTTCTATCTAGCCATTTTCTTCTCTTAGTAGCACCTGTGGGTTCAAGATCTGTGCCTAAAGTTATTCTATGTAACTTTTGTTTATACAATACAAACTCCATGTTTTTCTTCCATTCAAGATAATTATATGGAGTTAAAAGTGGAAATTGAGGCACATCCATGATGAAAAAGAAAGACAATAACACAACAACACACATTTACTATGTAAGAGAGCCCCCCCAATTTGTTTGTGGCACTTTATACTTAGTGCATTTTACAATAGTCCTGAAGGGACCAAAATTGGGAAAAACAACAAAATCTCTTAAAAAAGAGATCCGAGTGAGATTACAATCACTCACAATGATGTATTACAACAAACAAATCCTCTCAAAACAAATTTCACCTTCTCAAGTTTCAAAATGCCCAAGTTATCACTCAAATGCCAAAAAGCTGACAAATGAAATAAAATGCACTTGGACCAAAATCTGAGAAAAGTGTATGGATGCTTGAAAGAGTTCCTAAATACCTTTCCAATGTTGCTTGAATCGTGAAAATTGGAGATCGTGGAAAAAGGCTATGAGTTCAGGAGCCAAAGAGAGAGATATGTCTTCAACCTGTAATAAATTTGCCAAACAACAAAATTTGTGAAAATGAATGATACCACTACGAAGTGCTCTCTATCATCCTTCCATTGATATCTTGTTTGCCTGATTTTGACACCATGGGCAAAAGTTGTGCAAAAAGCAAAAAAAAACCCTATTTTAGGACTTTGAGGGGCAAAACAACCCCCTTGACGGAATATTCCTTCTCTGGGCGGAATATGCTCTATTTGCTAAAAAACTATCGAGTCTGTGAAAAAACATAGTCAAGGAAAAAACTGCCCTGTGGAAAAATGGAAACCACCTTGGATACATGAAACTAGTTATGTTATATCGCAAAGACCACCGTTGTATTGAAATAACCTTTGGTCTGAGGATTAAAAACATAGACTTTAGAAACACTCTGCCAGCGAATATTCTTGATGACCTCAGCAAGCAAAAATTGCTAGATTTTTTATTTTACCTCACCGAAGACTTAATTTACTGCCTACCTGGTAACATCGACTGCTTGGTCGACGATTTAGAGTCCGGTGGTTGGAAACTCCCAGAGAGATCTTAATGCTCTCGATGGCCGTCGTCTAGCATTGTTTTGGATTTAAGATGCTGACCAATAGGTATGGCAATTGGTTGTTTTAGATTCCCGTCAAAGTCTTTTAGAAAACTGCAGATGATATCTATATACTCTACCAATAAAACAACCTTTAAGCTACCAGAGAAGATATGAACGTTGGCTGGATGAAGGATCCACAAAGACCGTAGTGCACACACAGTGCAAAGACTGCCACCAAATAGGTCAAAGACCACAGATGATAGTTTTGACCACTAGATTTTAGATCATAAACCATTGGATGAAAAAATCTAGCCCGCCCGATAATGGAAGAGTAAGAATAAACCACCAATGGCGGTGAGGGATGAAACCGCCAAACTAGATCAACTGACGAGCATAGAAGATTTTTTAGCGTAAGTTTTTTTTATGGCTTAAGACTATTGCTTATCAGATTCTGTTGCTTATTTGGTCGCTAGTCGATGGAGAGTAAAAGGCCGCTAAGAAAAAAATACAGGCCGACGGTGGTATTTAGCCCGCCGACTTCCCAAACCAACCCTTGGTTGATGTGACCAAAGCCTAAAATGTTTAGAAAACCACCAGAAACAAGATTCTACTACCACGGAAGAATTGCCAACATGAATTGCAAAGGTCACCCATAGGAATGTTTAATACCTGCTGGAAGATGAAACAACTTGTAACCACTAAGTATAGAGAAGACCGTCGGAAGGAAATGTTACACCTGTGAATTTTTCATAGACAAGATCTGTGGAGAGAAAAAAAGAAGGCCGAAGCCTTTATGGGCAGGGCCGTGGGGCCTTTAATCCCTACCTACCTGATGGTACGACAGAAACAAATCTGTGTAGGGTACGAATGTACCTTGCCGCAGTATCTTTTTTTTTTCTTTTCAAATGAAACAACAAAAATATTGCAGCCAAAGACTTTAATCAATGAACAAAACCTTTACCTGGTGGATTTTCCCTTGAAGATACCAATGACACAATTGATGGTGCAGATCTGACACAAAGCAGTACAAGTGAAGATTCTATCTGCACAGGGAATATTCCCTATTGTCGGAGGGGCAGAGGCAATTTTTTTTTGCCTTTTTCTCAGATGATGAAATTCGGTGTTTGGACAGTCGATCTATACTGATTTGGGCCTCCTGATCACAACGGTGATGTTCGTTTTTCTCCAGGACACTCCTAAAACATAGCTCCTTGCAAAACCTCTCTAATGAGGGAAGGAAATTATAGATTAGACTCTGATACCATGTAAGAGTCAATGTGACTCAACAAGTCAGGATCGCTGCAATCAAGACAACCTTCCACACAAAGATAATAGAGAAGATGCTAAAACAATGGAGCAAGATTCTACACAAAGATCATGTAAATCTATATGAAATACAATGAGAGAGCCTTGCTTATAAAGGCAAGGTGAGAGCTAGAAAGGTGGAGTGAAAGGTGGAGTTGAAAGTGGAGATATTCCTACAACATGTGACAATTAGAGGATGATAACTAATTACACATGTGGAGGATAAGACAACTCATTCCAACTATCAACAACTCAACACACAACTAGACTCAACTAGACATATAGAAGACTCACTAAGTTAACTTAATATGTGTGAATTATGTGTTCACACCAACAAGCACGACGCTACTTCCAGTGATCTGACAGGAAACAAGCTCTGAATCTCTCCAAGAACAATTCCCAATAAATTGTTCCAATATCCAAGTGTAACTTCTTCTCCTCTATTTGCCACCATGTAGAAGTAAAACCTCTAATCTATGCATGATGACACATCGTGCCTTGGTGTTACTACCATACGGATGCATGGCAAAACACCTACCCAAATCTAATAACCAGGTCTTTGCCTCCAAACCACTACCAGATCCATCAAAAGTGGGAGGGTGTGCCCTCAAAAGGTCTCTCATGTCACCTACCAAGATAGCCTCCTATTCTGCTATCATCTCTCTCCTTCTAGGAGACCTCTCCCTTTCCCTTTCCTCTGGCTGATCAACCTCCTGTCTAGGACCTAGATAGGCAATGGCCTCCTCAAGTAGGTGACGTAACTGAGATCCCTCAGGCTAACCCTAATTCTCTACATTTTGACCCACACCTTCCTGAGCACTCTCACGAGGTGAAATCAGAGGAGGGCTAACGTCACCATCTCTTCCGCGTCCACTACCCTAACACTGACCTCAACCTCAACCTCTAGGAATTCTCCTACACACACACCACCAAAGGGCAACCTCAGTTTTATTAGGAAAAGAAGAAAAAAGGGAAAACATACTCTGCAGATGCTAAGCAACTAGGACAACATAATGGGCTCATATAAAACCAAAGTATCCAGTGTTTGAAACTTGGCTCTGATACCAAATGTAATGTCCCGGCACGAAACTCTAGAGATAAGCTTAACTATGCAACTAAAAAAGGCAAATTTTTTTTTTAAATGAAATGGTAATGGAAAGTAACATAAGTCTTTAAATAAATTGAGTTAAGCTATCACCTAGAGGGATTCCATGACTGCATTAATAAAATTTAACATAATCTAACAACATCCATAGTACATGCTAAATCCATTTACCTCAATTGAAAAAATACAACTTTCCTTTATATATGACATTAGAGAATAACATCAAGAATATGCATTAAGGTTTACAAGTACAAACATAATTTATTTTACAAGAGGGAGAACACATTTCATTGATACAAAAATCTCCTTTCTGATAATACATGCATAATGATCCAACTGATACACAAAGCTAATACAATTAACACAAGTAACTACCTCCAGAATAGGTACATAATATGGAATTTGCCATATGAGGTACGTCCTCCTTGCATACAAATCACGACACGAGAAAACCAATGAAAATAGGCACATCCACCTGACCATGTGGAACCCTAAAGTCCACCCCCTGTGCTAGGAGATAACGATAAGGTCCAACAACAAAATAAAATAGGCATGAGACAATGGATTGACAAATGCAAAGACTATCCCAGATGTCAACACAACACAATCATGACAAACATCACAAACATTACTTCCCGAGGAGAACACCAATAAGGGAAAGAATGACACAAGGAGGAAATGCTAGACTGTAGTAGGAAGGAGTGTCATCACATGGTCCTACATGGGTTACCCTGATAGTCTCTCATTAGACTCCAACCCCCATCTATGGTTACCCTCACAGTCTCTCACTAGACACTGGCCCCATAAGGTGACACATGCGGAATCAACATTCCTTTCATGAAGGCAAAGAAGTTGATCTTGCCAACCAGGCCTTCTCATCCCATCCTTAGTCTGAACTAGCACTATAGGCATGGGTGAGGTATCCAGTTATCTTGCTTACTGTGAGTTACTACCCGCCATCTAGAAATATTATTAAGTTATAACCTGTTTAACAACTTTCAATGGGTTACCCTGACAACCACTTTGGGCGCCGGCCTCACATTGAAAGCCACTTCGCTACTTGCATCTAGAAGACCCTATCAACCAGTCAAGAATCATCATAATGACAAGTCACAAGAACACCCCAAGACATTAACCTTCTTGTAAAAAGCACAATATTCTCATGAGTGCTTATTATCATTTACCAATATCCATAACATCATTATTTTGAAATGTCTATCAACATGATACAAGAATGAAACACAAATACCCTAAGCCTTTGGAATCAACCTTAACCATTGACACATTGACCCCTAACTACAATCTACAACAAAATCACTACATAAACATATAATATATATCATAATCAAATTGTGATACTTGCAAATAAATACCTACTATTTATCTAATTATGACTTTACACCATCCAATGATAGGGGAGTCATAAGAAAATAATAATAATTAATCTAAATTTTATCAGTATATAAATCTTAAATAATTCAAGTTCATTTAATCTAATTACAATTAATAATATTGATTCTCCCTACCTTTTATTTTAAACTACAATTCATTAAATTAATAATCTACTAAGCCTAGTGCAAATTTAGTCATCGAAACAGTTTTGTTCAAAATTCGTAGCTAAATGTATTTATTTTATTCATTGAATAAGGAAGATATATAGGTTAAGATACTTTCTAATATAGGAAATATTTTAATAAGGAAACTTCCTATCTCACTGCTAATTGACTACCAGAAATAAGGAAACTTTCTATCAAAACAAACAATTTCAAGAAAGAAACCTCAACTAATAACCATATGAGCTACAACCTCAAGGATCAGCATCACCATAGAAGGGAATAAGTGCAGTGTCTTCTTGGAATGGAATAAATGCATCATTCTAGTTTAGGAAGTATGATTTTGCACAAGGCACATGCTCAAATTAATAGAATAATTTTGAAGGGAATGACATGCCACGGATTGTAAGGATGCAGGATGTGTTTCAGATGGATACATTGAGGAGACTTAAGAAGTCACAAAACAAGGTGACACATGGGTACAATTAGCCTCAGTGGGAGGCTCCAACCAAGCAAGGAAACTTCCAACTATTGCAGACGTTGGAGCCAACAGGTAAGGATGGAATAGTTGAAAGGATTAGAAACTTCCAAGCAAGGAAATCCACAGTTAAAAGTCATTTTAAAAATAAACACTAATGGTAGAGATCGCAGCACAAAATGGCATTGTTGAATTGGTTTAGTCACTTCTATCTACTACAATCTAAGTGATTCCTAAAGGCATGTGTAATGTTTGACCAAACGCCTCAAGAGAGATCGTTCCGTGAGATCAATGATTACAGGCTATGGACATAGAGAATTCAATACGATGCATATGGAAATTCGCAAGTTAGAGGATGAAGGTCAAACAATTATGACCGCCTATGAACCCTTATTACATATACCCACAGTGATTAATATATGTGCATGGTTGATCTTTTACCCAATGCTAGCATTCCAGAAGTCGCCCTACAACATGCGCAACGAACTAGTAACAATCTGGAGAAAAAAAATATGACTATGTTTCCATGGTGCCTGTAGATCACAAAAGAGAATGGGCTTAGGAGTTTCTACGGTGGTACTAATTTGGATTAGGATACATAACTATATTATTTTCTAAATCTTTTATGCTAAGGTGGATATGATTTAGTAGACTGCCATGATTTTAGGATTTGTACAAAAGGAATTAGTTGAACAGGTTCAAGAACATTTCTTTTAGAGGAAACAAAAAGAGAAAACATAGATAAGGCATGCAACAGCTCAGCAAAAATGCCTCCTTAAAATGTCATAACACAATGTTTGCTGGCACACACAAGAAAAGAGCACTGGGAAGGAAAATAGGTACGTGAGGGGGAAGGAAGTCATTTCTTCATTAGCTACTAGGATTCTCTGTGTGAGGTAAAATTTCATGCCAAAATTTTCTAAACTGATCGATTGTTCCTATCGGTGTGTTTCCTGAATCTCAAATTTCCTATGGGTGCAAGTGCTTGTTTTAACCACAGAAAAGAACTCAACCCTAGAAAGACTTGCAGAAAGAACACCAGTCATGCATCATCCTAGATATTCATATCACGAAAACCACAACACTTAAATACTCCTATATCTGCATTATAGTGAACTCTACAGGAGCTAGAATTGAGGATCTTACAATATCAAAATTATTTCCAGATCAACAGAGAATGTTTAAAACATAAGAACTTACTTGCAAACGTAATTTGGCTAGTGATTGCTACTGTGGAATCAAAGACACCTCGAAATGAGTTGCAGATCCGAAAAGGATACCACACGAAGGCCTGAAAATGTAAGCTCCCTCAAAAGAGGATTTTTCCTCCTTTTAGTACCAAAGAGACTTCCCCCACCAAAATAACTCCCAAGAGTAAATTAGTAAAATCCATTAATTCCCTTTTTCTGTTAATGACCTCCACTATCTTTTCCACAAAATAATTCAATAAATTCTCCTCCAGACCAAAGATTCTTTCCGTTAAAATTTATTTGGTATTTACAACATCAAGCAAATTTCATTATTTGAAGATCTTGTAGAATATTTTATAACATCACTCATAATAAATTTATTATAATATTTCATGAGTTTTATGACAACTCATAAAATACTAAAATTTACTATTCCTTAAACAAATATTGTTTATAAAAGCCTTTATTTTTAATTTAACTTTATCCATTATATTCTTATATTTACAAAACATTTTATTTTCCAGGAACTAATATTATTATTATTAACAATATGCTCTCAAGACCCAAAATTTATACTACGACCACAATTGATCAAAACATAAACAAACAATTACAACTTAAACTATCTAATGCCAAACAATACTTAACCACCAACACGATTGAAACACGACCATGACAAAGGTGCCTGACTAACATGCCCAACTGACAAGACTAACAGATTACGAGGCTGGGAACTCATCCTTTTCTAGGATGATGACAAAACTAGGGACCTTATGCTACCTCCATTCAATGATTTCCATTGGTGTTATAACATGCTTAGACCTGTCAATTTAGGTGGAGTCGATGCCTGGTACATGCAACCTACAACAAATGAAACGGTTGAGCACATACATATATATAATCATCTAGTTAGGCACAACGTGAAGGGGAATCGCAGCGTAGCAGGGTGGTCAAACATGAGTAATGTGACACTGTCCCCTTTCACAAAACACATCAATAGTAACCACATTATGCATATACATCAATACTAAACAACTAGATAAGACATCATCAAATAGTCGTATAAATCACATAGTAAAATTGATCCACATAGTCAATTAAGTCCATACTGATCACATCATAAATATGAAACACTAATAATAAAGCATCAACAAGTGTCATCATAGTAGTAGGTCTACATCAATAAGTATCATCAACTACATCAAAATAGTAAGTCTATCAAAATTAATATGTCATAATGTCTAGACCAAAGGGGCAACTATCAGTCTATCAGAAAGAAAAAATGAGGGGCACTACAAGTAGCCCCAAAAAGCATCAATCTGGACCTTTGAGCTCCTTCGGACTGATGCACTACTGTGCATCTTAGTTTAGAACAGGAGGGGTGATGACCCCTAACTTTTCTCTGAGATACTCAAAAGTATCCTTAGGGAAAGGCTTGGTAAAAATGTCTGCAATATGATCTTGGTAGAACATACTCCAACTTGACTTCATTCTCTGCCACTTTTTCTCTTAGGAAATGATATTTGATGGATATGTGCTTTGTCCTTGATTGCATCACTAGATTTGTTGATATGTTAATGGAACTTGTGTTATCACAAAAGATTGCAATGGGATCTTCATACACAACTTTGATGTCCTTCAAAGTCTACTTCATCTATAACACTTGAGTGCAACTGCATGCTGCTGCAATGTATTCTGCCTCTACAGTACACAGGGATATTGAATCATATTTCTTGCTCAACCAAGATACTAGTCTTTTTCCCAAGAAGAATGCACCTCCACTTGTACTTTCTCTATCTTCCATGTCTCCGGCTCAATCTGCATCAGTATATGCACTGAGAGTAAAGTCACAGTCCTTAGGATACTACAAACCATAATCTATTGTGCCATTTAAATATCTCAGAATTCTTTTGACTGCCATCACATGTGATTCATTGGGTTTTGCCTGAAATCTTGTCACAAGACACATTGCATGCATTATGTCAGGTCTGGTTTGGGTCAAATAAAGTAATCCTCCAATCATAGATCTATACTTTTTCTAATCTACCATGGGTGAGTTGCTCAACTTACAACTAGTTATCATAGGTGTGCATACTGGTTTAGAGTCTTCCATCCCAAATTTCTTTAACAACTCTTTCACATACTTAGACTGAGAAATGAAGATACCCTTACCCAATTGACTGATTTGCAGACCTAAAAAGAAGTTCATCTCTCCAAACATAGATATCTCAAATTCACTTTGTATTTCTCTAGCAAAAACTGAGCACATACCTTCATTACCTCTAAAACTAATATCATCAACAAAAATTGCAACAATCAGGGTTTGTTCATCATTGATCTTGAAGTATAGGTTACTATCTGTAGTACTTTTACTGAACCCTATCTATATCAAGTACTTGTCCAACCATGCATACCATGCCCTAGGAGCTTGTTTTAATCCATATAATGCTTTCTTCAATTTGCATACCATGTCCCCTTGTTCTAATGACTGAAATCCTTCCAGTTGTTCAATATAGACTTCCTCTTCCAACTCTCCATTTAAGAAGGTAGACTTCACATCCATTTGATAAACCTTGAAATCTTCATATGCTGCAAAAGATAGAAACATCCTTATTGCTTCAATCCTTGCCACTGGAGAAAAAGTTTCTTCAAAGTCTATTCCTTCAATTTGAGCGTATCCTTTGCATACCAACCTCACTTTGTTTCTTACCACTTCACCATTCTCATTCATTTTGTTTCTGAAGACCCACTTTGTACCAATTACATTCTTGTCTGCTGGTCTAGGAACAAGATCCCAAGTCTAATTCTTCTCTATCTGCATCAATTATTCTTCCATAGCCTTTATCCAATTCTCATCTTTGCAAGCCTCATTCATAGTTTTAGGTTCAATCTTAGAAATCAGACAGAAATTTACTTGTTCCTCTACAAATTTTCTTCTGGTTAAGATCCCTTTGTTCTTATCTCCTATGATTTGATTTCCAAAATGACTGATTCTTACATATCTTGGAGTTTTGGTAGCACTTACCGGGGTTTGTTCTTCTTCATCCATGTTGTCTTCATGCTGCACCACTTTTGAAACATCTGGATCATCTGACTCATATCCACTTGATTCTGAAGACCTTTCCTTACATTCATCAACTTTAACATTTGCACTTTCAATGATCTTATTCAACCTCTTATTATAGCACTGGAAGGATTTACTCTTGGTGGAATAGCCAAGGAAGATTCCTTCATCACATCTAGCATCAAACTTGCCTAAATCTTCTTCTCTTTTGATATAACATATGCTACCAAAAACTTTGAAATATTTCACAGTAGGAACTTTACCATGCCACAATTCATAGGGAGTTTTTGAATTATTACCTCTTACTTGAACTCTGTTTAGGATATATATTGCAGTGTGAATTACCTCTATCTAATATGTCTCTGGAAGATGAGCTTCCTTCATCATGGTTCTAGCAGCTTCTTGAACTGTTCTGTTTTTCCTTTCAACAACTCCATTTAGTTGTGGAGTTCTGGGTGCAGATAGTTGTCTCTTTATTCCATGTTCTTCACAAAAGAAATTGATTTCATTTGATGTGAACTCTCCTCCTCTATCAGACCTCAAGCATTTGATTTTCAAATCCATCTCATTTTCAACCTTTTCCTTAAATGCCTTGAATTTATCTAGAGCTTCAACTTTCTCTTTCAAAAAGGTAACTCAAGTCATTCTAGAATAATCATCAATGAGTAGCATGAAATACATGTCTCCTTGCAAACTTTTTACTTTGGTAGGTCCACATAAATCTGTATGCACTAGCTCAAGTAGTCCTCCAATTGATTGGTCCTTGCTTTTGAAACTTGTTCTTGACTGTTTCCCAAATTGACACTCCTTGCAAACCAGATTAGTAAGCTTCACAAGCTTAGGCAAATCTCTAACAATCTATACAGTACTTATCTTCATAATATTATCAAAATTTATGTGACACAACCTTCTATGCCATAACCAACTCTCATCAATCTAAGTCAACAAACAATAGTTCTCAGTTCCTTTCAAGTGATAGATATTACCTCTAGTCTTCTTACCAGTTGCAATGACTATTCCAGAGCTTTCCCTAATCTTGCATCCATTGTCCTTGAGGCTTAAGTCATAGCCCTTGTCACACATCTGACCCACACTCAAAAGATTGTGCTTTAGTCCTTTCACATACAGAACATCTTCAGTATTATGCTTTCCATCAAAAGAAATAGATCATTTCCCATAAATCCTACTAGTTGTATCATCACCAAACTTAACCAGTCCACCATCACATCTTTCCAAACCTACAAACTTACTTTTGTCACCAGTCATGTGGTGTGAGCAACCACTATTAATAACCCATTCATCCTTGTCTTTAATAACCTGAGAAGCCAAAGCACTCTCCACTAGTTTTTCTTCCTTCATATAGCTAGAAGAATTAGTAGACACAAGATCTTCCTTAATAGCAATGAACAAGGATTCACTTACAGAGGGACTAGCGTTATCTGGTTCACCATTATCTGATACTCCTTCATCATCATCAAAATCTTGAACATAATAACACTTCTTTTGGGTCCTAGACTTGTTCTCATATCTTCTTCTATTTCTTTCAATTCTTTTAGGACAGGAAAAGCATTTGAAAGGAAGTTTGCCTTTAAACTTACTAGATCCTCTTTGTAATCTGTCCACAAAGTTGGCTTTAGCTTCATCAGATTCTACCTTATACTTTTCTGATTTGGAATTACTTTCAGGAGTACTGGCTTTGAAGGTGGTCTCAATTTTTGGCAGAGCATCATCTAACTCCCTCATTTCAAAAGCAGTAAGCTTACCAAGCAACTAATCCCTGCTAATGGTTTTTACTTGCATGAATTCTTCAATCGCGGCTACTTTTTGACAATAGGACTTGGGCAGAGATTTGAGAATTTTCATAACAATTTCCTTTTCTTTAAGAGTTCCACCTATGGATTTTATCCCTATAATTAGTTCATCAACTCTTTGCATAAAAGTTGATATGTTTTCATCATTATTCATCTTCAAGCCTTCATATTTCACTTTCAGACTTTGTAACTTGGCTTCCTTCATAGAATCATCTCCTTCATACAGATTTTTCAACTTTTCCCATTCCTTATTTGTAGTTTCAAGATCCACCACTTTCGTCAATATTGAGTCGATTAAATAGCTTAGCAGAGCATCCCTTGCCTTGATATCTATCTCATATTCTTTGATTTCTTCTTTAGTCATCAACCATTTTGAGGTGGTGTATTCTATTTCTGCAGGCTTCCAAACTTTGACACTAAGATAAAGAAGATGGCTTTTCATCCGAGCCTTCTAGAGAACATAATTCATTCTATGAAAATGTGGCGCTTCCTTCTTGTAAGACATTTTGGATCTTCCTCAAGCTATTAAAATTTCTTCAGAGGAACTGGCTTTGATACCAATTGTTGATATGTGTTGGACAACTGAGAGGGGGGGTGAATCAGTTGTCACAAAACTTAAACACTTTCTATAGTTTAAACATTCATCACTTATCCACAATTATTATGATTTAATAATGAGAGCATGAAATCAAAAACTTAACCACAGATACAACATCAAACACAAGAGACACCAGATTTATGTGGAAAACCCCAAGGTGGGGAAAAACCACGGAGAGGATTAACTCTCAATATATATTGCAAACTTGAAATAGTGATGTTCAGGCTTGGTCACTCCACGGGCCTAAACATATGGCTTACAGCCATGAAGAACAACTAGGTCTAGTAGGCTCATTACCTCAACCCTAAACCTAGCAAGATTACAATAAGGGTTGTTAAAACCTACTGGTGGCTTATTGCCAGATTCACTATCACAATCAACACTTTCATGTATTGTGAATGAACAATTCCTCACCTTTGCTCTTCCTCTACTCTGCTCTTCCTATTCTTTCATCTACCTCTTCTCTGCTCTGCCTTTGGACCTTTCTTAATATCTTATCATTTTTTCTCAAGGACCCCTTTTCCATGACTCGGCTACAAGTATTAATACACTACATCAACCTTGGAATGATCATCAAGGTCAGCATCACAATCATCAACCATTGGAACAACCTCCAAGGTTGGTATTACAAACATTTACAAAATAGGTCCTGACCTATTGCAACATTATGCAAAGGGAATGAAATGTGGATCATGCCATGCCTTAGTTGGGACTCAAACACAATCTTCCACGTGACAACACACTTCCACAATCTTCCAAAGATCTTTGCAATCACTAGGTCAGCCAAGACTGGTTACACGTTATATTATCTGGGAACAATCTTCACACACCATCTTGATTTCTTAATGCAGACCAAAGTCCAGATAGGAACATGATTAGGAGACATCCACAAGCACACTATAATCATCAGGAATAACCACATGAACCTCAACCACTTCATCCATAGGAATCTTCTCATCGAAACACATGAACTTCACTGTCTTCAACTATCATAAAAGAAATATAGCTTGTGGATGACCAAACCATGAACCATTGTAACTGTGGGTACTTATCATCATCCCAGACTTCCCTTTGGAACCGCAAAGCCAAATATGTTATTGCGGAGGAATGCGAAGCCAAATACTGTCTTCTTGTCTCAACTGAACTTATAGAAAAAATAGGTTTCCCTCTGGTGAACACAACTCACTTAGATCTTCATGTGGATGGCTCAAACCTGGAATGTAGCACCCTCAGACATACCTCTAACTTACTTCCAATCCACATACCATGATCTTCAAGTAGAAGTAAATGTGGAGTAGTTTACCGGACTGTTCTTCAACATACAACTCATTGTCTGTACTGCACTTCTCTATAACTCAGTTGTTTCTTCTGGAGAGACCAATTTTCTCAATATCCTCAACATACAAGTCTTCTAAACAAGTAATAGAATGAGATACAGTTGACACCAATGAAAACAAGAATATGTTGACATCAATGACAACACTGATTAGGCACATACTTGCAACACCCCATACCAGGTTGGATTGAATTTCACTAGTGGCATGGAGGTGAGATATTAGGATCCATCGACTTGACAGGTTTAGCAGGCTATGGAAATCTTATCAATGGCCACATTTGATGTATGTTGTTACACTTACTTCTTAGCCAATGATGATAAGTAATATGGGATGCTTGCTTGTCATCACAATTAGATGTGAATCAGGAAAAAGGATGGGATCCACAGTGTAGCGTGAGACGCATTGATATTCCTTTTTCTTGTTAGGAGGTATTTATGAGCTTATGTGTTAGTGAACTAGGTAATAGGAAGATGCATTTGGTAGGTTGAATCCACTTCCTATTACTAGTTGGTCACTATGTATGTGTGATTCAATCACTGTGTGCATCTGTATTAAGGACATCATGTGTTGTGCATTGTTGCACTTGAGCCCTTATCAGTGATGACTGCAAGTAGTATGGGATACTTGTTTTTCATCATGATGGGTTGCAAATTAGGAAAAAGGAGGGAACCCATGGTGTATCATTAGAAACAACAACATTCCTTTTCTTGGTTGGGATCTATTTGATGACTCATGGGCTAGTGAATCAAGCAGAGTGTAAGATGCTTGAAATATGGTCACAACCATTCCTTTTTGCTATCTGACCATCACTATGGGTACCTATCATGTGCATATGATCCAGTCACATTGTGTATATAGGTTGCCTACACAAGCTATTCACACTATGTATATGTTTATCAATCACATTGTGTACATATGCGATATGAGTGTGAATTAGTTACATTGTGTATATGTGTTGTATGCATGAGCTAGTCAATTTGTGTGTGTGACACATGCATGAATTATTCTCCCTATGTATATATGTGTCGTATGCATGGGATAGTGTAATGTCCCATCTTGGGATTGCCCTAAATTTTGCCCTAGATTCAAAATTTTAATATAGTTAGGGTTATAACTAACCAATTATATGCTTGAAGCCATATAAAACTTAGTTTAGGTCCTACAATAATGTTAGACAATATTGGAAATATAATTCATATGATCAAAACATATAATAAATGTCTTATCTATTTAAACCATGTAAAAATACATAGCTATTTAAAAACTATATAAACTACACCATATCCATAATGCATAGTGGAAGTTTAATCATCATAGGACTTGGATGTGAAACATGATATCTACTCGAAGCTATCCCTACTAAGCCCAAGAGTAGATATGTTATCCCTCTTGGCCCCAAGTAGCAGACACGTGGGCATCCAACATGGGGTGGCATACTTAGTGGATAAACTTGTATCTGCTTTCCTTATCCATGCTACCTTATCCATCCCTCTTATGATTGAAACTCCTTGAATCCATCCCAACAACCAATTTATGTAGAGATTGAGGAAAAGCTACAATAGGAGGCCTGTAGATCCTCTTTTCTAAGCCCGAGGATGGACACTCACCCCCTTGGCTCCAAGTAGCAGACACACATGCATCCATCATGGAGTGGTGTACTTAGAAAGGAATCTAGTATTTGCTCACCCTATTGGTATTTTCCCTGCTCTTCCTCATGGTTGCTTGATGAGAATTACAAACATGAAATACATCCAGATTCATAGAGATTATACAACAATCATGATAGAGCATACCACAATATTTATTAAGACATAAGACTGCTATATTTTCATAAGCAAATGAATTGATTGTTGATCCTGCCCTTATTTGTTGAGTGCAGATATATTTCTCAATGTAATTTGATTCCTTGATCCATTATCTCTTACCCAAGGAATGATCTTCCTTATATTCCTTTGTCCTTCAATGGACATAACTTTTCACATGCCTTTTGACCTTTATCACAATTTAAACTTTAATTATTTTATAATTATATTATAATTTATATTTTATATTTTAAAATTTTAGTTTATTATTATTATTTTTATTTTAATCCTATTTCAAAAAGGGGACATTATAGATAGTCACTTTGGGTGTATGTGACGCATGCATGAGTTATTTACTCTAAGTATATGTGGTATGCATGAGCTAGTCACATTGTGTATATGTGACACATACATGAGTTATTTACCTTGTGTATATGGGTTTCACCCATGATCTAGTCACATTGTGTATGTGTGACCCATGTGAGAGATAGTCACATTGTGTATGCATGATCTATTCTTGAGCTAATCACTACGTGCAAACAAGTGATGTTTATATGAGCCGGTCACTATGGGGTTTTGTGTGTTTTCATACATTTAAATGTTGGCATTGAACTAACATTTGATTGGATTGCATTTACTATCCTACTATTGCATTTGAATTGAATCGAAATCATAAGATTCACTTAAAGGCTATGAGACAAAAGTGAGATAAGAGATCTCATATCAAAGGAGAGAATGAAGCCTCTCTATTATTGGTGTACAAACTATGGAGCCTTTGATTCCTAGGAAGGGATATGTAGGTAGGGCCATTATGAATGAACCATCGAGGTTTACTATAAGTTTATATCCCCTTCATTGAGCTTTCCTAATGATTAAATATTTAATCCATAAAAAAAAGATTCTTTATGTTGTCAAAAGATGCTTTCTTTTACTTTCTAAAAAATAATCCATTTTAACAACCTTGCAAGTTCATGGAAAAAGTTGAGTTAAATGTGAGTTAAATATTATTTAAATATAATTAAAATATTTAAATTTTTTATAGCAAGTTAGATTTGGAGAATGAACTTTCTTTTATTTTCTTAAACTTTACTTCAGTATGTTTTTTAATTAATTGATTTATAATAATTATAATAGAAACAAAAAAGTAAACTAAAAAGTAAAAAAATTAAAAAAACAAAAGTCTAAAATAATAAAACAAAGTTCATTCTCCAACTTTAGTTTATTATAAAATAAAACAAATACTATATATTAATATATTAATATATGTGTATATATATTAATATTAAAAAAATTAAAAAAAATAATTACAAGTTTTAAATTTTTATTTATGTTTATTATAAAATAAATCAAATAAATAAATTATATATATTAATGTATGTGTGTATATATATTAATATAAAAAAATTGAAGGAGTAATTGCAACTTTTTAATTTTTATTTATTTTTATATGTAGCATTTATAAAAAACATAAAAAAATATTTTAATTTATTTTATATGTAGCATTTATATATTAGCAATAGTAGCTAATAAAAAAATTATTTTAATTTATTTTTATATGCAGCCACTTAATTTTTATTTATTTATGTGACTTTTTTATTATATATAATACAAAAATTTAAAAAATTTAAAATCATCTTCATTGGAATGTTCACAAAAAAATTCAATTCAATTTTTTTTTTAAATTAGAAATATTTATTTATATAATTCAACTTCAAAAAATCTAATTCAAAATAAAAAATAAAATTTTAGAAATGTCTATTTCTATAACTAAACTTCAAAAATCTAATTTAAAAAGAAAAATTAGAAACAACTTCAAAAATATAATTCAAAATAAAAAATAAAATTTTAGAAACATCTATTTCTATAACTAAGCTTAAAAAATCTAATTGATAAGTAGGAGGTATTTTTTGCAGCATGTCAAATTATTATATTTTATATCAGGGTTATGATATTTTATATCAAGTTTTAACTGCATAGTTTTTTGAGTCAAACACATGACCTATATTTCATGAGTAGTGGTTCACATGAACCCATCTCTCATGTTAATGAATGGTCCACTTAGCACTCATTGCATCTAATTCAAAATTAAAAAAAAAAATTTAGAAACATCTATTTTTATAACTCAACTTCAAAAAACAAAAAAAAATATAGAAACATTTATTTCATATAACTCAACTTTAAAAAATAAATTAACTTGGGTTAGCTTTTGAGTGTTTTTAATTATTATCTTTTTTAATTTTTTAGAGAGAACATGTGCATATTTTAATGAAATATATATATTATTAATTTATTTTAAATCTTAATTTAATCTTATATGGTATGGGTCTAGGGATGACCCTAACCTTGGGAGCTAACCATACTCTAATGCAAGTATATGAGTTGTGGCATAGAGTTGTTTCCATGACTATAGTTGGTAAGCTTTGAAGATGGAACTTCTTGATTGGATAGAAGTTGTCTAGTCGATTAGGTTTATACTTGATGTGTAAAAAATAAAAAAATAGTAGTAGTTCTAGGATGGTTATTACATAGGGTTATCCTTTTGGTCGTTCTTCTATTCTATTGTCTTTAGCTTTTCTTCTCTACTATTTTAGTGTTGCTTGTTCATTGTTTGGGCCCAGTTAGGGCATGTTTTGATTTTACCTTCACACTGCTTTTGTAAAGGGTCGAGACCTTGATTTTTTTCCTATCTAATCAAAATTTTATGTACTATGTCCCATGATGTGTTGCACCATTGTATGTGACAAAAAACTTGTCCATCAACCAAGACCCTTATCAAAGCCAATGCCTTAGAATTTTTATGCTTCCAAGTTTATTTTTAGTCTCATCTATTAGTTTAGCTAGTTGTATGTCTCCATGTCACAAATATTAAACTATAAATCATTGAAGACGAGAGTGTTCTAAACTTGCCTTGACCATTCTAACCAGTTGTCCTTCACAAGTAGTGTTGTATCAGCAATTGATGTGATTGAATGCATTTTGTTATTAAAGGGAGATGAATTGGTTCCTTAATACTCTAATGGGTTTTTATTTCTATTTACTACCAGACCAATATACCTTTAATCTCTTAGTATGCTCTCCCTTCCAATATACACATTGGTACATAGAAGAAGCTCATCTTTCTTGATATGCTTGTTGATATGTGATGTAACAATCCTCCTTGTTGCGTTGGGAGAGTTAGGTGAGAGTGTTAATCTGGAAAATATCAGTAGAGATGACATCTCTTGGGCAGTGTAGGATTGAGGGAAAAATTTAGTTTTTTATTATTCTTTTAATCTTCCTTCCCATGCCTATACGAGGGGGGGATAGGAAAGTGGTTGGGGAGTTCAATGCGGCAGCAAATATCTGCCTGATAGGTGTGAGTGACTGCAGAGAAGATAAGGGAGAGAGGAAAATATCTGATCGGCCTGGAGGAGAGTCAATATGTTTTGGGAGAGAAGAGAGGGTAGGAGTTAAGAAAAGAAAAAAAAGATCTCATGGAAAAGAGGGAGTCTCTCGGTTTGGAAAGGAAGAACAACGAAAACATGAGACAATGAATTATCTCAGGAAGCATATCAAATTGCAAGACCTGAGGCGAGCTGTAGGGAGTGTGAAGGGAAAGGAGGTATTTACCTCTGTCTATTGTTTTTCCAGCACAAAAAAAACTAGAATATGACTACTGCTATTTCATTAAGCATAGAAAAATGAAACCCCATTACTTCCCTTTAAATAAAAACTACCATATGATAGCTGCTATTTCATTAAGCATAGAGAAACTGAAACCCCATTACTGCCTTTTAATAAAAAGTATCTGTTAAAACATATTCGATGCAAGATTTTTACATTGCCTCTCCCTTGAATTTATTTTCTGTATGTAGAACGATTTCTTTTTCTCTGATTGATATATGGGTTTTAAGGAAAGAGAGTCATTTTCTGATTTATAAGCTTGTCGGCAAATCATGGGTTCAATCTTTAGTGAATATCACGAGTGCATCCATACACTAGAAAACTGGGACGTAACCATTTAGATTGAAGAGATCTAAGTCTCATGGAACCCCTTTTTGCTATTCAATGCCTGATCTAATAGATTATCATTGTAATTCTTCTTAAACAAAAAAAACTTAGCTGCCCTGTTTGGTCATTTTAGTCATTCTTTTTCTGCAAAAAAAACACCAGCCTTGGCAAAACCATCGACTTTGAGTAAAGAATGTTATGGCACTAAAATACATTAGATCCATCGTGCTATGTTGAGCATTGAAATTTGGTCACATAATTTTAACTAAGAATATTTGTCACGGAAAAAGTGAATTACCGTCGGAGGGAAAAAGTAAGGTTTCCATTTTGTAAGACTTTGTATCATTCTATTTTTGTTATATTAATTATGACAGTCATTATGTAAATGTTACGCTGTGAGAAGGCTTGCAATGCCATTTGCCGTTCTTTTCTTATAATATTTGTGCATTCCTTTATGAAGAGTGATTAAATTGAGTTCATGAGAGTGATTACAAAACTGATCTAACTGGCAAAGGCCATTTTCAACAAATTACATTGTCCACAAGAGTTTGGGTCTTGTAGATCATATTTTTTATCTTTACTATTTTAAATTTATAACTCAGTGTTTTTAGTCATTTTGGATTCCTCGTTGGTTACATGAGATGAACTAGGTCTAGGTATTGGAGTGGTCATCTGGAGTGGCTCTCTACAGGCTTGGGGCCCACAAGTGGCTGCCAGGAGAACTAGTAGCAGAGTTACATTAATAAGTGATAACTAAATGAAAACATTGGGGTAAAAACACTAATAAGATAACTAGACCTCATGCATGTCCTTGAGTGCTTGTAAAGGCTAAGGATGCAATGGGAAGGCCTATCCATCTGTAAGGCGTCAAGTCATCCATTTGCGAGGCATGGATTTGGGCACAATTGAGTCTCCTCGTTTGTATGAGAGGTGTACTTGGTTCCGTGTGGTGCCATGCCTTCGAGCACGCATGATGACACTCCATCTGATTACACTTTAGTATCTAGTACCTTAGCAGTCATGAGTAGTACCCAACCTATGACCTGGATAAGTACCTCTATGTTATGACTTTGGTTGTATGCATTGTTCTCCGTGTCTGCTCCGTGATTGATGTGAGTGTTGGATATCTTTAATCCCCTTGTTGTTGTTCTTCTGTTTGGGCCTTGTGACTATCTCTGAGCACGGTGGGGTGGTCTCGTATGAGTCCACATGCTTGGGAGGCGTTGCCATCCTAATTGGGGACTGGTGAATAGGTTTTGGTGCACCAGTTGGAGATGTTCTCTCTCTCTGTTACTTTATTCAGTTATTGTATTCTTTCAGTTATTGTATCATATTTAGGACTATATCATTGTATTTGTATATTCATTTATGTAATTGTACTCTCTTAAGAGAGAAGATGTAATCATTGAATTTAATGAGAAGAAATGAGATGTTTCCTAATTAGTTTATAGATTCTAGTGTGGGTATCGAATCCGCGTGTACTATGATGCTTTTAGATTCATGTTTATATTAGATATGGGATTAGGAACCATTGATTTGGTGTTTAAAATGAATGTAGTTGTTTTAATGTTTCCTCTCGAGAGTGATTTAGTCCTCTCCCGTGGGTTGTGCATTCAGCCATGCTTGGCCATGAATGTTGTCAATCTATCGAATTGGCAACCGAATCAGTGTATGTTATCTACTTATGATAAAAAAAAATGGTCCTCTTTTGGCTCTTATGCTTCGGGGGTTACGTAGCGGGATGTTACATCTGGTATCAGAGCCCATGTTCACACACAGGGAGCTCTAGCGTACTTGAGCCTTCTATGTTTTGTTGTGTTTGGTGTGTGTGATGTGAGCTTGTTATATTATTTTATAGTCTTGTTGTTATACTTTCATGCCTTACTATGGTGTATAGGTTGTCCTTGTGATGATCTATTTTGATGTGTTCTTTGTTTCCTTTAGGATGCCTCCTAGGGGTAGAGCTAGAGGTAGAGTTAGAGGTATAGCCACTGTTCTTCGACGTAGCACCTGGTGTAATGCCAATTTGGGTAATTAGGGTAATCGAGGTGAGTGTCAGGAGGAACCGTGCACTGAGAATCTGTTGATGGTGGTTTTAGCACACAACAACACAGGTGTGATTGCTGGTTTCACACCTCTCTTGAAAAGTATCTTACCCTAGGTAGGACTACTCCAAGGATAATACAACTAGGTCTAAGCTTGCTTGGAATTTCTCAGTTGGTATGTTCTAGTTGTGCCTACAAGGGGTCTTACATGCAATCTGCAAATCTTCAAGTTTTAGGGCAGCAAATACACATAAACCCTATTATGATTTTCAGTTGATAGAGAAGATAAATGCTATAGATGCCTAAATTTGGCTCAAATTGAATTAAGTAAATATTCTAATATTTATCTTAATTCTTATTTTCTTCTATCAATTAAATAAATATTATAAGTTTATTTGATTGGTTCATTATCCTACAATTAAATAAAATCATTTTATTTAATTAAAATCCCTAAATTCTTCTAATGTCTCAAATCCTAAATCCACCTCACAAAATCCACTTCATCAATCCACCTCATCCCTTCCACCTCACCATGTTGCACATACAATTAAATATTCTTAATATTTAATTAGCTATCCTCCACCAATTGAATTTTCAATTCAATGGTTCCCCACTATCCTCCACCAATTGAATTTTCAATTCAATTGTTCCCCACTATCCTCCACCAATTAAATTCAATTATTCCCCATTATCCTCCACTCATTGAATCTTTAATTCAATTGTTCCCCATTATCCTCCACCATGAATTCTTAATCCAATTGTCATAACTCACTATACTCCACCATGAATTCTTAATCCAATTGTCATAACTCACTATCCTCCACTCTAAATTTTTAACTCATCCATTATGAATTAAAGATTCACAAAAAATGAGAGCCATTGATCTCATCTTTTGATCCTCACCCTCCATTCTATTTTCAGAAAATCTATAAATAGAACCCTCTTCTAAGCCATTAGGAGAGACTTCTTCTGGCATCCTTACTATGCCCAAATTCCTCTAGGAAATCTTCTTCTTCTCAATTCTCTTCTTCATACCATCGTAATGTAGAAATCATCCTAGCCGTCCCATATCATCCATCATTAGTGTGTTGAAGCCCACCTTCAATCACACAAAGTATCATAGCCATTTCTCCTTGTCATCTTGAGGAATCGAAGCAAGGAAGCAAGCTCCCTGAGGGCCAACCTTCATCATTCAAGATCAAGAGAGAATAGGCAACCAATGGAAGCCACAGGGTAACAAGTTTGTAAGTTTTATGCTTTCATTTGTTTATTCTTGTTATTTGCATATTCCATTGTTGATTGGGTTTTCATTATCTTTATAGATCAATCTGATTTTCCCATTCACAAATGATACTAAGATTCTTATTCTAACAACTAACAATGGTTCTTAAAGAAAATACAAAAGGTTTAGGGTTTTAGAAGGATCCTAAGTGACATTCACAATGCCAAGGTTATCTTTAGTAGACAAACATTCCAAAACTTTGAACCAGCTTCCTGAGTTACCAAATTGAAATGGGTGTTACAGTGCTGTAGAAAATGGTGCTATCTTCAATGGAGGTCAACAGATTTTTAGAATGCATTCATTTGTTAAATACCTAATGAGCGGTGCAACTTAACTTGTGAAATGCAATTAAACTTTAGCACAAATAATTAGCCCAGATTAACTTTACACAATTATTTACCATCAACAAACAACTAAAAGTATGGACTTAGAATGTTCATCAAATACTTCAGCAAACCATGAATATTATGAAAGCACAACTAATCTAACTATGGGAGAGCAAGAAGCGAACCATGAAAACCAAAAGATGAATCAACACAAGATACAAATTCTCAGATTTTACTACAGAAACTTGCTTTGTATTAGCTCAAATGGCATAGAGTCAACAATTCGGTATCAAAATCTCTCTTACAAATAGTGGAAATGACAACGCTTTATATAGAAAAGCAACATACCCTAGCCTTCAAATGAATGGTGGAGATTAACTCAACACTGATGGTCTAGATTACATCAATAATAGCCTACATCAATTCTCGGATTACATTTTGTCCTTTATGAGAAAGATGAAAAACAGTCCCCAGATACATTGAATCTAGTCATTTTGACTAGCCAACTCAGTATATTAATAGAAAAGGACATTTTTGAAGCAAGAAGAAGACAAAATAGAGTCACATGCTACCCCGAATACAACAATTTACAATTGTGACGGGATTGTATCATCAGAATATTCAAAATAATGCTAAGACTCCTTGTCCAAGCCAATTTGGTCTTCACTGGCCAGCTTGTTGCGATAAGTCAACTAGGCATCGAGTGCAGGATTAATGTCAGATGGGTTTGGATCCTTCAAATGATGTATTCGATAATCAAACACTTCCAGCTCCCGGCTGAATTTGCCATGTATTTTTTCTATTTCTGCCCCTGCCTTCTGAAATGCCTTGAACTCAGCTTTGAGGTCACTTGTCTTATCCAGTCTTTCTTCCATACTGAGTGCAGTGTCTTCAAATAGTACCTTATGCAACTTATCTTTGCACTTCTTGACATCAAAAGGGGCATAATCATCGTAAGAGGCTTACCTGCAATCCCTCTAAGAGTTATTGATGTCGTATATAACTGATCTTAGTTCTTCATCAGCTAGTTTATATGCTTCCTTTATATGCTCAAAGGTCTCCTTTCTCAAAAGTAGTTGTTGATACCTTTCAATAGCCCTTGGCAGCTGATTCCTAGTCAAAATATTTTCTACAACCAGAGTCTGAGCTGGCAATTCTCTGATACCTTTTATTCGGGGATACATGTGTGAATAATACTCATCAAAAGAATCACATTCTTCCTGCAAGTCTTTCCATCTCTTGTGCAAATCTACCATTTTTTGGTGAGCTTGAGCAGAGGTGCTTATGGCTTCACATCCCATTTCAAAAACATTTCGTAACCAATTATCTATGCCTTGGGACTTTGATCTTACTTCACCCAATTTAGCCATCTCATCGATAGACAGGAAAGTAGGTATTGTCCTTATGTCTCCTCCTACATCTATTGGCTTTATCAAAAATTGAAGACATGCTCGTAGTTCTTCGTTTTGTTGTTTCAAGTCTTTCTTAGATATTTCATCTTTGTCTAGTTGCTCCAAAATTGATGTGACTGATCCCTTGAAATCATCCACTCTTTGAGAACGAGTGGTTGGGCCTAAATCAAAAGTAGATATGATGTAATCTTCTGCCCTGACTTGGTCTCTCGCTATGTCAGCCGGCGGGACCGCTATTTCTGCTATCCTTGATCCTGATTCATTCTTATAAATCCTTGATTAGATCTTAGCCTTTTTTTGCTTTTGAGGCTTCTGAGCTTGTGATAGGATGGTGCTCAAGTCAAGTTGCATTACTTCCACCTATGGTTCGGGGTATGTCATTCTACCTTGCAGCCACTCAGGAGCAGAAGATTTGTTTAATTCAAAAGCTCCATCTTTATCAGATACAACCAATTCTTTGGATGGTTCTTGTTCTTCATCCTCATTCTTCTCTGGACTTTTCTCTTCTTCCTTTTCTTCCTCTTGTGCCAAGTCCTTCAGATTCTTAACTACATTCTCATGGGTCATCTTTAAAACTTCCTCCATTGGATCTTTGTCCAGAGGACTATCAGATATGTCAATAACTTCCACATTAGCTAAAGGTTCATGGATGCTTTCATTGTTTACTTCAGATAATACCCCCTTTTTCTCCTCACTTGCTGCTTCAGGCTCTTGTAACCCCAACTTTGCACACACTTTCTCAATTTCGGGTAGCACTGGGACTGCCAATGAATCCGCAGGCATTTGTGAAATAGGGACAGCAGAAGAGATGGTCAAGGAGGGCAAACTGACTTGGGTTATGCTAGTCAAGACTAGTGATAAGGAGGAAGAAATGATAAGAGGTGAAGAAAAGCGTGGTGAAGGTAGAGGAAGAGCAGGTGAAACGATGGTGGAAATGGGAGGTAATGGTAAAGAGGAAGTAGGTGTAATGGTAGTGGAAGGGTATGAGATGGCAAGAGTGGAGGAAATAGGACTGCTAGAGTCACTAGAAGAAATTGCCAGTTAACAAGAGGTGGTGGTGATGGTAGAGGTAGGAGAGGTGGTAGGCGATGTTCCCTGAGTTATGGTCATCGAGACTATGGGTGAAGTGGATGCAGCAAAGGAAGGAAGAATGGAAGGAGAAGTGACAGCAGAGGCAGCAGGGGTTGAGACAGTAGGGTCAACACTTTGTATAGGAGGTTGGGTAGTTGGAGGATTGGAATCATTCTTAGTTGTGGTAGCCTCCTTGTTAGCTTCTTTCACTTTTATTTTCTTAGCCTTAGAGCTTTCTCTAGCACCACTTGGCATGTCTTTTCTCTTGGAAGTCCTGGTCCTAGTTGAAGGAGGTTGTTCTTTCTTATGGGGAGACCTTATAGATGGCTTCTTCATCTTCTTTGCCTTTTCTACCAGAGATATATGCTCTTCACTATCTAATTTCTATTTTTCAGCTAACTATGCCTCATCTGTGACCTGAATGGGTTCATCCTCTTCTCCCCCAGAGTCCTTATCTAATTCTACCGCTGTGTAAGTAAGATGGACCCCTTGTTCATTCAGAACAGCCACCTATGATTTGACCTAGGCCTTACTCAGTCTGATTGATTCCCTCATAACAACATCTAGGGAACTCTCCTTTGCATTCACCCAATTTGGCAATGGAATGGGTTGATGGTATTGAGCCTCCCATGGTCCTCTGAGCATAACATTTTCATCATCTTGCAACTGATCAGGGACTGCCATTATATGAAACCTTTTGATGAAATCCAGAGGCAACCTTGCATGTGCCTTCTTCATAATCTCATAATCATCAGGGCAATTGGCCTAGAAGTCTTCAATATGCACTTTGTGAAAGAGTTTCTTGCTTACAAATCTCTCCATCACTTAGTTTGGATCAAAATGACCCCTTGCATTGTAGTAGTGCAAATTCAAGAGTTGAAGCTCTTTATCTGAATGTTCTGTTGATGCCAGAGAGGGACATGCATAGAGTCCTTTGCCAAATTTGATAGGAAATTGAACACTAGGCCTATGCATGTGCTTAAGTTTCTCAGCACAAGGTATCAGTTGCCTCGATAGTTCTAGGAGCACTGTCTTGTCATCAGGGTACCGAGGAAGTCTATAGGCCATTCCAGTGAAGCCTTGTATCCTTATGTATGTAAACTTCTCAAATTGGATATACAACCTACCATATCCGGTTATTTCATTCATAGCCTCGGTGGAAATCCTCAAGGCTATGTTGCCCTGCAACTTTCTGGCTATATACATCTTGAATGCATCATTAACCCTCTTGAAGTGTATCAGTGATTGATATGAGGTTAGCTGTGGGTAGCATTCATACACTTTAACCTGAGTCTTTTCATCATTTCCAACCTCACCAATCTTGGACAATCCATCATAGTGATTCATTCGTGCCAATGCATAGACAACATAGGACGTCCATCTGAAGTATTTGTTTTCATTGAAGTTGTTGAAGGCTTCATGGATGTTGTCACTAAGGATTTGAGCCCAATGGAACTTGGTTCCCTTCAATATCTTAGTGATTATGACAAACATCCAATCCTCAAAGGTAGAGGCTGTTGGTAACCCATAGATTCTGCTCAAAATGATGACTATGTTCCCGATCTCATCATGGAAATCACTTCTGTAAAGTATTTTGGGGAGCTTGATGAGAGAAGATTTCATGCTTTTAACCCAATGGTCATTTATATACTTCTTGCATACCTCTACATCCTTATTGTATGTTGCCTTTCACCCCTATTTGTCTGGCATAGTTACAACTTTGTGCCAGGGGATGTCCAACATTTCTGCCAGAGAAGGTGGGGTCAGGTTAGCTAGGACATCCCCATTTGCCATCTGAATGGTCCTTGTCATAACATCATACCTGTCTGCACAGGTGGCTATTAGTTCTGCACATTGAACTGAAGTAGGAAATGCAGCAACTTGTCCAAGTCCACTATGTCTAAGTATTCTGGCTCTGGGGGTTGGAGCTGGACCAAAGACTCTGAGTCTGAAGTCATCTAGGTCTATGTGACCTAAGTCTGTGTGCCCTACATTACTCCACCCAGTGTGGACCTTGGTTTCTAGAGGGATTCCTTTGAACTCGTACTTCATTGCTTGGGACCAAGCAGTCATTGGGTCTGCATGACCAGACCTTATAAGATTGATACACTGAAGAAACTCCTAACATACTCCTAAGTTTCAGATAAATTAATGCAATAACTGCCATTTACTACCAACATGCCTCTAAAGGTAATTTAAATCTAACTGTAATAACATGGCATGTAATCAAATATCTAATGTTGCAAGAAAAATCATGAAAATCACCATAAGTAATGCCTTACAACATCAATTTCATCATTTTGAACCACCTTCCCTTTGAAAATTTCAAGATATTCAGCCATTTACACCGTTTTGCACTAAATTGAGGGTTGTCTGACCCTCAGCAGGAAAAGCGTTGGATTTGAGGTCATCCAACCTCGGTGGGGAAATCGGGCAGGTTTGAGCTTCCTTCTATGCCCTGAGTTTAGTGTAGGTTTTGATAGTGTCTGACTTGCGCAGAACTTGGAGGTCTCCGACCTCTGACGGTTTGCAAGTCGGTCAGTTGAGTTATTAGTGCGAAGTCTTATCTATTTAACTATATTGCGTTTGCGCATATATTGGCCCAGTCTAACCTGTGTGAGTTTAGGTAGTGTTCGACTAAGTCAGTTGGAGGATATTATAGCGCAGGTTGGATGAGGTTAGTTTTAGCGCTAAGTCGAGGTAAGCTCCCAGCGGGGTTTTCAGGTGGCACCGACCTTGTGGGAGAATCCAGGTCATCCGACTAGGTTGGAGACCTGATCTTTTAGCGCAAAGTCAGATGAGTCACTTTGTAGCGCAAATGGTGTTTTCAGATCTTGCGGGGTTTTTTAGACCTTCTGACTAAGTCAGAGAAAAGTGTTTTAGGCACGTTGGTCGGATGAGGTCTGTTTTAGCGCTAAATGGCACTAGGCACTTGGCGAGGATTTTGGAGGTCTCTGACTGATTGAATGATGGTTCGATTTGCAGGTCGGTCAAACCTCATTTTAGCGCCACTTGAAATCTAAGGGTTCTTTGTGAAAATTTACTAAGCTTGGGGATTTTAGACCGATGCGACTCGTTTATTCCACAGTAAGACTGAACTAGGCTTTCTAAATGAAAATGTCATGGTTTGCACGGAAACCCTAACCAAAAATGCTAATTCATCATTTCAATTTCTTAACAAATCCTACTGTCTAGACCAAACCCTAGCTGTGTGTAAGTAAAACTTTGAATAACAGGGTTGAAACCCTACCTAGTTGAAGCGATGGCGCGGATTTGGTCCGAGTAGGAGGTCACGAGTTCGAGCTCAGGCAAGTCCGTGGAGTGTGAACGCAGCTCCGGAATTTTCAATCTAAAACATGATCAAAATGACTAAAAACTTGATTAATTCCCTATTTAACCCCTGCAAAATCTGCCATTAATGCACAGGCGTACGACCTGTCAATCTAGATTTTGCGTAGATTTCCCTCAGCTTGGACCCGTAGAGAATTTTGGTATGTTCGACTTGGTCAGACGGGGCAACATTCAGCGCAAGGTTTGGAAGTTTAGTTTGCACAAATTAGCGGAGGAATCGGGTTCATCTGACTTGCGGGCCTTTTGGGGTTGTCCGACTTAGTCAGTGGTTGCTGTTTTCAGCACAGGTCAGATGAAGCCATTTTTAGTGTAGAAGTCTGAATCGATGATTTTTAGCGCTAGGTCAGACAGTGAGGAAATTAGCACAAAGGTCAGAGCAATAGGAATTTAGCACAAGGTCAGACAAGGCAATTTTTAGCGCTAAGGTCGGACAAGGCAGTTTTTAGCGCAAAGGACTATTTCAAGGCCTTAAAGTGGAAAACAAAGTTTTATTCTAGCAGATATTGAAGTGATTTTTCAAATATCACCTTTGAATCAAGGTCAAAATGCACTTTGATTACTAAATCACTTACGAGATGAAGAGATCCAATGACTCTCTAGCCAAATCAAAAGAGGGGGTCCTCATTTTAAATGGGGTGTGTGTGCAAGGCACAACAAATGGCGACTCTGCTAGGGAATGCTCCTGAGCATTCCAATGATAAAAGTTTAGTTTGAAACCAAAATCTCTACGTTCCCCACTTATTAAATGAAAAAAAAGCAAGGTACCTTATCAAAGAACCTAAGATCACTAACCAGTGCGACCATCCACATCCTGAAAACTTGAGTGTGTGTAATTGTATTCATTCCCATCCTTTGGTAACTAAGTTCGCCCAAGATCCCCTGAGATCATTCTACCACTAGGAACTGCTCAAATTTTTAAAAATGACTGAGCCTCGAAATGGACCAGTAAAGTCTTTCTGGTATTACTGATATTTGATGTTGATCATTTCTGGATAGTATCTTTTGTAAGAATTTTGCAACTTTGGTAGTCTTTTATTTGCACTATAACGGGTCTGGTGTTGAAGAAACACCTTTTATTTTTACCCAATATTAGGCTAGTAACACTTAGTGTCACCTGCTTTTGTCTTGATGGATAGTGCATGTGGTAGAAGAGGAAATTAGCCCTTTTCACTTGACACAAGATCACCTAGACTTGCCTAGCTACTTCAGGATTATTTAAAGTGGAAAGATATATGGTTAGAAAATACTTCAGGTGCATCGACTAATAACTTATTTTCAATGAACAGACACCATACCCTTTGGTATAACAGCAGAACCCACAACAAAGACTAGGTGGAAACCTTGGCTTCTCGAAGGAAGACTCACGATTATCCACCCATCAAAGAAGCATTTGCAGATCCGCACGACTGCCACCACATCAAAAACAAAGACCCCTCGGAAGAGCAAGTGCAGCAGATAAAACAAAAGGACAACTAATCTAAGCAAAGCACCTAACACCTAAGGGGAAGCAAAAGCAAGAAAGCAAACTAAACTAATGGCAACCTAAACTAACCAAGGCAAACAAACGCCTAACTATGTACACTAAAATGAGGCATGACTGCCTCTCAGGCCTGGAAGTAGTGCTTTAGGAACTGGCCATTGACAAGCAGTGGCAACTCTTCACCAGTAAGGCTCTTGAGTCGATATGTACTGTCTCGAAGGATCTCATAGATCTGCTAGGGACCCAACCAAAGTTTATCAAATTTACCATGTTCCCCATTTTTCTCATGTGCCTTATCCCACTATAGGACCAAATTAGAAATGTGGAAGACTTTGACCTTGGCTCTCTTGTCGAACCATCATTTTACAAGTCCTTGATGCTTGGCAAAGTTTTCTATGGTAGCGTTGCGCTTCTCTTCAAGGTGCAGTAATTGAGCTAACCTAGAGGACAAATGATCATCAGTTTCAAGGTAGTCTTGCATGAATTGAAGTACTGAGATTCTCAAATGGACAGGAAAGATGGGTTCAATCCCATAGACCAAATGATAAGGAGATGTGTTTAGGGTTGCTTTGTGTCAGATTCTATCAGCCCATAAAGTGAACCTAAGCTGAGTATGCCAATCTCTGGGGTCTTTGTCCAAAAGTTTCTTAATGACCTCAAGTAAGTTTTTGTTTGTTGATTCAGCTACCCCATTCCCTTGTGGATAGTAATTAGATGAGAACTTAAGAGTGATCCCATAGTCAAATGCCCAGTTAGAAAAATGTAATGATGAAAAGGCAGAGACATTATCACAAACTAAAGCAAATGGACAACCAAATCTAGTGATAATATGCTTTTCAACAAATTCAATGACTACCTCTGTGGTACATTACTTACAAGCTATTGCTTCAGACCATCGAGTGCAGTAATCAATAGCGGTCAGAATATACTTGTGGCCTGCAGAGGAGGACGGATTGATCATACCGATAAAGTCAAGGCCCCACTGAGCAAATGGTCGTAGCTCCACCACTGGTTGCAAAGGCATGGCTGTGTGTCATTCTCGGTGTGCAACGGTCTGGCATATGTTACAGGTTCTTACATGTGAATGTGCATCTTTGAACAAGGTTGGCCAGTAGTACCCGGCACAAAGAACCTGATTTGCTGTTGAGTGCACTGATCCATGACCTATCCCAAATCTCTCGTGAAAATTAGTTAGCACCTGATCAACCTCTAATTTGTCCAAACACCTTAGATAAATACCTTCGTGATTCTTCTTGTAAAGGACTGATCCTTTTATCATGTCACTGTTGCTTTTAAGCTTTAGAGCTCTCCTTTGCACTGAATTCAGCTGCTGTGGGCAGTGCTGATTGAGTAGATAGAATATGATATCTCCATACCACTCATCTTTTGAAACATCTTCTAATAGGTATTGTTGAGAAACCAGGTCTGGTCCTACTTCAGCCATTGTTCTAGTCAGGGCTTGATCTCTTACCAATTTCATGGGTTGAATATCTATGTCAAACTCTTGCAGTATGGTGACCCACTTCCCTCTTCTTTCTCTTAATTCACTTTGCATCAGTAATGCTTTAACTGCTATGTCTAGGACTATGGCAATTACTTGACTTCTTAGGATGTAATGACGGAACTTCTTAACTGCCTTTACCAGAGCATACGCTTGTTTTTCCACATTTGGATACCTTAGCTCTGCATCTTTTAGTGGAGTGCTCATGAAAGCAATGGGCCTTTCATCATCAATTAACCTCTTCTGCGTCAACATTGCAATGCAGGTATGCTCTGAAGCAAATGAATATATATGAAATGGCAAAGTGTAATGAGGACTTACCAAGACACGTGCATTGGATATAGCTTGTTTAATTTCTATGAAAGCGGTCTTGGCTTCTAGAGTCTAGTCCATTTTAGCATCTTTCTTCAGCATGGCGTTGAGAGGTTGAACAATCTCAGCAAATCCCGTAATGAATTTACATACAAAGTTGATCTTACCAAAATATGACTTAAGTTCCTTCTTGTTGGCTGGGGGAGGTATTTTGAGTATTGCTTGGATTCGGTCTGGGTCAATAGATATTCCTTGCTCAGATATTACATGTCCCAGCAACTTTCCTTCAGTTACTCCAAAGATGCACTTCTTGGGGTTGAGTGATATACCATAATCCTTGCATCGCTACAACACTTTCCTCAGATCTGCTACATGATCCTCTCACCTTTTCAAGAATACTATTAGATCATCCATGTAGATGATTATACATTTTCCAACCAATCCCTTAAAAGCAACATCCATTGCACACTGAAAAGTTGCACCAGCATTTATCAAACCAAACGGCATTCGACGGTAGGCATAGATGCCCCATTTACAGGGGAAGGATGTCTTCAGCCTGTCATCATATTCCACCATCACCTGGTTATAACCAGAATACCCATCCAAGAATGACATCATTTGGGACCCATTAACAATCTGTAAAACTTCATTTAAAGAGGGCAACGGATAATTATCCTTTTTAGATGCTCTGTTCAGATTACGGAAATCAACACAAAGCCTGATCTCTCCATTTTTCTTTCGAACCAGGACCAAATTTGCTACCCATGCAAAATGTCTGACTGGAAATATTATCCTTGCTAACAACAGCTTCTGTACTTCTTTGAAAATCAGCGATTCCAGCAAAGCATTCACTGGTCTCTACCTTTGTCTGAAAGGCTTTGCTCCTAGCTTCTGCAGGATGGTGTGCATGATGATCGAGGTATCATAGGTTTTTAGATCTTCATAACTCCAAGCTATAACCTCATGATAATCTCTTAATGCATGTATGATTCCTGTCCTCTCTTCCTCAGTACTAGCTTTCCCAATGAACACATTCTTAACATTTTCTTCCGTCCCTAAGTTAAATGGTTCACATTTTCCTCCTGGGGATTCTCCTTCTTTCCTTTGAGTTCCTAAATTATCTGCATCAAACAGTCTTTCCAATTCTACCATTCCTTGTGGGATCGTATTTGTCTTCAAGTTCAGTACTCCTTCTAAATCCATTTCAACAGGTTCCACTTCTTCTTCATCTATTATCTGAGTAGTGAACACATCTGATGAAATAAGGGAATTAATGATGTGTTGATCATCTTCAAAAACTTAGAAATTGGTAACATTATCTGGTACAGACGGGGTGGCCACAAACTCAACAGAAAACTTCTTTAGTCCTGCCATGGATGTTGGTTCTAATGTACTTGTTGTTTGAGCTAGAGCATTTGCAACATGATTATATCTTCTTGGGATAACTTGGAAGTTAAAACCGTCAAAGCACTTGATCAAATCTCAGACTCTGTTCCTGTACCTATTCAATCTCTTATCATTACATGAGTACTATTTTCTCACTTGTTTCACCACTAAATCAGAATCACCAAACACCTGGATAATTCTGACTTTCTTCTGTAGCGCTAACAGCAATCCTTGCACTAATGCTTCATATTTAGTGACATTATTTGTGCATGGAAACTGTAGTCTTTGTGATGCTAAAAATGAACTCCCAGTGGGGCTGATCAATTTGACCCATGCACCAGACCTTTGTCTGCATCTTGAACCATCAAATCTTAAAGTCCACAAGCAATAATCTTTCCTGTCATTATCTTGTTTTTCAGGCTTCTTCTCATTGGGAAGGGGCTTGGGCTCCTCCTTCTCTTTGACAGTTAACACCTCCTTTAGGTTTATAGGGATCTTCAGTTGTTTCTGCACTTGTTCGATCGCCTCTTGACACACTTGGCAAGTAAAATCAGAATGAGATGCATCATGTATGCGACACCAGTTGGGCAATAGTAATTCTTCCATTTGAACCTGCCTTCCAACAACAATTTGATCTTCACAAATCTAGCTACAAAATCACGAAATCCTTCAAATACCCTGGGTTCATCTTCTTCTGAAGAGCTTCCCTCATCTAACTGAATATATGCTCCTGTATTTTCTGGTCTTTCTATAAGTGGCTTAGAGGGTCTTAAGAAACTCAACATAAGAACCTCTTCTGACTGACTAGCGTGTGGAAGATATACTCCCAAATCAACTTCTGAGAATAGAATTTCGTTGGGCTGATTGTATTCTATGATCATATGATTCATCTTGGGCTCTCTTTCAATACGTATCTGATTAACCAATCCCTTCCATGGTAGCCACATGGGGGAAAAATTAGTTGCCATATAACCATTCAAAGTTCTAGACCAATCTCTACTCAGAAGCATGTCGTACTGATTTGGAATGTCCACTACTTGAATATCTATATACTGTTGTATCCTAGGATCAGAAGCTAATTGCATGTGTATCCTGTTCAACTCACCCACTACATTCACCTCAGTTTTTTCTAACTGTGTCACCTTCCTAGAGGACTTGGCTGGAGTGAACCCAAGTGCCTTGCAAACTAACAGTGGCATTACATTCGTGGAAGCACCAGAATCTACCAAACAGTTATGAAGGTTTCTATTAAATATCCTGAGTGTTAAGAGGAAACGGGGACTTTCCCTCTTATCCTTATATAGTGTCATCTTCTATTCTACATCAGTCACATGTATCCTTTCCTTTCCCTTATCAATACTATCCTTGGAAATATTCTCCTTTGGTATATAATCAGTCTTAGTTCCAGCACCTAGGTCTTGAAAGAAAGATGTCCTAACCTTAGGTATCTTAAGCAATTCATACACTGAAAGACTTACCTTCATTTTCTTAAGTTCCTCAGCTACATACTGTCCCATTTTCACTATGTCAGATCATTGGGAATTTTCTACAGTGGTAGCAGTACCCTGATATACTGATTGATGGGGAACCTTTGGTGGTTCAGGATTATTGGTAGCTTTTGGGTCAGGTGGAATCTGATAGCTATTTGGAGGGATGGAAGTGGTGAAAGGACCCTTAGGCTTGCTACTTCTTAGATTGTACGGAGTCTTATTGTATTGTTGATATGCATTAACTTCTTCAGAATCTTCTTCCTTAGGTTGATTATCATCTTGGAATGGAAATGTATAACTATCAAGGACTAGGGCAGTATCGTACCTTTGAGAAGGAACAATTTCATATCCTGTTGGTGGAGTCTCCTAATTTTTAGCATTTTGAATCTCCATCTAGAAGATACTGGATGCAATCTAGAATTCTAGACAATCCAGTTCAGAGTGAGCATTTGTGTTGTGCAGTCTACACCAAGTGGATAAAGCAGCTTCAGCCAACATCACAGGACCCGGGGACCTGGTGTCATTGTTCTGATTCTCCAAAGGTGAAGGTACTCCTCCATTGTTTGGCCAGGTGTTCCAGGATCGATTTGACTATTGCTGAAAGTTCTAATTTTGATACTGATTCTGATTTGAGAACTGGTTTTGATTCTGATTTTGGGAGTATTGTTGATTTTGGAATTGTTGTTGATTCTGTCCCCTCTGCTGCATATAAGCATTCTGATTCTTGAGGTGAGTAACTTCAACAGTGAGTTTCTTCATTTGCTCAACCAGCTCTTTGATATCATCTCTGTCTTCTTTGGTCTTGGCTGCTTCTGAAGACTGTAGGAAAGGCATTTGTGCTGGAGGCATTTCAGCTACTGGATTACCCGGGTGGATTACTAAGGCTTGTGTTGCAGCTGGGTTTGGAATTGGGTTCATGATAGGGGTATGATTGGCCAATGCATGATTTATCATGGGTATTTGATTTGGCATGGCAATAGGCCCCATATGATTCAGTGGGCCATAGGTTGTTTGCCCTAGCTGGGTACTTACATCGACAACAATAGAATATGCTTGAGCTAAACTAGCAGGTATTGGGTCAGCTCTCCTTGCAAACATGGAGGTAAGTTTATCTAGAGAAGCATAGTAGATAGGCAGGGCAGTAGCCTGATCTATAGCATAAGGAGCTTGCAAACAACTGTAGGCTTTTTGGAATCTATTGTTAAAGGAACTTATCATCTCACCTTCCTCCTGACGAATCTCCACAAAAGATTGATAAAGATCAGCTGGAGTGGTAGGCATATGAAACCTATTCAGAAAAGCATTCTTCAAGTTCTGCCATGAATTTATGGATGCTGCAGGGATGTTGGCAAACCAGTAATAAGCTTCTTCCTGCAAAGAATAAGGGAACAACCTGCATATCACATCCTCGTACTGCACTTGCAACATGAACATGTTAGATTCAAAGATTTTAATGTGTTCATCTGCAGTCCTATCTGGATCATTCACCCTAAATTTTGAGCAGAACTTGTCTGGGTTCTTTGGCATATCATGATAGTCATTGAACAGAAAAGGGGACTAGTTATTTCCTGCAAAGAAGGCCATGGTGGGAGGATTAATGGGAGCTGCAATAGTATTCCTAGGGGCTGACTGAGCTCGAGGGGCTCTGGGTATTCCTTGATCCCTTCTTGTTCATTTGAATTTTGCAAGAGACATCAGCTCTTCTCTAGCTGAGCTGGATCTAGTGTCTCTCTGTCTAGTCCCTAGACTTGCTAATTTTTAGTAGAGGGAAAATAGGAGCCCTCCTTCTAGCGCCAATTCTGTTGATGGTGGTTTTAGCACGCAGCAATGCAGGTGTGATTGCTGGTTTCACACCTCTCTTGAAAAGTATCTTACCCTAGGTAGGACTACTCCAAGGATAATACAACTAAGTCTTAGCTTGCTTGGAATTTCTCAGTTGGTATGTTCTAGCTGTGCCTACAAGGGGTCTTACATGCAATCTACAAATCTTCAAGTTTTAGGGAAGCAAATACACATAAACCCTATTATGATTTTTAGCTAATAGACAAGATAAATGCTGCTAAGATTCTTATTCTAACAACTAACAATGGTTCTTAAAGAAAATACAAAAGGTTTAGGGTTTTAGAAGGATCCTAAGTGACATTCACAATGCCAAGGTTATCTTCAGTAGACAAACATTCCAAAACTTTGAACCAGCCTCCTGAGTTACCAAACTGAAATGGGTGTTATAGTGCTACAGAAAACGGTGCTATCTTCAATGGAGGTCAATAGATTTTCAGATTGCATTCATTTGTTAAATACCTAATGAGTGGCACAACTTAACTTGTGAAATGCAATTGAACTTTAGCACAAATAATTAGCCCAGATTAACTTTACACAGTTATTTACCATCAACAAACAACTAAAAGTATGGACTTAGAATGTTCATCAAATACTTCAACAAACCATGAATATTATGAAAGCACAACTAATCTAACTATGGGAGAGCAAGATGCGAACCATGAAAACTAAAAGATGAATCAACACAAGATACAAATTCTCAGATTTTACTGCAGAAACTTGCTTTGTATTAGCTCAAATGGCATAGAGTCAACAATTCGGTATCAAAATCTCTCTTACAAATAGTGGAAATGGCAGCCCTTTATATAGAAAAGTAGCATACCCTAGCCTTCAAATGAACGGTGAAGATTAACTCAACACAGACGGTCCAGATTACATCAATAATAGCCCACATCAATGCTCGGATTACATTTTGTCCTTTATGAAAAAGACGAAAAATAGTCCCTAGATACATTGAATCTAGTCATTTTGACTAGCCAACTCAGTATATTAATAGAAAAGGACATTTTTGAAGCAAGAAGAAGACAAAATAGAGTCACATGCTGCCCCGAATACAGCAATTTACAATTGTGATGGGATTGTTTCATCAGAATATTCAAAATAATGCTAAGACTCCTTGTCCAAGTCAATCTGGTCTTCACTGGCTAGCTTGTTGCGATAAGTCAACCAGGCATCAAGTGCATGATTAATGTCAGATGGGTCTGGATCCTTCAAATGATGTATCCGATAATTAAACACTTCCAGCTCCTTACTAAATTTGCCATGTATTCTTTCTATTTCTGCCCTTGCCTTTTGAAATGCCTTGAACTCAGCTTTGAGGTCACTTGCCTTATCCAGTCTTTCTTCCATACTATGTGCAGTGTCTTCAAATAGTATCTTATGCAACTTATCTTTGCACTTCTCGACATCAAAAGGGGCATAATCATTGTAAGAGGCTTCCCTACAATCCCTCAAAGAGTCATTGATGCCAAAAATGACTGATCTTAGTTCTTCATCAGTTGGTTTATATGCTTCCTTTATATGCTCAAAGGTCTCCTTTCTCAAAAGTAGTTGTTGATACCATTCAATAGCCTTTGGCAGCTGATTCCTAGTCAAAATATTTTCTACAACCATAGTCTGAGTTGGCAATTCCCTGATACCTTTTATTTGGGGATACATGTGTGAATAATACTCATCAAAAGAATCACATTCTTCCGACAAGTCTTTCCATCTCTTGTGCAAATCTACCATTTTTTGGTGAGCTTGAGCAGAGGTGTCTATGGCTTCACATCCCATTTCAAAAACCTTTCGTAACCAGTTATCTGTGCCTTGGGACTTTGATCTTACTTCGCCCAATTTAGCCATCTCATCAGTAGACAAGAAAGTAGGTATTGTCCTTATGTCTCCTCCTGCATCTACTGGCTTTATAAAAAATTGAAGACATGCTTGTAGTTCTTCATTTTGCTGTTTCAAGTCTTTCTTAGACATTTCATCTTTGTCTAGTTGCTCCAAAATTGATGTGACTGATCCCTTGAAATCATCCACTCTTTGAGCACGAGTGGTTGGGCTTAAATCAACAGTAGATATGATGTAATCTTCTGCCTTGACTTGGTCTCTTGCTATGTCAGCTGGGAGGATCGCTATTTCTATTATCCTTGATCCTGATTCATTCTTATAAAACCTTGATTGGATCTTAGCCTTTTTCTGCTTCTGAGGCTTCTGAGCTTGTGACAGGATGGCGCTCAAGTCAAGCTGCATTACTTCCACCTGTGGTTCGGGGTATGTCATTCTACCTTGCAGCCACTCAGGAGCAGAAGATTTCTTTAATTCAGAAGCTCCATCTTTATCAGATACAACCAATTCTTTGGATGGTTCTTGTTCTTCATCCTCATTCTTCTCTGGACTTTTCTCTTCTTCCTTTTCTTCCTCTTGTGCCAAGTCCTTCAGATTCTTAACTACATTCTCTTGGGCGATCTTTAAAACTTCCTCCGTTGGATCTTTGTCCAGAGGACTATCAGATATGTTAATAACTTCCACATTAGCTAAAGGTTCATAGAAGCTTTCATTGTTTACTTAAGATAATACCCCCTTTTCCTCCTCACTTGCTGCTTCAGGCTCTTGTAACCCCAACTCTGCACACACTTTCTCAATTCCGGGTAGCAGTGGGACTGCTAATGAATCCGCATGCATTTGTGAAATAGGGACAACATAAGAGATGGTCAAGGAGGGCGAACTAACCTGGGTCAGGCTAGTCAAGACTGGTGATAAGGAGGAAGAAATGATAAGAGGTGAAGAAAAGGGTGGTGAAGGTAGAGGAAGAGGGGGTGAAAGGATGGTGGAAATGGGAGGTAATGGTAAAGAGGAAGGTGTAATGGTAGTGGAAGGGTATGAGATGGAAAGAGTGGAGGAAATAGGACTACTAGAGTCACTAGAAGAAATTGTCAGTGAACAAGAGGTGGTGGTGATGGTAGAGGCAGGAGAGGTGGTAGGGGATGTTCCCTGAGTTATGGTCGTCGAGACTATGGGTGAAGTGGATGCAACAGAGGAAGGAAGAATGGAAGGAGAAGTGACAGCAGATGCAGCAGGGGTTGAGACAATAGGGTCAAAACTTTGTATAGGAGGTTGGGCAGTTGGAGGATTAGAATCATTCTTAGTTGTGGTAGACTCCTTGTTAGCTTCTTTCACTTTTATTTTTTGAGCCTTAGAGCTTTCTCCAGCACCACTTTGCATATCTTTTCTCTTGGAAGTCCTAGTCCCGGTTGAAGGAGGTTGGTCTTTCTTCTGGGGAGACCTTAAAGATGGCTTCTTCATCTTCTTTTCCTTTTCTTCCAGAGATGTATGCTCTTCACTATCTGATTTCTATTTTTCAGCTGACTCTGCCTCATCTATGACCTGAATGGGTTCATCCACTTCTCCCCTGGAGTCCTTATCTGATTCTACTATTGTGTAAGTAAGCTGGACCCCTTGTTCATTTAGAACAGCCACTTGTGATCTGACCCAGGCCTTACTTAGTATGATTGATTCCCTCATAACAACATCTAGGGAACTCTCCTCTGCATTTGCCCAATTTGGCAATGGAATGGGTTGATGGTATTGAGCCTCCCATGGTCCACTGAGCATAACATTTTCATCATCTTGCAACTAGTCAGGAACTGCCATTATATGAAACCTTTTGATGAAATCCAGAGGCAGCCTTGCATGTGCCTTCTTCATAATCTCATAATCATCAGGGCAATTGGCACAGAAGTCTTCATATGCACTTTGTTCTTGCTTACAAATCTTTCCATCACTCAGTTCAGATCAAAATGACCCCTTGCATTGTAGTAGTGCAAATTCAAGAGTTGAAGCTCTTTATCTAAATGTTCTGCTGATGCCAGAGAGGGACATGCATAGAGTCCTTTGCCAAATTTGATAGGAAATTGAACACTAGGCCTATGCAAGTGCTTAAGTTTCTTAGCACAAGGTATCAGTTGCCTCGACAGTTCTAGGAGCACTATCTTGTCATCAGGGTACCAAGGAAGTCTATAGGCCATTCCAGTGAAGCCTTGTATCCTTATGTATGTAAACTTCTCAAATTGGATATACCACTTGCCATATCTGGTTATTTCATTCATAGCCTCGGTGGAAATCCTGAAGGCTGTGTTGCCCTGCAACTTTCTGGCTATACACATTGTGAATGCATCATTAACCCTCTTGAAGTGTATCAGTGATTGAGATGAGGTTAGCTATGGGTAGCATTCATACACTTTAACCTAAGTCTTGTCATCATTTCCAACCTCACCAATCTTGGACAATCCATCGTAGTGATTCATTCTTGCCAATGCATAGACAACATAGGACATCCATGTGAAGTATTTGTTTTCATTGAAGTTGCTGAAGGCTTCATGGATGTTGTCACTAAGGATTTGAGCCCGATGGAACTTGGTTCCCTTCAATATCTCAGTGATTATGACAAACATCCAATCCTCAAAGGTAGAGGCTATTGGTAACCCATAGATACTGCTCAAAAAGGTGACTATGTCCCCGATCTCATCAATAAAATAACTTTCGTAAAGTATTTTGGGGAGCTTAATGAGAGCAGATTTCCTGCTTTTAACCCAATGATCATTTATATACTTCCTGCATCCCTCTACATCCTTATTGTATGTTTCCTTTGACCCCTGTTTGTTTGGCATAGTCACAACTTTGTGCCAGGGGATGTCCAACATTTTTGCCAGAGAAGGTGGGGTCAGGTCAGCTAGGACATCCCCATTTGCCATCTGAATGGTCCTTTTCATAACATCATGCTTGTATGCATATGTGGCTATTAGTTCTGCACACTGAACTGAAGTAGGAAATGCAGCAGCCTGTCCAAGTCCAGTATCTCTAAGTATTCTGGCTCTGGGGGTTGGAGCTGGACCAAAGACTCTGAGTCTGAAGTCATCTAGGTCTATGTGACCTAAGTCTATGTCCCCTACATTACTCCACCCGGAGTGGACCTTGGTTTCCAGAGGGATTCCTTTGAACTCGTACTTCATTGCTTGGGCCCAAGCAGTCATTGAGTCTGTATGACCGGACCTTATAAGATTGATACACTAAAGAAACTCCTAACATACTCCTAAGTTTCAGATAAATCAATGCAATAACTACCATTTACTACTAACATGCCTCTAAGGGTAATTTAAATCTAACTATAATAACATGGCATGTAATCAAATATCTAATGTTGCAAGAAAAATCATGAAAATCACCATTAGCAATGCCTTACAACATCAATTTCATCATTTTGAACCACCTTCCCTTTGAAATTTTCAAGAAATTTAGCCATTTACACTATTTTGCGCTAAATTAAGAGTTGTTTGACCCTCAGCAGGAAAAGTGCTGGATTTGAGGTTATCCGACCTCGGCGGGGAAATCGGGTAGGTCTGACCTTCCTTCTATGCCCTGAGTTTTAGCGCGGGTTTTGATAGTTTCTAACTTGCGTGGAACTTGGAGGTCTCCGACCTCTGACGGTTTGCAAGTTGGTCAGTTGAGTTTTCAGTGCAGAGTCTTATCTATTTAACTGTATTGTGTTTGCGCAGATATTGGCCCGGTCTGACCTGTGCAAGTTTAGGCAATGTCTGACTAAGTCGGTTGGAGGATATTATAGCACAGGTTGGATGAGGTTAGTTTTAGCGCTAAGTCAAGGTAAGCTCCCAGCAGGGTTTTCAGGTGGTACCGACCTTGCAGCAGAATCTGGGTCATCTGACCAGGTCGGAGACCCGATCTTTTAGTGCAAAGTCAGACGAGTCACTTTCTAGCGCAAAAGGTGTTTTCAGATCTTGCGAGGTTTTTTAGACCTTCCAACCAAGTTGGAGAAAAGTGTTTTATGCGCGTTGGTCAGATGAGGTCAGTTGTAGCGCTAAATGGCACTAGGCGCTTGGTGGGGATTTTGGAGGTCTCCGATCGACTGAATGATGGTTCGATTTGTAGGTTGGTCGTACCTCATTTTAGCGCCACCTGAAATCTAAGGGTTCTTCGTGAAAATTTACTAAGCTTGGGGATTTTAGACCGATGCGACTCATTTATTCCACAGTAAGACTAAACTAGGGTTTCTAAATGAAAATGTCATGGTTTGCACGGCAACCCTAAGCAAAAATGTTAATTCATCATTTCAATTTCTTAACAAATTCTACTGCCTAGACCAAACCCTAGCTGTGTGTAAGTAAAACTTTGAATAACGGGCTCGAAACCCTACTTGATTGAAGCGAGGCGCAGATTTGGTCTGAGCAGGAGGTCGCAGGTTCGAGCTTGGGCAAGTCCGTGGAGTGTGAATGCAGCTCTAAAATTTTCAATCTAAAACGCGATCAAAATGACTAAAAACTTGATTAATTCCCTATTTAACCCTTGCAAAATCTACCATTAATGCACAGGTGTACGACCTGCCAATCTAGATTTTGCGCGAATTTCCCTCAGCTTGAACTTGCGGAGAATTTTGGTATGTCGGACTTGGTCAGACAAGGCAACATTCAATGCAAGACTTGGAAGTTCAGTTTGCACAAATTAGTGGAGGAATCAAGTTCATCTGACTTGCGGGCCTTTCAGGGTTGTTCGACTTAGTCGGTGGTCACTGTTTTCAGCGCAGTTCAGATGAAGCCATTTTTAGCACAGAAGTCCGAATCGATGATTTTTAGCGCTAGGTCAGACAGTGAGGAAATCAGCGCAAAGGTCAAAGTGATAGGAATTTAGCGTAAGGTCAGACAAGGCAATTTTTAGCACTAAGGTCAGACAAGGCAGTTTTTAGCGCAAAGGACTATTTCAAGACCTTAAAGTGGAAAACAAGGTTTTATTCTAGCAGATATTGAAGTGATTTTTCAAATTTCACCTTTGAATCAAGGTCAAAATGCACTTTGATCACTAAATCACTTACGAGATGAAGAGATACAATGACTCTCTAGCCAAATCAAAAGAGGGGGTCCTCATTTTAAATGGGGCGTGTGTGCAAGGCACAACAGAATCTAGCTGAAGGGCTCGAGGTTGCTCAGGTCCTAGCTCTTTTATAGCAGATTATGGACTAATTAGGACCTCGTCAGGAGGTATCTCATGAGGTAGAGTCACACCCTTCTCGTCGGGGTGGTTAGGGTGCTAGAGCTGAGCGTGAGCATTCCCGTAGTCTGGATCAGTCAAGAGTAGTTGTTGTGAGGGATAGGGTGGATGGAGATAGTGTTGTTGTAGGTCACATGAGTGATCTTCTTAGAGCTCATCCCCCTACTTTTGATGGTTCTAGTACAGGTACCAAGGTAGAGACTTGGTTGATCAATCTCGATCGATGCTTTGCTGTGCATCCTTATAGTAGCAATACTAGAGCTCAATGTGCCATTATGCATCTCAGAGGTTTTACATCTACATGGTGGAGAGTAGAGGAGTAGAAGCATCATTTGGACATTTCTTTCATGTCATGGGGGCTATTCTTAGAGAGGTTCCATGCACGATTTCTTTTAGACTACTACCAGCAGAGATGTGCTGATGAGTTCCATGAGCTTCATCAGTTGACTATGACAGTAGATCAGTATGAGCACCATTTTTTTGACCTTAAGTAGTATGCTAGAATTTCTATTAGTAAGTTGATTTTAGTGCAGCATTTATCAGGGGCTTGAATGCATGTATCAATGGTGGTGTCTGTGTGTTTGAGTTGAAGACCTTAAAGATCACCGTAGAGAAGGCAAGGTTGATAGAGGAGAATTTGGCTAGAGGCTTTGGTGGTCAGGCAAGTGTTCAGATTGGTAGTGACCCTCCATCAGGATCAGTTGCTCGGGGTACATAGTCTTAGGGAGCTGGACCGTCTAGATCTCATTCTGCACCTCCTAGATCTGGTCAGTGATAGAGGCATAGGTCTACTCAGTCTCAGCAGAATGGGTAGAGACTTGGTACTCCATTTTCTAGAGATCGTCTGTGTCATCATTCTCAAAGTAGACATCAGAGTGGTTTGACACAGAGTTTTCAGAGTGCACAACAGAGTTCTAGGGGTGGTGGATCCCAGTAGTCACGTGCACCATTTCTGGGCTGAGGTTTTGGCAAGGGTGGTTTTTATGCTTGTGGGTAGCATGGTCATATAGTTGCTCAGTGTCCTCAGAGATTAGTGGCTAGAGGTAGTCAGAGACAGGCTACTTTAGAGCCTACAGTAGGTGATGCTGGCAGATCACATAGAGTTTTTGCAGCGGTTGATAACTGTTAGGCTGCGCATCAGGGAACCATGGTCGAGTATTCAGGTTTGTTATGTGGGATTACCACATCTATCTTGTTTGATTCAGGAGCTTCAGATTCTTTCATTTCTCCTTCTCTCATGGAGTCTTGTAGACTCATGGTGGCAAGGCAAGACATTAGTTGGTAGGTTGAGTTAGCTAATGGATCCAACGTGGCTATAGACTCCCTTGTTTGTGGTTGTCTGTTGGATTTGGGCACCTTCACTACCACAGTGGATCTCTGTGTGTTGCCTTTGGGGTCCTACGAGATTGTGTTAGGCATGGATCGGTTGGAGACCCATCTAGCTAGCATAGATTGTTAGCGTAAGTCAGTTCAATGTGTAGATGATGTTGGAGAGTGTGTTGAGTTAGTTGGGGTTTAGAAACCCATTTCTCTCCGTGTGATTTTGGCTATGCAGTTGAAGTGTGCCATGCGGCAAGGTTGTCAGATGTTCGCCATTTTAGTTAGTGATCTTGCTAAGGGTAGGATTCGGGAGGTATCTCTTGATGATCATCCTATTCTTCAAGAGTTTGCAGATGTCTTTCCAAGTGATATTCTAGGTATGCTGCCTAAGTGCGACATAGACTTCCGTATTGATCTCATTCTTGGTGCGGAGCCTATTTCTCGGGCACCATATTGCATGACTACTCAAGAGTTGAGTGAGTTGCAGTTGTAGTTAGAGGAGTTACTGGAGAAGGGTTTCATTCATCCTAGTGTATCCCCGTGGGGAGCGCCTGCCATCTTTGTGAAGAAGAAGGACGGATCTCTTCACTTGTGCATTGATTATCACTAGTTAAACAAAGTGACGGTGAAGAATCGTTACCCGTTGCCTCGGATTGATGATTTGTTCGATCAGATGAGGGGAGCCAAGGTGTTCTCCAAGATAGATCTGAAGTTAGGATACCATCAGCTTTGCATTCATGTGGTAGACATTCATTGGATGGTATTTTGTACACTCTATGGGCATTATGAGTTCACGGTTGTCCCTTTTGGGTTGACCAATGCTACATTAGTTTTCATGAGTTTGATGAATGGGGTGTTTCGCACCTATCTTGACCACTTTGTTCTCGTGTTCCTTGAAGATATTTTGATTTATTCAAGGACTATGGAGAAGCATGAAGGCCATTTGTAGCGAGTGTTGTAGTGCTTGCGAGATAATTAGTTGTTCGGCAATTTAGCCAAGTGTGAGTTCTTCTAGACTAAGGTGAGATATTTGGGCCACATCATTTCAGGAGAGGGTATCTCAGTAGATCCTTCTAAGATTCAGGCCATTGTGGATTGGCCAGCACTGATGAATGTGGTTGAAGTTCATAGTTTCATGGGATTGGCGGGTTACTATCACCGATTTGTGAGAGATTTATCTTGGGAAGCCCATCCCATCACTTCTCTTTAGCAGAAAGGGAATAAGTTTGTGTGGTCAGATCAGTGTGAGTCAGCTTTTCAAGCTCTTAAGGAGCAGTTGACTAGTACACCTATCTTAGTAGTGCCAGATCCTATAGGTGATTTTGTAGTGTGTACTGATGCTTCGTTGGAGGGTGTGGGAGCAGTTCTTATGTAGGAGGGATGAGTGATTGCATATGAGTCCCGTAAGCTCAAGAATCATGAGTTGAACTACCCCACTCATGATTTGGAGTTAGTAGCTGTTGTCCATGTACTTGTGCATTGGAGACATTTCCTCTTGGGACATCAGTTTGAGTTGCATAGTGATCATCATAGTTTGCAATATATCTTCACTTAGTCGAATTTGAATGCTCGGTAGCACTGTTGGATGGAATTCCTTTGTGAGTATGACTTCAAGGTTCACTACATTTAGGGTAAGGAGAATGTTGTTGTGGATGCCTTGAGCAAGAGGAGACATGAGATTTTAGTTTTGTCTCTTGGAGTGGATTTGCAGAGCCATATTTTGGAGTCACTCCCTAGTGATACTTGGTATCAGGAGGTTAGAGCAGAGATTGAGTCTGGGAGAGTCCTTGAGGGTAGGTTTGCAGGTTTCTCTCTTGAGCCTGATGGACTTTTGTGACATCTTGGTTGTATTTATGTTTCAGATTCTAGTGATCTTCATTCCTTGGTTTTTCTCAGAGGCCCATCGTGCACCCTATTCAGCTCATCTAGGTGTCATGAAGATGCATGCCAATCTTTGATAGCTGTATCATTGGGTAGGTTTGTGGCAAGATATTGCCAATTTTGTGGCTCAGTGTCTTAAGTGCCAGTGGGTGAAGGCAGAGCATCAGCACCCAGCAGGACTGTTGTAGCCTCATTCCATTCCAGGATGGAAGTGGCATATGATATCTCTTATTTTATAGTGGGGCTACCTATGTCTTCGCGTTGTCGTGATGCTATTATGGTTACAGTGGACAAGTTGTCCAAGGTGGCACACTTCTCACCCATGAGATCTTCCTACACTGCAGCATCTGTAGCTCGAGTGTTTATGGAGTATATCGTGTGTCTACATGGTATTCCTTGTAGGATCATTTTTTATCATGATCCAGTGTTCACTTCAACTTTGTGGACTTCTCTTTAGCATGCTTTGGGAGCTCAACTTAATTTTAGCTTTGCATACCATCCCAAGACTGACGGACAGATGGAACGGGTTAATTAGGTCTTAGAGGATATGCTTTGGATGTACATTATGGATCAACAATCTTGTTGGGAGGACTACTTGTACCTGGTTGAGTTTGTTTATAACAATGGGTATCACAGCTCTCTCGGTATGTCTCCCTTTCAGGCCCTGTATGGTAGGCCATGTCGCACTCCATTGAGTTGGGATCGCTTAGAGGACTGAGTTCTTTTGGGTCCAGAGATGCTTCAGGATATAGACCAGCAGGTAGTACAGATCAGAGAGTAGTTGGCTACAGCTTAGGATCGGTAGAGGAAGTATGTTGATGCCCATAAGTTGGATTGCCACTTCTCGGTGGGTGACTGTGTGTTTCTGAGAGTTTGTCCACGGAAGAGCCCCATCTGTTATGGGAAAGGCTCAAAGATGGCACCTCATTTTGTTGGACCTTTTGAGATCCTTGAGAGGATTGGTCATGTTGCATATCACCTTGTGTTACAACTGAGTCTATTGTGCATTCACGATGTTTTCCATGTTTCAATTCTTAGACAATATATTCCTAACGTGACCCATGTTCTTGATTGGACTGCTTTGCAAGTCGAGGCAGATGGGAAGCTTTCTTTGGAGTCCATATGCATCCTTCAGCATCGGAGGTTGACCCTCAGGGGTCGGGACATAGAGCAGGAAAGGGTCCAATGGGATCCTGATGGTGAGTCCTCAGCATCTTGGGAAGATGCGGCGAGGATGAGAGATCTTTATCCATATCTTTTTGTAGGCTTCCATGAGTAAGCCTAGTCCTAGGGGATGTAATAAACCTGTGTTCGTATTATTCTTTTGTTTATCTTGATGGACTTTGATGACTATATGTTTTGTATTGGATTATGCATCCTGTTATTATTTTGTATTGGCACCGGTGATGTGCAATCTCGATACTATTATGATGTGGACATTATTATTACTTATGATGGATTTCATGCTTACATGATTGATATTGCTTCAGCTATATGATGTATGTATATGCACAGGTACCTTGACATGTGCTTGGAGTGTTGCAGGTATCGAGTATTGATTCTGCTTGGATTCACAGGCTTGAGTGTACTCTTATTATCCTCGATGGTGGTTACTGGAGATAGTCACAGGCCCTGTTCCCTAACCTAGCCATTGTACCCTGCTAGTGTAGTGTTTCCATGTTGTTGTCTTATCATCTGGTTACATAACTATAATGTCTAGATTGCCCCTTATGGTCATGTGTAGTTTACTAGTGCGGTGGTTGAGGCTTTGCTCATTGGGTTCTGTTGATTGTTCAATGTGGCTTCCTTGGCATCATTCTTTATTTTGATTAGAGAAAATTGTTTTATGCTAATGTATATTTTGTAGGAAATGAGTGCCTTTCCTATTTCTTACCCATGTACTGGGACTGATTGCATGTAATTGTGCATGTGATAACCTATTTTTTATAATTATATTGAGTTTCATGGACTAGTGTGTGCTTTGGCTGCATCTTAGCATTTGCAGGCTTCCAGCAGTAAGCCTAGTCTTAGGAGGGTAGGATGTAACAATCCTCCTTGCTGCATTGGGAGAGTTAGGTGAGAAGGTTAATATAGAAAATATTAGTAGAGATGGCATCTCTTGGGCAGTGTAGGATTGAGGGAAAAAGTTAGTTTTTTATTATTCTTTTAATCTTCCTTCCCATGCCTGTACGAGGGGGGGATAGGAAAGTGGTTGGGGAGTTCAATGCGGCAGCAAATATCTACCTGGTAGGTGTGAGTGACTGTAGAGAAGATAAGGGAGAGAGGAAAATATCTTATCGGCGTGGAGGAGAGTCAACTCGTTTTGGGAAAGAAGAGAGGGTAGGAGTTAAGAAAAGAAAAAAAAGATCACTTGGAAAAGAGGGAGTCTCTCAGTTTGGAAAGGAAGAACAATGAAACACAAGACAACAAATTATCTTAGGAAGCATCTCAAATTGCAAGACTTGAGGCGAGCTATAGGGAGTGCGAAGGGAAAGGAGGTATTTACCTCTGTCTATTATTTTTCCAGCACAAAAAAACTAGAATATGACTACTGCTATTTCATTAAGCATAGAAAAATGAAACCCCATTACTATCCTTTAAACAAAAACTACCATATGACTGCTGCTATTTCATTAAGCACAGAGAAACTGAAACCCCATTACTGCCTTTTAATAAAAAGTCTATGTTAAAACATATTCGATGCAAGATTTTTACATTGCCTCTCCCTTTAATTTATTTTCTGTATGCAGAATAATTTCTTTTTCTCTGATTGATATATGGGTTTTCAGGAAAGATAGTTATTTTCTGATTTATAAGTTTGTAGGCAAATCATGGGTTCAATCTTTAGTGAATATCACGAGTGCATCCATACACCAGAAAACTAGGATGTAACCATTTAGATTAAAGAGATCTAAGTCTCATGGAACCCCATTTTTCTATTCGATGCTTAATCTGATAGATTATCATTTTAATTCTTCTTAAACAAAAAAACTTAGCGGCCTCTGTTTGGTCATTTCAGTCATTCTTTTTCTACAAAAAAAAACACTTGCCTTGGGAAAACCATTGACTTTGAGTAAAGAATGTTACGACACTAAAATACATTAGATCCATCATACTGTGTTGAGCATTGAAATTTGGTCACATAATTTTAACTAAGAATATTTGCCACGGAAAAAGTGAATTACCGTAGAAGGGAAAAAGTAAGGTTTCCATTTTGTAAGACTTTGTATCATTCTATTTTTGTTATATTAATTATGGCAGTCATTATGTAAATATTAGGTTGTGAGAAGGCTTGCAATGCCATTTTCCATGCTTTTCTTATAATATTCGTGCATTCCTTTGTGAAGAGTGATTAAATTGGGGTCACAGGAGTGATTACAAAATTGATCTAATTGGCAAAAGGCCATTTTCAACAAATTACACTGTCCACAAGAATTTGGGTCTTGTAGATCATATTTTTCATCTTAACTATTTTAGATTTATAACTTAGTGTTTTTAGTCATTTTGGATTCCTCGTTGGTTACACGAGATGAACTAGGTCTAGGCGTTAGAGTGGTCGTCTGGAGTGGCTCTGTATGGGCCCAGGGCCCACAAGTGGCTGCCAGGGGAACTAGTAGCAGAGTTATATTAATAAGTGATAACTAAAAGAAAACACTGGGCTAAAAACACTAATAAGATAACTAAAGCTTGTGCATGGCCTTGAGCACTTGTAAAGGCTAAGGATGCAACGGAAAGGCCTATCTATCTACGGGGCATCGAGTCATCCATTTGCGGGGTGTGGATTCAGGCACAATTGAGTCTCCTCATCTGTATGAGAGGTGTACTTGGTTTCGTGTGGTGCCACCCCTTCGAGCATGCATGATGACACTCCATCTGATTACACTCTAGTATCTAGTACCTTAGCAGTCATGAGTAGTACCCGACCTATGTCCTGGATGAGTACCTCTATGTTATGACTTTGGCTGTATGCATTGTTCTCCGTGTCTGCTTCGTGATTCATGTGAGTGTTGTCCATATTGTACCCGCTTGTTGTTGTTCTTTCGTTTGGGCCTTGTGATTATCTTCGAGCATAGTGGGGTGGTCTGATATGAGTCCACATGGTTGGGAGGCGTTGCCACCGCCATTGGGGACCAACGAACAAGTTTTGGTGCACCAGTTAGAGATGTTCTCTCTCTCCGTTACTTCATTCAGTTATTGTACTCTTTTAGTTATTGTACATCATATTCAAGACTATATCATTGTATTTATATATTTATTTATGTAATTGTACTCTCTTAAGAGAGAAGATGTAATCATTGAATTTAATGAGAAGAAATGAGATGTTTCCTAATTAGTTTACGAACTTTAGTGTGGGTATCAGATCCGCTTGTACTATGATGCTTTTGGATTCATGTTTATATTAGATATGGGATTAGGAACATTTGATTTGGTGTTTAAAATGAATGTAGTTGTTTTAGTGTTTCCTCTAGAGAGTGATTTAGTCCTCTCCCATGGGTTGTGCATTCAGCCATGATTGGCCATGAATGATGTCGATCTATCAAATCGGCAACCGAATCGGTGTATGTTATCTACTTATGACAACAACAAAATTATCTTGTCCTCTTTTTTCTCTTACCCTCCGGGGGTTACGTAGCGGGATGTTATATGTGAAAAGACTTTAAAGCATGTGAGAGCAACTTGGTACATGACACTTAGGCAACACATTAAAAGGATTTTCTCTATCAATGACGCATGTTTAGAAAGAAAACCTTGTATGCAAGTGTAACTTCCCTATATCTTCAAAATTTCTTATGGTCAAGATTTATGTCTAGCAATAGAGATGAATGTGTAACAAAAGAAAATGATATTTTTTTTCTTGTGTCCTTATTTCCCCTTGACAATTTATAGAGTCAAAGTCTTAGATGTTATTACAACTATGTTGGACATTGGGTGTAGTAATTCCAGCATGCCGACTTTACCCATAAATGTGAACCATAAACACTGTGTATATTGCATTCCAATTTATTTTAGGTTTAAAAAATAATTTTAATTTTTAAATTTTATACACCAAAAATTAAAAAATATATATTATTTGAAATATTCAAAGTTAAAAAAATGAACCCTAAGATACTCTACAATGAAAAAAAATTAACCTCCTAAAATTATTATTTTGACTAATTGAAAATTTTCACTTTTTAAAATACTTCACACCTTTATATGATTTATAAAACACCTAATGATATCAATACACCCCCACACTAGGGCTTAAATTTGACAGTTGTATAGTTGTATTTAAGCATTTTTGCTGTAAAATACAATTAAATTTTTTAAAAGACTGTATCATATGAAAGGAGAGATTTTGGACAAACTGTGAAAAATTATATAGGATTATGCAGATATATATATATTTAGTTTTTATATAATCTACTTATACTAAGATATGTCATAGTATTTTAAAGGCAACATTGGATAGATAAATGTCATAAAAAAATTGCTTGACAGGTAAGGTCCACTGTCAAATTTAAGCGCTATCTCACACTATTTTAGAACACCCCACACTATAGAAAATGACTAGTAATAACATCCTCAATTTTAAAAACACCCGACTATAGAAAATGACTACACCTAAAACTTAAAATTCTCCCAAATAAAAATTGAAACATAGGATTTGAAAGGCATGTAATGGTGACACATTTGAGAAGCTTAATTGCATTAAAGTCACAAAAAATGGGTCACCTCACTTTCCAATAAAGGCCAACCAATCACGAGCTTAGAGTTCATAGTGCTCATTGAATTCCATTGAACATCTCACAAAAATGCTTTGCGATGTGGAATTTAGACTAAGTGTAAAGGCCTATGGGATATGCAATGGCTTGATTTGTATGAGTGACTCATGTGTCACACATGCATAAAATTGACATCCTTAGCGATGCACTTATACACATGCAACAAAGAAAAGACATGTATCTATTGGTCTATGGGCATACAAAAAGTTTGGAATAATAGCGAGCAAGAGGCCAAGGGTTTGAGGGAAAACTAAAATGCAAAAGAAGTTGTGAATAACAAGGGTATTTTGATAATATTTTATTTGAAACTATAGATGCCAACAGAGATTTTAAATAGTCTCCAAAATGGAAGAATGAGGAATGGTGAGCAATGAACAAAGGTTTGGCAGGGAGGGAGTAAAACTGATATGGAGGAATTATGAAAATGAAAAAAATTGTCTATGCTTTGATATCAACGTCATGCCAAAAAATTGGACTCTGAAAATGCAAAATAAAATGGAGATGCAAACCTAAAATTGTATTCTAGAATACAATTTAAAAATGATTGTTAGACAAACAGGTTTGTGTATGCTCACAAGTTTCCAATCATAGTGGTTATAAGTGGCAGCTCATGCAACGGTAGTGGGTAGTAGTAAAAAAAAATCATTGTACACCTTTTTGTTTATTTGTAACACCAAAGACAATTGCTACAGCCTTGTGTGGAGGCATCAATCGTAACAAGAAAAGCAATCACCAATCCCAAACAATAGTTACCAATCTCTGCTCATTTATTTGTTTGATTCTCTAACTCCCTTTTGTTTACTTTCACACTAACAACAAGGTGCCTTTTTTCCATGGAAGGGACACTCTCCTTTTCATAAAAAATAAACACTTTTGCAAACTATACCTAAGTTACTCTCAACAAACTCTATCCTACTTACTCTTATATTATGAGAATTCTTTCTCAAGATGCCTTCGTCTTCTTGGAAACTCCCATGATGAAGTCACACCTAATCCCACTTCGATACCATGATAAAATTAAATGAGAATTGATAGAAGAAAAAAAATAGGAAAAATGTCATTAAAAAAAAAATACATTCTATTCAACCAAAGATGATTACACTATATAGCTTCAAAAAAGCACAACAAACTCTGATAATCTTGAAACTAAACATAACAATAAACTAAGACATATTTGATACCTAACTATCTAACTAAGACACCTATCAGACTCCAACCAGCACTATAACTAATTGCCGGCACTTATTCAACACATATTTAATTCAGTTATTAATTTATTCTAACAATCTTCAAATTAATGACATCACACTAACACTGATACATGTGAATATCAGATGTACAATTTTCTCCAAGAAAAATCAATTTTTAATCGACTAACAGCTAGAACCATCTTTCTTATCCACGACTCTGAACCATCTTTCTTATCCACAACTCCTGAGGATAACTCCTGAAATTCTAAAATAGAACCATCACAGTGGGTATAACCATCTCCCTTAAATTGAACACCATTAACCAAAGGACACTTACAGACCCTTCCCCGAAAAGTATCCTACAAAAATGAAAGTCATAAATATTCCTTAGCATGGAACTTAAATAACAATAAAGCACAATTAGCTCAGCAAAACTCCCTTAGCTCAGCAAAACAAAATCTTCTATACCTTGCAGGCTGTTATATTTGTCTTTTTATCTTCCCAGCAACCGCCATTATTTAACAAACATTCATCTGTCTTCATGTCTGGATTCAAAAAACATTATAATTACTTTCGATATAATCACAATTCATAACCATCTGCCTCATTCAAAAAATGTCTAGGCTATGCCACAAATATATAATTGTATTATGAAGTAGCCCATCTTAACCCAAACAATTACTTTGAGACATTTAAAAATGCATAATCCCTCACTAGTGAAATTTCTATGCCTACCCGGTTAAAATTGAACCTCACCATCATTCAAGCAAATTGCAGGTTGAATGGTTTCCTTATAACTAGAACAAATTGCTTGCATGACATGTCCTTTGTCAAGTTTTCCTGCAGTGAGAACATGTAAGCATGCCACTCTTATACTCGTGTGTATCCAAGAACAACAAAACATACTTAAAAATAATAATCTCAACCTCTATATTGCCTGTCGTTAATAACAAGAGTAGGTGATATTGTGATAGCACCACGAGATCCATGTTCGACCTAAGGAATCCACACACACAGAAAAGGTTAGAACAAAATTGATAGCTAATTCTGACAAATATTTTGCAAAGAATTCTACTTTGCAACTGAATAGAACTTTTCACAACAAATATATTAACATGTAAACTAACCTGCGCATCTTGCTCAACTTCCAAAATAGGGTTTTGTGTATCCGCATTTGGATCTCCCATGCATTTTTCTATCTTCTTACTATCCAAACCTGCCAAAAAACATTTGATGATAATGAACTAGAACATCATCTAATCATATACTTAATACTAAATTTCATTTAAATGGTCAAGACTCAACAGACACATTCAAAACCTTCAACTGATATAAATTTAAGGAAAATAGAAAAAGGGTACTTAGAGATTTGAGGACACTGTCTGCACATTCTTTGATATATTTTTTCCCTATCATTGGACACCTAATATTGAAATCAGTGACATAGTCCCACCAAACCCAGGGTCTGTTATCCTCTTTTGCAACTTTAAAGACACACAGTTGTCTCAGATTGTCAATCACCACATCTTTCCCATCATACCCCCAACTAAATTCCTGTTCCAAATCAACTGCACAGTATCTTCCTTGATTAATGCATTGAGTTTTGCACTGCTTGCTCACAATAAAGGCCTCAGGGCACTGCCAAGTGATATAGTGAGGAGTAAATTGTGTGTATCCACTTTTCTCTAGAATTTGAGCAACTCCTTTGAAATTCTTTAAAAACTCCATCTGCACAGCAGATCTCAATCCCCATTCATGATTTCCATCTGTCCACAACTCATATTCCACACGTTCGTCTATGTGTGGAACAAAATCTCTCCAGACGAAATTAATATTAACCATATCCCCCTCACTGAGAGCTTTTTTCAATTTGTCACCTAAGTTTTTCTCAATGAGGGCAGAGGGAATATTAATATTATGAAAATATTTAGGAAAAAAAACCATTTTCTCCAAGTGAATCCATAGTTATCAAAGGTTCTTCCCTGTTATCAGCCACAAGCACAGCTTCTGCCCCTGCTCTCTGAGCATTCCAAACTTTTAAAGCAAAATAACAATCTGCAATGAAAGGGCATAAGGTTCAATTCATATAAAATGATGAAAAATTTAACTCTTGACAAACAAAATTCAACAAACTCAATAAATGAAAGATTGAGTACTTTACCATTTTAAAAGCGAACAAATAGAATAAAATCCAGTGTCACAAGACCAAGCATGTCAAAAGCATTCAAGGTAAGGCTAAAAATACTTTCATGCATTAAACAAATCTTCAAACATGAAAAAATGTGGTATTTATGGAAATGAACATTTTCTAATACTGGTAATTCAAATATAAAATCACAAAATTCAAAAGCTATTTTTTTTTGCCCATTCAATATTTAAATGACTTTAAATATTGACTTTTTTTTAAGGCATTTTAGAATTTTAAAAAAATCTCTATATCTTTTATTGAAGAAATTGAGAAAAATGAGAAAGTTCTAGGTCAACCATATAATGGGTAGTGATTGATAGATTACCCAATTAGCAATATCATGGTAAGTAAATCTCCTATAGGAAATTTCTAAATTAGCAATACTATACCATATTTTCATTGTATTCCTAAGTTACTTTTTTTCACAATATAATAAAGAAGCATGCCACACTTCCCCTGAAACACTGTCAACTGAAAGGACAATTAAAATTCTTTGAAAGACCAAACGTACAATGATATATACACTTGGTGTGCAAGGTCGGCCAACAAATTTTTCCAACCTTATCACACACAACAAACAAATACTTCAACACAATTAATTGCCCACATAATATGGGTATCCAAATATATTCCTCAGCATCTCCTCTTCACAAGATCCTGATTTCTATTCCTATCAAAATAAGCTACATTGGAACATGCCTTCAACAATTTGAAGTTTCCATAATACCAATAAACTAGCAATTAAAAATACAAGATTTTGGAAGTGCATACATATTTATATCAATTCTTTTGAATATCAATAAACCAAGTGTATTTTTATTTATTTATATGGTTTGAATAAATTCTTTTAGACAATTTAAGTTTGTATAAACTAATATAGATATTAGTAAAATAAGTCTAAGAACTATTTTTATTTATTTAAGAGTTATTTTATAAAACAATTATGTACTTAAAGAATTATTTTATTTTACTTTAGAACTATTTAAGAACTAGTATAGAGTTGAAAGATATTAATTTGGAACTATTTTATTTACTTGACTTTAGTACTATTTTGTTTACCATATAAACACAAATTTTATTTTATCTACATTGTTTATTTTATTTTTTAGTAATACACTTGTTTTGTTTTACTTTTAGTTTAATATTAAAAATGTTGAATTTTTTTTTTTGAGTTCTATTAGGGTTTATTGCCTTGTGTTGTTTAGTCTTTTGATGTCATGTTGTGGATTTGCATAGGATTTTTCCTTATTCTTCTACATTTATTGTAGGGGAATTTAGTTTGCCATGCCCTAGGGCATCCCCTTCCCCTTCTTAATGGTCTCAAACTTTATCAACCTAGTAATTTATGGTGTTGATGGTTTGACAACTCTTGAGGATGGCTCCGCTAAATAAGTGACCCACAAAATTCGTCCCCAAGGTGTTCCATGAGGTATGCACTCTAAATCTCCTCCAAATATTGTATTTCCCATCCTAGAGAGTTTGATAGTGCTTGTAGATAGCTTGAAAATTTCACTTTAATAGGTTATTATGTTTGGAGGGTTCCCCCCTGAAAGCATGCTAAAAGACTGGGTAAACAAGGCTTGAGCCCCACATGGGGTCCACCTTGACATTGTCCAAAACCTTACCAAAAAAAAAATTATTTCTCATTGTTGAAGCTAGTCATGCAGAGGCCATTCTTAAACATGGCCCCCGGTTTATCCATGCCTCTCTTCTAGTCTTCCAGTCTTGAACTTGAGACTTTTTTGTCTTAGATGAATGGTGTCTTTGTGTCCCTATTTGGGTGGAATTCCCAAGCTTACCTTTGTTGTGTTGGCATTTTATGGACATTATCATTGGTGCACTTGGAAAAGCGGTTTTCATTGAGCTAGACAAATTTCTCTTGGCTCATTGTCACAAATGAGTCTACATCAAGATTGACCTTTCCAAAAATTTAAAATAAGTTATTGTGGACATTCAAATTGTCAAATGCATCATACCCAATGTTTCCTTTATTTTAATTTTCCAAACACTTACTTCAAGTGTCAAGCCTCTAATCATAAGATTAAGGATTGTCCCTTAGTTTCCCTCGTAAAAAGCCTTCTTAGTTGTTTGAGGCTCTTCCTCCAAAAAAAATAAATATGGACCACAATAGGGAATAACAAGAACAATAGGAACCCTAGCAATAGTGGAGCTCCTGCCAAGACTCTAGGAAGCTCTAGGAATCATGTTGCTAAGCAACTTTCATCTAGTTGGCCTAAGTTTAATAGAATGCCTCAACTGGTATCGATTCTATTTTCTCAACCAAAGGTTTTGGCCCATTTTCCTCCTCCCCTATAGTGGTCCACTACCACTCTTGCAGTCCACTTGGACACTTGAGTTAGGGAGAATTTGCTTTAGACAAAAGAAGGGTATGTGTTCTTGACATTCAGTTGGGCAATTTCTCTTGAGATATTTTTTTGTAGAATCACTATACCACTCTAGATGAGTTAGATGGCGATGATATGACTCTTGAATCTCATTAATGAACTTTTTATCCTAGAATGTTCAAGGTCTTACAGACCTCCCAAGGAGGTATTTTGTGAGTGATACACAACAAAGATTTTCAAGTTTGGATGTTCTTTGTTTGCAAGAAGTTAAGATTACTAAATTTTTGCTTTCTTTTTCTTGATGTGTTATTTGGCCAAATAGCTTTTTTTGTGTAGCAATCATGATGCAAGTCGTGGAGTCGTCATCTTTCTCTCTCCTAAGTGGCATCGACATTTAGTGAATCATGGATGTGACCCACTAATAGAGCACTATGGGCCCTTTTCAATATTAAAAATCATTCTTTTGAAGTTACTAATGTTTATGCTTCCAATGATATTGTTGAGAAATCTTCTCTCTGCCATTGGATTGTTGATTCAATGCTTGCCACCACTTGTGTTTTGTGCAAATACTTTACTATGCTAGAGATGATGTATGATAAAGATAGCACTCTTCCCATGCGTTGGAAACTAGCGAAAGGGAGGCTTGGTATTTAATGCATAATAAATTGGGCTTTTAATCCCAATATGGGTCACTAGCTTAATCATCCCTACTGGTATACATGGTGTAATTTCAATGCTAGATCTAACAAAGTTTATAAAAATATTGATCATGTTATGCTTTTAGCATAGTCCTTTTTCTCATTTTTTAGTTGTTTCTCCCTTCCAATGTAGCCTTTGCTAGATGTCCTTTTTGATCATTCTCCCATCCAATTTTTCATTGAATGCAAACTTGCTAAACCCAAGGCTAACGAGACTCAATTTTTTTAAAACCTCTTTGTTCAGTCATCATCCCACATTGGCCCACATTTGACTTGTTCGGAATATTGAGCCCTGACACACTTAATAGACAAGTTAGATTGCATGTGGAATGGTGCCATCAAACACACCTCTCATTTCACTGCCACTCTTACAAGGCGACCACCTTGGAGCTCTACCAAGCCACCATCACACTTGAAGCCAATCCCTTTGCTCCAACTTTGTAGTTGTGTGTTGCTAAGCTTCAACAATAGAAGCAAATTACTAATGATCATACTACCAAAGGTGCCCAAATGAAAGCTCACCTACATTGGCTCAAAGTGCAAGATAGAGCCTCTAAAGAGTTTTTCCAAGATCTTCATGCTCACCACTCTTCCCAAGCCATTAAAAAAATCAAAGACAACCATTTTCTTTTGCCTAAACTTTCTAATGTCATCTAGGCTTTTATTTGTCAATATGTAATGAGAAAAATTTCAAAGCTCAAGAGAATTCTCTTGAACATGAGGAAGATTTGCAAGGATGCCTCAGAGTTGTCCTTTGTTAGTTCTTCTACTCAGCGAGCCTTTTGCAATCAATCTCTCTCCATTGCTAATCTCTAGGAAGCAGTAGTTTTTATGGCTAATTATAAAGCTCTCAACTATGATGGTTTTCCTTGTGAATTTCACAAATCTCTTTGAGATTTAGTTTGTGAAGACCTTCCTAAAGTCTATCTTGAAGTCTTTCATTCTAATTCCCTAGGAACAATTGTAAACAAAGGAAATATTAAGTTCATACCTAAGTCTAGCAATCCTAAGGATATTTGTAACTGGTGACAAATCACTTTGCTTAATGTTTCTTATAGATCATAGCTAAGGCACTTGCTTTCAAGCTACACCACCTTCTTCCTTTGATTTTGCATATGGAGAAAACTAGTTTCATCAAGTTCAGATATATTTTGGATAACATCATTGAGGTCTGGGAAGGCATGGAATGGGCTAGATGCTAACAATAAGTTGTGTTTATCAAGATTGATTTTTCTAAAGCCTATGATCTCCCTGCATGGACTCTTTTGAGTGGAAATGGATTGACCATGGGGAAATCTTTCAAACCCCAGGCATTCCTTTTTCTTTTCAAGCATCTCCCTTTACCTTATGGTAATTTTCTATTTCTAGATTTGAGAATAAGTTGGCTTATTGGCTTACCAAGCCTCTCTCCTTGGCAAGGAAATTTTAGGTGTACTCTAAGATCCTTGTGGATACTCGTGTATTATTCATCTTGTTGGGTTCCTTCTAAAACTTCCTACTAGAAGATTGAGAAAATTTTCAAGGATTTTCTTTGGCCTCCTCTGAGAATCACATAAGTTTTCATTGTGGGACTTGGAAATTATGTTGTCTCCTACATGATTCTAGAGGATTGGTACTGATTTTCTCTCAATGACAAGGGTTGGCTTTGTGTGCCAAGTGGATTATCCGAGATCTTGAAGGCATTGAATCCTAGAAGATTTCAATCTATCATTGCATTTCTTCAAGCATCCCACATGGAAGGCATGCTTGGAAGCATATTGGTCTTCAAACCCACATGTTCCCATTTAGATTCAAGGTACATTTATGATAAACAGAATTTAGGGAGCTTGGGAAGCTATCAAGCCTTAGCTTATCTAGAATGACAAAGGCTTCCACTTTGGTCTATCAATTAACGAGCATTGTATCTAGTGGTCTCCTATTATTTCTTGTCAAGATCACCCTCTTGCCGAAATGCCTTGGGTCTCTGCTTTGAGGTTCTTCCAGAAGGGAATCAAGTCCTAGATCTTTTTCCAAAACAACAAAGAATTTTCTTTCTTGGCCTAAAGCCAAAGATAAGTTTCATTTGTCTAATCAAGACTTTTAAACTTTTCAGGTTGTTATAGACTTAGTGCCCCTAGATGTGATTCACAAATTGGGAGTCTATAGTTTCAAGCCATGGTGGAAAGATTGGAAATGGTATTCTGACACACCATTTCATAATTACAAGCCTTCAAAGGACTATTCTTGACTTTCTCCTCAATTTTCTATGGTGTTTATTTTAAATTAGTGATGGTTGTTGCAATCTCATTTGAATGTTTGGAAACATAAATTTCAAGCAATTTGGTTAGCTATTTTAGAGCCAAAGCTTTCTCGTTTTGCTTGGTGTATTATTTTTCAAGGCCTTCTGCTTGGGTCTAAATTAGCCCATATTATAATTAGAGGCCCAAGATGCCCCTTTTGTGGTCAACAAGAGACACTCAAGCCTCTTTTCTAGTTTTTCCCCAGAGCTCAAGCTACTTGGGCCTAGATTCATGATTTTTTCAGGCCTTCTAGCCTAAACCTTTTTTTCTTGGTATATGATTTTATTAGGGGATTGGCCTCAAATTCCCTCCATATATACTCAGATTTGGCATGCTTTTAGGGTGGAAACCTATTTGAACATTTGGAAAGATAGAAAATCAACATTATTTTTTGATTGCTTTGCTAATTGTAATTTCTCCTTGTACACTAAAGCTATAATTTGTTGTAATGTGCTCATCCAGATTCAAGTGCAAGCCAACAAGATTACACTTGAGGTGGTGCACCTTCAAGTGTTGTTGGATCATTAGAGCAATGCCCTATGCATTGTGACTAGGGTCGCTCTGACTCCTACTTCTAATCAAGGCCATTCTCCAACTCATGGGCATTGTTGGGGGTGCAATCCCTTTGCTCATGGGGACTACAAGACCCACTCTCGTGCTTCCCAGCCTCCTGCAAGTCGTTCTAGGGATCAATTTGGGTGGTCTTAGCCCACTTTCCTTCTCCACAGGCCCCTGGTTGTGGGCTTAGTGGTTGGTCAGATTCTACCAATTTTTTGTGCCTATATCTTGCTATTTTGTCTGTTTGTGACAATCAACCCTCTACTAAAGATAAACAAATATGAAAAAGATAATGATGGTTGGGAGCTCTCTAATGTCATTCTAGACCCCATTGATATATGGGGCAAATTAATTGATCTTACTAACATGAATATCTTTTCCCACTTGCATACCCTTTAAACATTAAAACTTAATTTAATATTTAATTTCATTTCAATTTACATGCAATAGATCCTTTGAAATTAAAATTTGTGTGCCCTTTTTAATTCTTCAATTTATGGGGACTTCATAAAATCAACCATATGCTCTTAATAATCCATGCAAGCTACTATTCACCAATTAGACTTACCTCCACGGTCGAGCAGAACAATAGTAGGAAGTCCTCCAGGCCAGGAATCAAAGGCAGTGTTATACGTGTTGCAACCGCTGCGATTCTCCCCACGATAAACTACAGACCCCATCATTGTCCCGGCATACAGAGGAATACCAAAATTGGCTATAGCGCCGTCATATCTGCCCTTAATATAATCCGGCGAAGTTACGCCTAAATTATTCTTCTCCACCGCATATTTCTGCGCGGCCGCATTCCAAGCCATTATTAATATCATCATCGCCAATAGCCCATAACCCCTGCCGCCGGATTCTCTCGCCATTGCCATCTTCGCCAGAGGAAAGCCCTGTGTCAAACATAGGGTTATTGTCTCATTCAAATCAACCAAATTTATGTGTATCAGATATTTTAAACTTGGTTAAGTCTTTGCGGACTCGGAATAAAAAAAATAACAGAACATTAAATTTTGAGAAACAAAATCAGCAGCTTTAAACTCCGATGGGCTGAAACCCTGTAGCCACAAAAGGTAAGGAGGAAATTAACAAAATCAAAATCCTTCACAAAACGAAAATATTTAAGCAGGGTTGAAATATTTATACCGTCAGATTTGCCAATTCCGCACTTGTATGTCGGCAGACTTTCTACAAATTATTTTCAGGGGGGTTCTGAATTCGCGCCATTAAAGCGAGAATAGACGAACAAGACATAAAGGCTAAAATTAGTTAGCAGGCAGCGAAGGTTCCCATTCTGTAAATCCTTCTGGTTAAGTTCGTTTCTCAGGGAGGATTTAAAGGATTTAAACTCTTTTTGATTTGTTTAAAATTATTTAACTGTTATTCCCGAGGATTTAACCGACATTCCCGAGGATTTGAATTGTCGTGACTGCATAAAAGACACTCCTGGTCACTTCTATTTTTTTTAAAACCCTAGGTATGATATATCCGAGGATTTAAACGTTATTCCCGAGGATTTGAATTGTGATAACTGGATAACAGATCCTCCTCATCATTTTTATATTCTTAATAAACTTGATAAAAGATGCTCCTCATCTGTTGATATGATGTGTTTGGTTGTATTCCAGTTTCTGGACTGAGTCTTCTTGTAATTGTCATTTTTTTTCAATATAAAAAAAAAAAAATTTCTAATCATTTTTATATTCTTAATAAACTTAGATAAAAGATGCTCCTCATCTGTTGATATGATGTGTTTGGTTGTATTCCAGTTTCTCGACTGAGTCTTCTTGTAATTGTCATTTTTTTCAATATATAAAAAAAATGCTCCTAATCATTTTTATTTTCTTAATAAATTAGGTAAGTGAGCGTATTTCTTTTTTATGCATGACGTGATGCATCATCACCATGAAAAGAGGAGAAAGTAAATGAAAACTAGGTAGTCCTATATTTGTGAGGATTTAATCCTTATTTATAGGATTTAAAGTTTATTATTGAATATTTGAATTTTTTTTTGGGATAAAGAAGTTTTGGATTATTTTATGTTAAAGTTTTTCATTTTTAATGAAAATATTGATTATGTTTAAACATTATTTAGTTTAGTTAAAGGTTAATTTTGGTCAATAAAAATCCATGACATATTTACCATTTTTTAGTGGGGATGAGTTGTAAAATTATTATTCACTATTTGACTGTTTGACTGTTAAAGTGGAAGATGTTTAAGTAGAGTGGAAAATATCTCCTTGTCGAAAGGCATTTTAAGAAATGTGATTGGAAAGACGTGAAACTCTAGATGTGGTATTATGCCAACAATACGTAGGAATAAGGACAAAAAGGATTACATTAGTATCTTATAAGTATATTGTATGATTGCATATTCTCTTTGAGCCTTGTTTATTGTCCTTAATTGGTCTAGATGTGGTATTATGCCAACAATAAGTAGGAATAAGGACAAAAATTGATTACATTAGCATCTTATAAGTATATTGTATGATTGTATATTCTCTTTGAGCCTTGTTTATTGTCCTTAATTGGTCCTCCTAGGGGCTTGACCAAAAGAGAATAAATCATTATTTAACAAGCTCCCAAATAATATATGCAGACGCCATTTTCAGAAATATAGGTGTATTAGATTGAGGTGGACTATTTTTAGTCATTAGAATTCTATAAAATCATTTTTGCAAACAAAATTCAGATCCACATGTCAAGTTCACTTACACGAGCTTGGAGTCCACTTGTACACATGCAAAGATCAAATCCATAGTTGTGGTCTTTAGCTTAAGTCAACAAAGAAATTTATTTCCGTAAGGTCATCATATGACAAATCTAGGTTTCAATTTATGTCACATGTGAGAGTATTTCTTTCATTCGATTGAGATCTAAATACCAATTATTAATTTATTTAATTCTTGCATTAATTACAATGTTTATTATTCATTATTGATCTCAACTCTAGATCCTAGGGTTTTATAATTGTTTAATTATTACTTTGGCTAAACTATAATGAAATCATTCATTTTCATTACAATGTAAATATTTTTTATTGAGAATATAAACATCTCAAATCTTTTTTGCAACCCTTTGGTATTGGGAGTATGAATCATTTTGAGTGAATGCATAATTGACCTCTTCCAACTTAGCACCAAGGACTAAAGGGTAGCCATTCAACCATATTTATTTAGGGCACGATCATGGACTTGTTCTTTTTAGAGTGAAAGACTTTTACATTTGTTGGTATACATATTTGCACTATATAAATAAACCCTGTTTTGCCCACAATAGTGTCATAAACTACACCAACAATTGGTAAGGTTGGAATAACCTACCTCTGTAATTTAGAGGGGCAGCTCCCTCATAAAATAAAATTTCAATTTTTGGGTGGTATTTTTAACCCTAAAATATCAAAAGGATAACAAAGAAAACAATGCTAATGAAATTCAAAAGAAACCCTTGAGATAAACTTAAGAGTATTTGTTTAGGTTTTCTGCATGCAAGATAAAATGAATAATTTCTCTGTCACAAAAGAGATCACTTCTCAGATAATCACAGAGGGTACACTTTCTAAAGATTGACATGCAATGACAAAGAATGAATTTTACTTATCTTTCATACACATTAAAGACTAGTAATAGAGGTTGATAATAACTCTAAATCTTTCCACATTACACTTCACACTAAGATTTTGACTAAATGATCTTCACAGAGAAATTTAAAAGTTATGCAAAGACAATATCCATTCAACATAAGAAGAGCAAATATATAAGAAGATATTGAAATTGCACTATTTAAGTACTTCTATTTCTCTACATAAGAGTTGTACTGCTCATTATCTTTACAATCCAAAAAAATGTGAAAGGCCAAAAAGTTCCTTTCACCACAACAAGACCACATATATATAGGCTTTTGGGATAACCAACTCGTAACTAATTTATAACTTATAAAGAAATATTAAAGAGTAATAAAGTTCATTATAAAGTTATACATTAAAAGAGTCCTTTTAAGTCATATGCAAATGACTTATAAAATGAGAAATAAAAAACAAAGTAGCTTGAAATATTAAGATTCCTTGACAGGAATGTCTTCACCAGCTGTCTTCGACTTATCAAAAGAGGAGGAAAGGCCCTTGTAGATTTTGTACTACTTCACCACAGATGCCATGGAGTTTGTCTCTAGAACTAGAGTATTAGCCAAACATTGTTTCCACATTAATACCAAATCTTCAATTTCTTTCATCTTCTTATCTATTGTTGATAACTCTCTACGGAAGCTATTTGCAGTGTATGACAATGTTGACAGCTTCATCATTGTATTGGCGCTAAGATTCTCTTTATTGACAATTCCTTGAAGACTAGATCCTTGAAACCTTGTTTTGTCATAAGCCCTATTTTTCAATAATTACATATGAATTTAAATATTATTATTTAATCCTTCGTTGACTAATTTCAACTTGTGTGTGCATGACAGGGACACTCTCTCACTCTCTTGATGGAGAGAGTATCATCGAGGCAGAGGGCGTTTAGCTAACTGAAGGTGATTGATGTGAAGGGACCTGAGCACACACCACATAGTTTCATGTAGACTTAAATTGCATAAACATGTGTGATTGGATTGATGCCTTTTTTTTCTAATTGCAAGTAGAAAAATAGGGATAGACTGAATTAATTATCTAGTTGCAATAAATATTATTATTTTTATTTCAAAACTAGTTATTATCTATTTATTTGACTATCTTCTAAAAAAGATTCCTTTAATGCTTAAATTCTATTTTGGCTACATGGATGAAGTGGCAATGAGGGAATCTTGAAAATATTTAGTTCTTTAAAAGATTATGGGGACTAATCTTAGTAAAGGGAAGAGATATTGGGAAAGTGAAGTTTTACGAATTAAATTTGCTTAAATATCATTTTATTCCTTATTAGAAAATTGAATGCATTTGTTTTTCCTTCCTGAGCATGCCTTTGTAGGGGATGCTCCCAATAGCCTTTAAATAAGAATTTTTGTTCAAAGAATAGGGGGCTCTCTACTTACTCCCTTCTCATAGAAATCATTTCTTCTCTTTTCTTCATTCTTCCTGGATCATAGTGTAGCATTTTGGAGAGAGTTCACAATGTGTTGGGAGCTACTTGTTGGCTTGGACTACATATAGAGGAGAAATTTCTTCAAGGACCTGTGTTCGGTGTAGGTATGTAGTCGATTCCATTTGTAGATGCCTAAAATCTCTATTTGTGGGCACAAACTAGAAAAAAATACAATGGTGTTTCTAAGTTTTATGAATGAATATAGATTCATGAAAATACATATTTGCTCCTGTAGATGAATGTTTATATAAATACCTACATATTCCTATTAAATTATTTATTGCATTTTTTCCCTCTTTTTGCGCGATCAGAGTCGGTTGCTAATTTTTGTTAACCAATAAAAGAAAAATGACATTGCAAAACCCTAATTCTAGAAGCTTCTGAAAAGCTTGTTATATGCGGCTGCCATGTATGGTACAGTGATGTATTCAAGAGATTGTAAACTATTTTGCACTGGATAATAAAATCATTGGATGGCTGAGTTTCTGTGGATGTAGCCCATATTGGGTGAACCACATTAAATTTCTATGTTGATCTCTTTTGTGTTATTCATCATTGTTATATTTGGGTTATTTAATCTGCATATAATTGTTAGTGTTTATTACTTTGATCTGCCCTAACCCTAACAATCTTTCACCAATACCATGTAGGTGATAGATGTTAGGAGCTACCCCATACCAAGTTGGACTAACTTTCACCAATGGCATGGAGGTGAGATATTAGGATCCATTGACTCGATAGGTTTAGCAGGCTATGGAAATATTATTAATGGCCACATTTGAGATATGTTGTTACACTTACTCCTTAGCCAGTGATGACAACAAGTAATATGGGATGCTTTCTTTTCATCACAATTAGATGTGAATCAAGAAAAAGGATGGGATCCATAGTGTAGCATGAAACACATCGATATTCCTTTTTCTTGTTAGGAGGTATTTATGAGCTTACGTGTTAGTGAATAGGTAATAGGAAGATGCATTTAGTAGGTTGAATCCACTCCTATTACTAGTTGGTCACTATTTATGTGTGATTCAATCATTGTGTGCATCTGTATTAAGGACATTATGTGTTGTGCATTGTTGTACTTGAGCCCTTATCAGTGATGACCGCAACTAGTATGGGATGCTTGCTTTTCATCATGATGGGTTGCAAATCAAGAAAAAGGAGGGGACCCATGGTGTATCATTAGACAGACCAACATTCCTTTTCTTGGTTGGGATCTATTCGATGAGTTATGGGCTAGTGAGTGAATCAAGTGGAGTGGAAGATGCTTGCAATATGGTCACAACCATTCCTTTTTGCTACCTGGTCACTATGGGTACCTATCATGTGCATATGATCCAGTCACATTGCGTATATAGGTTGCCTACACAAGCTATTCACATTGTGTATATGTTAATTAATCACATTGTGTATATACGATATGAGTGTGAACTAATTACATTGTGTATATGTGTTGTATGCATGAGCTAGTCACTTTGTGTGTGTGACACATGCATGAATCATTCTCCCTATGTATTTATGTGTCTTATGCATTGGATAGTGTAATGTCCCCTTTTGGGATTGCCCTAAATTTTGCCCTAGAATCAAGATTTTAATATAGTTAGGGTTATAACTAACCAATTATATGCTTGAAGCCATATAAAACTTGGTTTAGGTCTTGCAATAATGTTAGAAAATATTGGAAATATAATTCATATGATCAAAACATATAATAAATGTCTTATCTATTTAAACCATGTAAAAATACATAGCTATTTCAAAACTATATAAACTACACCATATCCATAATGCACAGTAGAAGTTAATCATCATAGGACTTGGATGAGAAACATGATAAGTCTGCTCGAAGCTATCCCTGCTAAGCCAAAGAGAGAATATGTCATCCCTCTTGGCCCCAATTGGTAGACACGTGGGCATCTAACATGGCATGGCGTACTTAGTGGATAAACTTGTATCTGCTTTCCTTATCCATGCTACCTTATCCATCCCTCTTATGATTAAAACTCCTTGAATCCATCCCAACAACCAATTCATGTGGAGATTGAGGAAAATCTACAATAGGAGGCCCATAGATCCTCTTTTCTAAGCCCGAGGATGAACACTCAGCCCCTTGGCTCCAAGTGGCAGACACACAGACATCCATCATGGAGTGGTGTACTTAGAAAGGAATCTAGTATCTGCTCACCCTATTGGTATTTTCCCCGCTCTTCCTCATGGTTGCTTGATGAGTATTACAAACACTAAATACATCCAAATTCATAGAGATTATACAACAATCATGATAGAGCATACCACAATATTTATTAAGACATAAGACTGCTATATTCTCACAAGCAAATGTATTGATTATTGATGCTGTCCTTATCTGTTGAGTGAAGATATATTTCTCAATGTAATCTGATTCCTTGATCCATTATCTCTTACCCAAGGAATTATCTTCCTTATATTCCTTTGTTTTAATGTCTCATACTTTCGTACTTGATTGAATGGATAAAATGCAATAATTACTTTGATTAATTACCTTGATTGGTTAAATTGATTCGCTTCGGCTATTTCGTTTGCTTCGGCTATATTGGGACTAACTTATTAATGGTTTTATGAGTTTGAAATTTTGCAGTCTTGTCGACGACAAGGGCATGGTTTAGGTAGGGGAGCCCTAGCTTCATGGCAACATTTGTCGGGTTTTATCTGGTGTTCGCACACACACTCACATAGATTTCATCCTTGTTTTGATAAATGTTGCATTGCATGAGTGATTTGGTGGATGTTTGCATTGTATGTTAATTCGATGATGTTGGCCTCTTGCTCTTCATTTGATTTTATCGACATTGTACTTTACCCTTACTCTAAGCTCGATACCTGTTTGGAAGAAATAAACAATTAGTTTTATATTTGAATTCAATAGATATAAGAATTCTATGTAGTTATCAAATTAAAATAGAATACCAACCTTATTCTACTATTGTTTCTATATATAAAAATATGAAAGGCAAATTCTTATTTTTGCAAGTAATTAAATAAATAAAATCTTAATATAATATGTAAGGTATAAGAGTTCTATAAATAAAATAAATAAGTAAATTAAAAAAAATAAAAATAAAAAGATTAGCTAAATTTGATCTTACTAAGAGATAAGAAAATAAATACTTATTTTATTATATATAAATTAATGACTTATTTCATCCTTTTTACCTTTGTAAATAAAGAAGAATAATAAACTAGCTTTTTTTATTTTATTTATTTATAAACAAATACATAAATAATAATAAAGATATATATAGATAGGTTTTCTTTAAAATATATATATATATATATGGAGTTCTTTTCTTATAAACTTTAGTTTATTAAAAGGCATGCAAAACATGCAAAGAAAAGAAATTATAAGTAAGACTTAAACTTTTATTTTAGCACGCTAGAAAAGAGGTAGAAGTTAGGTTTAAAGAAAAGAAGAGGGAATAAAAAGAAAGACAGAGGAATTAGGAAAGGAGGTGGAAGATAACAAAGAGAGGAATATACGGCGAGAGGGGATAAAATCAGAAAAAAAAAAAGAAACGAATATCAGAGAGGAAAAAGAGACTAAGAGAATTGTCCAGAACGATTTCTACTTCTAGATAGACTTTTCTATTATCAGGTATTCTCCTTTTAGTGCTATCTCTACCATGTGAATGGCTTGGATTATATATATATATATATATATATATATATATATATTGGATCTTTAAAATGATCTCTGAAAACCTCCATCCTCACACTGGACGTCGACCCAAGCTGCTCTAGAAACCTTGTTGTACCCTGCTAAAATTGTTGCCTTTGTGGGCTTATGGATTAATTTTATTTTATATTTGGTTGTTTTTCTTTACTCTTGATAGATCTTGAAAGTAAACTGAACAATATTGCCTCAGCTTATTCTTATGCAATTTCTGTTCTTCTTAAACCAGTCATCGATCTCCTTATAGGTGCCCTGAATGACAAGCCTAAGACCTCTAATCTCTGGCAATAAGTTTGAAGTGATTCATTTTTCCTTTACTTAGAGCTACCCTCTTTTAAATTGATCTCTGACGAATACATTCGCCATATGACTTTTGAATTATGAATCAAACTACGAACTAGCTCTTTCATCTTTCCTGTTCTCGGCCCTATACCAGCGTAGATCTGGTTTCTCTTCTCTTTTTGGACTATAATATCCATCTATCAGCCCTGATATTCGGCTGTTCCGCTACTATGCAGCCCTGTCATTTTTTTTTTATATCCTCTTATGCAAAATAGTCTGCAAAGGTTAGTCAACAGGTAAACAGTGGTCTCCACTTTCAAATCAATAAAATTTAGATAGTTAATTTTGGCCAATAAGCATAGAAGCAAATAATTATCAAGTGATTAGTTTGATTGAGGTATAATTTTTGCTCTGGAATGTTTGACCATTGAAGTGGATGATATTTAAATACAGTGAAAAGTTCTAAGATTTTGTTACCAAATTCTTTTTTAATATAGACCGGTTGACCCCTGCCAAGTAATTCCTATGCTTTGTGTATTAACGTCTTTCTTCAATGGGTCTTGACTCCTAAGAAAATGACATCACTGAGAAATAAACTGACTTAAATGACTTCAGGGCAGATTGTGTTTCGAATTGAATTGAGTATATGTAGTTTATCCAAATGGAATTGACCTTAGAAAGTTCTTTAATTATTCAATTCTTAAACTTAGAAAATTACTTGGTAAACTTGGATAGATCTGGAGAGTAAATCTCTTTAAATTCTCCTTTTATTTTTATAATGATAAGACTTAGGTAAATATTGAATGACAAAATTTCATTAAGCAAGATCAATCTTATGTAGAAACCTTATATGACCACTTAAAATAAAGATGTTTAAATTAGGTAAATTGAGAATAAATAATGTCCTTGAACTTTTTTTTGAGTGCCTTAGTGAATAAGGGTGTTTGTTAGTTAGAACTTTATTAGATGAGAAGGGATGGGTAATTAATTCTCTTTCTTTCCTTTTTCTTTTCTCTCTTTTCCATACAATTATTGTAAAAATTATGCTTAAAATAGAAGTGGCGTGTGTGATTTATTCTATTTTTTTTCTAGAACTATGATTTGGAAAGATTGCCTTCCGAGACAGGTATCAAATATGGGCTATCAAGGAAGTGAGTTTTCTTTTTCAAAACTTGCACGCCGTTACAACAGTTAATTGCTCTGGCCAAAGCGAATTGAATGTTGAAATAGACATGCACCATTGAAATAGATGGACAATTAGCCTAGCTATTCTTTGTATGATTCCCTGCCATATCCTATTGATGAGATGTTGCATTCATTTTAGTGATGCATGTAGATTGATAGACACATACCAGATTCCACCCTGCATATGTTTTCAGGTGCTAGGCTCTTCGAGCAGGGTCAGGCATCCTTTAGTTCGAAGGATACCGAGGAAGCGCAAGCTTCGTGGTTGGGCGAAAAAAGCGTCTGAACCATGTTCTTGTCTTTTGACACAACAGATGGTCGATTGGTTGATGGCGGTCGAGGACTCATTGATAGATTTATTCGACATCGATGTTGGTTGTACTTCTTGTATTCAAATGATTGTAAGGCTTGATGCCATTATTTGACACTTGTAATATTATTCTACATACTCTGTAAATGACTTCAGATGTAATTATGTATGCTTTGTAATCATGGTTGTACTTTTACTTTTGATTCTAAAAACTTGCATGGACTCTAGAATGTAATCTTATTACATTTCCTTTGGAATGATGAGTATAAGTTATATTAATTTACCGTACATGATTTTACTTCCAGTAAATTTTTGTTTTACTCCAGTTTCTTGTGATGTGAATTTCTAGTACTTTACATTTGTCCTTCAATGGACATAACTTTTCACGTGCCTTTTGACCTTTATCACAATTTAAACTTTAATTATTTTATAATTATATTATAATTTATAGTTTATATTTTAAAATTTTAGTTTATTATTATTATTTTTATTTTAATCCTATTTCAAAAAGGGGACATTACAGATAGTCACTTTGTGTGTATGTGACGCATGCATGAGTTATTTACTCTAAGTATATGTGGTATGCATGAGCTAGTCACATTGTATATATGTGACACACGCATGAGTTATTTACCTTGTGTATATGGGTTTCACCAATGATCTAGTCACACTGTGTATGTGTGACCCATGTGAGAGATAGTCACATTGTGTATCCATGATATATTCTTGAGCTAATCACTATTTGCAAACAAGTGATCTTTACATGAGGTGGTCACTATAGGGTTTTGTGTGTTTTCATACATTTAAATGTTGGCATTGAACTAACATTTGATTGGATTGCATTTACTATCCTAATATTGCATTTGAATTGAATCAGAATCATAAGATTCACTTAAAGGCTACGATACAAAAGTGAGATCATAGATCTCATATCAAAGGAGAGGATGAAGTGTAGGAGTTAAGGACAACACTGAGAGGGGGGGTGAATCAGTGTTGTGTGAATTTTAAATCTTTTTACAAACTTTAACTTGGAGAGCACAAGGAGAGAAAGTTATCATTGAATTGTCAAACACATATGCACATAACTGAGAATGAAAAACAAAAACTCATGAGTAAAACATACAACCACAAAGAGAAGATCAATATGAATCAAGACACAAGAATTGCACGAGTGGAAAACCCTCCAGGGGTAGAAAAACCACTCCAAAACTCCCTCACTGGCTTAACTGATAAAACATCTTACAAATGTCTCACTGACATATACAGAGGTCTCACTGACAACAAGCCTCACTAGCATTAAAAGGTCTCACTGACCACAAGCCTCACTGGCATACTGTGCCTCACTGGCAAACCAAAACACCAACAGATGTAATAAACAAATCAGAGGGATACTCTGTTTCCATTCAATACAAAACATATGTCTGTCAAATGGCCATTCTATTCAAAATCAATCCTACATCCGGATATACTCAACAACTCTGCATACTGATCTCAATGTCTTTGTTCAATCAAATTCATGATTCATACACCAGATTGTCATTGCAATTGCATATTGTCTTTCTAATAATCTTGTCAAACTATGTATCTGTATTTGATCCTGTCAGTTCATCATTGATCTGCACAACATCACTCACTCCATTATCAATCCACCTGCAAAGCCATTATATACAAGATGACTTTTCACATTCTTTATAATCATTTTCATCTTCTCTGTAAACAAAAACATTTCACCTTCCCTCTGTAAATCAAAATCCTTTCATTTGCAATAATAAAAACATCAAGAAATCCAAACACCAATCCATCTGCAAGAAGAAAATCTTATTTACAAAATAAATAATCAATAAAAACATTTTGTCCCTTTCAAAGATTCATCTTCTATGCAAAAGAAAACCTTAAAAATAAATGATCAACTTTGATATTCTTCTATGTGCAATTTTATCTTCAAAAGACTTTTCAAATTCTATCATTCTCCTGCAAGAAATCATGGATAATTTCCACTATTTATTTTCTCTTCATAAAAGAAATCTGTTCATCTTTCATATCAATTTATTAATCTGCCCTCATTCTTGTCTCTGCAAAAACTTCAATGGACTTAAATCCATTAAGCCATTAGTCATCTCCAAAAGAAATCATTAAAAAAACTTTAAACAATTCTACCCAAAAACTCTCCTTCATTTGATACTATTAAAAATCTTTTCAAAACTCTCCAAGAAACGCTTCATATTCTCTCTGTTCTTCAAATCATCTACAAGAAAACTCTTCAACTTCTTTTAAAAAATCCTTCATTAAAAAAATCTTCTTGTTAATCATTTCCTGCCTTTTCATATAAATCCATTAGAAAATAATAAAGAGTTTCCAATTAAAGTCACAAAAGACTTAGTGATAGCCTTTCCTCTTTAGAAACTTTAATTCTTTGTTCCCCTAATATGATGCCTTTTTGAAAAAAAAATCATAAAAAAAATTGCATGGAAATCGGGCTCCCAAAAGATGCAATAAATTGCGTTAACAGAAACTTTCTAAAAACTAGTTTATAGTCATACACAGGAAATATACGTTCATGGGAATGTTAAACATAAATGCATGTGTCGGGCGCCAAGGTTTAAAATACCACAGTTGGATAGAGATATCGTGCCCTTTGCAGATTCAAACTGATCCTTAGATGCTAAAATCCCGCTCAAACATATTCTTTTAACCTGTGAGCACCGGTTGACCAGGAGGAGGGGCCGGTAAGTTTAATGTGAAATTGTGCCTTTGGTAAGTCACCTTAAGTGACTTTACCTCCTATTGGAAGTCACCACTCAATTAAAACAAAAGTGACTCAACATAGATGACGGGCTCCAAGAGTCATAAAGATGAGAGCCATTTGATTAGAAAAGAGAAAGTATTGAGTCTTGGGAATTTTCAAATGATCCTAACATATTTTAACTTTCATGAAATAGAACTTCATACATAATCACCTCTGTCATAATCACATCCAAAATATATTGATTCCATAAGATTAATCTCTTGTTAAAAGAAGAAGCTCATTAATCAACAATAACCTGAATAACATCAAACAAAGCCAACACTTATCACTAATGTTGTTATCCCTCTGACTATTGTTAAGATATGAAGAAACTAATACTATTCTGTCATGGTACAAATATCAAATGTTCAAACAGCATGAACACTATTTCAAACACCAATGCCAAAGACAATAAATATCAAAGATGAGAGTGCCACAAGCCATCACCATGTGATCCTGATCCTCAACGATCTAATCAAATTTTCACTTGATCATGACTGTACCAAATCAGTCCATTATGAAGCTCGTACTCCATCAAACAAATATAACCTTTGTAGCTCTATAATCCCTAAATCCATTTAATTGAAGATCTGAGCATGGATCTCAACCATCAACAAGCATCATATAAACATGTCTTTGAACCTTGTTCATGCAACATGGAGCATGGATCTCAACCATCAACAAGCATCATGTAAACATGTCTTTGCAACTTGTTCATGTAACATGGAGCATGGATCTCAACCATCAACAAGCATCATGTAAACATGTCTTGAGCACAACCTGTGAACTATCTCCTTCTGATGTCCTGCAACAGCTATGGCAACTTTACATCATCAATACAACATACTTTTGACATCAATGACAACTTGTCACCATCAATCTCCCCCTTTGTCATTGATGGCAAAACCACCTGATGCAATTTTTCTTTCTCCCCCTTTCTGACATCTGATGACAAAGACAATTTTCTCCCCCTGAGAAAATAACTCTACTGAAAGATGTTGAAGCTTGATCATAACATTTACAAACACATTGCATTATGAGGGCTTTGAAGACAAAAACTCCTATTATCTTGTTACATCTGAAGCATAATCAACATAACTCAATTCAACTCAGCACTGTTTCACTTCCTGAATTAGTCCTGAAGCAACATATAAACCTGAAGTATACCATCCAATTACTGACATCCAACCTTCTATGCTAAGAAAAATCATGGCACTAACAAACACCTTTTGACATCACAATCAACTTTTCTTGTATCAATGTAAAGACAACAAGCTCTCAGCAAAATTATTGCATTTTGAAATAGATATTATGACATCCTTGTAATGAACCATTCTCATTGCCAAACAAATCTCTGAAATTCACTTTAACATAATATCACTTTTTGACACAAAACTAATATGAGGATGAAGACATATCTCTACAAGCAAATACCAACTTTTTGAACACTTTGCAAAGAAAATATAAACACACCAGTACTCTTTGATGAACAATATTTGCAGGCAAAAATCATGTAGACCCCTCATCACACAGTTCCCAACACAAGATGCCAAAATGACCATTTTTTATAAGACCTTTACTTGCCTCTGATTTGAAGAAAAACAAGATTCACCATCAATGTCATAAGAAACTCTAGATTGTCATAACTTGAAGCTCATACCTGAAACCACCACACAATTTGAACAAACCTTTCTAAACCAAATTAATGAGGAAGATCATTAATAAAACATGTAAAATTATCACATTAGAAAACTCCTCAATATCTCTTGTTTATCATCTTCTTTTGACACTATCTTCAAATCACCTGAAAGCTCCAAGATACATGTCATAAAACATAACTCAACAAAGTAGTAGATATAATCATCAAACTAATTTCCTGATATGAACTATCATCCTGCATATTCTGACACCTTTTCTTGACATGAATAGAATGAAGACCATCTTGCTGTTCCTTGAAAGCATAATAAGCCAATGAACACCTGTATCACTGTCATACACTGAAACTCAAAAACATCAGAAACATTATCAATCAAGCATGATAAACAAAACAAGTTCATCACATTCATAAACATCAACTGATCCTTCTGTAACTTCTTGGGGATAAAAGATAGTACAAGAACAACTCCCACTCACATCATGCTATCTGTTATGCAACTAATGATGTAACTTGTGCAGGATGCACAAGTTTGGGATTTACCTTCTCATGACTCTGTTTTTGCTTCCACACTTTTACAGGTGCTTTCTTCCTCCAAACCTTTTCTGCCTCTTTCCATTTCCAACCTATCAAATTAGATGATACTTTTTTGCAACTTTGAGCTTTATGACCAAAAGAATTGCAATTATAACAAACTATGTTATAATCATAACCAAATGACTGAGAGTACTTTTTTTACATCTCCTGAGCAATTATATTATGCTTCCATACAGATTCATTCATTCTATTCATTTTGCAGTTCCTTTGAATGTGACCAGCACTATTGCACTTGTAACATACAAGGTTAGTATTCCTTTTGCAATCAATTGCTTTATGCCCAAAATGATTACAAGTATAACAGTAACCATTAGATGAATAGTCATATCTGTACATGTAAGCTTGTCTTATAGATGCAGGTTTTCTAAAATTTTTTCTTTGATTGTGCACAAATTCATCTCTCATTTTTTGTTCAGCTTCACTCTTCCTTTTTCCTTCTGTGGCAACATGACTTAAATCAATTTTCCTTCTAGGAGTCTCTCTAGCTTTGGAACATTCCCCTTCTTCAGTACTCTTTTCAAACAGCAAATTCTTGTGCAACTTAGAGGAAGCCTTTTCTAACTCCTTTCTTAAAGAGACTATTTCTGATTCTAGTTTTAGATTCTCAATCCTTGTAACTTCAAGGTTAGATATTGAGACATCAGTTATCCTCTTAGCTTCTTCAATTTCTGTCTTTAATCTAGCAATTAGTTTGTCTGAATCATCAATATATGTCTTTAAACTTATAATTTGACATCTAGCTTCTTCAAGATCTATAGATATAATTTCAAGTTCTGAAAGTACATTGTCTTTAGATTCTCTTTCTTGTTGCAGCTGCAACATTAATTTTTGGTTCTCCTTCTTATACTTCTTGACCTCACTCAGAGCATATATAAGCTCTCCTTCCATATCAATCTCACAGTCTTCTTCATCATACCCCAGATCATCATTACTTGTGATACTAACTTCTTCAAGTGATTGCCTTTCATTGCCACTTTCTTCACACACCAGAGTGTCCTCTTCTTGATCATTATCTTGATAAATTCTTTTCAGTTCTTTCCAGATATCCTGAGCTGTTTCACACTACACAACCTTACAAGAAATATCATTAGATAAACCAGATAGAATAACCTTCTTGGCTATGTGATTGCTTTTAAGAGCCTCTTTGTTATTTACAGAATTACCATTCTCAAGTGACATTAAAACATCATATCCTAAAGAGGATAAATACACTTGCATTCTAACATACCAAACTGAAAAATTTGAACCATTAAACTAAGGAACTCCTAAATTTTTTTCTTCTAATACAATATCAGAATCAACATGAAGAACATCATTATCAACTGACTTTATATCAACATCTAGATTTGATATGGATGATGTCTTTTGATCAGAATGAATCTTAACATTTCTCATGTTCTTATTTCTCCTGCACTTACCCATTGAACTCCACACACAGGACCTACCCAAGCTGATTAAGCTGCAAAAGGGAAACTAGCTCTGATACCAATTGTAGGAGTTAAGGACAACACTGAGAGGGGGGGTGAATCAGTGTTGTGTGAATTTTTGAATCTTTTTACAAACTTTAACTTGGAAAGCACAAGGAGAGAAAGTTATCATTGAATTGTCAAACACATATGCACATAACTGAGAATGAAAAACAAAAACTCATGAGTAAAACATATAACCACAAAGAGAAGATCAATATGAATCAAGACACAAGAACTGCACGAGTGGAAAACCCTCCAGGGGTAGAAAAACCACTCCAAAACTGCCTCACTAGCTTAACTGATAAAACATCTTACAAATGTCTCACTGACATATAGAGAGGTCTCACTGACCACAAGCCTCACTACCATTAAAAGGTCTCACTGACCACAAGCCTCACTGGCAAACCAAAACACCAACAGATGTAATAAACAAATCAGAGGGATACTCTGTTTCCATTCAATATAAAACATATGTTTGTCAAATGGCCATTCTATTCAAAATCAATCCTACATCCGGATATACTCAACAACTCTGCATACTAGTCTCAATGTCTTTGTTTAATCAAATTCATGATTCATACAACTAATTGTCATTGCAATTGCATATTGTCTTTCTGATAATCTTGTCAAACTATGTATCTGTATTTGATCCTGTCAGTTCATCATTGATCTGCACAACATCACTCACTCCATTATCAATCCACCTGCAAAGCCATTATATACAAGATGACTTTTCACATTCTTTATAATCATTTTCATCTTCTCTGTAAACAAAAACATTTCACCTTCTCTTTGTAAACCAAAATCCTTTCATTTGCAATAATAAAAACATCAAGAAATCCAAACACCAATCCATCTGCAAGAAAAAAATCTTATTCACAAAATAAATGATCAATAAAAACATTTTGTCCCTTTCAAAGATTCATCTTCTATGCAAAAGAAAACCTTAAAAATAAATGATCAACTTTGATATTCTTCTATGTGCAATTTTATCTTCAAAAGACTTTTCAAATTGTATCATTCTCCTGCAAGAAATCATGAATAATTTCCACTATTTATTTTCTCTTCATAAAAGAAATCCGTTCATCTTTCATATCAATTTATTAATCTGCCCTCATTCTTGTCTCTGCAAAAACTTCAATGGACTTAAATCCATTAAGCCATTAGTCATCTCTAAAAGAAATCATTAAAAAAACTTTAAACAATTCTACCCAAAAACTCTCCTTCATTTGATACTATTAAAAATCTTTTCAAAACTCTCCAAGAAACACTTCATATTCTCTCTGTTCTTCAAATCATCTGCAAGAAAACTCTTCAACTTCTTTTAAAAACTCCTTCATTAAAAAAATCTTCTTGTTAATCATTTCCTGCCTTTTCATATAACTCCATTAGAAAATAATAAAGAGTTTCTGTCATGTCCCCATATTAAGGCATTGTTTAAATTAAAGATTTAAAATGTCATATTAAATATCCTGGCCATGGCCGTTAATAAATATATATAATATTATATGATAGTATCTATAAATATTTTAAATATCAACCGATATATTATATTTATAAATAACCAATACAAATATAAATATTAATATTAAAATAGCATATTATTATTATTATATAATAATATATAATAATAAATATAAATGTTAAAATTAATATTAATTATTATTATCATTATAATATAATAAACATATTTATATAAATGAATGTAAATCATACATTATATAATATATTAGATTGCCTTTAAGACAATCCATCAAGGCAGCAGTAACTAATATATTTATAAAAAGACATGACCTTTGTGAAAAGGTAGTCATTGACCATTTAAGAAAATATAAAGGTAGAGAGTGGAGGAAGCAATGGAGGATAACAAAAAATACAATGCAAGCAGATATAAAATTAATAATCTATGAGTTTGAATTACAGACAGGATTAATTGCTGGGGAAAATAAGATAAGTATGCTACACCTATATTCCCAAAGAAATAAATAAATTAATATCTATAAGTTATTTCATTATTTTTTTATACGGATATTAATTAAAGGGATGATAATATGAATGACATTAAAATATAGATTTAAGTAATAAATTGAGTAATATAAGAAAGCAATATTATAAATAATATATTATTAACAAATATCAATATTAGTGATTAAATATTATTATCATTATAAAATATAAATTTTGCATAGTACACACATGTATAATATAATATAGAGATTATAATAAATATTATAATAGAATTATATATATATGGTCTAATTGGAATCTACATGTATGAAAATAACAATATGAGATTAGTCTTAGAACTGCATATAAGTAAGAAAAGATGATCCATTATGAATGAGATATAAAGGCAGAGGTCTTATAAACTCAAGTAAAGATGAGACTAATAGATGTCCTACATAAATGCATGATTCTTGTTTAAATAAGATAATGAGTACAAAAAGGTTATAAGTACATAGTTATGAATATGAAATAGAATTATAAAGGCATGATTACCCAAGGGGTAGATAATAGTCCTTAAACATTAATCATCTTCACCATAGAGATGGGATGGAAAACAAGGATTGTAGTTGACCAATTCATGGGATAAATCATAGGCCTTGATTGACGAATCAAGGAAGATAATAAGCCCTCAATCTAGTATTGAAGGGGTAGACCTTGGTAAGAGAACCAAGGAATGAAGCCCTCAATCTAGTATTGAAGGGAAGGCCTTGGTAGGAGAACCAAGGAATAAAAGGCCTTGGTTAGAGAACCGAGGAATAAGAGGCCTTGGTTAGAGAACCAAGGAATAATAGGCCTTGGTTAGAGAACCAAGGAAATAATAGGCCTTGGATGAAGAACCAAGGACTAATAGGCCTTGGTTGACGAACCAAGGAATAATAGGCCTTCGATTAGAGAATCGAAGGATTAGGCCTTCAATTAGAGAATTGAAGGAATAATGATGGACCCATGAGGATTGGGGTGACATTACATCCTTAAGTATCTTCTCCCATGAGTTGGAAAGAATGATTAATAGGCTTAAGGTTATCTCACCCAAGGTAATTCATGAAGTATAAACAAGAAAAGCATATAGTTGTGAAAGGAATAATATATAGTTAAATATTAAAAGAAAAAGATAGAATACTAATGTGCTCTTTACAAGTTGAAATTGTTTGCAAGATTGCACAAATTTTGGCTTGCTAGAAGGGGACATTACAGTTTCCAATTAAAGTCACAAAAGACTTAGTGATAGGCTTTCCTCTTTAGAAACTTTAATTCTTTGTTCCCCTAATACGATGCCTTTTTGAAAAAAAATCATAAAAAAAACTACATGGAAATCGGGCTCCCAAAAGATGCAATGAATTGCCTTAGCAGAAACTTTCTAAAAACCAGTTTATAGTCATACACAAGCAATATACATTCATGAGAACGTCAAACATAAATGCATGTGTCGGGCTCCAAGGTTTAAATTACCACCATTGGATAGAGATATCGCGCCCTTTGCAGATTCAAACTGATCCTTAGATGCTAAAATCCCGCTCAAACATATTTTTTTAACCTGTGAGCACCGGTTGACCAGGAGGAGGGACCGGTAAGTTTAATGTGAAATTGTGCCTTTGGTAAGTCACCTTAAGTGACTTTACCTCCTATTGGAAGTCACCACTCAATTAAAACAAAAGTGACTCAACATAGATGACGGGCTCCAAGAGTCATAAAGATGAGAGCCATTTGATTAGAAAAGAGAAAGTATTGAGTCTTGGGAATTTTCAGATGATCCTAACATATTTTAACTTTCATGAAATAGAACTTCATACATAATCACCTCTGTCATAATCACATCCAAAATATATTGATTCCATAAGATTAATCTCTTGTTAAAAGAAGAAGCTCATTAATCAACAATAACCTGAATAACATCAAACAAAGCCAACACTTATCACTAATGTTGTTATCCCTCTGACTATTGTTAAGATATGAAGAAACTAATACTATTCTGTCATGGTACAAATATCAAATGTTCAAACAGCATGAACACTATTTCAAACACCAATGCCAAAGACAATAAATATCAAAGATGAGAGTGCCACAAGCCATCACCATATGATCCTGATCCTCAACACTGATCTAATCAAATTTTCACTTGATCATGACTGTACCAAATCAGTCCATTATGAAGCTAGTACTCCATCAAACAAATATAACCTTTGTAGCTCTATAATTCCTGAATCCATTTAAGTGAAGATCTGAGCATGGATCTCAACCATCAACAAGCATCATGTAAACATGTCTTTGCAACTTGTTCATGCAACATGGAGCATGGATCTCAACCATCAACAAGCATCATGTAAACATGTCTTGAGCACAACTTGTGAACTATCTCCTTCTGATGTCCTGCAACAACTATGGCAACTTTACATCATCAATTGAACATACTTTTGACATCAATGACAACCTGTCACCATCATGAAGCCTCTCTATTATTGGTGTATGAACTATAGAGCATCTAATTCCCCATAAGGGATATGTAGGTAGAGCCATTATGAATGAACCCTCGAGGTTTAAGTATGGGTCTAGGGATGACCTTGACCTTGGGATTTAACCATACTCGATAATGCAAGTATATGAGTTGTGGCATAGAGTTGTTTCCATGACTATGGTTGGTAAGCTTTGAAGATGGAACTTCTTGATTGGATAGAACTTGTCTAGTCGATTAGGTTTATACTTGATGTGTAAAAAATTTAAAAAAAATAGTAGTAGTTCAAGGATGGTTATTACATAGGGTTATCCTTTTGGTCGTTCTCCTGTTCTATTGTCTTTAGCTTTTCTTCTCTAATATTTTAGTGTTGTTTGTTCATTGTTTCGGCCTAGTTAGGGCATGTTTTCATTTTACCTTTGCACTGCTTTTGTAAAGAGCCGAGACCTTGATTTTTTTTCTTATCCAATCAAAATTTTATGTATTATGTCCCATGATGTGTTGCACCATTGTATGTGACAAAAAGCTTGTCCATCAACCAAGACCCTTATCAAAGCCAATGGCTTAGAATTTTTATGCTTCCAAGTTTATTTTTAGCCTTATCTATCAGTTTAGCTAGTTGTATGTCTCCATCACAAATGTTAAACTATAAATCATTAAAGATGAGAGTGTTCTCAACTTGCCTTGACCATTCTAACTAGTTGTCCTTCACAAGTAGTGTTGTATCAACAATTGATGTGATTGAATGCATTTTATTGTTAAATAGAGATGAATTGATTACTTAATACTCCAATGGGTTTTTATTTCTATTTACTACCAGACCAATATACCTTTAATCTCTTAATATGCTCTCCCTTCCAATATACACATTGGTACATAGAAGAAGCTCATCTTTCTTGATATGCTTGTCGATATGTGAAAAGACTTTAAAGCATGTGAGAGCAACTTGGTACATGACACTTAGGCAACACATGAAAATGATTTTCCCTATCAATGACACATGTTTAGAAAGAAAACCTTGTATGCAGGTGTAACTTCCCTATATCTTCAAAATTTCTTATGGTCAAGATTTATGTCTAGCAATAGAGACATATGGGTGACAAAAGAAAATGGGATTTTTTTTCTTGTGTCCTTATTTCCCCTCGATAATTTATATAGTCAAATCCTTAGATGTTATTACAACTATGTTGGAAATTGGGTGTAGTAATTCCAGCATGCCGACTTTACCCATAAATGTGAACCATAAACACTGTGTATATTGCATTGCAATATGTTTTAGGTTTAAAAAATAATTTTGATTTTTAAATTTTATACACCAAATTTTTAAAAAATATATATTATTTGAAATATTCAAAACTAAAAAAATGAACCCTAAGATACTCTACAATGAAAAAAATTAACCTCCTAAGATTATTATTTTGACTAATTGAAAATTTTCCCTTTTTAAAATACTTCACACCTTTATATGATTTATAAAACACCCAATGATATCAATATAACCCCGCACTATTTTAGAAAACCCTACACTATAGAAAATGACTAGTAAAAACATCCTCAATTTCAAAAACACCCGACTATAGAAAATGACTACATCTAAAACTTAAAATTCTCCCAAATGAAAATTGAAATATAGGATTTGAAAGGCATGTAATGGTGACACATATGAGTAGCTTAGTTGCATTAAAGTCACAAAAAATGGGTCACCTCACTTTCCAATAAAGGCTAACCAATCACGAGCTTAGAGTTCATAGTGCTCATTGAATTCCATTGAACATCTCACAAAAATGCTTTGCAATGTGGAATTTAGACTAAGCATAGAGGCCTATGGGAGATGCAATGGCTTGATCTGTATGAGTGACCCATGTGCCACACATGCATAAACTTGACATCCTTAGGGATGCACTTGTACACATGCAACAAAGCAAAGACATGTATCTATTGGTTTGTGGGCATAAAAAAAGGTTTGGAATAATAGCGAGCAAGAGGCCAAGGGTTTGAGGGAAAACTAAAATGCAAAAGAAGTTGTGAATAACAAGGGTATTTGGATAATATTTTATTTGAAACTATAGATGCCAACGGAGATTTTGAATAGTCTCTAAAATGGAAGAATGAGGAATGGTGAACAATAAACAAAGATTTGGTGGGGAGGGAGTAAAATTGATATGGAGGAATTATGAAAATGAAAAAATTGTCTATGCTTTGATATCAATGTCATGCCAAAAAACTGGACTATGAAAATGCAAAATAAAATGGAGATGCAAACGTAAAATTGTATTCTAGAATACAATTTAAAAAAGATTGTTAGAAATATAGGTTTGTGTATGCTCACAAGTTTCCAATCATAGTAGTTATAAGTGGCAGCTCATGCAATGTAGTGGGCAGTAGTAAAAAAAGCATTGTACACCTTTTTGTTTATTTGTAACACCAAAGACAATTGCTACAGCCTTGTGTGGAGGCATCAATCGCAACAAGCAAAGCAATCACCAATCCCAAATAATAGTGACCAATCTCTACTCATTTATTTGTTTGATTCTATAACTCCCTTTTGTTTACTTTCACACTAACAAGGTGCTTTTTTTCCATGGAAGGGACACTCTCCTTTTCACAAAGGATAAACACTTTTGCAAACTATACCTAAGTTACTCTCAACAAACTCTATCCTACTTACTCTTATATTATGAAAATTCTCTCTCAAGATGTCTTCATCTTCCTGGAAACTCCCATTATGAAGTCACACCCAATCCCACTTCAATACCATGATAAATTTAAATGAGAATTGATAGAAGAGAAAATATAGAAAAAATGGCATTCAAAAGAAAAGTACATTCTATTCAACTAAAGATGATTACACTAGCTTCAAAGAAGCACAACAAACTTTTATAATCTTCAAACTAAACATAACAATAAACTAACACATATTTGATACCTAACTATCTAACTAAGACACCTATACTCCTACCAGCACTATAGCTAATTGCCGGTACTTATTCAACACATATTTAATTTAGTGATTAATTTATTCTAACAATCTTCAAATTAATGACATCACACTAACACTAATACATGTGAATATCAGATGTACAATTTTCTCCAAGAAAAATCAATTTCTAATCGACTAATAGCTCGAACCATCTTTCTTATCCACAACTCTGAACCATCTTTCTTATCCACAACTCCTGAGGATAACTCTTGAAATTCCAAATTAGAACCATCACAGTGGGTATAACCATCTCCCTTAAATTGAACACCATTAACCAAAGGACACTTACAGACCCTTCCCCGAAAAGTATCCTACAAAAATGAAAGTCATAAATATTCCTTAGCATGGAACTTAAATAACAATAAAGCACAATTAGCTCAGCAAAACTCCCTTAGCTCAGCAAAACAAAATCTTCTATACCTTGCAGGCTGTTATATTTGTCTTTTTATCTTCCCAGCAACCGCCATTATTTAACAAACATTCATCTGTCTTCATGTCTGGATTCAAAAAACATTATAATTACTTTTGATATAGTCACAATTCATAACCATCTGCCTCATTCAAAAAATGTCTAGGCTATGCCACAAATATATAATTGTATTATGAAGTAGCCCATCTTAACCCAAAGAGTTACTTTGAGACATTTAAAAATGCATAATCCCTCACTAGTGAAATGTCTATGCCTACCCAGTTAAAATTGAACCTCACCATCATTCAAGCAAATTGCAGGTTGAATGGTTTCCTTATAACCAGAACAAATTTCTTGCATGACATGTCCTTTGTCAAGTTTTCCTGTAGTGAGAACACGTAAGCATGCCACTCTTATACTCATGTGTATCCAAGAACAACAAAACATACTTAAAATAATAATCTCAACCTCTATATTGTCTGTCGTTAATAACAAGAGTAGGTGATATTGTGATAGCACCACGAGATCCATGTCCGACCTAAGGAATCCACACGCACAAAAAAGGTTAGAACAAAATTGATAGCTAATTCTGACAAATATTTTGCAAAGAATTTTACTTTGCAACTGAATAGAACTGTTCACAACAAATATATTAACATGTAAACTAACCTGCGCATCTTGCTCAACTTCCAAAATAGGGTTTTGTGTATCCGCATTTGGATCTCCCATGCATTTTTCTATCTTCTTACTATCCAAACTTGCCAAAAAAATTTGATGATAATGAACTGGAACGTCATCTAATCATATACTTAATACTAAATTTCATTTAAATGGTCAAGACTCAACAGACACATTCAAAACCTTCAACTGATATAAATTTAAGGAAAATAGAAAAAGGGTACTTAGAGATTTGAGGACACTGTCTACACATTCTTTGATATATTTTTTCCCTATCATTGGACACCTAATATTGAAATCAGTGACATAGTCCCACCAAACCCAGGGTCTGTTATCCTCTTTTGCAACTTTAAAGACACACAGTTGTCTTAGATTGTCAATCACCACATCTTTCCCATCATACCCCCAACTAAATTCCTGTTCCAAATCAACTGCACAGTATCTTCCTTGATTAATGCATTGAGTTTTGCACTGTTTGCTCGCAATAAAGGCCTGAGGGCACTGCCAAGTGATATAGTGAGGAGTAAATTGTGTGTATCCACTTTTCTCCAGAATTTGAGCAACTCCTTTGAAATTCTTTAAAAACTCCATCTGCACAGTAGATCTCAATCCCCATTCATGATTTCCATCTGTCCACAACTCATATTCCACACGTTCATCTATGTGTGGAACAAGATCTCCCCAGACCAAATTAATATTAACCATATCCCCCTCACTGAGAGCTTTTTTCAATTTGTCACCTAAGTTTTTCTCAATGAGGGCAGAGGGAATAGTAATATTCTGAAAATATTCAGAAAAAAAACCATTTTCTCCAAGTGAATCCATAGTTATCAAAGGTTCTTCCATGTCATCAGACACAAGCACAGCTTCTGCCCCCGCACTCTGAGCATTCCAAACTTTTAAAAGAAAATAGCAATCTGCAATGAAAGGGCATAAGGTTCAATTCATATAAAATGAATGAAAAATTTGACTCTTGAGAAACAAAATTCAACAAACTCCATAAATGAAAGATTGAGTACTTTACCATTTTAAAAGCAAACAAATAGAATAAAATCCAGTGTCACAAGACCAAGCATGTCAAAAGCATTCAAGGTAAGGCTAAAAATACTTTCATGCATTAAACAAATCTTCAAACATGAAAAAATGTGGTATTTATGGAAATGAATGTTTTCTAATACTAGTAATTCAAATATAAAATCACAAAATTCAAAAGCTATTTTTTTTTTTGCCCATTCAATATTTAAATGACTTTAAATATTGACTTTTTTTAAGGCATTTTAGAATTTAAAAAAAATCTCTATATCTTTTATTGAAGAAATTAAGAAAAATGAGAAAGTTATAGGTCAACCATATAATGGGTAGTGATTGATAGATTACCCAATTAGCAATATCACGGTAAGTAAATCTCCTGTAGGAAATTTCTAAATTAGCAATACTATACCATATTTTCATTGTATTCCTAAGTTACTTTTTTTCACAATATAATAAAGAAGCATGCACCACTTCTCCTGAAACACTGTCAACTAGAAGGACAATTAAAATTCTTTCAAAGACCAAACATACAATGATATATACACTTGGTGTGCAAGGTCGGCCAACAAATTTTTCCAACCTTATCACACACAACAAACAAATACTTCAACACAATTAATTGCCCACATAATATGGGTATCCAAATATATTCCTCAGCATCTCCTCTTCACAAGGACCTGATTTCTATTCCTATCAAAATAAGCTACATTGGAACAGGCCTTTAACAATTTGAAGTTTCCATAATACCAATAAACTAGCAATTAAAAATACAAGATTTTGGAAGTGCATACATATTTATATTAATTCTTTTGAATATCAATAAGCAAGTGTATTTTTATTTATCTATATGGTTTGAATAAATTCTTTTGGATAATTTAAGTTTGTATAAACTAATATAGATATTAGTAAAACAAGTCTAAGAACTATTTTTATTTATTTAAGAGTTATTTTATAAAAAAATTATGTACTTAAAGAATTATTTTATTTTACTTTAGAACTATTTAAGAACTAGTATAGAGTTGAAAGATATTAATTTGGAACTATTTTATTTATTTGACTTTAGTACTATTTTGTTTACTACATAAACACAAATTTTATTTTATCTACATTGTTTATTTTATTTTTTAGTAATACACTTGTTTTGTTTTACTTTTAGTTTAATATTAAAAATGTTGAAATTTTTTTTTTTTAGTTCTATTAGGGTTTCTTGCCTTGTGTTGTTTAGTCTTTTGATGTCATGTTGTGGATTTGCATAGGATTTTTCCTTATTCTTCTACATTTATTGTAGGGGAATTTAGTTTGCCATGCCCTAGGGCATCCCCTTCCCCTTCTTAATGGTCTCAAACTTTATCAACCCAGTAATTTATGGTGTTGATGGTTTGACAACTCTTAAGGATGGCTCCGCTAAATAAGTGACCCACAAAATTCGTCCCCAAGGTGTTCCATGAGGTATGCACTCTAAATCTCCTCCAAATATTGTATTTCCCATCCCAGAGAGTTTGATAGTGCTTGTAGATGGCTTGAAAATTTCACTTTAATAGGTTATTTTGTTGGGAGGGTTCCCCCCTGAAAGCATGCTAAAAGACTGGGTAAACAAGGCTTGAGCCCCACATGGCGTCCAACTTGACATTGTCCAAAACCTTACCAAAAAAATTTTTATTTCTCTTTGTTGAAGCTAGTCATGCGGAGGCCATTCTTAAACATGGCCCCTAGTTTATCCATGCCTCTCTTCTAGTCTTCCAGTCTTGAACTCGAGAGTTTTTTGTCTTAGATGAATGGTGTCTTTATGTCCCTATTTGGGTGGAATTCCCAAGCTTACCTTTTTCGTGTTGGCATTTTATGGACACTATCATTGGTGCACTTGGAAAAGCGGTTTTCATTGAGCTAGACAAATTTCTCTTGGCTCATTCTCACAAATGAGTTTGCATCAAGATTGACCTTTCCAAAAATTTAAAATAAGTTACTGTGGACATTCAAATTGTTAAATGCATCATACCCAATGTGTCCTTTATTTTAATTTTCCAAATACTTACTTCAAGTGTCAAACCTCTAGTCATAAGATTAAGGATTGTCCCTTGGTTTCCCTCGTAAAAAGCCGCCTTCTTAGTTGTTTGAGGCTCTTCCTCCAAAAAAAATAAATATGGACCACAATAGGGAATAGCAAGAACAATAGGAACCCTAGCAATAGTGGAGCTCCTACCAAGACTCTAGGAAACTCTAGGAATCATGTTGCTAAGCAACTTTCATCTAGTTGGCCTAAGTTTAATAGAATGCCTCAACTGGCATCGATTCTATTTTCTCAACCAAAGGTTTTGACCCATTTTCCTCCTCCCCTATAGTGGTCCACTACCACTCTTGTAGTCAACTTGGACACTTGAAGGAGGGAGAATTTGCTTTAGACAAAAGAAGGGTATGTGTTCTTGAAATTCATTTGGGCAGTTTCTCTTGAGATATTTTTTTGTAGAATCACTATACCACTATGGATGAGTTAGATAGCGATGATATGACTCTTGAATCTCATCAATGAACTTTTTATCCTAGAATGTTCAAGGTCTTACAGACCTCCCAAGGAGGTATTTTGTGAGTGATACACAACAAAGATTTTCGAGTTTGGATGTTCTTTGTTTGCAAGAAGTTAAGATTACTAATTTTTGCTTTCTTTTTCTTGATGTGTTATTTGGCCAACTAGCTTTTTTTGTGTAGCAATCATGATGCAAGTCGTGGAGTCGTCATCTTTTTCTCTCCTAAGTGGCATCCACATTTAGTGGATCATGGATGTGACCCACTAACAGAACACTATGGGTCCTTTTCAATATTAAAAATCATTCCTTTGAAGTTACTAATGTTTATGCTTCCAATGATATTGTTGAGAAATCTTCTCTCTGCCACTAGATTGTTGACTCAATGCTTGCCACCACTTGGGTTTTGTGCAAATACTTTAATATGGTAGAGATGATGTATGATAAAGATACCACTCTTCCCATGCGTTGGAAACTAGCAAAAGGGAGGCTTGGTATTTAATGCATAATAAATTGGGCTTTTAATCCCAATATGGGTCACTACCTTAATCATCCCTACTGGTATACATGGTGTAATTTCAATGCTAGATCTAATAGAGTTTATAAAAATCTTGATCATGTTATGCTTTTAGCATAGTCCTTTTTCTCATTTTTTAGTTGTTTCTCCCTTCCAATGTAGCCTTTGCTAGATGTCCTTTTTGACCATTCTCCCATCCAAATTTTCATTGAATGCAAACTTGCTAAACCCAAGGCTAACGAGACGCAATTTTTTTAACACCTCTCTGTTAAGTCATCATCCCACATTGACCCACATTTGACTTGTTTGGAATATTGAGCCCTGACACACTTAATAGACAAGTTAGATTGCATGTGGAATCGTGCCATCAAACACGCCTCTTGTTTCACTGCCACTCTTACAAGGTGACCACCTTGGAGCTCTACCAAGCCACCATCACACTCGAAGCCAATCCCTTCGCTCCAACTTTGTAGTTGTTTGTTGCTAAGCTTCAGCAATAGAAGTAAATTACTAATAATCATACTACCAAAGGTGCCCAAATCAAAGCTCACCTGCATTGGCTCAAAGTGCAAGATAGAGCCTCTAAAGAGTTTTTCCAAGATCTTCATGCTCGCCACTCTTCCCAAGCCATTAAAAAAATCAAAGACAACCATTTTCTTTTGCCTAAACTTTCTAATGTCATCTAGGCTTTTATTTGTCAATGTGTAATGAGAAAAATTTCAAAGCTCAAGAGAATTCTCTTGAACATGAGGAAGCTTTGTAAGGATGACTCACAGTTGTCCTTTATTAGTTCTTCTACTCAGCGAACCTTTTGCAATCAATCTCTCTCCATTGCTAATCTCTAGGAAGCAGTAGTTTTATGGCTAATTATAAAGCTCTCAACTATGATGGTTTTCCTTGTAAATTTCACTTGAGATTTAGTTTGTGAAGACCTTCCTAAAGTCTATCTTGAAGTCTTTCATTCTAATTCCCTAGGAACAATTGTAAACAAAGGAAATATTAAGTTCATACCTAAGTCTAGCAATCCTAAGGATATTTGTAACTGGTGACAAATCACTTTGCTTAATGTTTCTTATAAATCATAGCTAAGGCACTTGCTTTGAAGCTACACCACCTTCTTCCTTTGATTTTGCATTGGAGAAAACTAGTTTCATCAAGTTCGGATATATTTTGGATAACATCATTGAGGTCTGGGAAGGCATGGAATGGGCTAGATGCTAACAATAAGTTGTGTTTATCAAGATTAATTTTTCTAAAGCCTATGATCTCCCTGGATGGACTCTTTTGAGTGGAAATGGATTGACCATGGGGAAATCTTTCAAATCCCAGGCATTCCTTTTTCTTTTCAAGCATCTCCCTTTACGTTATGGTAGGTTTCTATTTCTAGATTTGAGAATAAGTTGGCTTATTGGATTACCAAGCGTCTCTCCTTGGCAAGGAAATTTAGGTGTACTCTAAGATCCTTGTGAGTACTCATGTGTATTATTCATCTTGTTGTGTTCCTTCTAAAACTGCCTACTAGAAGATTGAGAAACTTTTCAAGGATTTTCTTTGGCCTCCTTTGAGAATCACATAAGTTTTCATCGTGGGACTTGGAAATTATGTTGTCTCCCACATGATTCTAGAGGATTGGTATTGATTTCCACTCAATGACAAGGGTTGGCTTTGTGTGCCAAGCGGATTATCTGAGATCTTGAAGGCATTGAATCCTAGAAGATTTTAGTCTATCACTGCATTTCTTCAAGCATCCCACATGGAAGGCATGCTTGGAAGCATATTGGTCTTCAAACCCACATGTTCCCATTTAGATTCAAGGTACATTTGTGATAGAAAGAATTTAGGGAGCTTGGGAAGCTATCAAGCCTTGGCTTATCTAGAATGACAAAGGCTTCCACTTTGGTCTATCAATTAACGAGCATTGTATCTAGTGGTCTCCTATTATTTCTTGTCAAGATCACCCTCTTGCCAAAATGCCTTGGGTCTCTGCTTTGAGGTTCTTCCAGAAGGGAATCAAGTCCTAGATCTTTTTCCAAAACAACCAAGAATTTTTTTTCTTGGCCTAAAGCCAAAGATAAGTTTCATTTGTCTAATCAAGACTTTTAAACTTTTTAGGTTGTTATAGACTTAGTGCCCCCAGATGTGATTCACAAATTGGGAGTTTGTAGTTTCAAGCCATGGTGGAAAGATTGGAAATGGTATTCTGACACACCATTTCATAATTACAAGCCTTCAAAGGACTATTCTTGACTTTCCCCTCAATTTTCTATGGTGTTTATTTTAAATTAGTGATGGTTGTTGCAATCTCATTTGAATGTTTGGAAACATAAATTTCAAGCAATTTGGTTAGCTATTTTAGAGCCAAAGCTTTCTCGTTTTGCCTGGTGTATTATTTTTCAAGGCCTTCTAGTTGGGTCTAAATTAGCCCATATTATAATTAGAGACCCAAGATGCCCCTTTTGTGGTCAACAAGAGACACTCAAGCATCTTTTCTAGTTTTTCCCCAGAGCTCAAGCTACTTGGGCCTAGATTCATGATTTTTTCAGGCCCTTCTGGCCTAAACCTTTTTTTCTTGGTATATGATTTTATTAGGGGATTGGCCTCAAATTCCCTCCAGATATACTCAGATTTGGCATGCTTTTAGGGTGGAAACCTATTTCAACATTTGGAAAGATAGAAAATCAACATTATTTTTTGATTGCTTTGCTAATTGTAATTTCTCCTTGTACACTAAAGCTATAATTTGTTCTAATGTGCTCATGTAGATTCAAGTGCAAGCCAACAAGATTACACTTGAGGTGGTGTACCTTTAAGTGTTGTTGGATCATTAGAGCAATGCCCTATGCATTGTGGCTAGGGTACCTCTGACTCCTACTTCTAATCAAGGCCATTCTCCGCCTCGTGGGCATTGTTGGGGGTGCAATCCCTTGGCTCATGGGGACTACGAGACCCACTCTCGTGCTTCCCAGCCTCCTGCAAGTCATTCTAGGGATCAATTTGGGTGGTCTTAGCCCACTTTCCTTCTCCACAGGTCCCTAGTTGTGGGCTTAGTGGTTGGTCAGATTCTACCAAATTTATGTGCCTGGATCTTGCTATTTTGTCTGTTCGTGACAATCAACCCTCTACTAAAGATAAACAAATATGAAAAAGATAATGATGGTTGCGAGCTTTATAATGTCATTCTAGACCCCATTGATATATGGGGCAAACCAGTTGATCTTATTAACATGAATATCTTTTCCCACTTGCATACCCTTTAAACATTAAAACTTAATTTAATATTTAATTTCATAGAGTCGTAGTGCTTCTGGTAAACCTGTGTGTTGCAACACACAGGTTTACCAGAAGCACTACGACTCTATCAATATGGACTGTGGAAATATCATGAATAATATATTTAATTTCATTTCAATTTACATGCAATAGATCCTTTGAAATTAAAATTTGTGTGCCCTTTTTAATTCTTCAATTTATGGGGACTTCATAAAATCAACCATATGCTCTTAATAATCCATGCAAGCCACTATTCACCAATTAGACTTACCTCCACGGTCGACGAGAACAATAGTAGGAAGTCCTCCAGGCCAGGAATCAAAGGCAGTGTTATACGTGTTGCAACCCCTGCGATTCTCCTCACGATAAACTACAGACCCCATCATTGTCCCGGCATACAGAGGAAGACCAAAATTGTCTATAGCGCTGTGATATCTGCCCTTAATATAATCCGGCGAAGTTACGCCTAAATAATTCTCCACCGCATATTTCCACGCGGCCGCATTCCAAGCCATTATTAATAACATCGTCGCCAATAGCCCATAACCCCTGCCGCCGGATTCTCTCGCCATTGCCATCTTCGCCAGAGGAAAGCCCTGTGTCAAACATAGGGTTATTGTCTCATTCAAATTAACCAAATTTATGTGTATCAGATATTTTAAACTTGGTTAAGTCTTTGCGGACTCGGAATATAAAAAAATAACAGAACATTAAATTTTGAGAAACAAAATCAGCAGCTTTAAACTCCGATGGGCTGAAACCCTGTAGCCACAAAAGTTAAGGAGGAAATTAACAAAATCAAAATCCTTCACAAAACGAAAATTTTTAAGCAGGGTTGAAATATTTATACCGTCAGATTTGCCAATTCTGCACTTGTACGTCGGCAGACTTTCTACAAATTATTTCCAGGTGGGTTCTGAATTCGCGCCATTAAAGCGAGAATAGACGAACAAGACATAAAGGCTAAAATTAGTTAGCAGGCAACGAAGGTTCCCATTCTGTAAATCCTTCTGGTTAAGTTCGTTTCTCAGGGAGGATTTAAAGGATTTAAACTCTTTTTTATTTGTTTAAAATTATTTAACTGTTATTCCCGAGGATTTAACCGACATTCCCAAGGATTTAACCGACATTCCCGTGGATTTGAATTGTCGTGACTGCATAAAAGACACTCCTGGTCACTTCTATGTTTTTTTAAAAGCCTAGGTATGATATATCCGAGGATTTAAACGTTATTCCCGAGGATTTGAATTGTGATAACTGGATAAGAGATGGAGATCATTAGTTTTCCACAGTCCATGGTGATTGTGTAAAATGTTTCTGGATTTGCCTGTGTTCAAATTTTTATACTCAAGGTTTCGGATCACACTCAGTGATCCATCATCAGGAGAATGAGAGCAAAAGAGGAGAGATGCTCATCATCATTTTTATATTCTTAATAAATTTGGATAAAAGATGCTCCTCTTCTGTTGAAATGATGTGTCTGGTTGTATTCCAGTTTCTGGACTGAGTCTTCTTGTAATTGTCATTTCTTTCAATATATAAAAAAAAATGCTAATAAATTAGGTATGTGAGTGTTTTTTTTTCTTTTTGCATCAACGTGATGCGTCATAACCATGAAAAGAGGAGAAAGTAAATGAAAACCAGGTAGTCTATATTTGTGAGGATTTAATCCTTATTTATAGGATTTAAAGTTTATTATTGAATATTTGATCCATTATCTCTTACCCAAGGAATTATCTTTCGTATATTCCTTTGTCCTTCAATGGACATAACTTTTCACGTGCCTTTTGACCTTTATCACAATTTAAACTTTAATTATTTTATAATTATATTATAATTTATAATTTATATTTTTAAATTTTAGTTTATTATTATTATTTTTATTTTAATCCTATTTCAAAAAGGGGACATTACAGATAGTCACTTTGTGTGTATGTGACACATGCATGAGTTATTTACTCTAAGTATATGTGGTATGCATGAGCTAGTCACATTGTATATATGTGACACATGCATGAGTTATTTACCTTGTGTATATGGGTTTCACCCATGATCTAGTCACACTGTGTATGTGTGATCCATGTGAGAGATAGTCACATTGTGTATGCATGATATATTCTTGAGCTAATCACTACGTGCAAACAAGTGATTTTTATATGAGCTTGTCACTATGGGGTTTTGTGTGTTTTCATACATTTAAATGTTGGCATTGAACTAACATTTGATTGGATTGCATTTACTATCCTAATATTGTATTTGAATTGAATCAGAATCATAAGATTCACTGAGAGGCTATGATACAAAAGTGAGATCATAGATCTCATATCAAAGGAGAGGATGAAGCCTCTCTATTATTGGTTTACGAATTACAGAGCATCTAATTCCCCAGAAGGGATATGTAGGTAGGGCCATTATGAATGAACCCTCAAGGTTTAAGTATGGGTCTAGGGATGACCTTGACTTTGGGAGCTAACCATACTCGATAATGCAAGTATATGAGTTGTGCATAGAGTTGTTTCCATGACTATGGTTGTTAAGCTTTGAAGATGGAACTTCTTGATTGGATAGAAGTTGTCTAGTCAATTAGGTTTATACTTGATGTGTAAAAAATAAAAAAAATAGTAATAGTTCAAGCTTGGTTATTACATAGGGTTATCCTTTTGGTCGTTCTCCTGTTCTATTATCTTTATCTTTTCTTCTCTACTATTTTAGTGTTGTTTGTTCATTGTTTCAGCCCAGTTAGGGCATGTTTCCATTTTACCTTTGCACTACTTTTGTAAAGGGCTGAGACCTTGATTTTTTTTCTTATCTAATCAAAATTTTATGTACTATGTCCCATGATGTGTTGCACCATTGTATGTGACAAAAAGCTTGTCCATTAATCAAGACCCTTATCAAAGCCAATGCCTTAGAATTTTTATGCTTCCAAGTTTATTTTTAGTCTTATCTATTAGTTTAGCTAGTTGTATGTCTCCATCACAAATGTTAAACTATAAATCATTAAAGACGAGAGTGTTCTCAACTTGCCATTCTAACCAGTTGTCCTTCACAAGTAGTATTGTATCAACAATTGATGTGATTAAATGCATTTTGTTGTTAAAGGGAGATGAATTGGTTCCTTAATACTCCATTGTGAAACACCCAGTTTTGATTTCACCCTAAAAACTAAGTTTAACCAAAGGTACTAAATATTTTTTTTTGAAAGTTTAAAACAGAAAAGTAATTTGTTTCCAATTCTTATAACCAAGTAGATCATCCATTGACTAACAATAATCATGTAATTATAACTTATACAAAAGGTTATATCCATCTACAACATTAAACAATATGTTGAATAAAGTTACTCAGAACAATTCCAAAGTAGAAACTTACTAATGTCACTGCATCTCGATTGTCAACCATCCAAATTCAAGTCTCGGCAATCCTCAAGAATAAAGAAGAGAAAGTATCTTCAAGGATCTTAACCTCCAACCACAAACCATCGGTCTCCCGCACTCCTTCCTATCTGAAAGTGGCCCTACCCTACTCAAGAGGATAGAATTAGGATAACCAATGGTGTTTGCCATCTGAGTATTGGTGTTGTGACCTACGTGACTTGTTATCATGCAATCCCCTAGATACCCTCTAGTCAAGCATGACCACTCCACAAGCTACGCCATCCAGTCATAGTGAACCATCAATGCACATGAGGCTCATGCATTACCTTGGCCAAAGGATTTGAATATTATTAGCATTGTACCAACACAAGTAATAAGTTCACCCACCCCAACTCGACTTGAATTAATCACAATCCTGCAAATTCCTATAAATAAGTTCAATACAACAACCTCGATAACCTCAAGGTGTTTGAAATTCATCATGCATTAATGCATGGCGATGAGGTTTACTCTCTCTCTACTTAGCTCATGGAAACATTTCTGTCTACATGATAAAAGAATGGTTTCCTATCTTATCGATTATTCGGATAATGGTAAAAGCTATTTCATTGATCTTTAAGTTAGCCCACTGCTTAATTTATCCACTCAAGAGTGGACACTAAACTCATCTTTGTTGTTTTGAAAGGGTTATACTAAAAGCCAATTTATAGAATACAAAAGTTCAAAGACCCTACGTTAAAATTAAACACTCATAAGATTCTACTTCGACTTGTCGAAATCTTCGACAGAGCTTAATATTTGTCAATCTAAACATTTAGAAACCCTATCTTGTTGTTTCTACTAGCAATAAGATTGCATGCAAGTCTAAGCTAGATACTTGACAAAAGACTCATTACATTGTTTTAAAACTTCATTACATTAAATTGTATGATTGTAAAGTCTTCTCTTGATGACACAACAGTTTAAATACTTTAATAGTAAAAGAATTACTTACAAAGGCAAATGGACTTATACTTGTTATCGTTTGCAGTAAGGATTGTAAATTCTCTATGGTCGACCGACCATTTTAAACTCAGAAATAGAGGAGGACTATGATTTCTTGCATGTTTCAACTTATACTTCACACCATTGATACTCCTCTATCGACGGTTATCACAAAAAAGTCTTTTACTTTAAAACTAGCTGACTTTTAAACTTGACAGAACCAAGCAATAGTTTTTAACTGGCTAAAAGAGAACTCATTCTACATCGACAAAGGTTTTGCCACTACGGCTTGTGATAACTTTGAGATATTTTACGACCAAACACTTAGTCTAAAAAGCAGTAAACACATAACCAAATAAACTCCTAAAGTTGAGCCAACAACCACACAATAATCTCGACCTTCGGAGATGCTTCGAAGTACAATGTAATTATACTGTGGGTTTCACGACTGTGGTGCGGTGCAGTGCAGGAGATAAAACATTGCTTCCATTTTGAAGGTGATAAAATACACAGGCCATAGATGGTAACATTTCACACCTTGCATCTTTAAGCAAAAACTAAGTTCCTTCAAAATGCATGTAAAGACATTACTTATTACAAACATAACTGAAAACTACGACTACGCAGAGATGAGGTGAGAAGGACATGAAGGTAATCTCCTGTGTCTGCTTGCAGACTTGTCCATGGTGTTCGTTCTTCTCTAAGCCATTCACCTTACTTCTTGCACAGTCTCCTCTTCGCTTCTACTCTGTGTTGCCTCCTTCAAACTGACTCTCACCCTCCTCTAAATCCTACCTAGCTGCGAAGGAAAAACTACCTCCAACTCACAAGGCCATGCCTAACATTAAGGGTAACTACCCGGCATGCAAAATGCTCTCCTCCTTACGCAACCACTACCAAAAATGGTTTGGCCTTTTTCCACTCATTCTGCGATTATTCTCCAAAATGGAACTCCATACTTGGCGAGGTGGTGGTTGACAGTTTTAACAAACTATCACTCTACTCATATCCATTATGGGTATAAATCAAATGCAAAAACTATGAAAACAAGCTAGGCCGATGACCATCATGAGGTCTAAAGATTGAAGGTAAAAGATTATTTTGAAATCAAGTCATCAAGAAAGGACTTGAGTGAATCTCTTTCGAATTACTGCCTGATTACCAACATTACTAAAGAATAAAGGAATAAAGGATTTACCTCAAAATGACAAATTAATCACAACTAATATAATATTGTATATTCCAATACCATACGACCAAGGGTACTACACACCATGGTCTTAAGATTTTAAAAACATTATTTAATCCTTTTATAATATGATAATAGCCCAATATAGAAACAATTCAACATCCATCAAATTTTGCAAGGAGACATTTACATCATATGCTTGCAGAGCTTTACAACGATAACGATGAATTGAGCATGAACACAAAATAAGGTTTGGGGTCGACTTACACACAATTTTTGACTTTTGTGCCGATCCACTAAACAAGACATAACTTACAACTCGATCTCAAGTATATACATATATATACATATAAACAATGTATCAGTCATCCATATTTGACGACACGATTCAAAGTATTACGACACCGATGTTGATTTCCATACTCAAAATGACAACTTACGAAAGGAGAAAGACCTATTCTTGCAAACCTCGACATCTCGTCTAAAGTTGACTTAGCCCGCAATCAAAGCTTAACTCAAGGCATCTAGGTTATCTGCCTGATATTCATTTTTAGTGGCAAGCTCCCATGGGTTATTCCAGAGTCTATTGTCTCTTTCTCAAAGAGACTTTCTCTTCTTCTTTCTTCCTAGCAAACATATTCCATCTATTCCTGTCATTGACAATCTCACATACAACTTGTGGTCAGAGTACCAATATTCTGATCAAAACACATAAATATATCAAATCATTTCATTTTCATATCGAAAGACATTTTAATTCATAACATCATATTAATCATAATCAAGTAAAAATCCATGAATCCATAAAATTAACCTTTTCTAAACATATCATCATTTCCTATGATGTTAAAACATATCCACATGGCTGTATTATTCAAGAAGTAAATAGTAATATTGAGTCCAAAAAGGGCGTGTAACACAATGGGTTTTTATTTCTATTTACTACTGGACCAATATACCTTTAATCTCTTAATATGCTCTCCCTTCCAATATACACATTGGTACATAGAAGAAGCTCATCTTTCTTGATATGCTTGTCAATATGTGAAAAGACTTTAAAGCATGTGAGAGCAACTTGGTATATGACACTTAGGCAACACATGAAAAGGATTTTCCCTATCAATGACACATGTTTAGAAAGAAAACATTGTATGTAGATGTAACTTCCCTATATCTTCAAAATTTCTTATGGTCAAGATTTATGTCTAGCAATAGAGACAAATGGGTAACAAAAGAAAATGGGATTTTTTTTCTTGTGTCCTTATTTCCCCTTGAGAATTTATAGAGTCAAAGCCTTAGATGTTATTACAACTATGTTGGACATTGGGTGTAGTAATTCCAGCATGCCAACTTTACCCATAAATGTGAACCATAAACACTGTGTATATTGCATTCCAATATGTTTTAGGTTTAAAAAATAATTTTGATTTTTAAATTTTATACACCAAAATTTTTTTTTAAAAAATTATTTGAAATATTCAAAACTAAAAAAATGAACCCTAAGATACTCTACAATGAAAAAAATTAACCTCCTAAGATTATTATTTTGACTAATTGAAAATTTTCCCTTTTTAAAATACTTCACACCTTTATATGATTTATAAAACACCCAATGATATCAATATACCCCCACACTATTTTAGAAAACCCCACACTATAGAAAATGACTAGTAAAAACATCCTCAATTTTAAAAACACCCGACTATAGAAAATGACTACACCTAAAACTTAAAATTCTCCCAAATGAAAATTGAAACATAATATTTGAAAGGCATGTAATGGCGACACATATGAGAAACTTAGTTGCATCAAAGTCACAAAAAATGGGTCACCTCACTTTCCAATAAAGGCCAACCAATCACGAGCTTAGAGTTTATAGTGCTCATTGAATTCCATTGAACATCTCACAAAAATGCTTTGCAATGTGGAATTTAGACTAACCGTAGAGGCCTATGGGTGATGCAATGGCTTGATCTGTATGAGTAACCCATGTGTCACACATGCATAAACTTGACATCCTTAGGGATGCACTTATACACATGCAACAAAGCAAAGACATGTATCTATTGGTCTATGGGCATAAAAAAAGTTTGGAATAACAGAGAGAAAGAGGCCAAGGGTTTGAGGAAAAACTAAAATGCAAAAGAAGTTGTGAATAACAAGGGTATTTGGATAATATTTCATTTGAAACTATAGATGCCAACAGAGATTTTGAATAGTCTCCAAAATGGAAGAATAAGGAATGGTGAACAATGAACAAAGATTTGGTAGGGAGGGAGTAAAATTGATATGGAGGAATTATGAAAATGAAAAAATTGTCTATGCTTTGCTATCAATGTCATGCCAAAAAACTGGACTATGAAAATGCAAAATAAAATGGAGATGCAAACCTAAAATTGTATTCTAGAATACAATTTAAAAAAGATTGTTAGAAATATAGAGTTGTGTATGCTCACAAGTTTCCAATCACAGTGGTTATAAGTGGCAGCTCATGCAATGTAGTGGGCAGTAGTAAAAAAAACATTGTACACCTTTTTGTTTATTTGTAACACCAAAGACAATTGCTACAGCCTTGTGTGGAGGCATCAATCACAACAAGCAAAGAAATCACCAATCCCAAACAATAGTTACCAATCTCTGCTCATTTATTCTCTTGATTCTATAACTCCCTTTTGTTTACTTTCACACTAACAAGGTGCTTTTTTTTCATGGAAGGGACACTCTCCTTTTCAGAAAAAATAAACACTTTTGCAAACTATACCTAAGTTACTCTCAACAAACTCTATCCTACTTACTCTTATATTATGGGAATTCTCTCTCAAGATGTCTTCATCTTCCTGGAAACTCCCATGATGAAGTCACACCCAATCCCACTTCGATACCATGATAAAATTAAATGAGAACTGATAGAAGAAAAAATATAGGAAAAATGTCATTCAAAAGAAAAGTACATTCTATTCAACCAAAGATGATTACACTAGCTTCAAAGAAGCACAACAAACTTTTATAATCTTGAAACTAAACATAACAATAAACTAACACATATTTGATACCTAACTATCTAACTAAGACACCTATCAGACTCTACCAGCACTATAGCTAATTCCCGACACTTATGCAACACATATTTAATTCAGGTATTAATTTATTCTAACAATCTTCAAATTAATGACATCACACTAACACTAATACGTGTGAATATCAGATGTACAATTTTCTCCAAGAAAAATCAATTTCTAATCGACTAACAGCTCGAACCATCTTTCTTATCCACAACTCTGAACCATCTTTCTTATCCACAACTCCTGAGGATAACTCCCAAAATTCCAAAATAGAACCATCACAGTGGGTATAACCATCTCCCTTAAATTGAACACCATTAACCAAAGGACACTTACAGACCCTTCCCCGAAAAGTATCCTACAAAAATGAAAGTCATAAATATTCCTTAGCATGGAACTTAAATAACAATAAAGCACACTTAGCTCAGCAAAACAAAATCTTCTATACCTTGCAGGCTGCTATATTTGTCCTTTTATCTTCCCAGCAACTGCCATTATTTAACAAACATTCATCTGTCTTCATGTCTAGATTCAAAAAACATTATAATTACTTTCGATATAGTCACAATTCATAACCATCTGCCTCATTCAAAAAATGTCTAGGCTATGCCACAAATATATAATTATATTATGAAGTAGCCCATCTTAACCCAAACAGTTACTTTCAGACATTTAAAAATCCATAATCCCTCACTAGTGAAATGTCTATGCCTACCCAGTTAAAATTGAACCTCACCATCATTCAAGCAAATTGTAGGTTGAATGGTTTCCTTATAACCAGAACAAATTGCTTTCATGACATTTGCTTTGTCAAGTTTTCTTGTAATGAGAACATGTAAGCATGCCACACTTATACTTGTGTGTATCCAAGAACAACAAAACATACTTAAAAAATAATAATCTCAACCTCTATATTGCCTGTCGTTAATAAGAAGAGTGGGTTATATTGTGACAGCACCACGAGATCCATGTCCAACCTAAGGAATCCACAACCCAAGGACATGCACAAAAAAAAGTTAGAACAAAATTGATAGCTAATTCTGATAAATATTTTGCAAAGAATTTTACTTTGCAACTGAATAGATCTTTTTACAACAAATATATTAACTTGTAAACTAACCCGTGCACATTGCTCAACTTCCAAAATAGGGTTTTCTGTATCCACATTTGGATCTCCCATGCATTTTTCTATCCTCTTGCTATCCAGACCAGCCAAAAAGCATTTGATGATAATGAACTGGAACATCATCTAATCATATTCTGAATACTAAATAGTCAAGACTCAAAACAGACACATTGAAGACCTTCAACTGTTATAAATTTAAGGAAAATAGAAAAAGGGTACTTAGAGATTTGATGACACTGTGTGCACATTCTTTGATATATTTTTCCCCTATCATTGGACACCTAATATTGAAATCAGTGACATAGTCCCACCAAACCCAAGGTCTGTTATCCTCTTTTGCAACTTTAAAGACACACAGTTGTCTCAGATTGTCAATCACCACATCTTTCCCATCATATCCCCAACTAAATTCCTTTTCCAAACCAAGTGCACAGTATCTTCCTTGATTAATGCATTGAGTTTTGCACTGCTTGCTCACTGTAAAGGCCAGAGGTAATACCAAGTGAAATAGTGAGGAGTAAATTGTGTGTATCCACTTTTCTCAAGAATTTGATCAACTCCTTTGAAATTCTTTAAAAACTCCATCTGCACAGTAGACCTCAATCCCTGTTCATGATTGCCATCTGTCCACAACTCATACTCCACACATTCATCTATGTGTGGAACAAAATCTCTCCAGACCAAATTAATATTAACCATATCCCCTTTATTGATAGCTTTTTTCATTTTGTCACCTAAGTTTTTCTCAATGAGGGTAGAGGGAATAGTAATATTTTGAAGATCTTCAAAAAAAAAATAATTTTCTTGAGCTTGTTCCATAGTTATCAAAGGTTCTTCTCTGTCATCAGACACAAGCACAGCTGCTGCCCCCGCACACTGAGCATTCCAAACTTTCAAAGCAGAAAAGCAATCTGCAATGGAAGGACATAAGGTTCAATTCAGATAAAATGAATGAAAAAATTGACTCTAGACAATCAAAATTCAACCAACTCAATAAATGAAAGATTGAGTACTTTACCATTTTATAAGTAAACAAATAGAATAAAATCCAGTGTCACAAGACCAAGCATGTCAAAAGCATTCAAGGTAAAGCTAAAAATACTTTCATGCATTAAACAAATCTTCAAACATGAAAAAATGTGGTATTTATGGAAATGAAATTTTTCTAATACTGGTAATTGAAATATAAAATTCAAAATTCAAAAGCTCTTTTTTTTTATTTGGCCCATTCAATATTTAAATGACTTTAAATATTGACTTTTTAAGGCATTTGAAAATTTTAAAAAATCTCTCTTTTATTGAAGAAATTGATAAAAATGAGAAAGTTCTAGGTCAACCATATAATGGGCAGTAATTGATAGATTACCCATTTAGCAATCTCACGAGTCACGGTAAGTAAATCTCCTGTAGGAAATTTCTAAATTAGCAATACTATACCATATTTTCATTGTATTTCTAAGTTACTTTTTTCACAATATAAGAAAGAAGCATGCCACACTTCCTCTGAAACACTGTAATTGACAGGACAATTAGAATTCTTTCAAAGACCAAACGTACAATGATATATACACTTGGTGAGCAAGGTCGACCAATAAATTTTTCCAACCTTATCACACACAACAAACAAATACTTCAACACAATTAATTGCCCACATAATATGGATATCCAAATATATTCCTCAGCATCTCCTCTTCACAAGGACCTGATTTCTGTTCCTATCAAAATAAGCTACATTGGAACAGGGCTTCAACAATTTGAAGTTTCCATAATACCAATAAACTAGCAATTAAAAATACAAGATCTTGGAAGTGCATACATATTTATATTAATTCTTTTGAATATCAATAAACCAAGTGTGTATTTTTATTTATCTATATGGTTTGAATAAATTTTTTTTGGATAATTTATGTTTGTATAAACTAATATAGATATTAGTAAAAAAGTCTAAGAACTATTTTTATTTATTTAAAAGTTATTTTATAAGTTTTTTGTTTACTTAAAGAATTACTTTATTTTACTTTAGAACTATTTAAGAATTAGTATAGATATCTTAAACAAATCTATTTTAAAAATGTTGAAAGATATTAATTTGAAACTATTTTATTTACTTGACTTTAGTACTATTTTGTTTACTACATAAACACAAATTTTATTTTATCTACATTGTTTATTTTATTTTTTATTAATACACTTGTTTTACTTTTAGTTTAATATAAAAATGTTGAAATATTTTTTGAGTTCTACTAGGGTTTCTTGCCTTGTGTTGTTTAATCTTTTGATATCATGTTGTGCCTTTGCATAGGATTTTTCCTTATTCTTCTACATTTATTGAAGGGGAAATTAGTTTGACATGCCCTAAGGCATCCCCTTCCCCTTCTTAATGGTCTCAAACTTTATCAACCCAGTAATTGATGGTGTTGATTGTTTAACAACTCTTGAGGATGGCTCCGCCAAATAAGTGACCCACGAAATTCGTCCCCAAGGTGTTCCATGAGGTATGCAATCTAAATCTCCTCCAAATATTGTGTTTCCCATCCCAGAGTTTGATAGTGCTTGTAGATGGCTTGAAAATTTTACTTTAATAGGTTATTATGTTGGGAGGGTTCCCCCTGAAAGCATTAAACAAGGCTTGGGCTGTACATGGGGTCTACCTTGACATTGTCTAAAACCTTACCAAAGATTTTTTATTCCGCTTTGTTAAAGCTAGTCATGTGGAGGTCATTCTTAAACATGGCCCCTATTTTATCCATGCCTCTCTTCTAGTCTTCTAGTATTGAACTTGAGACTTTTTTGTCTTAGATGAATGGTGTCTTTGTGTCCCTATTTGGGTGGAATTCCCAAGCTTACCTTTGTCGTTTTGGCATTTTATGGACACTATCACTGGTGCACTTGGAAAAGCGGTTTGCATTGAGCCAGATAAATTTCTCTTGGCTCATCCTCACAAATGAGTCTGCATCAAGATTGACCTTTCTAAAAATTTAAAATAAAATGTGGACATTCAAATTCTCAAATGCATCATACCCAGTGTGTCCTTTATTTTAATTTTCTAAACACTTACTTCAAGTGTCAAGCCTATGATCATAAGATTAATGATTGTCCCTTGGTTGCCCTCATAACAAGCCTTCTTCTTAGTTGTTTGAGGTTCTTCCTCCAAAAAAAGAAGAAGGATGGACCACAATAAGGAATATCAAGAACAATAGGCACCCTAACAATAGTAGAGCTCCCGTCAAGACTGTAGGAAACTTTACGAATCATGTTGCTAAGCAACTTTCATCTAGTTGGCCTAAGTTTACTAGAATGCCTTAATTGGCATCGATTCTATTTTCTCAACCAAAGGTTTTGGCCCGTTTTCCTCCTCCCCTATAGTGGTCCACTGCCACTCTTGCAGTCCGCTTGGACACTTGGAGGAGGGAGAATTTGCTTTAGACAAAAGAAGGGTATGTGTTCCTGACATTCAGTTGGGCAGTTTCTCTTGAGATAATTTTTTTGCATAATCATTATACCACTCTGGATGAGTTAGATAGTGATGATATGACTCTTGACTCTCATCAATGAACTTTTTATCCTAGAATGTTCAAGGTCTTACAGACCTCCCAAGGAAGTATTCTGTGAGTGATACACAACAAAGATTTCCAGGTTTGGATGTTCTTTGTTTGCAAGAAGTTAAGATTACTAAATTTTTGCTTTCTTTTCTTGGCGTGTTATTTGGCCAACTAGCTTTTTTTGTGTAGCAATCATGATGCAAGTCATGGAGTTGTCATCTTTCTCTCTCCTAAGTGGTATCCACATTTAGTGGATCATGGATGTGACCCACTAACCGAGCACTATGGGCCCTTTTCAATATTAAAAATCATTCCTTTGAAGTTACTAATGTTTATGCTTCCAATGATATTGTTGAGCAATCTTCTCTCTAGCACTGGATTGTCAATTCAATGCTTGCCACCACTTGGGTTTTGTGCAGATACTTTAATATGGTAGAGATGACGTATGATAAAGATAACACTCTTCCCATGCGTTGGACAACTAGTGAAAGAGAGGACTGGTATTTAATGCATAATAAATTGGGCCTTTTAATCCCAATATAGGTCATTACCTTAATCATCCCCACTGGTATACATGGTGTAATTTCAATGCTAGATCTAATAGAGTTTATAAATAGCTTGATCATGTTATGCTTAGCACAATCCTTTTTCTCTTTTTTTAGTTGTTTCTCCCTTCTAATGTAGCCTTTGCTAGATCTTGTCCTTTTTTACCATTCTCCCATCCAATTTTTCATTAAATGTCAACTTGCTAAGCCCAAGGCTAACGAGACTCAATTTTTAACACCTCTTTGTTAAGTCATCATCCCACATTGGCCCATATCTGACTTGTTTGGAATCTTGAGTCCTGACACACTTAATAGACAAGTTAGATTTCCTAGTGGAATGGTGCCATCAAACACACCTCTCGTTTCTTATGGATTTATGGCTACCAGCTGGAGCTCGGTTTCACCGTCACTCTTACAAGGCAACCACCTTGGAGCTCTACCAAGCCACCATCGCACTCGAAGCTAATCCCTTTTCTCCAACTTTGTAGTTGTGTGTTGCTAAGCTTCAACAATAGAAGAAAATTACTAATAATCATACTGCCAAAGGTGCCCAAATCAAAGCTCACCTGCATTGGCTCAAAGTGCAAGATAGAGCCTCTAAATAATTTTTACATGATCTTCATGCTCGCTACTCTTCCCAAGCCATTAAAAAAATCAAAGACAACCATTTTCTTTTGCCTAAACTTCCTAATATCATCTAGGCTTTTATTAGTCAATGTGTTATGAGCAAGTTTTTAAAGCTCAAGAGAATTCTCTTGAACATGAGGAAGCTTTGCAAGGATGCCTCAAAGTCATCCTTTGTCAATTCTTCTACTCAGTGAGCCTTTTACAATCAATCACTCTCCATTGCTAATCTCTAGGAAGTAGTATTTTCTATGGCTAATTATAAAGCTCTCAATTGTGATGGTTTTCCTTGTGAATTTTACAAATCTCTTTGGGATTTAGTTGGTGAAGACCTTCATAAATTCTATCTTGAAGTCTTTCATTCTAATTTCCTAGGAACAAATGTAAACAAAGGAAATATTAAGTTCATACCTAAGTCTAGCAATCCTAAGGATATCTATAACTGGAGACAAATCACTTTGCTTAATGTTTCTTATAAATCAGAGCTAAGGCACTTGCTTTGAAGCTACACCATCTTCTTCCTTTGATTTTGCATCTGGAGATTCAAACTTAGTTTCATCAAGTTCAAATATATTTTGGATAACATCATTGAGGTCTAGGAAGGCATGGAATGGGCTAGACGCTAACAATAAGTTATGTTTATCAAGATTGATTTTGCCAAAGCCTATGATCTTATTGAATGGCCCTTTATTATTTCCATGCTTTAGGCTCTTGGATTTGGGCCCCATTTTGTGCAATCTATTCAAATGCCCTTTTTAGATGCCTCTGCTCACCTCACCATTAATGGGCACAAATCTAATGCTTTTGGACTTTTTCGTTTTATCTACAAGGGATGCCCCTTAACCCTTGTTCTCTATGTTTTAGTTGTTGAAGGATTTGGTTATCTTCTAGCTCATTTTGTGGCCTATAATTTTGTCAAAGGCATTTCCTTACCTAACTCCTCAATGCATCTTTTGAATGGGTACTTTGTAAATGACTCATTTATCACTCTTCTTGAAGAAGAAGGCAACATCAAGCAAGCTTTGCATTGCCTTGATATTTTTGTAAGGCATCAAGTTCCAGCATTCAATGGCAAAAAACTTAATGCTACAAGCAATCCATTCTTCCTAAGCCTCCTTAGATGGACTCTTTTGACTGGAAATAGATTGACCATGGGGAAATCTTTCAATTCTCGAGCATTCCTTTTTCTTTTCAAGCCTCTCCCTTTACCTTATGGTAGGTTTCCATTTCTAGAATTGAGAATAAGTTGGCTTATTGGATTACTAAGCCTTTCTCCTTGGCAAGGAAATTTTAGGTGTGCTCTATGATCCTTATGGGTACTCATGTGTATTATTCATGTTGTTGGGTTCCTTCTAAAACTTCCTACTAGAAGATTGAGAAAATTTTCAAGGATTTTCTTTGGCCTCGTCTGAGAATCACAAAAGTTTTCATCGTGTGACTTAGAAATTATGTTACATCTCCCACATGATTCTAGAGGATTGGGATTGATTTCCACTCAATGACAAGGGTTGGCTTTGTGTGCCAAGTGGATTATTTGAGCTCTTGAAGGCATTGAATCCTAGAATATTTTGATTTGTGACTGCATTTCTTCAAGCATCCCACATGGAAGGCATGCTTGGAAGCATATTGGTCTTCAAACCCACAGGTTCTCATTTAGATTCAAGGTACATTTGTGATAAAAAGAATTTAGAGAGCTTGGGAAGCTATCAAGCCTTGGCTTATCTAGAATGGAAAAGGCTTCCACTTTGGTCTATCAATTAACAAGCATTGTATGTAGTGGTCTCTTATTATTTCTTGTCAAGATCACCCTCTTGCCAAAATGCCTTGGGTCTCTACTTTGAGGTTCTTCCAGAAGGGAATCAAGTCCTTCAAGATCTTTTTCTAAAACAACCAAGAATTTTCTTTCTTGGCCTAAAGCCAAAGATAAGTTTCATTTGTCTAATCAAGACTTGAGAACTTTTCAAGTTGTTATAGACTCGGTGCCCCCAGATATGATTCACAAATTGGGAGTTTGTAGTTTCAATCCATGATGGAAAGATTGGAAATGGTATCCTGACACACCATTTCATAATTACAAGCCTTCAAAGGACTATTCTTGACTTTATCCTCAATTTCCTATGGTGCTTATTTAAAATTAGTGATGGTTGTTGCAATCTCCTTTGAATGTTTGGAAGCATAAATTTCAAGCAATTTGGTCAACTATTTTAGAGCCAAAGATTTCTCATTTTTCCTGGTGTGTTATTTTTCAAGGCCTTCTACTTGGGTCTAAATTAGCCCATATTATAATTGGAGACCCAAGATTCCCCTTTTGTGGTCAACAAGAGCTTCTCAAGCATCTTTTCTAGTTTTTCCCCAGAGCTCAAGCTACTTGGGCCTAGATTTAAAGATTTTTTAGGCCCTTCCAGCCTAAACCTTTTTTCTTGTCATAAGATTTTATTAGGGGATTGGCCTCAAATTCCCTTCAGATATACTTAGATTTGGCATGCTTTTAGGGTGCAAATCTATTTTAGTATTTGGAAAGATAGAAATTCAACATTATTTTCTGATTGCCTTGCTGAATGTAATTTCTCCTTGTACACTAAAGCTTTAATTTGTTCTAATGTGCTCATGCAGATTCAAGTGCAAGCCAACAAGATTACACTTGAGGTGGTGCACCTTCAGGTGTTGTTGGATCATTAGAGCAATGCCCTGTGCATTGTGGCTAGGGTCCCTTTTGTTGAACATCCAGAATACTAAGAGGGGGGGTGAATCTTAGTATTCTCTTAAGCCATTTACCCTTCAAAGTTTTAATCCATTTAGCATAAACAATTGTAGTGAAGGAGACTAAACATAAAACAAACAACCACAACTCATAACACATGAACACTAGGATTTTTACATGGAAAACCCAAGAAGGGAAAAACCACGGTGAGGATTAGCTCACAATATAAAGTAGTAGCAACACTGAATTACAAAAGGCTTACTACCAGAGGGCTCACTGCCTAGAAGAAAGAGATAGAAATGCTCACTGCCAAAGGACTCACTGCCCAGAAGAAAGAGATAGAAGAGGAGGCTCACTGCCAGGGATGAACTGATATAATTGCATCTAACATATGCATGGAATATAGTTCCAATGAAGCTAAAAATTCACCACAATACAAACATCACCTTCACAGAAACACTGAAGAATAGTAGACACCTTCTACTCACTGCATCTAGTAGTCTAACACATGAAATCTCTCAAGTTGCACTGATCAAATTTACATCACATACATTATATTCAATTCTTTCATCTACCACTCTCTATCCTTCAAACATTCAATACTTATTTATATTGTCTTTAACCTTGAAAACATTCTCCAAGGTCGGCAACACATCTTAACCTAGAAAATTCAAATTAGGTCTGGACCTAAACATTCACGTAGAGGAAAGGAATGAATGAAGACCACACCACACCTTAGATTGAACCTAAATCCATACATACACACTTCATCACACTTTCACAATCACCGAAGCACAACCGCAGTTAGTGTAAACAACCAAGTCGGCCAAACTTGTGTTAACACTATGACCTTTTAAGTGCATGCTTCCTTAAAACCAAAAGATGGCATGTAGACCATGCACCCATCTTGAACATGATCTAGAAACATCCACAAGCACCTAAAAACCAACAAAAACCTTTGCAACATCTTTCACCTAAATAAAGTTCACACTGAAGCACTTAGATTACTTTGTCATTACCTACAACTCAAAAAATGAACTTAGAGAGCACCAAACCATGAAAAAATTGAACTAAAGAAAGATATAAGCCTTATAAGAATGAATCTAGAACCACAAAGCTAGAAACAAATTTGTGGAGAAATGCGAAGCAAAATAATTTCTCCCAGACACCTCTGCACAACTTAGAAACATAGTCCACACATTGGTGAACACAAATTTCTCTGCACAACGAACTGGAGCACAAAATTTAGAATATAATATCTTTGAACACCTTTGAACAACATATTCAAACTATAAAAGTAGATCTTCAATAAGGAAGAAACGCAGAGCAAAACTAAAACATTGCTCTGTAAGTCAGAACACATCTTCAACACATTGTTTCCTTTATTAATCAAATTTTATCAAAAGCACTTGGAAACCAACCAACAGAAGCATATTCCTAACATCTTCAGCACCTCTACAAAGCAACCAAATCACCTTCAACAAGGAAACTTAATCAAATAGCTCATATCATTGCAACATCCTTATCTCTTCTCAACCTTATCTCTGAACTTTGCTCAACACAAACTACTCATACTCTTGCATTGTTTCTTAACTCATACTCTTGACACAATTGACACCAATGACAACATCAATTGCACATACTCTCAACAATCTCCCCTTTTGTCATTGATGGCAACACTTAATGTGAAAAACCATCAAGACAACAAAATCATCAACATTGACCCTTTTCTTTTCTCTTTCACTCCCCCTCAAATTGCTATTCTCTTTTGGCTATCTTTTTCACACAAATCTCTCTTTTTCTCTTTATTTTTCACATTGAACTCTCTCCCCCTTTGGCATCAATGGCAAAGGGTGACACACCTCTTTCTTACTTTCTCCCCTTTTTTATGATACTGCACATACTTGCATTGCTCACTACTACTCTGCAACATCTTTTTCTTTCATTGCTCTTTTGCTCCCCCTAACTATAATAGCCAACAAAGCTACTACCTATTCCCTCTGAGAGGTAGCCTCCAACATCAGTCCATAACAAAGAATGAATCTTGACACACACTAGACTGATGCATCTCCTTATGCATCTAGTTCAAAGGAGGGGCAATAACCCCTAACTTCTCTTGAAGATACTCAAAAGTATCCTTAGGAAGAGCCTTAGTGAATATATTAGCAACCTGATCCTTTATAGGCATATACTCAAGCTTTACTTCATTCTCTTCAACCTTCTCTCTCAGAAAGTGATACCTAATTGAAATATGCTTTATCCCCGAATGCATCACCAGATTCTAAATGAAATGTTAATAGCACTTGTATTAACACAGAAAATAGTTCAATTGGCTCATCATACACAACTTTGATATTCTTCAAGGTTTGTCTCATCCATAACACATATGTGTAACAAGATGTTGCAGCAATATACTATGCCTCTATAGTAGATAGACACTAAATTATCTTGTTTCTTACTTAGCCAAGACACCAATCTGCATCCAAGAAAGAATGCACCACCACTTGTACTTTTCCTATCATCTACACAACTAGCCCAATCTACATCTGCATAAGCACTTAGAGTAAAGTCAGTATCTTTTGGATACCACAAGCCATGATTCAGAGTGTCCTTTCAATATCTGAATATCCTCTTCACTTCTACAACATGTGACTCTCTAGGATCTTCTGGAAATCTAGTCACAAGACAAACTACATGCATAATATCCGGCCTGGTAGCAGTTAAGTATAACAATCCTACAATCATTGACCTATATCTGCTCGGATCATCTTTAAGAGATTCATCAATCTTGTTCAACTTACAACCAGTTGTCATAGGGGTACATACTGGTTTAGAATTTTCCATCCCAAACTTCTTTATCATCTCTCTTACATACTTTGACTGAGAAATGAAAATACCCTTATCTGTCTAATTGATTTGTAACCCAAGGAAGAAGTTCATTTCCCCACACATTGACATTTCAAATTCTTTTTGCATTTCATCTACAAAACTCATACACATAGGTCTTCATTTCCACCAAAAATTATATCATCTACATATACTTCCACAATCAAAATTTGATCTTCACTTATTTTGATGTATAGATTGCTATCTGCAGTACCTTTATTGAATCCTTGTTGTAATAAATACCTATCTAACCTAGCATACCAAGCTTTAGGAGCTTGATTCAATCCATATAGTGCCTTCTTCAACCTGCAAACCATATCTGGTTTATCTGATAACTAAAATCCTTCCGGTTGTTTTATGTACACTTTCTCTTCCAACTCACCATTCAAGAAAGCATACTTCACATCCATTTCATATACTTTGAAATCCTTATGTACTGCAAAAGCCAAAAATATCCTAATGGCCTCAATTCTTGCCACCGGAGCATAAGTTTCCTCATAGTCTATTCCTTCCACTTGTGAGTACCCTTTACACACAAGTCTTACCTTGTTCTTTACCACTTCTCTATTCTCATTCAATTTATTTTGGAATACCCACTAAGTTCCAATCACATTTTTGTTCTCTAATTTTGGGACAAGTTCCCAAGTCTGATTCTTCTCAATCTGCATTAGTTCTTCTTCCATAGCCTTGATCCAATACTCATCCTTGCATGCCTCAAGTTCAACTTTAGAAAGTAACATAGATTTACCTATTCTTCAACAGCTCTCCTTCTTGTCAATACACCTTTGCTCTTATCACCAATGATCTAGTCTTCAGAGTGATGCCTTTGCACATACTTGAGAGTTATAGGGATTCTTTCCATAGTTTCTTGTTCTTCAACTTGTACTTATTTTCTTTAGCATTTTCTTCTTCACTGCTTGAAGACTCGTCTGATTCATATCCATTCACCTCTGAGTTCATCTGTAGATCTTCATCAACTGACATTCACACTTTCAACAATATTTCTTAGCCTTTTGTTATAACACTGGTAACATCTGCTTCCAAACACTCTGAAGTACTTGGTAGTCAGAGTCCTTCCATACCATAACTCACAAGGTGTCTTTGTACTATTTTCTCTTGCCTGCACTCTGTTTAGTATGTAAATAGAAGTAAGAATTGCTTCTCTCCAGTAGATCTCTAGTAGGTTTGCTTCTTTTATCATTGTCCTTGCAACTTCTTGGACAGTCCTATTCTTTCTTTCAACCATTCCATTATGTTGAGTAGTCAAATGTCTTGCAACAAAGACCCACATTTTTTCACAAACCCAACAACAACCACTACACTGTCATCTATAGGATTCTATAGTAGAAGGGTTAGAAGTTCCAAGTCAATGATCTCAAGATGTTAATTCATTAAATGAGCTATGAATTTTGCTACTGCGATTCAATTTCCCCTTCTTGAACGTGTTTCCCAAATGATTGACTTATGCCATGTCTTTCACTAGTTCTCATCTTTAGGTTTCAGTTTGAATGGCTTGTGCAAGAAGAGCCTAAATCGGACACTTGGAGACTATTCACTTTAAAACCCCTGTTGCTCAAATTACTTAGTCTGGTACACTAAGATTTCATATTGCCCTTGTTTTGCACATTAGATACCTTCACTTCTTCCAACATCCTTCTCAAACCCTCTTACAACACCTTCATCATTCTCATTCTGTGATAGGCCAAAAGTATTCATTTCCATTGCTTCTTAGTACTTCTTATTTCCAGAAACTCCTTTTTCACTCATTTCATGCTTATGTCTTAATTCGCCATAAATGCCTCATCTGATTAAGCTTTCAAGCCTTTCACTATATACCTAGTCATCTTCAAATTCTTCACAAATTTTTGCATTAGAAGATTTTCAATCGGAGACTCCACCAAATGATTAAGCATGTCAACCTTCATCTCATATCTTTGTGTTGATGCATCAACACCATTCCTTTGGTAGGGGAGAAAAGATTTTCAATGAAGTTCCCCTTGAGCCAAAGCTCAAATCTTAGTTCCCGAAGGGATTATCTGCACCGGATGCCAATACTAACTCATCCTTAACCTCTATTACATCCCTCTAAATATCCAGATCTTATTCATTTCCTTCTTTTGTAGAGAAACATTAATGGGTTTCTTATACCTTTGAGAGTATCTTGTTTCATTGCACTCAGAACAGTTGCAAATGTCTTGCTAAGCATTTCCACTTCTTCTTGCCTTTGATCTACAGTTAGCTACTTTGTGGCCAAACTTATTACATGTATGGCAGTATCAATTAAATGATTGGGCATTATTCCTGTTATACCTTGGTATTTTTCTTCTGCACTCATTTGATTTGTGTCCCATCTTATTGCACGCAAAACACCTAATAGAGTTCTGACTTACTTTACTCCTGCATTCAGCTAATCTATGACCAACTTTGTTGCATGTAAAGCATTGACTAGAGAAAGATAAAACATTTTGATTCCTTCTACTTCTACATTATATTGCTTTGTGTCCATACTTATTGCAAAAGTGACAAAAACCATTGAAAGATGAGTACCTCTGAGCATTCGATTATCTGACCGGTGGTCTTCTAACTTTATTTCTTTGATTCTAGATCTGCTTGCCATTTTTCCTTTTTGTTTTTAGCATTTGATGTCCAACCTGAATTTGATCTTTCACCCTTTTTCAAAACCTCAACCCTCTTTATCATTTGGACCTTTCTGATTTGCAATCATTCTATGATGCTTTGTAGAGCTCATCTTGAATTTTTCTTCATGACTTCTTGCTTTCACCAGATCTAATTTCAAAGTCACAACTGTTGCAAATATGTGCTTAAGCAGTGTTGTCATTGATGTCAACATATTTTTGTTGTCATTGGTGTCAACTGTATCCTAATTTGCTACCTGTATAGAAGACCAAAATATTGAGGATATTGAGAAAATTAATGAAGATTAATGTATGCAGACCAGATGGCTATGTAGAGGTTTGTCTGAAGAAGCTCTAGTTAAGATTTGAGAGGTTCGCATTAAGATCTCAAGAAGTTATAGCCATTTGAGTAGAATCAGTTCTTGCAATATTCAAACGAGACAGAGTGACAGAAAAGAGGTCTGGATTGTTCTGGATATGTCAAATGATGATTTGTGGATCTAGAGGTAGGTTTGGGAAGTCAGTGTGTATCATCCATTCAAGTGGTTTGTGTTTTGGAGGTCCACAAACAATCTTTCTAATGTGACAGTCATGGCAGATAGTGTTCTTAAGGTTCCGGAGGAAGATGCAAGTGATTCGGATGATTTGGAGGAGTGCGGATGTTTTTGTTGAAATCAATGTGCTTGTGGAAGTTTATGGATTGTGTGACTGCTATGTTGGAGGTTCGCATTGAAGTTTGAGCTTGTCAATAAAGATTTTCTTCTTGGTGTTGTTCTTCCCAATCTTGGCTAACCGGATGATTCAAGCGTATTGTGGATGATCTAAGAGCAAATTCTTTGAAGGGTGGCGTGTTGATCAAGGAAGATTTGAGTCCCAATTATGTTTGGCTGACAGTTTAGTGATTCGCATTAAGTCAGATGTTTGTAGTGCCGACCTTGATATTCATTCCAAGGTTGATGAAGTGTATAAATACTTGTTGATGAGTTGTGAAAAATCATCCTTGTGAGAAAACAATATAATCTAAAGAAAGGATCAAAAGGTAGAGCAGAGCAGAGGAGAAGCAGAAGAACAAGAGTTATTTTGATGAAGAGTTAAAGAAGAAGTATTTGGGGCAAAGCAGAAGTTTTGTGAGCATTCAATGAAACTAAACCAGGCATGAAGTAGATGCTATTTCTCAGTTAATTCTTTCTATTCTAAAATAAATTCTGTAGGCAGTGAGCCTCTCTTTTGAGCAGTGAGCTTTGGGCAATGCACCCAAAGGCATGTGCCTTCTATTTTTCTAAAGTACTTTTAACAGGGTACAAATATTTGTGGGTTAACCCCCACCGTGGTTTTTCCCTTAACTAGGTCTCCACGTCAAATTCTTGGTGTCAAGTGTATTGCTTATGTTTTTGCTCATATGTTGTTGATCCATGCTTTAATGTTTACATCATTAATTTGACAGTAAGTTAATAAAGAAGGTTAAAAGGAAAAAAGGTTTATTTTGTGTGACAATTGATTCACCCCCCCTCTCAGTTGTCTGGTCTAACAATTGGTATTAGAGCCTAATCCTCTAAAAGAAGCTTGACCGCTTGAGGAGATCTAGGATGTCGACCTACAAGAAGGAAAGTCTGAGATTTGATGGAACAAATTACTCTGTTTGGAAGAGTCGTATGGAGTGTCATTTACAATGCATGGGTGAAGCATATTGGGTGTTAATTAAGGATGAGTATAATCCTCTAGAGAAAGGTCCATCAACTCCAGATGAACTCAAAGATGCTGAAAATAACCTTCGAGCTAAAGAAGCCTTGTTGAGTGCCCTGACTGATTCAGAAATGACAAATGTCTTTGAACTAAAAAATGCTCATGAAATCTGGAAAAAGTTGGAGAATCTATATGAAGGCGATGAATTTGTCAAATGTGCCAAGCTGCAAAGTCTGAGAGGAAAATTTGAAAATCTAAGGATGAGTGAAGATGAAAATATCACAATCTACATGTAAAAGATAAATGAACTTGTGTGTGGTATCAGGTTTTTTTGGTGGAACTTTGGAAGAATCAGAGATTGTGGCAAAAGTGCTTAGATCTTTACCTAATTCATACAAACATAAGGTTGCTGCTATAGAGGAGATCAGGACTGTCTCAGAAGTTATAAGAGATTAGATGGTTGGCAAAATTTTAGCTTTTGAATTAAGTGAATTTGGTGATTCTCTTCCTAAGTCTGAATCTGCATTTAAGGCCAGTGTATATGGAAAACAAAGATATGATCCAGGTGAAAGCTCTTTAGCAAGATCAAATAGATTTGTGAAGGCAAGGAAGGATCTTGAAGATGATGAAATCAAGACTACAAATCTTGAAGCTCTTATTGCCAAAATATTGCCAAGAGGATCTGGTAAGCATGAAGGAAAGTTTCTGCTCAAATGTTTTGCTTGTAATAAGATTGGTCATTTTGCCTCAAGATGTCTAGAGAGGTTTTCAAAACCAAATGCTAACAGATATAAAGGTCAGAAGAAATGTTACTATGTCCAAGAAGCTGGAGAAGGAGTCACAAATGATGAATCTGATCATGGAGGTTCCACTAAAAATGATTGGGTGTTCATTGCTATCAAAGAAGAAGATCCTGTGTCTACTGAATCTGCTAGCTGTGAAAATATGGAAAGTGCCTTGGCTGCTCAAGTTGTTGAAAATGATGAATGGGTGATTGATAGTGGATGTTCTCATCATATGACTGGCGATAAAAGTAAGTTTATAAGCCTTGAAAAATATGAAGGTGGGCTTGTTAAATTTGGAGATAACTCAGGTGGTAGAATCTGTGGTAGAGGATCCATCTCTTTTGATAGTAAGAAGAACACCAATGATGTTTTGTATGTGGAAGGACTGAAGCATAATCTTCTCAGTATTGGATAGTTGGTTGACAAGGTTTATGATCTCTGATTCAAGGATGGCAAATGCAGAATCCTGGAAAGCTCTAGAACTAAAATTAAATTTGGTACACAAACTAGAGGTAACATCTTTCAATTAAGTAGCTTTGGTAAAAGTTGTTTGATTGCATAGACATATCAGAGTTGGTTGTGGCATAGAAGAATGTGTCATGTGAATTTTGACAACATTGTCAAGATAAGTTCTACTCAGGCTGTGAGAGATCTCCCAAGACTTGTGAAACCTAATAACATGTGTAGAGAATGTCAATTGGGTAAACAGAACAAAACATCATTCAAAAGTAAAGAACAATCTTCAAATGGGTGATTGGAACTTGTACATACTGATCTATGTGGTCCTGCTAGAATTAGGAGTGTGCAAGGAGACATATATTTTATGTTGCTGATTGATGATTACTCCCGAATGATGTGGGTAACTTTCTTAAAAGAAAAATCAGAAGCTCTTGACACATTCAAAGTGTTCAAAATTATGGTGGAAAATGAGATTGGTATGAAGATAAAGTGTCTGAGATCCGACAGAGGTGGAGAATTTACCTCGGGTGAGTTTGATACTTTTTGTGAAAAGCATGGAATAAAAAGACAGTTATCTGCTCCTAGGACTCCTCAACAAAATGGAGTTGTGGAGAGAAAGAACTGGACCATTCAAGAAGCTGCCAGAACCATGATTATGGAATCAAATGTTCCACAAGTTTATTAGAGAGAAGCTATAAGTACTGCTATCTACACTCTTAACCGAGTTCAGATCAAAGGCAACTCTGGTTTGGTCATCCTCCTACTGTAAGATATTTCAGAGTTTTTGGTAGTAAGTGCTCTATAAAAAGAGATGAGGATCTAGGCAAGTTTGAAGCAAGAAGTGATGAAGGAATTTTTCTGGGTTACTCTACTCCAAGAAAAGCTTACCTGTGCTTTAACAAGAGGTTGAAAAAGATTATTGAAAGTAATAATGTTAGAGTTGATGAGAGCAAAGAAGGAGTTGCTAGGTCTTGCGGATATGATTTAGATGATCAAGATGAAAATCCAAGTCAAGGAAGGATAGTTCAATCCTAGACTCAGATCCAGATTTATCCAAAAACTCCAGGAACTCAAGAGGATGGTACATATGTTGAGGAACAAGCTCAAGAAATAGAAGTTCAAGCAATTCCCAAAACTCCCAGGTATGTAAGACTGAATCATCCTGAAGATCAGATCATAGGAGATAAGAGTAAAGGTATTTGAACTAGGAGAAAATTTTTTGAAGATCAAGGGGAGATTTGTTTGATTTCAAAGATTGAACCTAAATTAGTAAGTGAAGCCTGCAATGATGAAAACTGGGTAAAAGCAATGGAAGAAGAATTGATGCAAATTGAAAAGAACCACACTTGGGATCTTGTTCCTAGACCTGAGGATAAAAATGTGATTGGAACCAAATGGGTCTTCCGGAATAAACTAAATGAAGATGGTTAAGTTGTAAGAAACAAAGCAAGGTTGGTATGTAAAGGCTATTCTCAAGTGGAAGGAATTGATTTTGAAGAAACTTTTGCTCTGGTGGCAAGAATAGAAGCAGTCAAATTATTTCTTGCATTTGTTGCTTTCAAAGATTTTAAAGTTTATCATATGGATGTCAAATCAGCATTCCTAAATGGAGAGTTGGAGGAAGAAGTCTACATTGAACAACCAGAAGGTTTTTAGTTGTCTGATCAGAGAAATATGGTCTGCAGACTGAGAAAAGCTTTGTATGGACTCAAGAAAGCCCCAAGAGCTTGGTATGCAAGATTGGATAAATATTTGCTTAAGATAGGATTTAACAAAGGTACTGCTAATAGTAACCTTACTTCAAGATTAATCATGAGGACATCCTGATTATTGAGGTCTTTGTTGATGATATCATTTTTGATGGAAATGAATGTATGTGCAAAGCATTTACTGATCAAATGAAAAGTGAATTTGAGATGTCAATGTTTGGTGAGATGAATTTCTTCCTAGGTCTACAAATTGTTCAGTTAGATAAAGGTATCTTCATATCTCAGCCCAAGTATGTGAAAGAATTATTGAAGAAGTTTGGAATGGAAGACTCAAAGCCAATAGGTACACCTATTGTAACCAGATGCAAGTTAAGGATGATGACTCCCCCAAGGCAAATTAGAAAAGGTATAGATCAATGATTGGAGGATTGATCTATCTGACTCGACCAGACCTGACATCATGAATGCAGTTGGACTTGTTGCCAGATTTCAAGCTGATCCAAAAGAATCCCAAGTTGTGGCAGTCAAAAGAATTTTTAGATATCTCAAGGGGACAATTGATTATAGATTGTGATATCCAAAGGATAATGACTTCACTCTTCATGCATATACAGATGTTGATTGGGCAGGAGATGTGGATGACAGAAAAAGTACTAGTGGTGGTGCATTCTTCTTGGGAAGAAGATTGGTCTCTTGGATGAGCAAAAAGCAAGAGGCAATATCTCTATCTACTGCAGAGGCAGAGTATATAGTAGCAGCAAATAATTGTACTCAAGTTCTGTGGATGAAGCAAATGTTGAAAGACATCAGAATTGTGTTTCAGGAGCCAGTCACAATCTTCTGTGATAATTCAAGTACAATAAGCATCTCAAAGAATCTGGTGTTGCATTCAAAGATAAAGCATATATCTACCAAGTTTCATTTCTTGAGAGAAAAGGTAAATGAGAATGAAGTCAAGTTGGAGTTTATGTCTTCAAAAGATCAGATTACGGATATCTTCACTAAGGCTCTTCCCAAAGATACTTTTGAGTATCTCAAAGAGAAGTTAGGGGTTATTACCCCTCCTGATCAAAACTAAGATGCACTAAGGTGCATCAATCCAGTGGAATTCACAGTCATATCTTGTGATCCAGATTGATGTTAAGGAGATACTACTCAGGGGGAGTAATTAGTATGCAATTTTTGGAGATTAGTTTGAAATAAAAAGAGGGAGAAAAGATTGCAAATATGTGTCCTTTGCCATTGATGTCAAAGGGGGAGAGAAGTTCATGTGAAAAACTAGTTGCTAATGAAAGGGGGAGCAGTGAATAAAGTATTTGCAGAAGTGAGAAGAGAAAGGGGGAGAAATTCTTGTCTTGATGGTTGAATTTAGTTTTTCACATCATATGTTGCCATTAATGACAAAGGGGGAGATTGTTGCAAATATGTGCTTAAGTAGTGTTGTCATTGATGTCAACATATTTTTGTTGTCATTGGTGTCAACTGTATCCTAATTTGTTGCCTGTATAAAAGACTGGACTGTTGAGGATATTAAGAAAATTAATGAAGATCAATGTATGTGGACTAGATGGCTATGTAGAGGTTTGTCTGAAGAATCTCTAGTTAAGATTTGAGAGGTTCACATTAAGATCCAAAGAAGTTATAGCCATTTGAGTAGAATCGGTTCTTGCAATATTCAGAAGAGACAGAGTGATAGAAAAGAGGTTTGGATTGTTCTAGATATGTCAAATGATGATTTGTAGATCGAGAGGCAGGTTTGGGAAGTCAGTGTGTATCATCCATTCAAGTGGTTTGTGTTTTGGAGGTCCACAAACAATCTTTCTAATGTGACAGTCATGGCAGATAGTGTTCTTAAGGTTGCGGAGGAAGATGCAAGTGATTCAGATGATTTGGAGGAGTGCGGATGTTTTTTGTTGAATTTAATGTGCTTGTGGAAGTCTCTGGATCATGTGACTGCTATGTTGGAGGCTGCATTGAAGTTTGAGCTTGTCAATGAAGATTTTCTTCTTGGTGTTGTTGTTCTTCCCAGTCTTGGCCAACCGGATGATTCAAGCATGTTGTGGGTAATCTAAGAGCAAATTCTTTGAAGCGTGGCATGTTGATCAAGGAAGATTTGAGTCCCAATTATGTTTGTCTGACAGCTTAGTGATTTGCATTAAGTCAGATGTTTGTAGTGCCGACCTTGATGTTCATTCCAAGGTTGATGAAGTGTATAAATACTTGTTGATGAGTTGTGGAAAATCATCCTTGTGTGAAAATAGTATAATCTGAAGAAAGGATCAAAAGGCAGAGCAGAGCAGAGGAGAAGCAGAAGAACAAGAGTTGTTTTGATGAAGAGTTAAAGAAGAAGTATTTGGGGCAAAGCAGAAGTTTTGTGAGCATTAAATGAGACTGAACCAGGCATGAAGTAGATGCTATTTCTCAGTTAATTCTTTTTGTTCTAAAATAAATTATGTAGGCAGTGAGCCTCTCTTTTAAGTAGTGAACTTTGGGCAGTGCACTCGAAGGCATGTGTCTTCTATTTTTCTAAGGTACTTTTAATACGGTACAAATCTTTGTGGGTTAACCCTCACCATGGTTTTTCCCTTAACTAGGTTTCCACGTCAAATTCTTGGTGTTAAGTGTATTGCTTATGTTTTTGCTCATATGTTGTTGACTCATGCTTTAATGTTTACATCATTAATCTGATAGTAAGTTAATAAAGAAGGTTAAAAGAAAAAAAGGTTTATTTTGTGTGACAACCGATTCACCCCCCTCTCAGTTGTCCGGTCTAACAACTTCTTCTTCAAGCTTTGTAAATTCCTCAGATTTGCTTTTCACAACTACATTAAGACATTCCTCAATTCTTTTCTTTTCTGCAACTTGTACTTTTAGACTAGTGATGGTTCCATTTGCTTGCTCTAGTTGTTCACCGACTTTCTTATGCTTGTCTCTGAGTTTCTTAACTTGTTCTTTCAATTTTATGACACTTTCTTTCAAATCTCTATTTTCTCCTTCAATTCTTTCAAGGTCTTCAAAAGCAGCATTGAGTTCTCCTAAATTGTCAAGTATACAGTCTTATTTATTGAGATTAACAACAGGAATCTCTTCCGAAATAGGTAACCTTCTAGTAACCATGTGTTCAATCTCCAAGATCTTCCTTGAGTGGTTAAGCTTCTTCCAGAGAACCTGGCTTTGATACCAATTGTTAAACACCTAGAATACTGAGAGTGGGGGGTGAATCAGTATTCTCTTAAGCCATTTACCCTTCAAAGTTTTAATACATTTAGCATAAACAATTGTATTGAAGGAGATTAAACATAAAACAAACAACTCATAACACATGAACACCAAGATTTTTACGTGGAAAACCCAAGAAGGAAAAAACCACAGTGAGGATTAGCTCACAATATAAAGTAGTAGCAACACCGAATTACAAAAGGCTCACTGCCAGAGGGCTCACTACCCAAGGCTCAGAGATAGAAATGCTCACTGCCAAAGGACTCACTACCCAAACTAAAGAGATAGAAGAGAAGGCTCACTGTCAGGGATGAACTAATATAATTGCATCGAACATATGCATGGAGTACAGTTCCTATGAAACTCAAAATTCACCACAACACAAACATCACCTTCACAATAACACTAAAGAATAGTAGACACCTTCTACTCACTGCATCCAGTAGTCTAACACATGAAATCTCTCAAGTTGCACTGATCAAATTTACATCACATACATCATATTCAATTCTTTCACCTATCACTCTCTATCCTTCAAACATTTAATACTTATTTATACCATCTTTAACCTTGAAAACATTCTTTGGACAAGGTCGGCAACACATCTTAACCCAAAAAAATTAAATTAGGTCTGGACCTAAACATTCCCACGGAGGAAAGGAATGAGTGTGGACCACACCACACCTCAACTTAGACTTAAATCCCTACATACACTCTTCATCACGCTTTCAAAATCACCGAAGCACAACCACAATTAGTTTAAATAACCAAGTCAACCAAACTTGTGTTAACACTATGAACTTTTAAGTGCATGCTTCCTTAATACCAAAAGACAACATGCAAACCACACACCAAGCTTGAACATGATCTAGAAACATCCATGAGCACCTGAAAACTAACAAAAACCTTTGCAACATCTTTCACCTGAAGAAAGTTCACACCGGAGCACTTAGATTACTCTGTCATTAACTACAACTCAACAAATGAACTTGCGGAGCACCAAACCATGAACAACTTAAATTGAAGAAAGATATAAGCACAAATCCAAAACCGCAAAGCCAGAAACAAATTTGCAGAGAAATGTGAAGCAAAACAATTTCTCCCAGACACCTCTGCACAACTTAGAAACATAGTCCACACATTGGTGAACACAACTTTCTCTGCACAACAAAGTGGAGCACAAAATTTGGAATATAACATCTCTGGACACATCTAAAAAACATATTCAAACCGCAAAAATAGATCTTCAACAAGGAAGAAATGCATAGCAAAACTAGAACATTGCTCTATAAGTCAAAACACATCTTCAACACATTGTTTCCTTTATTAATCAAATTTTGTCAAAAGCACTTGGAAACCAACCAACAGAAGCATATTCCTAACATCTTTAACACCTCTACAAACAACCAAATCACCTTTCAGCAAGGCAACTTAATCAAATAGCTAATATCATTGCTATATCCTCATCTCTACTCAACCTTATCTCTGAACTCTACTCAACACAAACTACTCATACTCTTGCATCATTTCTTAACTCATACTCTTGACACAGTTGACACCAATAACAATACAAGCTTGTTGACATCAATGACAACACTGTTTGCACATACTTGCAACAACTTTGACTCCTACTTTTAATCAAGGCCATTCTCCGCCTCATGGGCATTGTTTGGGGTGCAATCCCTTGGCTCATGGGGACCAGGATATACCCACTCTCGTGCTTCCCAACATCCTATGAGTCCTTCTAGGGATTGATTTGGGTGGTCTTAGCCCACTTTCCACTACTTTGCTTCTCCATAGGCCCCTGGTTGCGGACTTAGTGGTTGGCCATAGTCTAGCAAATTCTTGTGCCTAGATCTTGCTATTTTGTCTATTCATGACAATCAACCCTCTACTAAAGATAAAAAAAAATATGAAGAAGATAATGATGGTTGGGAGTTCTCTGATGTCATTCTAGACCCCACTGGTATATGGGGCAAACCAATTGATCGAGACCTCCCTTCTCCTCCTTCTAGTGCTCTAAAACTTACCACTTAGTGACTAGTTGTTGTTTCTTTTTATTTCTTTATAATATTATTTAAATAATAATATAGATACTTATTTATTAAAAAAAACATGATAAATCAAACATGATGTGTTATTGTTAATAAAAACTACATGTGAAAATAAATAAATTTTATTTATTTATTTTTTATCCTTAGTCTCTTGTTATTTATCCTTTAAAAACACTTATCTCCCTCTTACTTGCATGAATATCTTTTCCCACTTGCATACCATTTAAACATTAAAACTTAATTTAATATTTTATTTCATTTCAATTTACATGCACTAGATCCTTTGAAATTAAAATTTGTGGGCCCTTTTTAATTCTTCAATTTATGGGGACTTGACAAAATCAACCATAGGCTCTTAATAATCCATGCAAGCTACTATTCACCAATTAGACTTACCTCCACGGTCGACCAGAACAATAGTAGGAAGTCCTCCAGGGTGGGAATGAAAGGCAGTGTTATATGTGTTGCAGCCCCTGCGATTCTCCTCACGATAAACTACAGACCCCATCATTGTCCCGACATACAGAGGAATACCAGCATTGGCTATAGCGCTGTCATAAAGGATTTAACCGTTATTCCTGAGGATTTACACGTTATTCCCGAGGATGTAAACGACATTACTGAATATTTGAATTGTGATAATTGGATAAAAGATGTTCCTCATCATTTTTATTTTTTTAGTTCCTGCCTTCGGCAGGTATAACTACTGCATCGGCTAGATGCAATTTCTCAAATTATTCGTCCAATCATGTGAAAGAACTAAAAATTTGCAACCAGAATGCTATAGTTCATTATTTTTTTTTTAATTTAATCATTTAAAAAATACCATTTATCTATTGTCTGATTGGTCTATGGTGTGAACAGTAAGGGTAAAAAATGAAATAATGATTTAAAAAATTATTGAATTTTTGAATGATGCCAATAAACAAAACAGTTAAGTACAGGTCGTGCAAAATGACGGCAGGAACTAACAAATACAGTTAAGTACAGGTCGTGCAAAGTGACGGCGCCGCTGAGCTTGTTGAATTTATTTCGTTTGCAATGTTAATTAATGATTTTTATTTTATTTGCAATGTTAATAATGATTTTTAATCATCCTTACAAGATGACAGGTCATGTCTTGATCGGAGGTTTTCAATTTGTATGCGCTTTGGATTGTTGTTTCTCAATTTGTTTGCACTCAGAGAATAGTGAAGGTGGGCATCCGGAGGCCTGTGAAGCTGCATCTGTGGTAAGCCTCTATATGGACTTCTATTTCGTAATCCGTGTAGAAAACTAGTGCTACTGTTCACAGAAATTTCAAGATTTCAGATATTATATGAGTTTTAGATTGTAGAGCACTCTCAGTTATAGAAATTTTACAGTTTTCTCAAATTTCTGTTAGAGTTCAGATATCTCTTTCTAGAACTTAAGTTTTCTATTTTAGAAACTCGGATATCAATTATAGAATTCCCAGACATTCAGGTATGAATTGCCAAGTTTCAATATATTGACAAATTCATGATTTGGGAACATAAAAGTAGCTATGCAACTGTGTCACTAAATAACAAAGAAGGTTGCAGGAAGAACTAACTATACAAGTGCTCATGCTATATGCAGCATTACTTGTTTCATTTCCAGATACATTGTATATATTCAAGCTGTAAAGCATCTACTTATATTTTGTTGCAACTTTCTACTCTGCAATTTCTATGGTACAACTTACAGTTGCTTTTAAGTGATTTCATGCATGTGTTCACTGTTTAATTTACGTTTGAATGATTGAGGCTCGGAGTTCGCTCAGTACCCATCATATAATATGCTGGAATTTTATGGCGACGGTGCTATAGACCTTACTTATACATAGCAAGGGTGTGAATTTCATACCTTGAAGTAGAGAGTATTAACGAATTTAGGTAATTTGCTAGTGATCCCAATTTGGAACAGAGGCTCGCCCTCTTGTTTGGTCCTCTACCAAATATTCTATTTTGAAAGAAAGAATAAGGATATGTTATCGTGTCCCTATAATGTTTAATGGCAGAGATTATGGTCAGACAAGGAAAATACCCACAAAAAAAGTGTTCCAATCTTGTGAAGGAAAATGCAAATTTATATGTGAAAGAGAATTCATGACAGAACAACATTAGTTGGTACGCTTCTCGACACATTGGAATACTATTTTATGAAATTCTGTAGAAGAGGTTAATGCTGGACATGAAGAGTTAAAATAAAATAGACTGTTTCCATCTGAATATCTAAACAACAATACCCAAATATATTCCAAATATATTTGCATGCGCATGTTATAATCCTATCGCAAGGTCATCATCATGATATTTGTTGAAGTTCGAAATATGATGATGACAACTTCATATCCTCCTGATCTCCTTTTGCATAATTATGATCATCATCCTGATCTTTCACGAGGGTCATTCGCTGAAATTCGCTAAGTGATGGAGACATCGTCATCATAAATGGATAAAGGTAGCTTTTATAAACTTTCTGTACTTTGAGCGTAGCTGCTTCCTCTTTAAACCTGTCTCATCTCAATGAGGAAGTCTAAAAATCCATTTTCTTAGAACTGTTTGATCTCAACGATGCCAATTCCAAATCACCAGCTCTGGGACTAATTATTTCCTGGGTAGGAGTTAATAAATCTTGGCCTTTAAAACTGATGCACCTCTCTGAAGCTGTTTCTATGTGGTTGCATTTGAAGATCGTCTGAAAGCTACTAACCTCCGTTCCACATTTGAGAACCTTAAAAGATGCATGTGTTGATAAAATTGTTAGGGCTACAGCTGTGCACCTCTGAGACAGGTGGCGATTGTGTTTGCAGGTGGCGATTGCATTTGCTTTTGTCACGATTTAGATTTTAGGCCAGTTTAATTTTAGTTTCAAGGGTAAAGGAACCGTGGCATTATTGTTTTCCTATGCACTGACTTTTTAGTTTATTTTAAAATTTAAAAGACAATTTCAGATACATAAACTCCTTTTCTAAAAGGGAATTCAAAAGATTATTTAGAGATTCACATTTAAATTTATGTGGGCAATTTTGTTTCTATGACCTCATATTTAGAAAGAGCTTGAAATTCCATGCAGGTTTGCCTTTTACTTCACTCGAAAATTCTTCCATATGTGAAAGTTATGCACGGTCAAAGTTTTGGTCAAACCTGATATTCGCAGGAGGGTCATCATATTTTTATATCCTAAGTCATGTTGTCAAGATCATCATGATCTTGGTCTATCACCCGATAAAAATCATGCAGTCACAATATCCGGACGTCAATCTTAGGTGGTAGTGCCCTTTACCCGTCAAATGGCCTTAGGCGCATTGTCAGCATCATGATTTCTTTTGGGAGGGTCATATGTTATAAACTCAGTTTTGGTTACATGAAGATGATCATCATCATCATATTTGAACCCCCGCCCGATAATATCCTGAGGTTCAAATATCATGATGGTATCAACTTTACGTCAGGGTAAGTTTGCCCGTCGAGCGGTCTTTGTATAGCGATCATCATCATGATATTTCAACATTACCTAATCTTATCATATCATGCTGATCACCCTTAGAAAATCCACCTTCGGCATATTTGCATGCGCATGTTATAATCCTATCGCAAGGTCATCATCATGATATTTGCTGAAGTTCGAAATATGATGATGACAACTTCATATCCTCCTGATCTCCTTTTGCATAATTATGATCATCATCCTGAAGAAGATTGCAGGAAGAACTAACTGTACAAGTGCTCATGCTATATGCAGTATTGCTTGTTTCATTTCTAGATACATTGTATATATTCAAGCTGTAAAGCATCTACTTATATTCTGTTGCAACTTTCTACTCTACAATTTCTTTGGTACAACTTACAGTTCCTTTTAAGTGATTTCATGCATGTGTTCACTGTTTAATTTACGTTTGAATGATTGAGGCTCGGAGTTCGCTCAGTACCCATCATATAATATGCTGGAATTTTATGCCGACGGTGCTATAGACCTTACTTATACATAGCAAGGGTGTGAATTTCATACCTTGAAGCAGAGAGTATTAACGAATTTAGGTAATTTGCTAGTAATCCCAATTTGGAACACAGGCTCGCCCTCTTGTTTGCTCCTCTACCAAATATTCTGTTTTGAAAGAAAGAATAAGGATATGTTATCGTGTCCCTATAATGTTTAATGGCACAGATTATGGTCACACAAGGAAAATACCCACAAAAAAAGTGCTCCAATCTTGTGAAGGAAAATGCAAATTTATATGTGAAAGAGAATTTATGACAGAACAACATTAGTTGGTACCCTTCTCCACACATTGGAATACTATTTTGTGAAATTCTGTAGAAGAGGTTAATGCTGGACATGAAGAGTTAAAATAAAATAGACTGTTTTCATCTGAATATCTAAACAACAATACCCAAATATATTCCAAATGAGGGCCGTTGCTACAAAATTAAATTATAAGAAAGAAAACACTGAGGTAAAATTGGGGAAAGAAGGGAGAGGTCAATGTAGGTTAATAACAAAGACAGTTCTGCTAATCAGAACAAAAAATTGCCAATTTTTGTTTGCAAGACACAAATTAAATAAAAACGAATCTTAACAACTGGCATTAGCAAAATCATTAGAAAGGAGGTGAAGACGGCAAGCCCATGCAACCAATTAGTTGGATCTCGACTTGCAAAAGTGAAAAAAAAAGGGCATGGCACAGTATAGAACCAGAGTTCCTCAATGTAGACATGAATGTACCGAGCACAATCTGCAAGATTCCATCTTCTATGCTAGCTTTTATAAACTTTCTGTACTTTGAGCGCAGCTGCTTCCTCTTTAAACCTGTCTCATCTGAATGAGGAAGTCTAAAAATGCATTTTCTTAGAACTGTTTGATCTCAACGATGCCAATTCCAGATCACCAGCTCTGGGACTAATTATTTCCTGGGTAGGAGTTAATAAATCTTGGCCTTTAAAACTGATGCGCCTCTCTAGACCTGTTTGTATGTGGTTGCATTTGAAGATCGTCTGAAAGCTACTAGCCTCCGTTCCACATTTGAGAACCTTAAAAGATGCATGTGTTGATAAAATTGTTAGGGCTACAGTTGTCCACCTCTGAGACAGGTGGCGATTGTGTTTACATGTGGCGATTGCATTTGCTTTTGTCACAATTTAGATTTTAGGCCAGTTTAATTTTAGTTTCAAGGGTAAAGGAACCGTGGCATTATTGTTTTCCTATGCATTGACTTTTTAGTTTATTTTAAAATTTAAAAGACAATTTCAGATATATAAACTCCTTTTCTAAAAGGGAATTCAAAAGATTATTTAGACATTCACATTTAAATTTATGTGGGTGATTTTGTTTCTATGACCTCATATTTAGAAAGAGCTTGAAATTCCATGCAGGTTTGCCTTTTACTTCACTCGAAAATTCTTCCATATGTGAAAGTTATGCACGGTCAAAGTTTTGGTCAAACCTGATATTCGCAGGAGGATCATCATATTTTTATATCCTAAGGTTTGACATTCGCAGGAGGATCATCATATTTTTATATCCTAAGTCATGTTGTCAAGATCATCATGATCTTGGTCTATCACCCGATAAAAATCATGCAGTCCCAATATCCGGACGTCAATCTTAGGTAGTAGTGCCCTTTACCCGTCAAATGGCCTTAGGCGCATTGTCAGCATCATGACTTCTTTTAGGAGGGTCATATGTTATAAACTCGGTTTGGTTACATGAAGATGATCATCATCATCATATTTGAACCCCCCCCGATAATATCCTGAGGTTCAAATATCATGATGATATCAACTTTAGGTCAGGGTAAGTTTCCCCGTCGAGCGGTCTTTGTATAGCGAGCATCATCATGATATTTCAACATTACCTAATCTTATCATATCATGCTGATCACCCTTAGAAAATCCACCTTCGGCATATTTGCATGCGCATGTTATAATCCTGTCGCAAGGTCATCATCATGATATTTGCTGAAGTTCGAAATATGATGATGACTTCATATCCTCCTTATCTCCTTTTGCATAATTATGATCATCATCCTGATCTTTCACGAGGGTCATTCGCTGAAATTCGCTAAGTGATCAAGACATCATCATCATAAATGGATAAAGCGGATCATCATCTTCATATCCTCCTGATCGCCTTTTTTGCAATATCATGATGATCACCCTATCTATTCAGAAGAAGGCGATATTTCATTCCTTAAACAGCATGATCATTTTTTTACAATATCACCCTGGCGCAATATCATAATGACCTCAACTCATCCTTGTGCTTCGACGACAAAATATCATGATGGCGTCATCATGATAATTCGATGAGGAGGGTCATCATCATATTGTTTTATCCTGTCATGTTGTCAAGATCATCATGATCTTGTTTGTTCACCCGATGTTTCATAAAGTCCTCCTGCCAATGAAATACAACCTTTTGAAAATATCTTGATGGTCATCATCGTCACACTTTCCCTTCGGCAGGATATTTCCCAAACATGATCCCGTTGGCGAAATATCATGATGTCGTCATGTTCTAAGTTTAACAAAGGCTCCGAATATCATGATGACGTCATCCCGATCTAATAAACGAAGAAGCAAATATCCTGATCATCATCATCATCACATTTTTCCTTCAACAGGATATTTTTCAAGCACGATCTGGTTCGCGAAATATGATGATGACGTCTTGTTCAAAGTTCGACAAAGAAGCAAATATCCCGATGCTCATCATCATCCTGATCTTTCGAGAGGGTTGCCTTGGCCGCAAAGGGGTCATATTACATTCATCATCCTGATCATGCTCCTTAGGTGACCTGATATTACATTTATCCCCTGATCTTAATGAAAATGACGATGACGTCATCCTTAGCATTTCAGTGAAGCCCGAATGTCATGATGACGTTACCATCATTTTCCTTTCCTCGGCAACATGATCATATTCCATATCCTCCTTTTCTTCTTCAACAATATGATGATGATGATGTTGTTCTTTTCCCCAATATGCAGAAGCAAAATATCATGATGATGAAGTAAATATTGACCAACACGTTTTTTTTGACACGCCGATGGCGATGATCATGCCGATGGGCAACAAATGAAGCGGTGGAATTTTAAAGTGTTTTTTTTTTTAGAATAACAAATGATTGCAACATGAAATCATCATAAATAGATGCAGCCATCTCTTCGATGTTCTAGAAAACTATGTAAATTGTAATAACAGTGATGTGGGCAGTTATTTGCAATTTGTGAAAAACACTGTACACTTTTGCATGTCACTTATATTTTATGCATTGGTCTTACTGTACTTCTTTGGTGCTAGTTAGCTATTATTGAGTATGAATGCAAACACATATAACAATAGTAAATTGTAAAAATTGCTTCTAATAGTTTTCAATATTTTTTTGTCTAGATTTCTATAAGACTTGATAACAAGAAAACTAATATTGGAATTATATTCCCGTGATAGTTATATGATTTGCAAGATTCAACAACTAGTTATAATATCTTTTTTTGTGTATAGGCCAGCATTGAAGAAATCTTGATGTTACATGTTTGGTGTCCTAGCTTTGGATCTTGTTACAGTCTATCCATGTCTACTGTATTTGTTATTTTTACGTGTTATAGTTAAATTCAATATCAAAATATAAATAGATAACGCAGTTTGCAAGTTGTAAGTAGAAAAATTCTATTAATGATTATATAAGTGACAAAACCACTTGAAGGCATATACTGTTTAATAATGCACAATACCTTTTCACTTTGTAAAGAAATTAACACAATCCCATCAATATAATATTGCAATTGCAACTAGTTTACAATCCTTTAGACTTTTGCAGATCAATCTAATCCTTCACCTGCATCTACAATCCAAGCACAAGCTTATCAAAATGTTATTGTCATCTATTCAAGTTCATTTGCTCCTTCATATCTCTTGTTTGTTTGTTTCTTCCATTGTTTAATTTATATGTTCAATATATTGTTCATATATGCAAATTGCTAATTATTTAAAGCCTATGGCTCAGAGAATATGTGATGTCATTAGAGTTGTCCAAGGATTGTTCCTACACTATTTACACAACTACATAACAATTATTTTTGCAATATTTAAACAATGGCTTGGCTATATAGTATTTAAACACTGTATTTATTTATTTTTAAATGTAAACCTCTGATTTCAAATATCAAAACCGAGTACAAAATGAATTTCAAAGTCACAGGTCTGCACTGTTTTCAAATCAAAACTTGGTTGTTATTTTGAATTTTAATAAACCTTTTGTGGCTATCAATGATCAGAACTATCTACCAAATGGTGATTTCTATTTCTTTATTTTCTGAAGAAAATAATGCAAGTGAATGAATCTGACATTGCCATTGCCACTAGTTTTAAATCCTTCAAAATTCTCTTCTTCATTACAATGCCTTATTTTCTTGTACAATCCAAAAATAACGATTATTTTCATTGCATTTAAACAATGCCTTGACTACTTAGAATTTTAGCATTGAATTTATTTGTGATTTGAAATAAGGAAACCAAATACTAAATGCATTTCAAAATTGCATATCAACATTGCTTTTAGGAAACAGCCTGCTTCTAATTTCCATTTGTAATATGCCTTTTGTAATTATCAATCATCAAAACTATCTAACCAATGGTTATGAATATATTACAGGTGCACCATTTTTTTGATATTCTGGGATCAACGAAATTGTCCTTGTTTGCAAAAAAAATGAAGAGAACAAGAGTGCCAATAGTTGATAAACAAAAACAGATCATAGATGTAGAGAAATACAAATTAGCAATTCAGACTGAAATTCTAAACATTGACTATGCATTGAGAAATGAAGGATTGTGTAGAATTCAAGTATTTAAATACAATGTAGGGGATTGCTTATTTGACTCATTGGAGTTACTTCTTCATTCTCAATACACATCAAGTCAATTACGGAATGGAGCTATAGACCATTTCTTGAGTTGCCTCACACAAGGCGATCCAGAAGCAATCACCTCATATAATTATGAACTGGATAGTCGTACATTGCATGAATTACACGGTGTACAAAATGTTGAAGAGTACTTGCGTAGAATGCGTATTTCTGCAATGCATTCTACAAATAATAATGAAGTTGGCCTATGGGGTGACTTGTTTTGCATCCGTTGGTTGTCAAAGTGGCTAGACATACAAATATGCCTTTGGTCAACTACTTCAGGAAAAAAATACTTGCACTTCAATCCGTCATCCCAAGGACAATCGTATTCTATCTTATTTCATGATGCAAATCCCATCCAAGGACATTTTGAGCCGCTTGTGCTTTATCTAGTACAAGCAAACAATGCTAGCCCATGTATCACATCTAGACAACTAAAACAATTTCAAAGCAGTAATCAACAACATCATGATGGTGATTTTATTGGGAAACAAAAAATTGCAAATAGCAACACTACATCACTTCGCAAGATCAAACAACAAATACGTGCTAATAATCAAATGGAAAATACAACCAAGAAAACTAGACACTCAGCATCACCAATAGAATTATTTCAAAAAAAAATTCAAGATACACCGATACATACTTGTGCAATTTGTCAGACATTGCATTTTAAGAAAAACATTATGGCTTTTAGAGAGAAAGAAAAGCAAACATATTATAAATTGACAAATCAAAATAACAATGTATTGATGAATTGTATTTGTCGCATATGCCATGAAACATTGAAACAATGCAAGCTTCCAAAATATGCAACACCACACCGTATTCAAATGAATATAGCTTTACAATATGTAAAAATGCTTACGCAACTAGAAGAGCGCCTTGTTTCACTGAGAATTGCATTCGCACAAATATGGGAATTAGGTTACAAAAGACCCCAAATTGGATTGACTGGGTCTATAATTAATGTCCCGGTCAACATGAACATTGTACAAAATGCATTGCCACGCTCTGCCGATGAAACATACACTATTGCAGTTGTGCTAAAAAGATGGCTACAATATAAAAATGCATATCAGAAGGGGATGGTGCGATCGACTATTATAATGAAAGCTTTGAACCAATTGAGCAAAACAACTCTATACAAAAATGAGAAATTCCAACTAAATAAGCACTGGAGACAATCTCTTGAAATAGATGATGAAAGTGGCATAGTAGACGACCCTTGCACAAATGAAACAGGTTCAGAGTCTGATACAGATGAGCAAAATCCTTGTGAGACCTTGGTGCATGGATACACAGAATCTAAATGTATACATGAAATGCAAGACAAAATCATAGAAATTGCACCAGCAGAAAACCATTATCCTATTGGAATCTTTAAAGACAAATATGCAGAAGAAATGAACTTTCCCACACTATTCTTTGGAAACCCACGTAATGACGACATTGTCAAGAATTTTTCCTATCAAAAAATTGCACAATGGGAACTACTTCATTCCAATAGACAATTTGCATATCATACAACTAATCTATTTTTCAAAACAGTCAAGATATTGATACATCAAGTCTTATCTACAATGTGGATAAGAGTACGAAAAGGTCAGTTAAAAGGAAGAAAACTAATAGCAAAAGATGTCAAATGCAAACCTAACCTAGAGAAGATTCTCAAATCAGACATTGGATATGTTGACTTTAAAAGAATAAGAATATCTCCGGATTATTTACATCAATTAAAAAAAAATGTCTTTGCAATGATTCGGCAACTTGGACCGCCTACATTTTTCCTTACATTTACTAGTGCTGAACAAAATTGGGAACACCTTTCAAAAGCACTTGAAGCCTTGCATAATACATATTGTGCATCTTCACAACAAAAATACGACATACAAAATGAGAAAAATATTTTCTATCTCATAAAAAAAGATCCTGTAACATGTGTACGCTATTATAAACATAGAATCAATGCACTAAAACAATTGATATTTACAGATAGCTCTTTCTTCGGAGAGCTCTTGGATTATTTCTCTGTAACTGAATTCCAAAATCGTGGCAATGAACATGACCACTTTCTTTTATGGATTAAAGATGCTCCAATTTATGGAAAAGATGAACTTGCAAATATTGAACAATTTATTGACAAATACATCACTTGTAACACTGATGATTTGACTCCTCAAATAGCTATCCTGCATAGGCACCATCATACAAAACGATGCAGAAAATCAAAACAGCACTGTTGTAAATACAATTTCCCATTTCTACCAATGAAAAAAACTATGATTCTCGAACCGCTGAAAGACAATAATGAAATTATTGTTTCAATGGCAACAAAAATCTTTTCCGTATTACAACAATCTAATTATGACCAATTATTCTCCTTTCAAATGTTTCTAGAAGACATCAACTTGAATGAGCATGATTACATCACAGCTATAAAATCAACAATCCATAGGCCTACAATTTTCTTAAAACGAAACCCTTCGCAGATATGGAATAACAGCTTTTCAAAAAAAATACCAGAGCTATGGAAAGCAAATACAGATGCACAATTTGTGCTTAATGCATATGCTGCAGCAATGTATTGCAGCTCATACATGACAAAAGTGGATAAAACAATGACAAATGCATTTAAAAGAATTCATAGGGACCATCAACAAAATAATATCGATGCTATAAAAATGATAAGTAGACTTGGAAAGGCATTGCTAAATCTGCAACAAATGTCTACACAACAGGCTGTTCACATCGTACTATCACTTCCACTAAACTATAGTTCAAGAAAGTGTATATTCATTGATACAAGAGCTGATAGTGATCGAACTTTTGTTCTAAAGTCAGCAAAACAATTGAATAGTGAACCAGATGAATCAGAAAATGTGGCCTGTAGATCTTTAATAGATTACTATTTAGCACGACCTGAAACACTCACACATATTTGCCTTGCACAATTCGTATCAGAATATAGAAAAGATGGGAAACCAATGCACCGCAAAGCTAAACCAAATATTATACGTTTTACCAATTTTAACAAACATGTTGACTTGGAAAATTATTGCAGAGAGAATTTATTGCTTTATGTACCCTTCACAATAAATGAAAAAACATTGAACCATGGTTTCCATTCATGGCATCATGCTTATTCATATCATGAAAACACAATTAATACTAATCGTATCAAATACAATTACCACATAAACTCTAAATGGGGCGATATTGACAAAGCTATAGATGAAATCTATTCTGAAAATAATCACATACCAAATGAATTGATCATTTCAAATCAAAATCCACAGAAAGAAACATACAACATAGAAGACGATATTCAAACACTAAAGCATAACAAATCAAAAACTCAATTCTCTAATGCATTTGAAATTGGAAAACATCCACATATTATGGACAATGTTGAATACTTCAATTTGAGACGAATGTTAAACAGTGAACAACAAGCAATTGTAAAGGACATTGTGTTGAAGAAATTAAAAAATATTAAAACTCCACTACACTTGTTTCTAACAGGTGGAGCAGGCACTGGCAAAACCTTTACTGCAAAAGCAATATTTCAATCTCTCCTTCGCATATATAATAACTCCATTGATAGTGATCCGGACAAACCAAAAGGCCTAGTAGTTGCTTATACAGGAAAAGCAGCTTACAATATAGGTGGAGTAACATTACACTCAGCATTTCGAATACCTTTCAACAAATCAGAATTCGTTCCATTGAATACTGAAATCTTAGATACAATGTCAAAGCATTATCAGCAGCTGCGTGTGCTATTAGTAGACGAGATTTCATTGGTAGGTGCAACATTTTTACGTTACATCGATAAGCGATTAAGAGATATAATGCAAATGCCAACCACATACTTTGGAAATCTTGATACAATTTTTTGTGGTGATTTATATCAAGCACAACCTGTACTAGATTCAGTTGTATTTGATAATACACCAACACTGACTGAATTAATGCCATACAACTTTTGGAAACACAACATAAAATACTATGAGCTACAATCAACAATGCGGCAAACAGATGAGAAGTTTATTGCAATACTCAATAGAATACGTGTAGGTTCACAAACAGATAATGATATACAGTACTTGAATCAGACTTGTTTACGCTCACCACCCATTGACCCAACATTCCCCTATCTATTTTACAGAAGGAAAGATGTTAATGCACATAATCAAAATATGTTGTCAATAGTTCCAGGAGAGCTAATTGTACTGAGTGCAATTGATGAAAATGACGAAAACTACAATGAAATACATCTGTACAATCACACAATGTCTTTACCATCTCAAATACTTTTGAAACCAGACATGCTTGTAGAAATTTATGCTGGTAATTATGATACGCAAGACGGTCTAGTCAATGGATCAGATGGAACATTTAAAGCATATACCATATCCAATGCTTTTGACATTGTTTGGATAGAATTCAATGACCCAAACATTGGCCACCATCAACGTGTTAAATTAACACAATGTTATAACAATGACATTCATAAACAATGGACACCTATACTTCGCACCACAAGGCCAATCCAAAAAATCTCAAACAACAAGAAAATAACTATTAGAAAACAATTTCCAATTCAACTTGCTTGTGCTAGAACAATACATAGATCTCAAGGACTCACAATGCAAGGCTTGGCATTTGATCCTACAGCCATAAGGCAACATGGATTAACATATACAGCACTTTCGCGGACAAAAACAATCCAGACATTATTCTTGTTAAAGCCTCTTACCAAGCAAAATTTCAAAATAAAAGAAAAAATAGTTCTTGAAATGTCTCATCTAAAATCAACAGCACACTGGCAATTTGAAAATGGAGATATCAAACAAAAGACTAATTCAGAACTACTATTGTGCACATTAAACACTCGCAATCTACACCTACATATTGAAGACATGATTAATGACACTGATATCATGGCATCTGATATCTTATGCCTTCAAGAAACATATATCCAAGACTACCATACAAATAATCTTTTCAAAGATTTCAATTGTTACTCAACATACCATATACACGGACTAATGTCTATAACCAAGAAAAACATATTAGTCTCTAAAACAATGCAACATTCAACATCATATACAGAAGCAATAACATTAACAATAAGCTCTATGAACAATCAAATTAGCATATGTAACTTATATGCCAAACCCAATGCTCCATTTGCAGATATTATAGCAATCACCAAGCAAGTATTCTCATGTATTGATGGAAATAAAACCTTGTACCTAGTCAGAGATTTCAACATTGACATGTGTACAGAAAACTACAAAAAAAAACAGCTCCTGAATCATATGCAAAACCACAATATGCATTTCTTATTAAGTAGGTGTCATGCTCTATCTAGACCATTGATCGATCATCTATGGACCAATGCACTAACAAAAAAAATTGAAGTTTACAAATCGGAAGCATATTGGAGTGACCATCTTGCTACTTTTTTAAGATTTCAACCCTCTCAGAACGCTCAATGTTCTTAAATATCTCAACTATTTTTGTTCAATAACATCCAAATCAACAAAAAACATATTTTGACAAATCCAATCTATGTACAAACTACTGTTCAATTATGTATCATCCAATTTACTAATACAAAAAATCCAAATTTACAAATAAAAAGCGTATTACAGCAACAACCTCACTGATTTTCCCTAATTTTAATCCTTTCAAAAAACTAAATATTCTTAAATATGCCATTTGTTTTAGTTCAAAAGCATCTAAACCAACACCATCAAAATCTTGTCAATCAAATTAATAAATAAAACAATCCCTAATGTCCACGAAGAAAAGACATATGTATTACATAGCTTCATCATTTCAATACAATTTCATTTTCTTCTGTCTACAAATTGTCTTATTCTTTTATTCCATAGTACCAATTCTACATATTCTGATATAACATTAGAACAACAACATATTTTCATTTTGCCTGCAGAAATTTATGCAAATGACAAATTGATAAACAAATACAGGTTACAATGGACAATGCCAAAAGAACAGAAGAACAAATGGACACTATTAACCAACAACAATTGAAAAGGTAAACAATATTCTTTGGTTACATGTACACTGTACCTTGTCAAGATTCTAGATTTCAACTAATTTTGTTTTGTTCTTTCCAGATCAAAAGTAAAGAGTCAAAATCAAGTTTCAATTGAAGACTTGAATGCACGTAAAGCAGGCAACATTTTCCAAGGCGATGTCATTGTGAAGTATAAAGCTATATTGGATAAGACAAACAAGACACGTGAAGTACTACGCGCAGACCTCACAGACACAAAAGGTGAAATGACTATTACGCTAAATGCAACTGCTGATCTCGTTGCTCACTATGAAGACAAAATAATTCCAGGTTCGGGACTATCCATATCCAACTTCCAGATTGCACCTAGAACAGATTATGATCGTGGAGATTGCGACTGCATACTGGTTCTAACAAAGTCCTCAATAGTGGAAATCATTCCACGAGTTTGTATTGACTATAAATTCATCCCTAGCACAGCCATCAAACAATTGTTGGCAAGTACCGAACAATATGCTACAGGCACCATAGGTGTATTGGTCACAAGAGCAAAAAAAATAGGTCTCCAATATATTGTTGATGTGCAAGATGGAGATTCAGAGTTCGACAAAGCCCAGGTACACTTTTCAAGGTTCCACATACTAGTTTTAACTTTAAATCATTTTGAAAATTTTATTTTATATGGTAACTGCACTACATTTTAACATGCTTATCTCTTCCAACTCTTTATCATATCTTCCCAGCTTGAACAAAACAATGTTTCAGTTAACTTGAGACCACAACCCCTCATGATCCACTGTATAAGTTCTCTCAAAACTCTGCCTGCATGCTACACTGTAATAATATTCATTTTTCTCCTCTCATTATTTGCAAACAATGGTTATCTTAAGTTAAACTTTAAGCCCTTTTAGGTTGTTGTAATTTCTTGCTTGGGATTTGCATTGTTATAGAATTTGATTTTCAAAGGTTATGTGACTGTTGACATATCTGTATACATGGTTATTTTTATAATTGCAATCAGTGTCCTTTTCGCTTTTTGTTGCCATTCAATCAATCAAACCTGCACCATCCAATCATAATAAAGTATTGATTTCCCCAGTGGAAGGGATCATAGTTGTGTAACTCGCCAACTGAGTCACAAAATACATGAGTCTGAGAAGCAAGCAACCCTAATGTGCAAAATGGATCAAATTGTAAAGACTCTCCAAGTCTGAGCATGAGACTTTGATTATTAAAAAATAGAGAAATAGAGCCCTCATTTGCAGGTCAACTACCCCATTTTAGAGTGGCCGGGTATATTGCTACATTCTTGGGAAAACAATTGCCTGCACTAAGTTATTTTGGTGCACCCATCTTGTGGAGTCCAGACCTCTCTAGTACAAAAGAAATTGTAATGACTTCTACAGTGATTTCATGCTGAGATGACATTTCCAGCCATTTTGGCACCAATGCTCACACTAAAGCCTATCGGCTAATTAAAAAAGTTTACACACTAATAAAGCTTGTTTCCTGACAACGATTTCTTGTTTCAAGTTCACTTATAAAAGCCTTTTGCCTAATTAACATCATCTTTTAGTTAACGAGATGACATAAAACAATGCTTAATAAAGATTGCGGCCAACTATGATATGCAGCCCATTCTAATTGATGTTCGGCAAATCGCTGTCGCATTTTCTTAGCTTGAAAATAGATAGATCCCTAAATTATTAGAGCATCTAGAACTACTTCACTACAGAGACAGGTACAGTTTTTTCATCGTTAAAAATATGTTTCAGACTACAATAATGGAATTTACACACAGGCTCACGCAAACACATGTAATTATCCTCCATAACTAATCCTATTCCTTCATCTATCTTATCAATAACAATTCCTAACGTCTTCTATGAAGATTCCACCAACTAAATAGAGGTTTTGACATGAAAACTCCAACTAGTTACGAGTTGGAGAAAACCCCTGTGGCAGCTCATCTAGAACATCCAAGTTTCGAACTCAGACTGCTAATAAGCGAACACTTGTCTTTCAACCTTAAGCCTTGCCAGTTCAAAATTAAGCATCCAGATTCAGTCCCATTGCTATTAGATTACTGTTTGATCATTATTGATTAAAGACTCAAGTAAGTATTATTTTAATCTGCTTTCCATGTGGAATACAATTTGCCCCTCTTTTGCTTAGATACTTGGTCTGGACTCTGCAGTGATTCAGATTTCAGGAGCAATACAGGGAAAAAAAGTAAACACTAAATCACTTGATCTAAAGTGTTATAAACAAGTATGAATCTACTCACAGCAATGACAGTACACAAAGGAAATGTAAAACCAATCACATACACAACAATAAAACAATATTGACAATAAGAACTGACACTACAAATGCTCATCCTTCATCAGATACAAACCCTAGCATTGACAATCACTAATCTAGCTGTATCTCAAAGGCCAAAAAAAATGCATATAAGCCACAAAAAACAGCAACTAAATTCACAGAAATGCATTCAAGCGTCAACACAGAGCTGGTATCTGCAGGAATGAACAACGGTCTAATGTCACGTCTCTAAGTAAAATTCTAAACATTTGATAACACCGATTAATTGCACATAAGTCAACAATTCACTCAGTTCCATACTTTTTAGAACATAGACTAATGTATGTCTTCATAAATAGGCGACTACTTCAAATTGATTTTTTCATCAAATACAAATGCAAAAATAAAAGCTCTTTGTCTCGGTAAAGCTTCAAAATAAAGCAAAAATTAGGAATTTAAAGTGGACAACATGTTCCAAATGCAAGAGGTACATGTACTTGTTTATGCTTCGACTGTCTCCTTTCTTGTTTAAATTGTTTCTAGTTCTTGAACCTACTTTTCAATTAACATACATTACTCTTTTGCAGTTTCATTTCTTACTTACACTATTTACACCTACAGCTGCAGATGCACCGAAATTTTGAGGACCATTTTGTAAAAATCGAACAACAGCTTCGAAGCAATGAATTTCCACTTATCCTTTTCAAAAATATTGTCAAACGGATCAATGCAAAAGACAACATGCTTCACACTTGCCAGTCAACATATATTGATGTATTAAATGACAATAGGACCCTGGATCACTTAAACAGTTTGCTGCACTCAACATTTGAGGTAACAACTCTTGAAATCTCCAATCTTCTCCCTGGCAAATCTAAAACAAAATTAACAAAAAAAAAATCTTCCTAACCAAACAATACTTTCATATGTATTGCAGGTACAAGGAACATTGAAAATAGCTAATGCATTTTCCAGTCCTTTCCACGCATTTTGCTCAAAATGCGATTATAAATTTGATGCCTATGGAGCACTTGACAATGAAACTGCCCACTGTGATAGATGCAAGGAACAGGTCGCCTATATCTACTCGCACTATCTCAAGACTATTTTGACAACAGACAACAAACAGACAATACATTGCTCATGCGCCAACAATATCATCCAAATGCTACTGCCAGACCTGCAACAAATCAGCTATGACGAATACCTCAAGGATAAATCAGCAGTCATCTTTATGTTACGAGACTTCAGCAGAAAAGGACAATTTACATTGAATAAGTCCAATGTCATCATTGATGCATGTTGTCCTGAAGAATGAACACAAAGCATACGAAACTACATTTTTGTTACATATATCTTATACACGATACCTCTTTAATACTCTCTTTACTCTCTGAACTACACATTACTTTATCATTTTACCTAATATTATATGTAATTGGTATTTTTGAGTACAAAATCAAATCCCTTAATCAAATATGTCTTAAATTTTCTTTTCGTTATAAGCAAATATTGCAAAGCTTCTTAAATTCTCTCAACCAAAATAAGAATGCTGTAAACCTCTCTCTCATTATGCATACTATGATAATCTGCACTAAAATCATCTTCAACTTTCTTGCTTCATTGATTTACCTCACGAAGGCGTCAACTTTTGTGTCTGGTTTTGCATGATCTTACTGGTAGTGGCACTTGTATATATATGATGACACATTCTTAAAAAATATTCATTTCTCTCTCCGGTGTCTATGAAATCTAATTCTATATATGCAACTGTCTAAACACTATAAAGCATTCATTCTATTTAAGCAACAGCTATTTAGTCGTGGAGAAGAATCCATTCACGTGTCAACCAACCGTGTACTAAACTGTCAAAGAGAACGACTACTCACATTTCACCAAGTTGTCTCAACTTTTATACACTTCTAAAAGTGTGAATAGCTGTTATCATACATATGGTTTATGTTGTCTGTTTTCTAGACATAAATTTTCAATTTTTTTTTGTTGTGATGGTTTTAAGATTCATGGTGCACCTGACTTCTAAAATTGATACATATTAACATAGACATGGTACAAATTTTATAAAAGTTTAACAATGGTTTTAGGATTCTAAAGTGTTTTTTATTTTTTTACAAGTTTAGGCATTTGCATCTGGAACAGGACACCATTAAATGGAACACAACACTCCATAAATGGAACCGTTGCTGTTCCATGGCCACTGCATTACCATTCAAAATGAAAAAACATATTTTCCATCTACAGCAGTTGTTCAGCATTGCAGATCGGTTGTCTAATAAAAGGCAAAAAGTAGGGAGTTGGTTGCAACTGTTTATGACAAAATGGCCATCGTACGGTATGATTTTGGGTCTGAAGAAGTGCACTAGAGTAAATTCAATAGAAAACTAATTAAGTACAACTGAGGGCCAATCAAACACTTCATAGTGTTGTAAAAAGTCTCTTAGATATATTAAGAACTGAAAAATAGTCATAAGTCCAATCTGTTTCGGTTGCTGGAGTGTTAAAAGCCATATTTTTCTCCCGGTTGTCAAAATTGTTAAACAATCAGCATCTTTTAGTTATGGACTTTATTATACCTTGATTTAATAAATACTCTACTACCAATACTGTTTAGTAGTCACGCTATGTTATTAACTATTTTTTAAGTCACAGTCGCACTCTATCAAATTAACTTCAAAAAGTAGGGAGTTCATTGCATTTCTTGCGACATAGCATTGTTGTCAATTGACTAGGTATTAATGTTGCAAACCTAATGAACAAATCAACACATCCACTCAAGATATCTTGCACATGAATGTAAATGTTGCACATAGAATTTTACCCTACCTAACTGAAGTCTTTTCCTTACCTTACCTCTTTCAGGACCTTAGCATTTTGATGTATCAAATTCTCTATACCTTTCACTGACTGGACCTATACATGACACAATGCTAGACATGATTACAACCAGTGTATCTTTCATTTTCTTCTCAAAATAAAAGAGTTCTTCTCAGACCTCCAATGGGCCGTAGCTTCACAAAAATCCCAATTGAACTGTTTATGACAAAATGGCCATCGTGCGGTATAATTTTGGGTCTGAAGAAGTGCACTACAGTAAATTCAATAGAAAACTAATTAAGTGCAACTGAGGGCCAGTCAAACACTTCATAGTGTTGTAAAAAGTCTCTTAGATATATTAAGAACTGAAAAATAGTCATAAGTCCAATCTGTTTCAGTTGCTGGAGTGTTAAAAGCCATATTTTTCTCCCAGTTGTCAAAATTGTTAAACAATCAGCATCTTTTAGTTATGCACTTTATTATACCTTGATTTAGTAAATACTCTGCTACCAATACTGTTTAGTAGTCACACTATGTTATTAACTGTTTTTTAGGTCATAGCCGCAGTCTATCAAATTAACTGTTTTTTAAGTAATTTGATAGACTGTGACTGTCCATGCACATTTTGGCTGTGAATATGTAACCTGTAGCTTTGATCCAATATGTATATAGAAAAGCACTATGACTGTGCATGCACATTTTGACTGTATATTATAGATGGCATGATCATTGGCATCAGCGTGTCAAAAAAAACCTGTTGGTAAATACTTACTTCATCATAATGATATCTCACTTCTACATATTAGCGAAAAGAACAACATCATCATCATCATATTGTTGAAGAAGAAAAGCAGGATATGGAATATGATCATGTTGCCAGGGAAAGGAAAATGATGGTGACGTCACCATGATATTCGGGCTTCATTGAAATGCTAAGCATGGCGTCATCGTCATTTTCGTTAACATAAGCGGATAAATGTAATATCGGGTCACCTAGGGAGGATGATCAGGATGATGAATGTAACATGACCCCTTTGCAGCCAAGGCAACCCTCTCGAAAGATCAGGATGATGATGAACATCGGCATATTTGCTTCTTCATCGAACTTAGAATAGGACGTCATCATCATATTTCGCGAACCAGATCGTGCTTGAAAAATACCCTGTTGAGCCAAAAATGTGATGATGATGATGATCAGGATATTTGCTTCTTCGTTTATTCGATCGGGATGACGTCATCATGATATTCCGAGCCTTTGTTAAACTTAGAACATGACGCCATCATGATATTTCGCCAACCGGATCATGTTTGGTAAATATCCTGCCGAAGCGAAAATGTGACGATAATGATCATCAGGATATTTTCAAAAGGTTGTATCTCATCCGCAGGAGGACTTTACGAAATATCAAGTGAACAAACAAGATCATGATGATCTTCACAACATAACAAGATAAAACAATATGATGATGACCCTCCTCATCGAATTATCATGATGGCGTCATCATGATATTTTGTCTTCGAAGCACAACGATGAGTTTAGGTCATCATGATATTGCGCTAGGGTGATACTGTAAAAAAATGATCATACTGTTTAAGGAATGAAATATCGCCTTCTTCTGAATACAAACGGTGATCATCATGACATTGCAAAAAAGGTGATCACGACGATATGCAGATGATGATCCCCTTTATCAATTTATGATAATGATGACTCCATCACTCAGCGAATTTCAGCGAATGACCCTCGTGAAAGATCAGGATGATGATCATGATTATGCAAAAGGAGATCAGGAGGATATGAAGTTGTCATCATCATATTTCAAACTTCAGCAAATATCATGATGATGACCTTGCGATAAGATTATAACATGCGCATGCAAATGTGCCAAAGGTGGATTTTCTAAGGGTGATCCGCATGATATAATAAGATTAGGTGATGTTGAAATATCATGATGATGCTCGCTATACAAAGACCGCTCCACAGGGAAACTTACCCTGACCTAAAGTTGATATCATCATGATATTTGAACCTCACGATATTATAAAAAAAAAACGTGTTCGTCAATATTTACTTCATCATCATGATATTTCGCTTCTGCATATTGCACAAAAGAACAACATCATCATCACCATATTGTTGAACAAGAAAACGACGATATGCAACATGATCATGTTGCCGAGGAAAGGAAAATGATGGTAACGTCATCATGATATTCGGGCTTCATTGAAATGCTAAGGATGACATCATCATCATCTTCATTAAGATCAGCGGATAAATGTAATATCGGGTCACCTAAGGAACATGATCAGGATGGTGAATGTAATATGACCCCTCTCCAGCCAAGGCAACGCTGTCGAAAGATCACAATGATAATGAGCATCGGGATATTTGCTTCTTCATCGAACTTAGAATAAAACGTCATCATCATATTTCGCGAACCAGATCATGCTTGAAAAATATCCTGTTGAAGCAAAAATGTGATGATGATGATCAGGATATTTGCTTCTTCGTTTACTAGATCGCGATGACGTCATCATGATATTCGCAGCCTTTGTTAAACTTAGAACATGACGCCATCATGATATTTCGCCAGCCGGATCATGTTTGGGAAATATCCTTCCGAAGGGAAAATGTGACGATGATGAACATCAGGATATTTTCAAAAGGTTGTATTTCATCGGCAGGAGGACTTTACGAAATATCGGCTGAGCAAACAAGATCATGATGATCTTGACAACATGACAGGATAAAACAATATGATGATGACCCTCCTCATCGAATTATCATGATGGCGTCGTCATGATATTTTGTCTTCGAAGCACAGCGATGAGTTGAGGTCATCATGATATTGCGCTAGGGTGATATTGTAAAAAAATGATCATGCTGTTTAAGAAATCAAATATCGCCTTCTTCTGAACAGATAAGCTGATCATCATGATATTGCAAAAAAGGCGATCAGCAGGATATGAACATGATAAACCCCTTTATCGATTTATGATGATAATATCTCCATCACTTAGCGAATTTCAGCGAATGACCATCGAGAAAGATCAGGATGATGATAATAATTATGCAAAAGGACATCAGGAGAATATGAACTTGTCATCATCATATTTCGAACTTCAGCAAATATCATGATAATGACCTATCATCATGATATTGCAAAAAAGGTGATCAGGAGGATATGAAGATGATGATCCCCTTTATCGATTTATAATGATGATGTCTCCATCACTTAGCGAATTTCAACCAATGACCCTCGTGAAAGATCAGGATGATGATCATAATTATGCAAAAGGAGATCACGAGGATATGAAGTTGTCATCATCATATTTCGAACTTCAGCAAATATCATGATGATGACCTATCATCATGATATTGCAAAAAAGGCGATCAGGAGGATATGAAGATAATGATCCCCTTTATCGATTTATAATGATGATGTCTCCATCACTTAGCGAATTTCAGCCAATGACCCTCGTCAAAGATCAGGATGATGATCATAATTATGCAAAAGGAGATCAGGAGGATATGAAGTTGTCATCATCATATTTTGAACTTCAGCAAATATCATGACGATGACCTTGCGATAGGATTATAACATGCGCATGCAAATATGCCGACGGTGGACTTTCTAAGGGCAATCAGCATGATATGATAAGATTAGTGATGTTGAAATATCATGATGATGCTCCCTATACAAAGACCACTCGACAGGGAAACTTACCCTGACCTAAAGTTGATATCATCATGATATTTGAACCTCAGGATATTATCGGGGGAGGTTCAAATATGATGATAATGATCATCTACATCTAACCAAAACCAAGTGTATAACATATGACCCTCCTAGAAGAAATCATAATGTTGACAATGCACCTAAGGCCATTTAACGGGTAAAGCGCACTACAACCTAAGATTGACGTCCAAATATTGCGACTACATGATTTTTATCGAGTGATAGACCAAGATCATAATGATCTTGACAACATGACTTAGCATATAAAAACATAATGATACTCCTACGAATATCAGGTTTGACAAAAACTTTGACCATGCATAACTTTCACATATGGAAGAATTTTCAAGTAAAGTAAAAGGCAAACCTACATGGAATTTCAAGCTCTTTCTAAATATGATGTCATAGAAACAAAATATGAACTTTGACAAACTGACCTCATGATAATGACCTACCTTATCCAATATCATGATGATGATGCACCTAGCCTTCATTTTTACCAAACCGCCAGAAAACAAAAAAACACAAGCAAAAGCAAAAACCAAACACCAACAGGGGTCCCCATTTTGCTAAGGAGCATAACGGGGCGTCTTGTGAACATCACAACAGCTTCTTAACATATACTTGACCAATATATGTGTACTTTCAGCAAAAATTGATTTTAAAAAATTGGAATTAAACGCGCAATATATACATTTATTTTACAATAATCATCAGTACTGCTATAGCAATCCTAAACAATTTCCATTGCTTTAATTATCAAGACAGACTGTACACACAAAGTATTTAGAAAAAAGAACTATGGTCCATAATACATAATGAAATAATCTGTTCAGACTATCTTGTATCCAAGATTTCATTGCACACTTTTCATCTAATGCTTTTTCCTCTGTTCTCAATCTTCTATTTGATGGTCTCAAGACTAAATTTGACATATAAAATCATTACTCACATGACCTACTCTCATCCCATCAAGTTTTCGTTTCTCACAATATACTACACCAACATTAAATGCATAAAGGCAGGAACATGATGCATTGCGTCTCTTGTTTAAAACTAGGTACGTCCAGGTTTCCTTCAAATCTCGAGGATTTAAACGACATTTCTGAGGACGTTATTTCTGAGGATTTAAAGCTTATTACCGAAGATTTGAATTGTGGTAACTGTATAAAGATGTTTTGGATTATTTTATGTTAAAATTTTTCAATCTAAATGAAATTATTGATAAAAGGTCAACATATATTTACCATTTTTTGGTGTGGATGAAGTGTAAAATTACTATTGACTATTGAATTGGAGGATGTTTAAGTAGAGTGGAAAATATATGCCTTGTGGAAAGACATTTTGAGAAAAGTGATTGGAAGGACATGAAATTCTAGATGTGGTGTTATTCCAATAGAGTAGGAATAAGGACAAAAAGTATTAAATGATGGGACAAGCTTGATAGGAAGGCATCTTTGTCTTTCCAATTCAGTGTAGTTAATTTTTTGGCAAAAGACACCCCTTATAAGTTTTGGGAAAAGATATGGGCTTTGTATCAAGAAAAATCTAGGGAATTTTTAGTGGTTATTTGTCACCAATTGGTGAATTTTTACTTTTTGGGGTCTCAAAATGGGGAATAGAACTTATTTAGCAACCTATATTTTTGTCCAAATTTAATATTGTTTTCATGTATGTAGCATTAGATCACCTTGGAATAGATTTCTTAATTTGTTACAATAACATCAGATTGCCACATTATTTAATCTATTTTGGGGCCCATTGCTAGAAAATTATAGAAGTAACCATTAATCTAGGTTCAATCGCTTGTCATTTAAATTTTTTTTTTCAGATTATGATTCAATTATTTACCATTTTACATTAATATATTCTTGAATTCTATGGCATTTTCCTTACCATTATAAAAAATTTAGGGCAAAGGGTGGTGTAATCACCAATAAAAATATAGGCAATTAAGGGTAAAGGGTGGTGTGATCACCAATGAAATTGTAGGCAACTAGAGGCAAAGGGTGGTGTAATCATCAATACAATTATAATCAATTTAGATAAATGTATATAATCACCATGCAATTATAAGTATTTTAGGGAAAATGTGTATAATCATCATGAATTGATAGGCAATTTAGGGAAAACATGTGTCATTGCCATAGGATTATAAGTAGTTTAGGGTTAATGTGTTTAATTGCCTATACATTTTAATGGGCTAGATGACCAAAAAAATAGTGTGGATTCTTATTTAAACAAAACAAATCTCCATTCACTTGTTACACATTCACTTCAGTTTTTTCTAACATTGTAAATTTGTAATTTCTAGATTTGCATTTGATTGATCTATTGTCATTTGTGAGATAAAAGGGTGCTTTCTCAAAAGCTAGTGAATACACAAAGGCTGCAACTCAACTTCAGTCTCCCATTCCTAGTGTGTTTAAAAGATATTATAATTGTCAATTTTTATATTACATTTTGTATTTTGTGCATATTTTTGTTATTATCTATAAAAATATTTTTCATATAGACTTATGTATTTCTTATTTGTTAATATTGATATAAATATTTTTTTTGCAAAGGAATCAAACACGTGGTGGGACCTGCAATGTGATGTCTTGATACACAACACTATAGCCTCCATTTACATGAGCTTCCCCCCACCCATGCAATGGGTAAATCTGGGGTAATCAAACTTGCGACCATCATCTATGTTTTCCAATGGTTTGACTATCAAGTCCACCCCGAGGGGTAATATTGATATAAATGTTATCATTGCATAGACCCGTGTATTTTTTCCCAATATTCTACATATTTTTTATGTAGACTAAATCAAAGACCTTGATCTATTTGTTGAGTAAAGTCTCTATTGTATTTACTTCCAAATGAATTCATCATTTGTTGAGTAAAGTCTCTATTGTATTTACTTCCAAATGAATTCATCAAGGAGACTACTAAAGGCATTCGAGAGACTATTATGGGCTTTCATTTTTTTTAATGTTAAATCCTTGACATTCATAGTCTGGGTGAGTGCAAGGTCGTCATGGGCCAAACACTACCCCTAAGTGGCAATGTAAATGTGAAAAATAGACTTAAGTAGCTTCATGTCAAAAATTGAATGAGTTATCTACACAATCTAGAAATAAGGTAGTAATAAAAACTGTAATAAATTGAATGTAGTTTATGGGCTACTACTTTTCTTTTGAAAATTTTTAAAATGGTTTGGTGAAAATTGGATATTTCAATGAAGCACTACTAATTTTTTTAGAAAAGCGTAAAAAGTAGGTGTCATTTTGTCCAACCTAAGTATGAGAAAAATAAATAATTATATATGATTTTTTTACTGTGACTTTTTTAAAATATCAAAAATTAATTTTCCAACCAGCCTAACTTGGTCAAAAATATAGGAAACTCAAAAAATTTTAATTTTAATGTATACCCAATAAATCAAAGAATGTGATGCATCTTTCAGATTTAAAAAAGGATTAATATGTTGAAAGTTATGGATGTTTTTCAATATGTCTATCTATCAGGAAATTAGACATAGTGTATGTAGAAAATTAATAATAATTACCTATTAAAATTATTGTGAGGCATATATTATATTTTTAGAATAATAATAGCTTCCTCTATAAACCCTTTTCATATGATTAAATTTAGTTACAAAAAAGTCTGTCAGCTTCAAGGATGAAATTGTGGATAATTTCAAGATAACACTAAATGGGTGGTTTTGCAAGTTTCTTTGGAAAGTTTTGGGACTTCCACTTGCCTAAATATGAGGTAATTCTAAGGCATTTTTGGAGGGAATCCATATTTGAGCAAGAAATATTAACATCCTTTCCATCCAAATCTAAATATTAGTCTAAATGTTAGCATTTTTCATCCAGCAAGTTTTTTCTCCATCGCCACTATTTGGCCCATTATGATCTTGCACTCACTCGTCTAGACTTTATATTTGTGCTTCTTGTTTTATCTCAATGTCAATGTTTTTTCTTCAATGTGATATTTGTTATGCTTTCGAGTTGACAATGGATTGTTAATATCTAAGCATTTAAGTTGTCACATCATAATGTAAAAGTAACTAGCAACCACTTAACATTTTGCAAGCATGCCCTACATCAAGGTCTCTTTATTCCTTCCCATTGGCCCAATGGCCTTATGTTCATAGTGTTCTGGGAGGCTTACTATGTTTCATAATAGCCTAAACCTCATCCAAACAGGTGAGTCAAACACTCTACTCTTTAAGCCTCACCCAACATCTCATTATCATTGATTTAAAATACAAGAGATCAAGACCATAAAATGTGCCTATGTTTAAGAAACTTGAATGGTTCTAATTAAACATTAGATAGAATAGAGTGAGAGTGCCACGTGACATCTACAAGGTGAAATGTAGTTGTTAAATGATGAGTTATAGAATGAATCATATGACTCAAGCTATATCATAATATAAATAAAATATGAATATGACCTAAGCTACATTATAATGACCCCCAAAGCCTTGTATATTGTTACTGTGCACTCTATCTAGTTCATCAATGACATATTCAATTATCACCTTTTCACTTAAGTGCCCTACTTGTTTTGAGTTGTTAACAGTTACCAACTCTATGGGTTGGCCACTTCTTTGTGGGTAATGGCTCTACCAATTGCTAATTTTAAGCTTGCAGTTGAGAAAACCTATAGCAGTAAACCTTTTACATTAACATTTGTCAAAAGGGATGCACTAACAATCATGTAGTTACCCTTCATTATCTTAAGTGATTGATGTGGAGCCCTATGGCATTCATGTGTTGTTTATGTCTAGAATATGTGTTACATCCCCAAACTACAAACTAGATTTAATCAATAACTTGACATGGTAATCAAGAGGATTAGTCTTAGTTAATTGATTTGATATTGTGGAAATATCTAATTTAACATTTGATTATGAAGTAGGAACAAATGTTAAATAGTTTTAAATGATTCTTGATTATGAGATTTGATAATGATGCACTGATTGTGGGTATGTGCAGAATCATGATGGGCCAATCTATACCTCTAAGTGGCAATGAAAATATAAAAAATCAGACTTTATCAAGTTCATGTGAAAATTTGAATGGATTATTTACACAATTTAAAAAAGATGTAAGAACAAAATTTGTAGAGAATTGAATCTAGTTTATAGGCTACTATTTTATTTTTTAAAAAACTAAATTTACTTAGTGAAAATTGAATATTTCAATGAACAGCTATTAAATTTTTTAGAAAAAAATAAAAAGTGGGTGTCTGTCCAACCAACCTAACTGTTGGTTTTTCTTCTGAATCAGCATTAGGGTTTGCCAGTTCTAATGTATAGGCAGATTCAGCCAACTAAATACAGGAGGTTGTGTGAGCTCCTCCCCTTCACTTCTGGTTCTGCTGCACCAAGGGGGTATCCCTATGACTAATGATATAACCTTGACTAGACCAATAACACAATGATTTAGCTTTACAATAACAGGTAGAATACTCTCATGTGTGGACCAAGATCCGCATGATAGATCACAAGGTTGGCAACATTCTTGGACATATGTGTCTGGTTGGGTATGAGAGTATGCAGGGGGTTCCTAATCCTATTCCTACAACTAACAGGTTGAAGTTATGAAATGATTTGATTTGATGTTTGGATGCAAGCCTGGACCTAGTGTATAATCTCAACACAGAGCTAGATTGGTGCCTATCTAGGGCTTGGAGTCGGTAGACATACACCTGTGAATGATCAGCATGAACGCAATGAAACTGGATTTCAAGGGGATTTGTGTGATACCTACCTTACAGATACCTCCCAATACAGAGTGTTAAGTTATCTCTACTTATGGCATCCCTATTGTAGTATACCCTTCCCAACACTCAATCTGAAAACACTTTAATCTACCCTTTGAGCAGAAGTTGAAAGATCAAGCATTCAATACAGGAATTCTATATTCTAGAATACCAGACACCCCTTAGATATCTAGATTCAAAAGGAGGACACATGCAATACTGGAGACAGAATTAACAGAACACATGCAAATACAGCATTACTCATATAAAATCAATCATGAAATCAGTAGATTCATGCATGAGACATACAACAAGTGATACATAAACTCACAAGACCTCCTGTACAGAGCAACCAAAACTAGTTGTATCTTATTACAGAGCCAAAATGTCCAGTTTTCAACCACCTCAAAAATGGTAACACAGTCTGCCTATATCGGCCAGAAAGTGTACCTCAAGCAATTAATTACATGATGGACATCAAAAAATGTCAAATACAGACGCCACAAAGGAATGGCACTCAGAAGTTATTGCTGCATCAGACAGAAGAGTAGACAAGGGTGGCCTCGAGCCCTGTGCTGCCATCTGGAAGTCTTCATCCAAAAATCGGGCAACCTGATCATGTGTACCATCGCCCATACCGCTGCTATAGTCGCCATTGATGGCCCAACAACCCACAACCACCGAGAAAACTGTCGCTGCGTTCAAAAAAAGATCTCCCGCCAAAACGCGCTTCTTGAAGGTTCAAATTATGCAGGAACATTAATCCCACATGCACGGTGCGGAGACTCCTTCAGTAGTTTAAAAGCATGGCCGCAAGCATAATAGGTGTCGAGCGCTTTTGCCACGCTCGACACATGCCTTTCTCTCCAAAAGCCCATCGCCAAGACCACTACCATCGGCCAACTCGAAAAACCTCTCACCGACCTCATCGGTCTCGCCGACCGCTACACTACACTCCCTTTCATCGGCCAGAGATTAGTCTATCGGCCAACCATTCCACAGTTCACCCGACAATACAACTCACTCTGATGGCATACCACATCCTAGGTCTTCGGCGAGACCAACATCCCTCGGAGCAACAAGAAAATCCTTAGCCGATAGCACAAGTCCTGCCGACGACCACCTTGAACATCCCTCATTGGCCAGACACCTTACATCAGCGGCCCAAAAATTGCTTCGCCAATGACCAAACACACGCCGATGGACATCCATCGACCAAACCAAAACAATCGGAGCACTCAAGAAATCTTTCGCCGATGAAGTCGATCACTCTGATAAGACCAAAAACAAAAGACTTTGAACCATTGAACCCTGAACCGGTTCAACCCGATGGTTCAAAAGAGAGGTTCAATCAAGAAGTTCGACGCCAATACCAACTCAGTCGGCAACATAAAAGCAACCCCGCGAACCCATTGAATCAATGAACTGGTTCAACCTGATGGTTCAACGCCGAGGTTCAAACATCAAAAATACTCCCATCGGCAAAACACTTGACCGGCGACCAAGAAACTTGAAGCATCAAACTATTGAACCTTGAACCATTGAGCAAAGGGTTCAAGTTCAAACCAAAAGTTCAAAGACACAAAAACAAACTCATGCCGATGGAGAAAACATGATGGCCCCTTCCTCAAGAATTGAGATGCAGATGCTGAAAAACACTGAAGGGGTGCCAAAACTTAGAACTTTTTAGATATTTTGGGATGGTGCCTACATGAAAATTGCTCAAAAATTGACAGTCAATTCAGGCACCAACAGTGGCTCTGATTGGGGATGTGCAGGTGCAAGACTGCAGCGAGAACCCCAGATCTCTGGGATGTAGACCAGTGCCTTATCCATTGGGCACAAAGTCATGAAGATATAATGATCTGCATCACCAAACACTCTTGATGGCCTAAGGCCACCAAGAAAATAAAAACATGTATCTCCCTTTGTCAAATATCTTGTTTTCATCTGCATGCACTGGGTCAAACTTGGAGATACTGCAAGGATCCACCCACAAACAAACCTTGTCATCTGCATATTCAACCCTCTGATTTGGCTTGTCATTGTCACCCCTATGCAGACAACCCTCAGCATCATGTGACATGTGGGTGCAGAATGTATCGGGCAATGCATACTCAAATGGTATGTAACACTTGTCATCATCTGCATCAGCAGTATGCATTGCAAAATGATCTCCTGCTGGACTGAGAATAGGAAACACTCAGAGTCCACCACACAACTAGGAAAATCAGAGCTCATTTCATATGCTGGCCTCTCAAAAGAAAATCTTTCAAATTCACAATTGTGCACATCATGCACACAACCAATAGCAGCACCAAACTGGAAAAGATCAAGCTCGGGTGTCTCTTTACAATCAGGCACATTTTTACAATCACTTATCTGATGTATGTTGTTTCCTCTTTCATCATGATGAGAAACAGAATCCAAGTCAAAAATAGTGTCTAAACCTTCACCATACTCAGACAGATCCTCATCACTACATGTGTCATAAATGGGTGATCCAGGTACATCAGCTTGATCATAATATGCCATTTGTTCATGGGCAGTAGAGCATGTATCTTCATCACCAATGGATTCCCTTTGTGGAGGAGTATCAACCTGTGTGTCATAAGCAAAACAGCCATCAAATGAAAAACAATCATGCTCTGTACTAGCACTTGTTTCAATCCCTGACTGCTCTTCATGATCTCCATGTGTTTGAAAGTAAGGCAATGGGTCACACATGGGACTGCTTCTCTGTTTGCTTATATCTTCTCTGTCTTGAGTACAATACTCACAATTATCTCCACAAGTCCATTCCAAAAGTTGCTCATTGCTGTCCACAACCTCGTTGTTGTTTTCATGGTCAGATGCCTCAACATTGCAATGGGAGTCCTCATTAGTCCTTTCACTGGCATCCTCAACATCTACTTTTTCATTTTCACATGATGCCATAATCATTTGGTCATTCGCAGCTTCATAATCATTTCTCACACCAAGGCTTGGAGATAGGGATTTCTGCATATGCTCATTTCTAATTTTTTCTATGTTTTCTACGAACTTGTATGCCATCTGCATACTTGTCACCTTGAAATCCCTCAGTAATGCACTAGAGCCCTCCTCAAAAGCCTCAAAGAATATGCCAACACAGGCTGAAATATTGGGTCTGAAGACTTCTGGGATCTGTGAAAGGGCTACTACAAACCTATGACTGAAATCAATACATAGCTCTTTATCTTGTTTTCTGATTTTCATCAATTCTGCAACAAGATCAGTAGGTTCTTTTGCAAATTCTTTTTTGAAACAGTCAGTAAGCTCATCCCAGTAGGCAAAAAATCTCTTTGGAAAGCTCAAATACCAGTCTTTTGCTTTGGCATCAAAGGACCTAACAAAAAACCTCATCCACATATCCTCATCTCTGAATGAATGCTTTCCCATGAACTCATGAAAATTTTGGATATGTGCATTCCCATCACATACACTATGACCACTAAATCTAGGCATCTGACAGTATATCCTAGCAGGCATACTTTCTACTTTATAATCAACCCATGACAAATCCAGTTGGTCATACAAAGGATCAAAAGGGCTGACAGGAGGTTTAGCTTTCTGACTAACAGACACAACAAAGTTATCATGATTCAACTGGGCCTGCCTAGCCTCTAAGAATATCAACCTATTTTTTATCTCTTCTATTCTTTTATCCAACAAGTCATCCCCCTTTTGACTGAGTATGGGTGAATACATGTTTGGATTCATGAAATTTCTATTTTCAGACATCTTTAATATTCCTAAGACCTATAGCCTCCCCTGGCATCTAACCTATGCAATAAACAGCAAATACAAGTACGAAGGAGCAAGGTACCTTTTCTCATACAGATGCTGAAGTCTAAACAGCACATTTTTTGTCACAACACACATATCAAATTTTCATGTGCACTTGAATCTTTTGCAGAGTCGCCACCTCTCCAGAGAGGACAAAATTTACAACAGCTGAAAGCTCAACACATATTTTTCTGAGTTCATACCACCAGCAGAGCCAGGCAAACCTTCACTAGAGGCTGTAAGATATCACTTCATCTTTTCATCCCCAGCGGAGTCGCCATTTTGTTGGTTTTTCTTCTGAATCAGTATTAGGGTTTGCCAGTTCTAATGCACAGGCAGATTCAGCCAACTGAATACAGGAGGTTGCGTGAGCTCCTGCCCTTCACTTCTAGTTCTACCGCACCAAGGGGGTATCCCTATGACTAATGATATAACCTTGACTAGACCAATAACACAATGATTTAGCTTTACAATAACAGGCAGAATACTCTCATGTGTGGACCAAGATCTGCATGATAGATCACAATGTTGGCAACATTCTTGGACATATGTGTCTGGTTGGGTATGAGAGTATGCAAGGGGTTCCTAATCCTATTCCTACAACTAACAGGTTGAAGTTATGAAATGATTTGATTTGATGTTTGGATGCAAACCTGGACCTGGTGTATAACCTCAACACAGAGCTAGATTGGTGCCTATCCAGGGCTTGGAGTCGGTAGACATACACCTGTGAATGATCAACATGAACGCAATGAAACTGGATTTCAAGGGGATTTGTTAGATACCTACCTTACAGATACCTCCCAATACAGAGTGTTAAGTTATCTCTACTTATGGCATCCCTATTGCAGTATACCCTTCCCAACACTCAATCTGAAAACACTTTAATCTACCCTTTGAGCAGAAGTTGAAAGATCAAGCATTCAATACAGGAATTCTATATTCTAGAATACCAGACACCCCTTAGATATCTAGATTCAAAAGGAGGACACATGCAATACTGGAGATAGAATTAATAGAACACATGCAAATACAGCATTACTCATATAAAATCAATCATGAAATTAGTAGATTCATGCATGAGACATACAACAAGTGATACATAAACTCACAAGACCTCCTGTACAGAGCAACCAAAACTAGTTGTATCTTATTACAGAGCCAAAATGTCCAGTTTTCAACCACCTCAAAAATGGTAACATAGTCTACCTATATCAGCTAGAAAGTGTACCTCAAGCAATTAATTACATGATGGACATCAAAAAATGTCAGATACAGACCCCACAAAGGAATGGCGCTCAGAAGTTATTACTGCATTAGACAGAAGAGTAGACAAGGGTGGCCTCGAGCCCTATCCTTCCATATGTTAGTTGTAGGATTAAAAGTAGGAAACCCCTGCATGCTCTCATCCTTAACCAGACACTATGTCCAAGAATGTTGCCAACCTTGTGATTTGTTACACAAATCTTGGTCCATACATGAGAGTATTCTGCCTGTTGCTGTCAAGTTAAATCCTTTTGTCATTGAGCTAGTCAAGGTCATATTTTTATTAAATAGGGACACCCCTCTTGGTGCAGCAGAACCAGAAGTGAAGGGGAGGAGCTCACGCAACCTCCTATATTCAGTTGGCTGAATCTGCCTGTGCATTAGAATTGGCAAACCCTAATGCTGATTCAGAAGAAAAACCAACACTAACTATGAGTAAAAATATATATATTTTTTTGAAACTTTCAAAATAAGTAGAGGACTCATGTCCAGATGTGACGCATATTTATCTAAATTTTTTTTCCAATAAAATAATTAGTTATGATTTTTTTACTGACTTTTTTTAAAAACTAAAAAGTAATTTTCTAGCCAACCTAACTCGATAAAAAAAATCAAAATTCAATTTTTTTTTAACCTATAGCCAGAAAAGCATAGAATGTGACGCAGGTTTCGAATCTCAAAAAGGTGAAATGGTTTGAAAGTTATGGATGTTTTTCAATCAGTGTGTCCATTAGGATTTCAGAGACATGGTATATAGAAAATTATTAATAATTATTTAATAAAATGACAACCAAAAAAATCTTATATTTTTAGAAAGATAACAATTTTTTCTATAAACCCTTTTCATTTTATCAATTTTGCATAAAAAAAAGTTGTCAACACGAAGGGTGAAGTTCGAAGAAGAGACTGAAACATGAAAACATGTTAGAATCCATGAAAAGTCAACAACCAAAATGGATATCCATCTTGCTTTGTAACACATTAGAATCCATGAAAACTCAACAACCAAAATGAATATCCATCTTGCTTTGTACCAAAGCAAGACGGATATCCGTTTTGCTTCAGTAAAAGCAACTCAAAACGGATATCCGTTTCCTTGATCTATGAAAAATTTTGTACCATTGGTTTTGGATGAAGAGAAGCAACATATTTGAAACATCGAGGCAATAATACAAGAAGTTAAAGTTAGTTGGTCATTTATAGGTGTATTTATTGTTTCATATCACATTACACATAGAATTCTAATTAACAATCTAGTTTCCTCATTTGGGGGAACATTTTTTTATCCGTTTCTAATGGAAATATTTATTTAAAAATTGGTGGCTCTTTGTGAAAAGTATGGGCTCTTATCAAGCACGCATAACCAAGAAGGTTGATATCTATTTTTCTTACATGTTTGTTGATCACATCTTATGAAACAAATGTTGCTTGGTGATAGTTCTAGGTTTAGTGAACAATATTCTCAAGCTTATTGCAATTTTTACACTTGTGACCAAATTTGGTACCAAACCCTTTCACCTTTTCAATTAATCCTGATAGTGTCATCTCACTCCATGCAAATCAAACCAACATTAGGACCATGTGAATGAGATTAAGGATAGCCTTGAAATGTGAATCTTTGTACTGTTGACTATCCTTTTAGCATGACAATCCTTTAGGATCATTGTATCCAGGTGCAACAATCCTTCAATCTTCTTTTATTTATATTTCTTTCCTCTTCATACACAAGATTCTCGTGCCTTGTAGTCATGACAATCCACAAATCACCTAACTGTCCTTAGTGAGACTATATCTTATTTTGACAGTGATAGTCATCGTCCATTCACAACTCTCCTCTTTAACATAGATACCCTTTGCACATGTTTTGACTTCATGATTTTCCTTTTGTTTGTTGTATTATGGTATGAAAATACTACGGCCCCTTCTTCATCCTCTTGTATAATGAAATTGAAGGTTGGCACTTATGGTTACTCTTCTTTATTACTTGGTGATAATGAATCCCTAATCTCATTTTTTATTGTCTTGAAGCCAAATTTACCACTTTTGAGACAGTCAGAGTTGATTCTTGATCATGAATATTGTGAATTACTTCAAATATCCATGGACAATTTCAATTGTGTTTCTTAAGACACCCATGCCTTGACTATCCCTTGATGTTGGTCATGATTGTGCTTGGATGGCACAATAGTTCATAGTTAGATTTTTGCCACTAAAGTTTTCCTTTGACAAAGTCATATTTGTAGTCCACCTTTTGATGATGTTCAAACTTGATATAAATACTTATTCTCAACATAAGCAATACATTTCTCACAAATACCAATGCATTCTACTCATAAGGTTCATGGCACCATGCCTAAAGGTATGATAGTCAGCAGTGTACTATTATGGCAGCCTATGGTTGGTTTGACAATCTATAATAGTGATAGCATTCAGGCCTAACAATCCTTATCATTATTGTCATAATATATTTTACATTTGAGGCCTTGTCTACAACATACAAAGTTTACCTTTCTCACCCATACCTTCAGTATATAAAGGACATTGATAGGGAATTTTTAATTTCTACTCAGTCAGTGCAATCTAGGAGAGGATAGATTGTCTAAAGTTGTAATCTATTTCCATTTACACTTGCCATAACTACAAATGCTTAGTGTTTATTCTCAACCCCAGTATATGAATAAAATGTGACCTATTGTTCTAATAGGCCTATAGGGACAAAGAGGTGATAAAGCCTTTAATTTTAAACATGACATGGTTTTGATAACTTCCCATATTGGTAAGGTCCTGGATGACAATCCTTTGATGCACCTAATTGTAATAGGTGTTATGATAGTCCTTGGTATCTTTTCATTTCTTTCTTGAATGGCATGCAAATAAGACATAAGACCTATTAGATCCTTCATAAATAAGAATTCTCATACATTACATTTAAACTTAAACTCCCTAAACATCCATCAATCCATCCATTAATATCAAAATGCTATGAATATCCTATGATCAACCATTCTAATTCCTAGGATAGTCATATATTGCAATTTTGCTTCTCTATACTAAAATAGCCCAAGGATTATCTACCCTTGAATTTGTATTTTAACAATCTAATGTCTTTACGAATAACATTGAGCCTTCTTTTGGGACAACATTTTTGCCTTTAGAAGCTCCTCATTTGATGATAGCCTAAAATAGAATAAGTGGATAGTCATAACATTTTAGCATATAATGGGAAAACCCTAAAGTGTGATAAAGTCTATACATTATCTATTCCCATCCATGTCACGAAGCAACTATTCAAATGCTAGGCCAACATGATTTAAACAATCATAAGGACCAACAATCCACTCCAAATCCATTGGAAAAGGACAACTCTTGGATCCCATATTAATCATGTTCAAATGGCTGCTAGCATCTTCAAGTGAGTCAATACAAAAATTGAAAGCCTCAAACTCATACACTTCAGAAAAATATACCTAATTATAAATTTGATATGCATGAATAAGGAAGTCGTCATGCAATACAAACTAAAATGTGTCATATTTAGACATGTCATCAAGTTGAACTACATCATGTTGAGACTTGTGTTTACTTAAGCATTACAAGTCACTTGCCTCTTTGCATGCTTCAAAGTTCCAAACAAAGGACTCAGCTTTAGGTGTAGCAGAGTCCTCATCAATGATTGATTTACATGGCCTTCAACAAACTAAAATTATATATCATCTTTATGCTTATATGAAGGCTATATCATCTTTACAATTGTATGTCCAGGCTATTTAGGAGTCTTCACAAATGTGTCCAAAGTAAGATTACTCAAATCAAATAATGGCTTATATCTAGAGCTTTATTAAGTTGATACCTAGGTGGATTAGTGTGTAAACATTGAAATTAGATGGTAATTCACAAGTTTATAGAATAATAAAATGAATCCCTAGTCTAGAATCCAAATGTACATATTAAAATGGATATTTGATTTGTAGTAGCGATATGGACGCTGCAGAGTGTCCGTTGGCAAAGAATTGGGATTTAAGAAATGGATATCCATTTCCAAAATGGATATCCATTTTGTAAATGCAGAAAAAAGACAAAAGGAATATTGTTGGGCCCAACATCCGCAACCAGAGACCCTCTGCTGTTGAAATACTTGTGATTTCTGGCTATGACAGTGAAAGGAATATTTTTATGCACTTTTGGAGACACAATTTTCTTGTTACAATCATAAGGGTGATATTTTTGTTCCCCTAATGGGGAGAAACAGTTGTCGTAAAGCAAAAAGGAGGAGGAAAGTTACATTGGAGGAAATTGAAGCAATTAGGGAAAAAGATAGGGAAAGGAAGAGGATTGGAAGAGTGGGTTTGGTGGATGCTCATCAAGGTGAATCTTCTTCTTTACCATCCAATGACATGCAAATTGAAGATGTTAATTTTGATTATAATGAAATGTTAGATAAGAATGAAATTCACCATGATATTACAAATGAAAATATTGAAAAATGTTATGAAACACCTATTCATAATAGCAATACCATGGACAAAGAAGAAGCAGAAAAATGAAGACGTGCACTTGAAGAAAGTGGATATGAACATCATGATGTTGAAATTGTACTCCATAATCCATTTGTTGATAAAATTGATCTGGTTGATAACATGGATGAAACAAGAACAATCAATGTATCTCCAAATTTCATAAGAAGAGAGGACATTTGTCAAGAAGAGAATAACCATGATGAAATTGGAAAACACCCAAGAACCCCAAAATGGTTACTTGAAATTGATGAGAACATAATGGAAAAACTTGAAGGCAAGAGGTCATCACGAACGGTTCGGTTGTGGGCTACAAAACTCTTCAATGAATACTTTGAGAAGAAAACATTAACCAAACAATGCCAACTTTTTGTGTAATTAATAAAGATGTACAAAATGAGACCTTTACTAAAGAAATTAAAGATTCGGTTAAACAAAATGTCCGATCGGAATAAAATTATTGTTAGAAACTTTTTCAATGCACTCAATTCTATTAGAAAGACTAGCAAGGAGAAAGATAAAAGAGCTGCCCATAGAGTAATAACAACCTCAATAGTAAGCAAACAATTAAGAAATGATCAATTAATGAGGCAAACTTGTGTTGACTTAAGATTGAATCGTAAAACATTGTCAAAAGCGCTAGCATTAAGATCAAGGCTAGATAGTCATGTTGCCAATGATACTTGGGCTTTCAGTGGTAGGCTTCCACGAGTTGACAAGAAGCTAATTGATAGCACAAAGGAAGAAATTGAACGATTTTGGCACACTAACTCTAGGGTATCACCGAATGCAAAAGATGTTGTAAAGTTAAGAATTGGTGATAAAGACCGCACACCACATCCTAAACATTACTTGGAATGTAGCCAAACAACATTGTACAAACAATATTGTGAAACTCACCTAGGTATGACAATCTCACAAAGAGCATTTGAATCTCTTAAGCCATTTTATTGTGTTCCTCTTAAAGTTCGTAATACATGTTGTTGCAAATACCATGTAGAATTTTCTATGTACCATAAATTATTATGCAATATTCATTCTACTTTGCACACTAATGAAATGTTACAAGAGTGTGGTGCAATTCAACTACCAAAGTCATCTAGGGACTTATTGGATTTATTTCTATATGTTAGAGATCATGGTTGCATGTTCTACAAGAATGATTGTTTAAATGAAAATTGTTTACAATGTGGTGGGTTATCAAATTTTGTATCATGTTTTCATGAGGGCAACGAGCATGATTTTGGAAAGAGAATGGTTGAGAAAAAGAGATATGAGATAGTGAAATACAATTTGAAAAGTGGAGGTGAAGGTTCTAGATGTGAGTTGATTGTAAGAGAGGTAAGTATTGCCGATTTTATTGATGATTTTAATAAAAATCTTTTCTACAAGTATGTTAGACATAGACACAGGTCTTGATGGTTAGATCAACAGTTCAGGATGTGTAAAGACTCTAACCTGATTGGAACTATTGTCTCTATAGTTGATTTTGCAAAAAACTATACATTGCAACCCCAAAATGAAGTTCAATCCCAGTACTACAATTCTATTCAGATTGCTATTTTTGTTCACATCACATACAAATATGCCCCTGAGAGTATAGAAGAGAACAGGAAGATTGTTAGAGAATACCATTTTTACATGAGTGATGATCGATCTCATTCAGTAGAGTTTGTGCAATATTGTTTTCAACAATTTTATGGGTTCTTGCAAGAAAAAGATATTAGAATGGATCAACATCTCATTTGGTCAGATAATTGCACTGGTCAATTCAAGAATGCTCGTAATTTCTATTGGTTGAGAAAAATGCATGTAGAGAAGGGTATACCTCATATTTGGAATTTTTTTGAAGCCGGGCACAAAAAAGGTGAACATGATGGAGCAGGTGCATGTGTGAAGAGAGCTCTTTTTAAAGAACAACTAAAGATTAGAGGTGGTACTACATTCAGTGATGCAGATTCGATTGTTAAGTGGTGTAACTATGCATTGTCACGAGGAGTGGCTCTTGATTCTGAAGTGCGCAAGTTCTTTTGGTTGGTTGATGATGGGATAGCGATAGAGAAATTGGAATGTCAAAGAATCAGTGAATCATCAAAGATGCATTCATTTCAAAGCTCAGATGCAAGTACATGGACTATTTGGACACAAGAATTAGCTTGTTTTTGTCAGAGTTGTATTAAATGTGATTGGAACAATTGTGAGTCAAGTGAGTGGGTAGATGGATGGATTCCACAATATTTAATCCCTTTATATGAAGGTCAATCATCTTCCGTCAATGACATGGAGAGCTCATTTGACTATGAACATCTTTCAGACCTTGTAAATACAGGTCATGTTTATGCAGTTGTTGCACCGCATGGAAATGAAGAGAGGTCAGACTATTGGTTGGCATGATGTGTACGGGAAAACAAAAGCTAACACAACTTATGACAGATGATGATGGGTTCACATATTCTACAAGATCAGTTGTTATTGCTAGGACTTGGTTACGACATATATGATTAAAAAGAATGGCATCCCAACCTTTGAAGACTTTGAGAAGCATAAAACTATATTGATGTATTCTCACCTAGTTGTAGCAACAAATGTCAAGTTACTAAAGCATCGTGGAAAACCAAAATCAAAAGAACTATGGACAATTAGAAATGCTGATCATGAAGCAATATTAGATACTTTGAAGGTAAGAAATGACCCCTCAGGTACGCTTGACTAGTATTTAAACTTCCAGATGGATAGGTATGACATTTTTTTATCTTAACTTGTTCTTGTTTTTTCTATTTTTTAGAATTGTTTTATTAAAAATTTTGTTACTTTAACTATAATGCATGCTTTTGACTATACGGGACTGCAAATAAAGTTATTTTACATGGCATCGTAGATTATTTTGCATGGCATCGTAAATTATTTTGTATGGCATCATAGGTTATTTTGACTGTACTTGAGGTATGATTTTTAGTTCTCATTTGTATTTCTTAATATTGCACATTTGTACCTTTTTCTACATAAGGCATTCCATGAGATGACATGTATTTGATGTCTTTTGCCAAATAGCTCATGTGCCTTGTCTATGCTTTCACATATTACATACATGTGTCACATGGCAATTGCAACTACAACATCTGACAAAATTCTCATTTCTTTGAGGTATTCCACCAAACAGTTCATGTGCCTTGCATATGCTTCCTTACTTTGCATTCTTATAAAAGTCCTATAACAGTCATAATTAACCTTCATACTAATCTTGATAGTAATCTTGCCATCATTGTATTCCATGAGACGACAGTCCTATAATAGTCCTATACATGTCTACTAGGATAGTTTTAACTACAACAGTCCTAAAATAGTCCTAGAACAGTCATATAATAAGCGCATCATTTAATGTACATATTTATGATATTCATCTTTACTTAAATTTGCTTGTTCATGCTTCTTATAGGACATCACCTCCCCTACCCATCCAGCTGTACAGAAGAAGAGAGACAACAAATGATCAAGAGGGATCACCAATTGGCAATAAGTGATTGATTACTTATGTCATGTTATATATTTTTAATATTAAATTCTATATTAATGTGCACGTTGTTTGATTGTATTAATAGGTGGAAATTCAAAAATCTCTATCGAGGAGGTCTAGTCGATGAGCGATAGAGGATGAGTCATTGACTGATTCACCATCTTCACGGCCTAGCAAGAGCCATAGATTATTTGATAGCAATCCATAGGAGATTTAATTTTGGGACATTTTGTTACATATGCCTATTTGGCTTTGTAAACATACTTTTGTATGTTATCGATGTATATCGTTGTATATACCCATATGGTTTTATTTGTACATGCCTATATGGCTTGATATATACACTATACATTATTTTCATGACATTATGTGCATATATGTATATATAAGATCCTAATTTGGCACAAGTAGGGAGAATGCTTGCACAAGTTATGGAATTTGGTTTTAAATGTTCCAATTGTATTTGCTTCAAAGTTTCTAAAGCCTTTTCAAAAAATCCATTTTGTGCATATCTTGCAATCATTGCATTCCATGAGATAGCATCTCTTTGAGGTGTCATGCCAAACTGTTCACATGCCTTGTCTATGCTTCCACACTTTCGATTTACACCCGCCAATTGCATTTTCTTAACATTTCCTTTCAATCCTTATCAAAAATTCCATTTTGTGCACATATTGCAATCATTGCATTCCTTCATTTACAACACATGATTAAATAAGAAGATGCACATTTACAACACTTAAGACCTTCATGAAATGATACATTGGTTTCTTGATATTCAATCATGCATTGGAGATCTTCAAAGTGTTAAAGATGTTTGAAGTGATGAATAAACTTGTTATTTTGATGTATTTCAACTCCAAACTTCTGCCTAGAAGTGAAGGTGCTAATCCTTGATCAAACTAACCTAAAAGTGTGCCTTGGTACGTAGGGCACTAGATTATGATTGATCAACCTAAAATGTGCGCCTAAGGCTAGATAGTGAATTGGAAGGATAAAATGCATCATCAAAGGAGTTTATAGTTATTGAAGGCATCAAATGATGACTTGGGCGCACATCTACCTCTCTACACCATCAAATGTGCACCTAGATTAGTGAGGTGCCACTTCATATCTCTATGACTTTGGATATGCACCTTGATAATGAATACAAGGCGCCAATTATTGAATAAACAACCTAGAATGAGTGCCTTACTATTTGAGGTGCTAGTTCATGCTTCTAGAACACCAAAAGTGCACCTAGATGTTGAGGTGCTAGCTCTTGCTCAAGCAACCTTGAAAGTGCGCTTTCACAAGGCGGTTAAAATGTATTATCAAAGGATTAAGTTGAATCAAGGAATCATCATTGAAGATAAGTAAAACATGATTGTGAATGAGGCACACTTTTCATCATCTCTAACCTCACAATTGCGCCTTCCGTTGGAATCTCATATTGTGCCTAAAGGAATGGTCCTGAGATATCATCCATGTCAATAATTGAGAATGTGTCAACTAGAAGAATATTTTTTGTTCTACTCATCATGGGGCTGAACAGACTGCGCCAACACGTCAGGGTGGGCAAGTAAATGCCAAGGGAGGTCTCGTTTTGTGCACCAAGCGTCCCAGTCATTTCGAGCAAGAGGCTACCGACAAAGTCCCTTAAGATCCCTGAGACCAAAAAATTGCCAAACTTTGACGGAGTAGTTCTCAGAATTCATGACAGTTGGGAATGTTTTGTTTGGACCTACAAGTGTATGTGGGGTCCATCCACAATAACCTCTCTCATTTTTTGTCAACTCCATTCCGTTTGACCATGCTGAAATCAAACGCATTGTTGCAAAATGCTTCAATTTGATGTAGTGGAAAGGTGCTAGGTGTGACATTTTTCATTCCATAGCTCGTGGGGTCGAACGGACTGCGCCAATGCATCAGGGTGGCCAGGTAAATGCTAGTGGAGGTCTCATTTTGTGCGCCAAGCGTCCCAGTCATTCCAAGCAAGAGGCTACCAGCAAAGTCCCTTAAGATCCCTGAGACCAAAAAACTGCCAAACTTTGACGGAGCAGTTCTCAGAATTTGTGACAGTTGGGAATGTTTTGTTTGGACCTACAGGTGCACGTGGGGTCCATCCATAATAACCTCTCTTGTTTTTGGTCAACTCCATTCCATTTGATCGTGCCAAAATCAAACGCATTGTTGCAAAATGCTTCAATTTGATGTAGTGGAAAGCTGCTAGGTGTGATATTTTTCATTCCATAGCTCGTGGGGTCGAACGGACTGTGCCAACGTGTCAGGGTGGGCGGGTAAATACCATTGAAGGTCTCATTTTGTGCGCCAAGCGTTCCAGTCATTCCGGGCAAGAGGCTACCGGCAAAGTCCCTTAAGATCCTTGAGACCAAAAAACTGCCAAACTTTGACATTGTAGTTCTCAGAATTCATGATAGCTGGGAATGTTTTGTTTGGACCTACAGGTGTACGTGGGGTCCATCCACAATAACCTCTCTCATTTTTGGTCAACTCCATTTCATTTGACTATGCCGAAATCAAACACCTTGTTGCAAAATGCTTCAATTTGATGCAATGGAAAGGTGCTAGGTGTGACATTTTTCATTCCATAGCTCATGGGGTCGAATGGACTACACCAACACGTCAGGGTGGATGATTAAATGCCATTGGAGGTCTCGTTTCGTGCGCCAAGCATCCCAGTCGTTCTGAGCTGTAAGCTACCGACAAAGTCAAAAGTTGCTAGGATTGAAATTTTGCATTCCACAGGTCCTGGGACTGAACAAATTACGCCAACACGTCGGGGTGGACGGGAAAATGCTATTGGATGTCTCATTTTGTACGCCAAGTGTCCCAGTCATTCCGAACAAGAGGCTATCGGCAAAGTCCCTTCAGATCCCTGAGACCAAAAAACTGCCAAATTTTGACAAAGCAGTTCTCAGAATTTGTGATAGCTAGGAATGTTCTGTTTGGACCTATAGGTGCACATGGTGTCCATCCACAATAACCTCTCTCATTTTTGGTCAACTCCATTCTGTTTGACCATGCCGAAATCAAACGCATTGTTGCAAAATGCTTCAATTTGATGTAGTGGAAAGGTGCTAGGTGTGACATTTTTCATTCCATAGCTTGTGGGGTCAAACGGATTGCACCAACACGTCAGGGTGGGCGGGTAAATGCTAGTGGAGGTCTCATTTTGTGCGCCAAGCGTCCCAGTCATTCTGGGCAAGAGGCTACCGGCAAAGTCCCTTAAGATCCCTGAGACAAAAAAATTGCCAAACTTTGACAGAGTAGTTCTCAGAATTTGTGATAGCTGGGAATGTTTTGTTTGGACCTACAGGTGCATGTGGGGTCCATCCACAATAACCTCCCTCATTTTTGGTCAACTCCATTCCATTTGACCGTGCCGAAATCAAAAGCATTGTTGCAAAATGCTTCAATTTGATGTAGTGGAAAGGTGCTAGGTGTGACATTTTTCATTCCATAGCTCATGGGGTCGAATGGACTACGTCAACGCGTCGAGGTGGGTAGGTAAATGCTAGTAGAGGTCTTGTTTTGTGCACCAAATGTCCCAGTCATTCCGGGCAAGAGGCTACCGGCAAAGTCCCTTAAGATCCCTGAGACCAAAAAAATGTCAAAATTTGACATTGCAGTTCTCAAAATTCGTGATAGTTGGGAATGTTCTGTTTGGACCTACAGGTGTATGTGCAGTCCCTCCACAATAACCTCTCTTATTTTTGGTCAACTCCATTCCGTTTGACTGTGCCGAAATCAAATGCATTGTTGCAAAATGCTTCAATTTGATGCAGTGGAAAGGTGCTAGGTGTGACATTTTTCATTCCATAGCTCATGGGGTCGAATGGACTATGCCAACGCGTCGGGGTGGACGGGTAAATGCCATTGGATGTCTCGTTTTATGCGCCAAGCATCCCAGTCGTTCCAAGCTCTAAGCTACCAACAAAGTCAAAAGTTGCTAGGATTGAAATTTTGCATTCCACAGGTCCTAGGACCGAACAAATTGCACCAACATGTCGGGGTGGGTAAGTAAATCCTAGGGGAGGTCTCATTTTGTGTGCAAAGCATCCCAGTCGTTCCAAGCTATAAGCTACCGGTAAAGTCACTTTACCGGTAGCTTATAGCTTGGAACGACTCGGATGCTTTGCACACAAAATGAGACCTCCCCTAACATTTACCCACCCACCCTGATGTGTTGGAGTAATCCGTTCGGTCCCAGGACCTGTGGAATGCAAAATTTCAATCCTAGCAACTTTTGACTTTGTCGGTAGCTTACAGCTCAGAATGACTGGGACGCTTGGCGCATGAAACGAGACCTCCAATGGCATTTACCCATCCACCCCGACGGGTTGGCATAGTCCGTTCGACCCCATGAGCTATGGAATGAAAAATGTCACACCTAGCATCTTTCCACTACATCAAATTGAAGCATTTTGCAACAATGCATTTGATTTCGGCACGGTCAAACAGAATGGAGTTGACCAAAAATGAGAGAGGTTATTGTGGACGGACGCCACGTGCACCTGTAGGTCCAAACAGAACATTCCCAGCTATCATGAATTCTGAGAACTGCTCCATCAAAGTTTGGTAGTTTTTTGGTCTCAAGGATCTTAAGGGACTTTACCGGTAGCCTCTTGCCTAGAATGACTGGGATGCTTGGCACACAAAATGAGACCTCCACTAGCATTTACCTGCCCACCTCGACGTGTTGGCGTAATCCATTCGGTCCCAGGAACTATGGAATACAAAATTTCAATCCTAGCAACTTTTGACTTTGTCAGTAGCTTACAGCTCGAAACGACTGGGACGCTTGGCGCAGGAAATGAGACCTCCAATGGTATTTACCCATCCACCCTGACACGTTGGCGCAGTCCGTTCGACCCCACAAGCTATGGAATGAAAAATGTCACACCTAGCACCTTTCCACTGCATCAAATTGAAGCATTTTGCAATAATGTGTTTGATTTCAGCACGGTCAAACGGAATGGAGTTGACCAAAAATGAGAGAGGTTATTGTGGACAGACCCCACATACACCTATAGGTCCAAACAAAACATTCCCAGCTATCACAAATTCTGAGAACTGTAATGTCAAAGTTTGGCAATTTTTTGGTCTCAGGGATCTTAAGGGACTTTGCCGATAGTCTCTTGCCTGGAATGACTGGGACACTTGGCGCACAAAACAAGATCTCCAATGGCATTTGCCCACCCACCCTGATGTGTTGGCATAGTCTGTTCAACCCCACGAGTTATGGAATGAAAAATGTCACACCTAGCACCTTTCCACTACATCAAATTGAAGCATTTTGCAACAATGCGTTTGATTTCGGCATGGTCAAACGGAATGGAGTTGACCAAAAATGAGAGAGGTTATTGTGGACAGACCCCACATGCACCTGTAGGTCCAAACAGAACATTCCCAGCTATCATGAATTCTGAGAACTGCAATGTCAAAGTTTGGTAGTTTTTTGGTCTCAGGGATCTTAAGGGACTTTGCCGGTAGCCTCTTGCCCGCAATGACTGGGACACTTGGCACACAAAATAAGACCTCCAATGGCATTTACCCGCCCACCTTGATGTGTTGGCACAGTCTGTTCAACCCCACGAGCTATGGAATGAAAAATGTCACACTTAGCACCTTTCCACAAATGGAATGGAGTTGACCTAAAATGAGAGAGGTTATTGTGGACGGACCCCACATGCACCTGTAGGTCCAAATAGAACATTCCCATCTATCACCAATTCTGAGAACTGCTCCGTCAAGTTTGGTAGTTTTTTGGTCTCAGGGATCTTAAGGGACTTTATCGGTAACCTCTTGCCCGAAATGACTGGGAGGCTTGGTGCACAAAACGAGACCTCCACTAGCATTTACCCGCCCACCCTAATGCATTGGCGCAATCCGTTTAACCCCACGAGCTATGGAATGAAAAATGTCACACCTAGCACCTTTCCACTACATCAAATTGAAGCATTTTGCAACAGTGCGTTTGATTTCAGCATGGTCAAACGGAATGGAGTTGACCAAAAATGAGAGAGGTTATTGTGGACGAACCCCACATGCACCTGTAGGTTGAAACAGAACATTCCCAGCTATCATGAATTCTGAGAACTGCTCCGTCAAAGTTTGGCAATTTTTTGGTCTCAAGGATCTTAAGGGACTTTGCTGGTAGCCTCTTGCCCAGAATGGATGGGACGCTTGGCACACAAAACGAGACCTCCCCTGGCATTTACCTGCCCACCCCGACGTGTTGGCACAATTCATTTGGCCCCACAATAAGCAGAACAAAAAATATGGCACCTAGCAAGGTTTTTGCTCTTAGGATCTTAAGTGACTTTGCTCTTATGGAACAATGTATTAGCAAAGACCCTAGTTTTCATAAGAGGAGACATGTGATTTTAAGAGGTTTTTGGGAACATGACTTTAGCCTTCTAGAACTTATCCAATGACGAGTTTATTCTTAGAGTTTGATGGCTTTTATGAGCATATACATGATGTTGTTTTAGGATAGTCATAAAGGGCAGTTTTTGGACAGCCATGTGTATCTTTTTAACAATCATAAAGGGCAAGTTGTACATGGACTGTGACAGTCCCAAAACTCATATAAATCATCCATTTTGGTGTTTGACAACCTTATAAATCCATTAGATCATTTATACAAACCCTAATGCAACTTATAAACCCTCTTTGCATAATAATTTCATGAATGACTGTCTTGTAGGATTTACATACATACATACTTACATATATATATGATCTCGTAGGCATCTAGGTTTCATACACAAATTGCAATAGTTGTAGAGCCAACCTCCTATCAATGAGAGTTGAATAATAGTAAATAGAGAGTTTCTCGGCCATAAATGGGATTTGCATACACACACACACACCCAACTGAAATAGTATCCTTATTGGCACCTGCCCCCCAAGATGTAAGTTTTTTATGTTTATAATGTGCCCCCAGTGTCCTTATTGGCCTTATTGGCACCTAAAACACAAGAAAGTAGATTACACCAGCTTTCAATTACAATTGCTCTCAGGCCCTAACACATCCATACAGGGCTATACTAAACAAAGAAATAGCAGGAAAATAGTAAAATTTGCAAAAATAGAGTTTCTTGACATTAATTTCATTCAAACTTGTCTTCAATTCATCTTCAAAATGTTTTCAATACATCTCCAATGCCTTTTCCATGAAGGTTTATGCATATTTATACATGATTTGAGGGAAACCAATAGTCTCCAACTGACTCTTGAGTGCTTGACTATTCATCTTCCATATTTTTGCATTTTTTTTACATTTTTCATATGACAACTTTGACATATTTACAAAATTTGACAAGATGAAGACTAAATACATGATGAAATGGTTTATCATGACCTTATTAGGTTTCAAGCTACTATGCTTGATTAGGGCATATAAGGAATTTTGTCATATTGATTCTATTGATTCTATTGATCTAAAACCATTCTCTTGATCCAAAACCATTCTCAGTGCTAAACATATCATCAATGGACTAAAGAACTATCATCATAATGTATGGCATCATGGGAAGTATCATGACATGCACATAAGAAATTTAAATTATATTGTATATCAAGGTGTATATATATTAAAATCTAGTCCATAATGGTAGACATATACAAAAATTTGGCAAATATGCCAACTCAAAACATTTTTTACAAAATGTGGCATATGCCATGTCTCAAAATCTATATACGATCTACATGCCAAATAGCTACATCAAATACTACAAGTCCACTTGACCCTCAATCTGTGATGGATCCTGAAAAAGTGTCCTCTTTGTTCCAAAATGTATAGTAATTGATGGAGGTGAAGTTTCCTGCATTAACAAGTCAAAACACAAATTTGATTAATCTCTTCAATGGTAAATAAAAATAAGTTAAAGTTAGTAAATAGATTCTTATCTACTACAATTAAGAACTTGCATTTATTAACATACATCTAAATCACTACAATCAACTATAAGACTGCTAGATAAACTATCAATTATTTAGAAAAATTCAATTCAATTACCTCGACTCTATGTTGTTGTTCAGACAATCGTTCTGCAAATGATTTTCTCTTAAGACGATCAGGTGTCCTAGTGAAGCATGATGGCAAAGGTGACACATCACTCACATTCTCAAGAGACTACATAAAAGCAAAGTAACATTGAAATAAATTAATATATAATTATTAAACAAAATAGGAAATGCACTACACAAAAACTTATCTACTAGAAAACAAGCACATACCACCATCAAGGCCTCCTGCATCAATTGAGAAGGACTCTAAATTATCAAAATGACAAGAATGTAAGACTCTAAATGATTATAATCAAATATTTAAGTTTTCTAAATTATCAATTAAAGTACAATTCAATCAAATTACCTCCACCCTTTGTTGGCGTTGAGAAAGCCGTTCTGCAAATGATAGTCCCTTGGGTTGATCAGGAGTTCGAGAAAAGACTATTGGCAAAGATGCCACATCATTCACATTTTTGATTGACTATAAAATAAAATTAACATCAAGATATAAATTAATATATAATTACTCACAAAGAAATAAATGCATAAAAAAAAAGTTGATGTGTAGAACAAATTATATCGGCAAGTCCAAGCCAAATTGGATGGCAGACAAAGTTCCATGATGAACTTCTGTCAACACCTCCTCTATCATCAACTGTTATCCCACTTAGATACATTAGTACTAATAAATTTGTTTATATATTCAAATGGAATAGACCATAAAATTTAACTTTAAATTTTACCTGCATAAAAGATTGCTCATGCATTTCTCCTTCTCTATGGTTCACTGATCCGGTAGCCCTAACCCCTCAGCTTGAGTTTTGGACCCCATTGCCTCATCTCGTGAATGGAGATCGTACTCTGATGTGTTCAATGGTGGCTCACTACTCTCCATAATAGGACCTAAGCATAAATGATTGCAAGAAATGCAATGATGGGGCACACATACATGTGTGGACAACGACAGTCTAGTAGAACCAAGTGATCTAATATCATCACCTTCATCATGTGCTTGTGCAAATTGAGATGTTTGTATAATCAAATGCTCAGTCAAAGAGTGTATGGCACTAAGGCCCTGTTGTGTTGCATTTGCAACAACGTCTGGGTGCTGCATTGGGGGTGGAGAAGGGATAGCAGGAGGGGGAATATAGGGGCTTGTACTTGTCTAATTGCCCTAGGTCTATCTTGAGGCATTCCCTTGCCCACTCCTTGAAACTCTCTAAAATCAAAATAATTAACATGTTGACCCATGACAAACTCTGCATAGAGTTTACGAAGGAAATACAAAGGCACATCTAAATTGTTGTTGGGTGGTTTATCAAAAACCATCCACCAATGATCCCAAAATTTTTGACTAATGCCCTCATGAATACACCATTTGATTGAAAACTTGGGCTTACAGACATCAACATGCAATCCGGTTTTAGGATTGACAAAGTGTTGGGCTAACATAGTTTTTGTAATCTCTAATTCTTTGACTTCATCATATGACAAACCGTTAGCATATTCGGCCTTCTTGGCTTCTCGCCATTGCCTAAATGATTCATGTTGGGTTGACAAGGTTTGACCATGATTAATGATTCCCTCTAAATTTGATGTCATTGTAGACAATCGAGGGTGGCGGCAATACATTTCTATGATCCTACTTATATGATCAATATTTCTTTGAATATTCTCTTCTATTGTTGGAGGGGGAGGGTTTGGTGGTGGAGGGTTTGGGTTTTCATTTTGTGCATCCATTTTACCTAATTAAAATATAAAACATACCCACTTAGCATAAAAAACCAAAAAAATTGCTTGAATATACAAAACAAACAAACAAAATGTGAAAGATCTTACCTTTTTGGATGAGATATCCGTTCTTCACCTCTGATATCTGTTCTTCAAAGATGACACTGCGTTTTGCAAGCCACAGGTTTGCAAAAATGCAGTGTCTTTTTCGCTTTTTATGTTTTCCAAAATGGATATCCATTTTCTTTTTCTCTATTGTTTTCATTGTTCTTTATTTTAGTATTTTAGCATTTTTAGCATTTTAGTATTTAGGCATTTTAGCTATAAAATACAATCCAAATTTTAGAAAGACTATATCATATGAAAGGAGAGATTTTGGACAAACTATCAAAATTTATATAGGATTATGATGATATATATATTTGATTTTTATATGATTTACTTATACTAAGGTATCTCATAGTATTTTAAAGGCACTTTTGAATAGATAATTGTCATAAAAAAATTGTAAAAGCAAGTAGTTTTGACCTGTAAATTCTAACAAATCATTTCATGTCTAACTTACATATTAGATGATATTTGTGTCAACAATTGACATCAAACTTGTGACACTTGGGATCGACCTCTCATTTTTCTATACCTATTCAAATTCCAAGACAATCATTGGATTGATGTCATTTATTTTCTAAAGGTGACAAATCAATTTAGCACATCCTCAACATATATGGATTGATGTCGATAGAGAGAGCAAGATAGAGATAGGGAGATATCTATAGAGAGGTAGATACAGGAGAGAGGTAGATATGGGTTAGGGGTTAGGGATTAGGACCATTATTTAGGGTTTACAGATTTAGAGAGAGAGAGAGAGAGACTAATTTTGACATGCAACTGTAAACCCTAAATAATGCCCCTAAACCCTAAACCCAAGTAACCCTAAATAATTCCCCCAAATCCTAAACCCTAACCCCTAAACCATAAAACCTAAATAATTCCCCTAAGCCCTAAAACTTAAACCTGAGAAAGGGAGTCCTAGTTTTCTTGTTTCCATTTCCTTCATCGATAAGGGAGAGAGAAGGATAGAGGGGAGAGATAGGATATATAGGAATGATAGGGGGAGAGAGGCAAGAGATAGAGAGATTGGGAGAGATGGCTAGGTACAGAGAGATAGAGAGGGGACATATAGGAAGAGATAGAGGAGACGAAGGGGAGAGATAGGGAGATTGAGAGTTAGAGAGATGTCCATAGAGATAGGGAGATAGAGGAATGATAGGGGAGAGAGAGGAAAGAGATAGGGAGAGATAGATATAGGTAGAGAGAGAGAGAGGAGATAGATTGGGAGAGATAGAGGAGACAAAGGGAGAGATAGGGAGATAGAGAGTGAGTGAGATGTCTAGAGAGATAGGGATAGAGATTGAGACCTGTGGAGGGATGATAGAAAGAGGGAGATAAGGGAGAGATAGGGATATAGAGGTGGAGGGATATTAATTTTAATGACCTCCAAATTTTCCATAAATTCTTCTCCACTAAACCCTAGACCATCACCCAAATCCTTACTTTTCTAATAAAAGCCCTTCCCCAAACATCATTTGATCATGTGACTCCTTCCATCACTAGACAGGTGCCCAAGTACTTCCCATTATTCATCTAATACTGTAATCCCGATGTCATAGCTCACATTCCCACACCTACATTCATAGACTCCATTCCCCCTATTGACACCATCATTGATAATCATTATATAAGGACACTCCCTTGAATAATAATTAAACCATGGATTATCCCATATCCCCATCTTACATTTTCCTCACCTTTGAACCCTTAGAAGATGACATTTAGCTATCCCCACCATTACCAATCACACTTTCTAGCAATCCCACATAAGACACCTTACCCATCACTTCACCTAGGTCATCACCAATTAAATCACCTCATTACTCCATTCAACCATACCCATACCACCCCTTTCTCACTCCACAACCTGTATTAATGCATGATTAAACCTAACCCCTAACCCCTATTTCCTAACCCCTAAACCCTAAACTTGAGAAACCATAAACCCCTAAATCCTAAACACTAAACCCAAGAAACCCTAAACCTTTATCTCTCTATCTCCCTATCTCACTATCTCCCCATCACTATCATTCCTCTACCTCTCAATCTCTCTCCCTATGCTTTGGCCATGTCCCTCACTCTATATCTCCCTATTGGTCCTCTCTCTCTAAACACTAAACCCTAAACCTCTAAACCTTAACCCCTAAACCCTAAACCCTAAATGCGAGCAACCCTAAACCCTATCTCCTATCTCTCCCTTATCTCCCTATCTCTAGCATCCATCTACCTCTCAATCCTTCTCCCTATTTCTCTGGACATCTCTCTCACTCTCTATCTCCCTATCTCTCCCCTTTGTCACCTCTATCTCTCCCTATCTGTCTCCTCTCTCTTTCTATCTAGCTATCTCCAAAATTGAGAAACCCTAAACCCATGTACACCCTAAATTCAATCAACTCTAAACCTATATCTCCCTATCTCTCCCCTATCTCCCTATCTCTATCATCCCTCTACCTCTCTTGATCTCTCTCCCTATGTCCCTAGCCATGTGCCTCACTCTCTATCTCCTTATCTCTCTCCTCGGTCTCCTCTCTCTATCTCCCTATCATTCCTCTCTCTCTATAAACCCTAAACCTCAAAACCTAACCCCTAACCCCTAAACCTGAGAAACCCTAAACCCCTAAACCCTAAACCCAAGTAACCCTAAATCACTATCTCCCTATCTCTCCCCTATCTCCCTACCACCTTTGTCCCTCTACCTCTCAATCTCTCTCCCTATGTCTCTGGCCATGTCCCTCACTCTTCACCTCCCTATCTCTCCCCTTAGACTCCTCTATATCTCCCTATCATTCCTCTCTCTCTCTCTATAAAACCTAAATCCAAAACCATAAACCTCTAAACCTAACCCCTAACCCCTAAACAATAAATCCTAAACCCTAAATTATAATGCCCCTAACCCCTAACCCCTAAACCTGAGAAACCCTAAGCCCTAAACCCAAGTAACCATAAACCACTATCTCCCTATCTCTCCCCTATCTCCCTATCACCTTTGTCCCTCTACCTCTCAATCTCTCTCGCTATGTCTCTTTCCATGCCCCTCACTTGTTATCTCCCTATCTCTCCCCTCAGACTCCTCTATATCTCCCTATTGGTCCTTCATCTCTCTCTAAACCCTAAACCCTAAACCTCTAAACCTTAACCCTTAACCCCAAAACCATAAACCCTAAACCCAAGCAACCTTAAACCTCTATCTCCCTATCTCTATCATCCCTCTACCTCTCAATCTCTCTATCTATGTCTCTGGACATGTCTCTCACTCTCTATCTCCCTATCTCTCCCCTATGTCTCCTCTATCTCTCCCAACTCTATCAGTCCCCTCTCTCTATCTCTCTTTAAACTGTAAACCCTAAACCCCTAAACCCGAGCAACCCTAAACCTCTAAACCCTAAATAATTCCCCTAACCAACCTCTAAACCACTTCTCTATATAGGTGCAACTAATACCACTTTTTCATTGTTTTCCACATTTAATTATATTCTTTTCCATTTTCCAAGTCCTACATGTGTCCAAGTTGTATTGTTCATCAAGTTTTTAGTCTAATTGTTAGTCACAGCTCTCATGGTTATTAAAATGTTAGTATAGTTAGATTTATCCTTCGGCAACATTAATTTACACATTGTTGCACAAACAACCACACTGAAACATAACCTTACCTAATTAAGGTTAACCTTTTAAAAGGTTCTTTCATAAATGACAAGCTTAACATATCCAACTAGTTCAATGTTCTTATAGTCCATGCTTACCCTTCCAAGAGAGTTCATGCCATGTTAACTTTGCATTATGTCCTAACATATCACATGAAGGACATCATCATCACAAGGAATAACAATGTCATGAAGGATTAACAAAGGTGTAGCTTCACCACATAAAGTATCATTCATAATTTTATCACTAGAGGGTAAGGGTATATCATGTGTATCCTTCTCAAACCATGTATCATGAATCAAATCATATGAAGGATTGGGTAAAGCAATTTAGGGCATGAAATCCAAAACGCCCCAAAACACATCCCCTGCTGCCCCACCATTCCTATCCATGAAACATTGGAACATAGTCTAAAAGTGATTATTTCACCTAATGAACAAAACTGAATATTTTATTATTGATTATTTGAGTTATTCATTAGTGATGATTCTTAGTGTTTAACAAATCCTTATGGATCAATGTGTAAAGAAGCTACCAATGTTAATTTGCCCTCCTCCTTCACTAGAAACGGTCTTTAAGGAGGTTCATATATTGATGGGAGATCCAAGATTTAAGAGGTATATTTTCAAAAAGAGTAAAAAGCCTTTTTCCCAAATTTTTTTAGAAAACGGATATCCGTTTTCGTTTGGTATCCAAACCAAAATAGATATCCGTTTCAAAGTCAAACTTTGCCAAGTCACGAATTTGGCTAAGTAAAAATGCAATTTTTTTCCTATTGCCACTGTTTGGCCCACGATGATCCTGCACATACCCTTGTAATCCTATGGTCCTAAGTGTGACAGGAGAAACAAACGTCCTTCGAAGAAGTAAGGAGAGTATCATCCTCGAGGAAGGGGTTAGACATTGTGAAAATATAAGTTGACTAGCCATTTGACTAATCGACTCCTATGTCCTTCTTAACCATTCATAAGTTGACACGGATCATGTCTCTTGTCTTTGAATTTCTATGTTCTTGGTATATTATGTGGTCCATGTAGTTGTCTCGACATATCATGATGGCCAAATAATGTTTTGGGGAACATCATCCCTAGCCGAGAGATAATAATATTTTGAGACAAAGAGGTCTCTCTTATTTATCGTTCTTAGAGTCATTATGTTATTCCTAGTCTTTTGACTAATGGAATAGTCAATTTCGGGAGAGTATCACTCAACCCCGATAATTGACTTAAATATTATAAATTCTTTTATGTATTATAAACCTTGTGATAATCCTTATCAAGGATAAAACCTTTTAATTGATTATTACCCTTGTGATAATATTGTTATTATCTTATATTGATAAGTTTTGTTGGTGGAATATTCTTAGTGGTTAGTCGATCTTGGAGGTGGATGGGAGCTTCGAGCTCAACCATCCCATATTATGCTAGGATCAGGCCACCTTTTTAAGGCCACTACCAAGTGTGGGTAGTTGCTAGCCTTTATCAGCATGGGGAGAAATTAGTTATCTGATATTCTTTGTCTTGAATCTCCTCTCTCATCATCACAGGAAGGGAGAGAAAAGAACAAAGATTGCGGGGAAAAGAAGGAAAAATGGAGGTTAATGTTGGCTTTATGGGAAGCTTCGAGTGATATATCTATTCAAGGAAGAATAGTGTTAAATCAAATTGAGAAGTAGTGGAAGGAATCACAGAACTGGTCTGCATTCGACCTTTTGCTCATCTCATGTATCTTAGATTCGTGAAATCTTTGATATTCAATGGAATAATTAGGCATGCGATGCCATGCATGATAATTATTTTTATCTTTGAATCGTGGTACAGGCCAGTCGGTTGAGCCTTTCATGTGTTTCTTTTTTATTATGTTATATACAATGGTTGGGGTGTCGTTCGACCTAACCCACTTAATACAATCTTTGAGTTGCATTCATACTCTAAGACGCTTAGGCTGAGTTTGTTAAACATGATAACTGTGAAATCATGCTCAAGGCGTGGAGATGAGCTAAGATTATATATATTCTTGATATATGCTCAGTCAAGCATTGTAAAGGCTGACTCTTTCTTAGTGAGCCTTGAGTCTTTCGACTCAGCCACACTGTATTGCATATTACCATATGAAAACTGAAGCTCAAAAGCCACAGTGGCCGAGCATTTATCTTTTTATTTGTATTTAATCCATGTCATATGGTGACAATGGTTGAGCCTTTGAGTGCTCAAGGGAGTGATACATATTACTCCCTGCACGTTCTTGATAAAGTATACACTCATGCAACTGTATTGAGGTCCGTAAAGGCCTCATTTTCTTGTATTTAGTCTTGCGACTATATTGGTGACCTCTAGGGTCTTATTTATATGCATAAAGTCTTATGACTATTATGATGGCTGCATAGGCCTCAATGCTTTGTAGACAGTCTTACGACTGTTATGATGGCCGCATAGGCCTTAATTCTTTGTAGACAATCATGCAACTGTGTTGATGACCACATTGGCATCATTTCATAGCACACAGTCTTACGACTGTAATGATAGCCATTTAGGCAACATTGTATGGCATGCAGTCCTATGACTGTGATAATCACTGTAGAACACTTGATAGCTTAAAACACATTCCTTCGACTGTAAGGATTGTCGGGAAGGCAATATAAATATAGATATATTTCTCAGTGAACAGTTGTCACCCAAATCAAACTAGTCGGGCTCACTTGGGCAACTGACAATGGATAACATGTGAAACTACTATTACCCTTGTGTATGTTGAATGAACCTTCGAATATGAAGGAATTTAGTTATAGTCTCTATATGAGACAATTGAAAATAAGTTTGTAATAGGTTATAAACTAAATCAATTTGGGATTGGAGAATAACCCATGAGCTCATTGATTAATAAAAGAGCCATTGATCCATAAGGAAATAACATACTTTACCATGGAAATGAATGCCTTAAGTATCGTGAGATCAACTTCATCATATGTGATGAATGTTAGTGACATAAACACGTGAGACCAAGATGGTCATGAAACTGAAATTGAAATGAATTGAGTGGAACGAGGTGACGTGGAGTCACTAATTCTGTATCTTTTATGTAACCTATTTTGTTAAAAATTAACCTTGGTTGGGAGTCGAATGTTCAAGTTTGGACCGTGATTCGAATTGATCCCATTCTCATACTAGACCTAAGGACAACATCGATAAGAACTGACTATAGGACATGATAGCTTATAAGTTAAGTTAGGGTGGAGGACACACGACAACATTCATTGCGTAACGTCTTGTATGAAAACTTTGGCCAAAGTAATGCATCCATCTCTACATGCATTGTCAGTTCACAGTGATCCAGATGACCTAGTGTCTCTAGTAGTGTCCTTCTAGTTAGAGTGGATCTATAGTGTGTGACCGTGAGACATTAGGAAGGACACAACACCAGTTATTCAGATGGCTAACCAACTGGTTCTAATGTCTAACCTTTCTGTGAAGGGTAGGGCCTCTTCCAGTTAGGAAGATGAGCGAGGGATCATAGGTCTGTGGTTGGAGGAAAAGCACTAGGATGATGCTCTCCTTCCCAATGATGAGACAAGCCAAGGCTTATGAAGATAGATGTCATTGGTTCTAGTTACAATGTTCACATTTTAACCAGTTGGTCTATTGTAATATAAAGATTTGAATATGATGCCAAGAGCATATAATGTATTTGATTAGTGATAGACTTCACTAAAGATTGTAATGATTTACTAGATTGTAGGTTAAGTTATATCTTGATTTGATAAACATACTTAAATGATGGAAAAGAATATGTTTCTTAATGTTCAAACATGATTATTGTAATCCATTCTTAATTATGACTTGATTAAGTTACATACTTAAGTTAAATCTTGAGTTTTATGGAAAGTGATGTTACATATGGTATCAGAGATCCAGGTTCAACACATGGACCTAATGAGCTCATTATTTGATGATTAATGAATCCAACATTAAGTGTGCTAATGATTGGATGTTCTATGCCAGAATGGTAAAAGTTAGAACCACACCTCGCAAGAAGGTAATGGAACATGGACCTTACCTATGCCATCAAAGGATTTTAAAGGCACGAGCCTCCATGAAGGAGAAACTTGAAAAGACTGGATGTTTGGTAGGTGCATGATTATCTAATGAGGAAACTTTCGCTGATGTAGTGAAACGCATCAAGTAGGAGTTGAGGAAAGCCGATCGGATGGTTTCCCTTAACTCTAATGGAACATCAGTGTCACCCTCTACTCCTACAGCACCAGTTGAGAAAAATGATCATAATGAATGTATTGTAACTAAGGAGAATGTGAAGGAACACCAGTGTGTAATCCTCACCCCCTAAGACTAAAAAGAAAACTTGATAATGGGAAGTTATCCCAATTGTAAATGATTTGTAGGAGCAAATGTAAATACAATTTTGTAATTTTGTGGATTATATGTAATCCAAAGGAAAATAAAGCAATGGAAAAGTTTTGACAATCTTTCCTTTCTTGTTAAATATTACATGAATGTGAATAGATTTGTGAAATAATTGTATTATATGGCATGGAAAACTAATCCGTGTTTAATCTGCAAACTTTAGGAAGAAGTAAATTCCAGTAAGGTTTCGAGTTGGAACCAAAATGGAGGATAGTCGAGATGAAGGAGCACCTTCAGGGCAATCTGAGTCTAAATTAAACCAAATCTTGACCTTGTTGATAGAAATGAGGGCGAGGTTAGAAACCCTTTAACATAAAGTGGAAGGCCAGTCAGAAGATAGGCAAGATAATTATGATGGGGGTGATGGCGAGGAATGCCATAATGACACCACCTAAAGCCATCACGGAGGAGATAACTCCACAGTTAAACAGGATGGGGATAAAAGGAGCCTGATGGCTATGGAACTGTCTCATGACATGAAAAAGGTCATGCCACCTAAATTTGATGGATCCGTAAGTGGAGATGTCGTGGAGGCATGGCTTACAGAGATGGAGAAGTACTTTGAAATTAGAAATTATAATGAGGTTACTAAAGCTATCTGGGGAGCATTTTAGCTAGTAGGAGAAGCATCCACATGGTGGATGAACAAAAAGATGGAGTTAGGTTTGAGGTCTACAAGCCTTACTTGGGACAAGTTTGTAGAACTGTTTAGGCAAAGATGGTTGCCACAACTATTCTATGATCAGAAACTCATAGACTTCCAAAATTTGAAATAGATTGATATGACTATAAATGAATATTGGGAGAAGTTCACCCGATTACTGAAATATGTGCCATAGTATCAACATGATGAGAAGTTCCGGGTCCAGAAATTTATCATGGGGTTGAATACCCAGATTGGGGGTGAGGTCAATGTTCATGGTCCTACAACCATGGAACAGGTCTATGAGAAGGTCATTAGGCAAGAACAAAACTTGAAGGCTATATAGGCCTATAGAGAAAGGAACATGAAGAGATATAATTGGTCTCAATCTTCTCAACCCTCAAAGAAGAAGGGGAAGAAACAGAATTACATTGAAGTTGATAAAGGGGCTAAAATAAACAAAATGAATCCAAGGGAGATAAAAAGGGGAATAACCACTCCAAGAAGAATGGGAACAATTCTGGTAAACCTCAGGAGAGGCGAGGACCAGTTGGAGGATGCTTCACTTGTGGCGGAGATCACTATGACAATCAGTGTCCAAACAAATCACAAGGAGTGCAATCAAGAGGAAATCCTCTACCTTCCCAGCAAGTGGCATACCAGTAATGTATCCATGTAGCCTTGGATAACCATCAAGATGAGTATCAAATAACTCCAATAGAAACAACAGGTATTTTATTTGGGGTTCCTATTTTAGTTTTATTTGATACATGTGCCACAAAATGTTTTATTTCTCCCAAAATTGTAAATAAGATTCCTAGAAAAGCAGGATTCATGGCAAATACTTGGTCTGTAGAGTATGCAAATCACACCAAGGCTTAGGTAGAGCAATGTTTGTTTGAAACTCAGGTTAAACTTCCAAACTTTTCCACTGAAGTAAATCTTTATGTAGCTCCAATTGGCTCATATGATGTCATCCTTGGAATGAATTGGCTATGGAGACATCGGGCTAAAGTAGACTGTTATGCTAAAATAGTAGATTGTTTGGATGATCTAGGAAACCAAGTCCATATTCAAGGAAAGCCTGGAGAAATTAAACTAAGGTAGATATCGGCTTTACAAATGAAAAGAGCACAGGGAAAAGGATGTCAACTTTTTGATGTTAAGATGGATAAAATAAATGAAACAAAGGAAACCTACTTTCAAGATGATTTGACTTTTTATGAAACCCAAAAAATTAATGAAGTAGGGATGAAGGAGTCCATAGGTCAAGAAAGACCGGATATGGACATGTATCCTCTTCTTAGATAATTTGAGGATGTATTTCCGAATGATCTTCCAGGGTTACCACCTAAGAGAGCTTTTGATTCTGCCATTGATATTATACCTGGGTTGGAACCTATTTCTAAAGCTCCTTATAGGATGAACACAATGGAACTAATGGAGTTAAAGGCTCAACTGCAAGAGCTGTTGGATAAGGGGTTGATTAAACCCAATGTGTCGCCATGGGGAGCACCTGTCATTTTCGTGAAGAAGAAAGATGGCACTTTGCAGTTGTGTATAGAATACCGCATGTTAAATAAAGCGACCATCAAGAACAAGTATCCTCTACCCTGTATCGATGACCTTTTTGATTAGATGAGAGGTACAATAGTATTTTCTAAGATCGATCTTCGATCGGGATATCACCGATTGAGGGTGAAGGATGAAGACATCCATAAGACAACCTTTAGAACCAGATATGGACATTATGAATTCACTATCCTACTTTTAGTTGACAAATGCCCTTGTAGCATTTGAAAATTGTTCTTCAGAGATTAAGAGAGCATAAACTATACGGTAAGCTCTCTAAGTGTACCTTCTTTCAGAAAGAAGTTCAGTATTTGGGTCATATAATTTTAGCTAAGAGAATAGTTGTAGACCCAGCTAAGATTAAGGATATATCTGAATGGCCTAAACCAAAAAATGTTCATGAGGTTTGAAGTTTTATGGGCCTTGATGGTTATTACAAGAAGTTTGTGAAAAACTTCTCTAAAATTGCTTGTCTTATAACTTCCTTGCAAAGGAAGGGCAAGAAGTTTGAATGGTCAGAAAAGTACCTTGACGCCTTTGACCTGCTAAAGGAAATTTGACTTCAGCCCCGATATTACAAGTGCCTTACCCAGATGGTCAATTTGTAGTCATTATTGATGCCTCAAGGGAAGGCTTAGGTGGTGTACTAGTCCAAGATGGACATGTTATTGCATATGAATCGCGAAAACTAAAAAACTATGAACAAAATTATGCCCCACATGATCTAGAATTGGCAGCAGTCATGCATGCACTCCAAATGTGGAGACATTATCTACTTGGAAAACTATTTGAGTTGAAAACGGATCACCAGGGACTTAAATATATGTTCACTCAACCCCATCTTAATGCTCGTCAAAGAAAATGGTTAGAGTTTATCTCGGATTATGATTTTGAGATTAAATATATTTAGGGAAAAAAAAATCAAGTAGCAGATGCTTTAAGTAGGAGAAGGGATATCTCCTCGATGATTTCCATATATTCTAATTTTAGGAATTTGTAATGTGCCGTACCTGTTTGTATTTTTTAAAATCTTTTTATGTATGATTTTTTATTATTTTATTGTGTAATCTTTCATACTAGATAGAAGAATGCAGAAGGGGTTTTAAGTTTTCCCGCATATGTGTTGCCGAAGCATACAATATAGAGCATAGAGAGAAACCCAGAAAAAGTACAATAGATATAAAAAAAATAACAAAGACCCAGATAGCAGAATAGCCAAATATGAATTATTGTGACATACCCATATCCAGAAATGCAACTTGGTACATGTGCTGAGAGTGCACCAGTAATTGGGTATAGCTGAAATCACTCCAAATTCTAGAAAATATGAGATTGAGCTTACAAATGATATCAACAATATAAATGGGCTCTAAAGACCTCACAATGTAAAATATGTGACACCCACAAAAGGAAATGATACTCTAAGACTCCCACGCTACTCATTGAGCAATACAACCATGGCTGAAAATGCAAACATCAGCTATGAATAATGCCCACACAATAAACTACTTTCAAACCCTCTGAAATCTGCACTCAACAATAATAGAGAAATGCTATATATCAAATTAGCTCAAAACTCCTCCGAATGACTTCATTGCAAGCACAATGTGAATGTTGAATACATCCACCGTCAATGGCACCGTTGGGTGGTCTCTCACACCTATAGAATGTTGTTACCTATGGAGGTTTCCATCTCCACAAGCCTCTGGTTTGAATCCTCAAACCCTCACAATAGCAAACTCTAGCAAAGCTCACAAGAAGAAAATATCATAAAGCAAGCATAACACAAATGATCCCCTTAGCACCTTTTTATAAACTCTCCAAACCCAACACCTCTTTTTGGAGGGAATTTGCATTTGTTTTATTATTCAATTTTCATCCCCTTGTGACTCCCATGGGCTCCCACCTCCTAGAGGGTCACTTTTAAGTTATAACTTATTTTTATAAAGTGACCATATAATATTTATTTGTAAAGTCCCAATAAATAATTATATTAAACTTCAGACTTTAAAATAAATATGAAAACGGTCTCAGATTGCCACGTTCTTTAGCTTGTCAAAAAGGTCTCGATGAAATGCTTCTGACCCCACTCTGAAAACTCCAAACCAACACTAAACCCAGACTTATTAAAAATAGTAACGCTCAAGATCAAACTAGGCCAACTCTGAAGGTGCCAACCGGATCCTCTGAACTCAAACCATCTTTCCTCCACCGACACAACCTCCAATGCCAACTAACCCCAGTTCCCTAACTAAGCTGCTTGTCCATGGGAACTCTATGATGGACTAACCATGAGCCTAGAAGGGGACATTACAGTTCACCCTCCGTAAGATTGCTTGCCTCAAGCAATCTCAAGTCAGGATGCTCTAATATTTGCTCATTCTCCCAAGTAGCATCCTCCACTAGTAGGTTCTTCCATTTAACTAGGTACTATCTAATGATCCTCCTCCTCAAATTACGTTCCCTGGTCTCAATTATAGCCTTGGGTACCAATATCAACTTCCCCTCTTCATCAAGAGGAGGCAACTTTGCTGATGGTGTCACATTATGCCACAACGCCTTCTTGAGGTGAGATACATGAAACACATTATGTACCCTACTACCTGCTGGAAGCTCCAACTCATAAGTCACTTCTCCAATCCTCTTGGAGATCCTGAAAGGTCCATAATATCGTGGCTTCAACTTCTCTGCTCCACTCTTCTTGAGAGTGGACTGCCTATAGGGCTACAACATGAGATACACCATGTCACCAACCTCAAAAGATTGCTCAGTCCTCTATTAATCTGCATACTGCTTCTGCTAATTCTGAGCCTTCTGTATATTCTCCTTCAAAGACCTCATGATGTCTTGACTCTCTTAGAGAAGGTCTTTGGCCTTAGGCACTCTACTATCACCAAATAGTAAATCAACAAAGTTTGGTGCCTCATACCTGTACAATGCCATGAAGGGTGACATCTGAATGGACATATGGTAAGTGGAATTGTAACAATACTCCCCCATGTGAAGCCACTTAACCCATGCCTTTTGCTGCCCTAAAACATAGTTTCAGAGGTATCCTTCCACCCATTTATTAACTATCTCCGTCTGTCCATCTGTCTGAGGGTAGTAACTCATGCTGGATGTGAGCTCTATCCCTGTCAACCTAAAGAGCTCCTACCAAAAATTACTAAGGAACTTGTTGTCCCTATCACTGACAATGTTCCGAGGCAACCCATGGAGTTGAAATACCTTGCAAAAGAACAAATCTGCAACCTGTGCTGCAGTGAAAGTGGTAGGGATGGCAAAGAAGTGTGCATACTTTGTCAACCTATCCACTACCATGAAAATGCAATCCCTACCTTGGACTTTTGGTAAACCTGTGATAAAGTCCATAGAAATGATATCCCACTTCCTCTTAGGAATGGATAGGGGCTACAAAAAACCTCCTAGAAATGAGTGCTCCTACTTGTTTTGCTGACATATCGGGCACTCTCTCACATACTGCATTACCTCTATCTTGAGGCCCTTCTACGTGAAACTCTCTCTAACCTGCCTATAAGTTTTGAAGTACCCCGGGTGTCCTGCCATTGGCAAGTTATGGAATGCCCGCAAAACCTTTTGTTTCATCCAAGAACCTGACACCAAGAAGATCATGTTCTTGTAAATGATTAAATCATTTACCACTGTGTACTTGTCATCCCTGATGGTGCCATCAATTATCCCAGTAGCCCATGCATCCTTTGCATACTCAGCTAATATCATCTCCCTCCAATCGTCTACAATGGCTCCAAGTGCACATAAATGGGGCCTCCTGGATAGAGCATCAGCAACAACATTTTTCTTTCCTTTGACATACACAATGTCAAAGTTGTAGGCCTATAGCATGCTAACCTACTTCTGTTGCCTCTCATTTAAGTCTTTCTAGCCTAGGAAATGCTTCAAACTGTTGTGATCTGTTTTGACTACGAACTTGCTGCCCACAAGGTACTATCTGAACTTAGCTAATGCATGCATTATGGCTAACATCTCCTTGTCGTAAATGCTATAGCTGCATTCCACACCCCTCAACTTCTTGCTCTCAAATGCTATGGGGTGCTTATCCTGCATAATTACCGCACCAATGCCTTCCCTTGAAGCATCACACTACAACTCGAAGGGTTTGCTAAAATTTGGTATGGTCAATACAGGGCATGTACTCATAATCTATTTGAATTTGTCAAAGTACTCTTGTGTACCCCTTGTCCAACTAAATGCATCCTTGTAAATCAAATCTGTGAGGGGAATAACTAACTGAGAAAACCCCTTCATGAACCTACAGTAATATCCACATAAACCCAAGAATCCCTTCAGCTGAGTGAGATTCTTTGGTGGTGGCCAGTCTACTATTGCCCAAATCTTCTTCGGGTCTACCTTCATGCTACCAGCATTGATGATGTGACCCAAGTATAGCAACTTGGTCATCCCAAACTCACACTTTGACATCTTAGCATATAAAGATTCCCTCTCCAGAATACTCAACACAATGTCAATGTGTTTCAAGTGCTCTTCCCATGTCTTGCTGTAAATCAGGATATCATCAAAAAATATCAGAACAAACCTCCTCAATTGCTCTCTGAAGACTCTGTTCATGCAAGACTGGAAAGTAGCTAGTGCATTAGTCAAGCCGAATGGCATGATTAGGAAATCAAAGTGCCCATAGTGACACCTAAATGTTGTCTTCTTCACATCCTCATCTCTGACCTAAATCTGATGGTACCCAGATCTCAAGTCTATCTTGGAGAAATAATAGGCCCCGTGTAGCTCATCAATCAACTCATCTATCCTGGGTATGGGATACCTATTCTTGATTGTTTTCTTATTGAGTTCCCTGTAATCAATGCACATCCTAAGAGTTGCATCTTTTTTCTTTACTAACACAACGGATGATGCAAACGGGCTCTTACTCGGCCTTATGTGTCCCATGGCGAGAAGCTCTTTGATAGCTTTCTTGATCTCATCTTTGTATCTCTTTGGGTGCCGGTATGGTGTGGTGATCATTGGTTTTGTACCCTCCTCTAACTCAATCACATGCTCGATACCCCTATTGGGCAGTCTACCTGGTGGAATATCACTAAACACTTTGGTGTGTTTAGTTAGAAGAGCCTATATGTCAGGGGGATACTCACATTTCTACTGCTCCGCAACTTTAGGCATCCCCAATATCTGTGCTACCCATTGTACCTGATCATGGTGAATCAACATCTCCATTCACTTGAGAGAAACAACTCTCAATCCACCATCTAAAATGCCCCTGAGCACATGCTTAACTCTGTTTACTTCAAACTTCATTTCCACTGTCCTCAAATCGATAGTGAACTCCCCTATCTCATGTAGCCATTTCATTCCTAGTACAACATCCATGTCACCCATGCTAACCACATAAAACTTTGACTGGCACGTATAATGGTTTAGTTGGATCGTCAAGTTGGGAATTCTCCTAGTGCAAGTAAGTACAAACCCATCGACTACCTTTACCTTAAATCCTACAAACTCCTCTGTCTGCAACCCCCTCTTAGCAACCAAGCCCTCATCTATGAAGTTATGAGTGGCATCTGTGTTTAACAAGGTAATGCACCTCTGTCCACCCAATACTCCTTAGATCCTGAATGACCCTTCTCTCTGAATGCTAGAAATGTGGGTTGTGGGTAGGGAGGTATCCTAATCCTTATCTGGTACTTTAGATGCAACATCTATCCCTGAATCATCATCCTCTGTATGCTGCTCTGAATGCGTGTCCGACTCCACAAACTCATCTATTGAGAAGTACTCAATATGTTTTGCCTTCCCTTGGGCAGCACACTTATGCTTAGGATCCCAAGGCTCTTTGCAATGAAAGCAGAGTTTCTTCCTCCTAAGATCATTCAGTTGATCCTCATCTAGTCAGGAAGAACTCTTGTGTGGCTAATGTCCTGAGTCCTTGTACCCATGCCTCCTATCTCTCTCCTTTTCTCTCCTATGCTGAAAGTTTTTGTTCTGAAATTTGCTTCTCCATGCTGAAGACTCCATATCTCGAGCCTTTTTCCTGGCCTCCTGTAACGACATAAGGTCTAAACCCTTCACCCATCCACATAGAGGATTAGACAACCCATCAACAAAGAGCACAATCAACCTCCTCTTAGATATGTCTGAAACCATGACCAAAAGATCCTGAAACTCAGAAATGTATGAGTCCACTGAACCACTCTGTTGCAACTGTGTCGGCTCCTTAAACTGTAACTCTAGGTCCTTCTTGTCAAACCTATCAATGAGTCTAGCTGTGAACTCAAAATAAGATGTGATTTGGTCATGTCCTAGAGTCACCTTCCCATTGCTACACCACTTATGCGCACTACCCTCCAAATGTAAGGCTGCATATGTGATGGCATTTGTCTCTAGTATTGGGTTGATCTGAAGGTAACTATCCATCTTTTGTACCCACACTCTTGTTGAAGTTTTTCCCGAACCATCAAAATATGGTAAGGTCATATTGCTGACCTTCTTCTGTAGCTCATTGTTCTGTTGTCTATTACCCCCTCTAGGTCTGTGTCTCATCCGGAGATCTAAGTAGTCTCTGAAAGTCATTTCAGCTCTAAACCCTTCGTTGAAAGCCTGCCAATCCCTGAAGATCTCCTCTTGAAACTCCAACTGTGTAGCATCCCTATCAGGTATCTCATCCCTCGGCCTGAAAGTTGGAATGCCTAGTCTTTCTACAGTTGTGAGCTATGTAGCACCCCGGTTATTCACCGAAGCCTCTCCATCATGATACCGGTGTCTGTTCCTATCACCAATGTTTCTGTCACCATTCCTATCTCCATTACCTCTGTCTCCGTGACCTCAGTCCCTGTGTCTATCACCATCATCCCGGTCTCTATTCCGGTCATTCATGTCTCTGTTCTGGTCATTCCTATATCTGTTTCGATCTATATTCTCATCTTCATCCAGCTTAGAAAATAATCGGCCAAGAAGCCTTCCGAGTGCTTGCTAAGACCTGTCCAAGCTAGCCACGATTTGTTGCTGACCTCTAGCCAAGTCATTGAGGATATCTCGTGTTCTTGGTTCTTCAATCTCCCTATCACCCATCTCCCCTGTATGCTCTGGAAATGGAGGAATCTCACTTGAAAAGGGGTCTATCCGTGACACTAGGGAATCGTCCTCTATAGCTGCTACCACTATCTCTAGATCTGACTCAAATGGATCACTTTGTGGTATTGGATTCCTCTACGGAAACTATGTTCCTTGCCTTGCTCTGGTATTCCTGAAAGGATATCTATCTGTTAGTCGCATATCTCATTTTCACTTCTGCATGTCTGTTTCAACCTCGCAGGATGGCAAGATCATAGCTCTGATACCACTGTAATGTGCCATGCCTGTTTGTATTTTTTAAAATCTTTTTATGTGTGATTTTTTATTATTTTATTTTGTGATCTTTCAGACTAGACAGAAGAATGCAAAAGGGGTTTTAAGTTTTCCCACAGATGTGTTGCCGAAGCATATAATATAGAGCATAAAGAGAAAACCCAGAAAAAGTACAACAGATATAAAGAAAATAACAAAGACCCAGATAGCAGAATAGCCAAATATGAATTACTGTGACATACCCATATCTAGAAATGCAACTTGGTACATGTGATGAGAGTGCACCATCAACTAGGTATAGCTGAAATCACTCCAAACTCTAGAAAATATGAGATTGAGCTTACAAATGATATTAGCAATATAAATGGGCTCTAAACACCTCACACAATGTAAAATATGTGACACCCACAAAAGGAAATGATACTCTAAGACTCCCACGCTACTCATTGAGCAGTACGGCCATGGCTGAAAATGCAAACAATAGCTATGAACAATGCCCACACAATAAACTACCTTCAAACCCTCTGAAATCTGTACTCAACAATATTAGAGAAATGTTATATATCAAATAAGCTCAAAACTCCTCTGAATGACTTCATTACAAGCACAATGTGAATGTTGAATACATCCACCGTCAATGGCATTGTTGGGTGGTCTCTCACACCTGTAGAATGTTGTTACCTATGGAGGTTCCCGTCTCCACAAGCCTCTAGTTCGAATCCTCAAACCCTCACAATAGTAAACTCTAGCAGAGCTCACAAGAAGAAAATATCATAAAGCAAGCATAACACAAATGAGCCCCCCGGCACCTTTTTATAAACTCTCCAAACCCAATGCCTCTTTTTTGAGGGAATTTGCATTTGTTTTATTATTTAATTTTCATCCCCTTATGACTCCCATGTGCTCCCACCTCCTAGAGAGCCACTTTTAAGTTATAACTTATTTTTATAAAGTGACCATATAATATTTATTTGTAAAGTCCCAATAAATAATTATATTAAATTTCAGACTTTAAAATAAATATCAAAATGGTGTCAGATTGCCACGTTCTTTAGCTTGTCGGAAAGGTCTCGATGAAAGGTTTCTGACTCCACTCTGAAAACCCCAAACTGACACTAAACCCAGACTTACTAAAAATAGTAACGCTCAAGATCAAACTAGGCCAACTCTAAAGGTGCCAACTGGATCTTCTGAACTCGAACCATCTTTCCTCCACTGACACAACCTCTAATGCCAACTAACCCCAGTTCCCTAACCAAGCTGCTAGTCCACGAGAACTCTATGATGGACTAACCATAAGCCTAGAAGGGGACATTACAGAATTGGGTGTTACAACAATCTAAGGGAGATGAGTTTTACGCGCAGGTAAAACAAGCCCTTGAGAAAGATCCACATAATCCAAAATATGAAGGATTCAACCTTGAATTAGATGGGTTATTAAGATTTAAGGGAAGGATGTATGCACCTAACTCAATAGAGTTAAGGAATATGGTTTGGAAAGAGGTTCATTCTACACCATAATTTAGGCTTCTTGGAGTAACCAAGTTACTTGCTAATGTGAAACCCTTATACTTTTGGAAAGGAATGAAGAGGGATGCTGCAAATTTTGCATCTACTTGCATTGAATGCCAAAGGGTGAAGGCAGAACACCAACACCCAGCTAGATTACTATACCGTCACGAAATTCTGGAATGGAAATGGCAGATTATAAGCATGGACTTTGTGCAAGGACTTCTTATGTTAGGGAATAAGCACAATGTTGTTTTAGTTGTGGTGGACAGACTCACCAAAGCAACCCATTTTATTCCGGGAAACTTGACAGATGGGGCACCCATCATTTCTTAGAAATTTGTTCAAGGGATTTTCAGACTCCACGACATTCTTGAGAAGATTGTCTCAGATAGGGATGCATGGATGACATCTAGGTTTTGGCAAACTTTATTCTCTTCACTTGGAACACAGTTGAACATTAGCTCTACTTATCATTCTGAAATGGATGGACAAACTGAAAGGGTGAACCAAGTGTTGGAGGATTTATTAAGGATGTATTACATGGATCAGCAATACAAATGGGAGGATTATCTTCCTCTAGTGGAATTCATTTACAATAACTCTTACCACTCGGCCATTAAGATGGAACCATTTGAGGCATTGTATAGACAGAAGTGAACCCCTATAAGCTGGGATAAGCTTGAAGATAGGGTTAGCCTTGGTCTAGAAATGCTAACTGAAATGGAAGAACAAGTCCATCTAATTAAAAAGAGATTAGAAAAAGCTAATGATAGACAAAAGAGTTATGCAAATGCTAAACGTGTTTAAAGACATTTCACGATGGGAGATAAAGTTCTCCTGAGGGTAAAACCCCAGAAAAGTTCCATCAAATTTGGAAAAATGTCCAAATTGGCACCAAGATATGTGGGGCCATTTGAAGTTCTTGAAGAAGTCAACCCAGTGGCATACAAAATTACTCTACCACAAGCACTTGCCATGATGCATAATGTGTTTCATGTTTCTTAGTTGAAAAAGTTTAATTCTGTTGATAATCAGATTCCTATGCTTGATTGGAATATGTTACAAGTGAAAGACCTAGGAGTGGTGGTGATTAAGCCCATAAAGGTGCTCAAAACGCATAAGCTACACTTACATAACAAGGAAATAACATAGTGCAAGGTCCAGTGGGACCAATATTCGGTGGAAAATGCCACCTGGGAAAATTATGACGACTTCCATGCTAGATTTTCTCATCTTTTCTAAGACATTTGTTATTATGTTTTGAAAACCATTTTATATTATGTTGGTTTGTTTTAAAGACAAATAATCATCGGGGACAATGATTCTTTTGGGGGGAGATATGTTACATCCCCAACCTACAAACTAGATTTAATCAATAACTTGAAATGGCAATCAGGAGGATTACTCTTAGTTAATTGATTTGATATTGTGGAAATATCTAATTTAACTTTTGATTATGAAGTAGAAACAAATGTTAAATAGTTTTAAATGATTCTTGATTATGAGATTTGATAATGATGCAGTGATTGTAATCTTGTGGTCTTGAGTGTGACAGGAGAAATGAGTGTCCTTCAAAGAAGGAAGGCTCGAGTATCATCATGGAGGAAGGGGTTAGACATTGTGAAAATATAAGTTGACTAGCCATTTGAGTAATCGACTCATATGTCCTTAACCATTCGTAAGTTGACACGTGTCATGTCTCTTGTCTTTGGATTTCTATGTTCTTGGTCTATTATGTGGTCGATGTAGTTGTCTCGACATGTTGTGATGGCTGAATAATGTTTTGGGGAACATCATCCCTAGCTGAGAGATAATAATATTTTGAGACAAAGAGGTCTCTCTTATTTATCATTCTCGGAGTCAGTGTTATTCCTAGTCTTTCGACTAATGGAATAGTCAATTTTGGGAGACTATCATTTGACCCCAATAATCGACATAAATATTGTAAATTTTTTTATGTATTCTAAACCTTGTGATAATCCTTATCAAGGATAAAACCTTTTAATTGATTATTACCCTTATGATAATATTGTTATTATCTTATTTTGATAAGTTTTGTTCGTGGAATATTCTTAGTGGTTAGTCGATCTTGAAGGTGGATGGGAGCTTCAAGCTCAACCATCCCATATTATGCTGGGATCGAGCCACCTTTTTAGGGGCACTACCGAGTGTGGGTAGTTGCTAGCCTTTATCGACATGGGGAGAAATTAGTTATCTCATATTCTGTCTTGAATCTAGTCTCTCATCATCAAAGGAAGGGAGAGAAAAGAACAGAGACTGTGAGGAAAAGAAGGAAAAATGGAGGTTGAGGTTGGCTTTCTAGGAAGCTTCGAGTGATATATATGTTTGAGGAAGAATAATGTTAAATCAAATCAAGAAGCAATGGAAGGAATCACAGAACTGGTCTGCATTCAACCTTTTGCTCATCTCAAGTATCTTAGATTCGTGAAGTCTTTGATATTCAATGGGATAATCAGGCACATGATGCCATGAATGATAATTATTTTTATCTCTGAATCATGGCACAGGCCAATCGGCTGAGCCTTTCATGTGTTTCTTTTTTATTATGTTGTATATAGTGGTTGGGGTGTCATTCGGCCAAACCCACTTAATACAATTTTTGAGTTCCATTCATACTCTAAGCCACTTAGGCTGAGTTTGTTAAACATGATAACTATGAAATCATGCTCAAGGTGTAGAGCTAAGATTATATATATTCTTGAAATATGCTCAATCGAGCATTGTAAAGACTGACTCTTTCTTAGTGAACCTCGAGTCTTTCGACTTGGCCGCACTGTATTGCATATTACCATATGAAAACTGAAGCTCAAAAGCCACAGTGGCTGAGCATTTATCTTTTTATTTGTATTTAATCCATGTCATATGGTGACAATGATCAATCCTTTGAGTGCTCAAGGAGAGTGATATATATTACTCCCTGTGTTCTTGATAAAGTATACAGTCATGCGACTGTATTGAGGGCCGTAATGCCTTTATTTTCTTGTATTTAGTCTTGCAACTATATTGGTGACCTCTAGGGTCTTATTTATATGCATACACTCTTACAACTATTATGATGGCCACATAGGCCTCAATGCTTTGTAGATAGTCTTACAACTATTATGATGGCTACATAGGCCTCAATTATTTGTAGAAAGTCATATGACTGTGTTGATGACCACATTGGCATCATTTCATAGCACACAATCTTATGACTGTAATGATAGCCATTTAGGCATCATTGTAAGGCATGTAGTTCTATGACTATGATAATCACTATGGAACACTTGATATCTTAAAACACAGTCCTTCGACTGTAAGGGTTGCGAGGAAGGCAATATAAATATAGATATATTTATCAGTGAACAATTGTCACCCAAATAAAAACAAGTCGGGCTCACTTGGGTAGTTGACAATGGATAGCATGTAAAACTACTATTACCCTTATGTAGGTTGAATGAACCTTCAAATATGAAGGAATTTGGTTATAGTCTCTATATGAGACAGTTGAAAATAAGTTTCTAACAAGTTATAAACTAAATCAATTTGGGATTGGAGAATAACCCATGAGCTCATTGATTAATAAAAGAGCCATTGATCCATAAGGAAATAACATACTTTACCATGGCAAGGAATGCCTTACTTAAGTATCATAAGATCGACTTCATCATATGTGATGAATATTATTGACATAAACAAGTGAGACCAAGATGGTCATGAAACTGAAATTGAAATGAATTGAACAGAATGAGGTGACGTGGAGTCACTAATTCTGTATCTTTTATGTAACCTATTTTGTTAAAAATTAACCTTGGTTGCGAGTCAAATGTCCAAGTTTGGACTGTGATTCGAATTGATCCCATTCTCATACTAGACCTAAGGACAAGGTCGATAAGAACTAACTATAGGACATGACAGATTATAAGTTGAGTTAGGGTGGAGGACATACGACAACGTTCATTGTGTAACATCTTGTATGAAAACTTTGGCCAAAGTAATGCATCTGTCTCTGCATGCATTGTTGGTCCACAATGATCCAAATGGCCTAGTGTCTCTAGTAGTGTCATACTAGTTAGAGTGGATCTATAGTGTGTGACCATGAGACATTTGGAAGCACACAACACCAGTTACTCAGATGGCTAACCAATTGGTTCTAATGTATAACCTTTCCGTGAAGGGTAGGGCCTCTTCTAGTTAGGAAGATGAGCAGGGGACCGCAGGTCTGTGGTTGGAGGAAAAGCACTAGGATGATGCTCTCCTTCCCAAGCATGAGACAAGCTGAGGCTTATGAAGATATATGTCATTGGTTCCAGATACAGTGTTTGCATTTTGACCAATTGGTCTATTGTGATGTAAAGATTTGAATATGATGCCAAGAGCATATAATGTATTTGATTAGTGATGGACTTCACTAAAGATTGTAATGATTTACTAGATTGTAATTTATTTTATATCTTGATTTGGTAAACATGCTTAAATGATGGAAAAGAATATGTTTCTTAATGTTCAAACTTTATTATTGTAATCCATTCTTAATTATGACTTGATTAAGTTACATACTTAAGTTAAATCTTGAGTTTTATGGAAAGTGATGTTACAATATGGATGTTCTCTAAGAAATGTTAAAATATACCCTACTACAAGAATGCTATAGGTTTCCATTAAACCACAAACCTATAAAGAAGACTTTGATTCTAAATGTATTTAAGAGATTACTCTAGCTTACAAGATTTAAATCCTCAAAGATGTCTTCTATTTAGTGATGTAGATAAATATCAATTATTTGTTTTGTATATCATTAACTCATTATGTTTCAATCAATAATCATCTTTGTAGAATGAGTATTTTTTTGTGGGTCTCAACCTAGTTGGTCTACCCTTTCCTTCTTGTAGATAAAAGCTTTATTAGTACTTAACCTTTGAAAAAGTGATTCATTGTTAGAATTCATCATTGATTTGCAATCAATAGTTATCATGCCATCTAAGTTTTTTATTTTTTCTTTGACACAATTAGTAATTAGTTCTATAAATTGGGTCTTTCTTTGAAGTTAATGGCTTTGTTAGTCACTAACCTTAAGCTTGTAGTCTCCAACTTAGTCTATAGCATCAACTTTAAATATTATTACTATGACATGTTGGCATTCAAATAGATATTGTTCATTGCTAGATGAGATCATAAGTGGATCCCCATAAGTATCCATGTATGATGCCCAAGTTGCTTCAAGATAATTGCATGTCATCTCAAGTGTCATGACTTATGTGTTCCATTCTTACTGGTTGTAGCTAGGTTCCTTCTTTGTGGACCTAATTATTTGTGTATATGTTGTTTCTCCTTATAGAGAGATGAGTCATTATTCAGAAAAAAATTGAAATGCATCCATTATTCTTTTTTAAATGTTCAAAATGTTTAGAGCTACTATGAAATCATCTCACATTCAATGCAATTCTTCTGGGAACCATTAATAAGCCCTTGGGAATTCCAAGTTGCTTACTCAAATAAATCACTTACATTCAAGTGCATTATAGATCCTTTCACCATCTAAATGTTCCCTAGTTTCTTTGCTACCATTATCAAGCCAAGAACAAGGATTTACAAAACATAACTAGTACAACTTTATGAGTATGTAATTTGTTTACCTTTTTGTTATTAACTATGAATTGCTATTTTTTTATTAGGTAGCTTTTTCAAAATTCATAAGAGTTAGGGTTTTATATATGCAAGCCTCATAAAATTAAATAGGATGGCATATTTGAATTGGGTTTTATTTTTGTCTAAAGCTACATTGTGTGTACACCTTGTACCATATTCCTACAAAAGCCTTAGCTAAACTATAACTTTTCAAAACAACCTAATATCATAGAGATGGCACCAACATAGGATCCTAGACAAGATATTACAAAGGTCATTCCTTGGGCCATGAAGAAAGAAAATTGCTCCACTGGTAAGGGGATAATTGCTAATCAAGTTGAAGGTGCCAAAGGAGAAATTAGAGATGTTAAAACCATGAGACTTGGTAGATCATTGTTCATAATAATGTGTGATAAAGGGTTCCTTTCCAAACTATTAAGAAATGCTTAGAATCTAGACCTAGCCAAGTTGGTTGTCCAAATTGTTTTCCTACCACAAATATTACAAAATTGACTTGTAATAGGCATGATGAGAAGACCAAAATAATTCAATACACTAAAGGGAATTCTATCTTCACTATGATAGAGAATTTTTCTCTAGATGGTGTTTAATTTAAACCCATATTGACAAAATCCCCATCAATTTAAGGCTACTGGCTTTTGAATATAGGAAGAACAAAACAACTACATAGTAAATTGACTTCCTACTACAAAATCAAGAAAGTGTCTCGCTAATTAGAGTCAATCCCCAAGGAGGATATAGAGCCCTTGGACATGGATATGTTTGAGGCTAATTATCAAGACATGTATCAAGTTATGTGTTAAGTCCTCAGAATTGATGTATAACCCAAAATGTCATAAGGGGATTTTGTCTTTGCAAATGATATTCAAAACCCTCATATAAACAAATTATTTGATTATGGGCTTACCATATCCATTAAAACATTATGAACTTCAAGAAGTAAGGAGAAAATAATACCTTTAAGAGAAGTTCAATGTTGTGCTATATATGTTTGTATATGCTAGATGATTATTGGGATGAAGGACTAGGAATTAAGTATACTTTACCATAGCTTGCTAAAGATGATATCAAACCAATACAAATGTGGTATGTTCATGTGGGTGCGCATCATTATAATTCTTGATAGAATGTTTTTGATATTTTTTTGAATCCTCTACTACAGATGTTGGGATACAATAGGCGAGTATGTGCATGGCAATGGGGGACCAAAGGGGGTCAAAAGTGGCCACTTTTTTATGAAATCGGTAAAAACTGACCTTGGATGAGAAATTGAAGATAACCATGCTCATAGTTTGAAGATGTGACAAGAAAAAGATTCATAGTTCTCAGAATTTAGTTTCTAAACTACTATTTTATTTAAAATTGTGGACGTTAAGAGGTTCAAGTAGGAGGGCCACACAAAGTGCTCCTATTTGTGTTAAAAATATAACATAGTGTCTAATGTGCTCTCCCTAAAATGTTGAATTTTTAAAAGTATTTCACAACTCACTTTGGTGGAAAATTAGCTAACATCATGTAGTTTATGCCTAATTTTTCTATCAATTTTTTAATGAATATATGTTTTTTTATGAGTTTTCAAAGTGGACATATATTGAAAAATGAAAAATTGAGCATGCTCCCCCTATTTTTTTGAAAATTATTTAAAAATTATTTGAAAATTATTTGAAAATTAATTGAAAATAATTTTTTTTCTATAGTCTAGAATCTAAAAATGTAATTTGTTTCAAATTTGGATGAATGGGTAAAAGATGACACCAAAAATACTATACATAGGTTTTCAAGGAAAAAACAAGACACTAGCAAAAGAAATTAAAGATGGAAACCTTAATGTTTTTAGATTTTAGAAAAAATTATATGGTTAAAAATCTAATAAAAAACTTAACTCATCCTAGTATGTTTTTAGATTAACATTGAAAAATGTGTAAACTTGATGGAGAGCACACTTGAGATTTACTTATTTTTCTATATTTTCTTAAAAACATATCTTTGGACATCTAAAAGGTAGGTCTAACCCTTTGGGTTTGATGTCCAAGCCAAATCCAACCCTTAGGGTTGAAAATTACCAATGCAATTAAAAATATGAGTGTGTTTCAGATTACCTAAAAAAGTTAGCAATGGTTTACAAAACAGAAAAACATGTGAATTTAGACTTACACACTTTATTTATTTCCCTTCTCTACACTTTCTATGACATACAAACACACTTTTGATGCTTTTGAGGATCTACAATCACTAGTTGATAAAAGTATCTCACTTTTTGTTCTTATATCGATGTAGAAGATTCCAATTACATATTTTTAAATCAAATTTGATATTGTAAATCATTGTTTTCATGTTTTGGGGAATTGGAATAATTGTTTGACAAAACTAACTATTTTTTAATCTTACATTGAAAAACTAACTAATATTTTGTCTTACATTGATAAAAATATTTTAATTACATGTTTTTGTGTTTGAATTTGATAAATTGGCAATCATTGTTTCTATTTTTTTACCAATGGTGTTAGATTGATATAGAATTCAACATCATGCCAAGGAAACAACAAAAAACACTAGAGGAGCATGAAGCCAAGAATGAAAAGAAAAGAGAAGTCATGAATGAGACAACTTCATGAAAATAAGAAATCAAACTCCATAGATGAAGATATACCATCTTTGCCAATTGAATTAGATCATGAAGCATCCAAGAAAGATAAGAATTTGGAGACACAAAAGGAACAAATGCAAAAACTTTGTGCAAGTAAGAAATTGAATGCGGGAGTTGAATGTACATTTTCTTTTCTATCTCAATTTGATATTGTAGAAAATATTCAATCACCAATTAAAAAATTATGATGTAAATATAGATGTCATACCAATTGATCAATTGTTGAATGAGAAAAAATTATCTAATGAATCAAGTTTTCCATTGAGAACACCTCCTAGAATTTTGCATAAAAAACTTAAGTTTTTAATTAAAATTGATCTCAAGAATATTCTAAAACTAATGTCTAATCAGGTTTTCGAACATACTTTTAAAAGAAATGTTTTTTATAAGATAAGATGAGAAAAGGGTCCCAATCCCTTACATAACTAGAGAGTTCAAAAACATAACATAAAACAAGACACAACATGATGAGCTAGGATAAATATATGTTTAATTTCTATCCAAGATATTTCAGTACCTTTCACTTTTATGGATTGGCATCCCTAATACATTATTAATGGCTATACTTATTTTGATTAACTGGATAAATATTGTGCTTTGGTATTTAATTTATTTAGGTATAATCTTTTGATTATTATTATGATTTTTGTCATATATGCATGCATATTAATGGTTTTGTGGAAAGGTAGTTGTTGGACTTGTGAACTAAGCAGCTTGAATCTCTCTGAAGCCACCTTTCAAAAAGAATACCATTAGCTTCAAACATCTCCAGAACCATCCTCTCCTTGAGTCGATGGTTAGTTGCAAGATCCATGCTAGTTTCCACCTTAACACATGCCACACAGGAAATCAGGCAACTCTAACTTGCCCTGTTGTCACCACAAGTTCTCTTTGCACCTTATAACATCAGTTCAATAAATGTTCAATCCAAATAATTGAAGCCTCGCTTTAGCCTAAGTTCCATTATTCATGCTTCACCTTCCTTGTCTCATGATTTCACTTGCAGATTTCTATTGCTAAGTCATTGGCGTTTTCAGTGCTCTAATAAAAGACTCATAGTCTAAAATAGAAAGAGTCCAGTTGCTATAATCTTTTAGTCTAGTTTAGCTTAGTTCAAGTTTAGTTCTACAAATAAGGCTTGATCGTATAAAAGCAAGCCAATAAGGTAGTTAGAGAGAGTTATTTTTATTCATAAATTATTGTTTTCTTTAGGCAAAGAATTATTTTTTATTTTCATCGTGTAAGCATGCCCATTTGAGATTTCATTCTATGAAAATAAAGGGGAAATTCTTTTGAATTTGTATTAGCATAGGAGGATCCTTCTAGGTGGGGAGTAGGGTCTGCTCACCCAATGGAGGAGATCTCTTAGTATTTTTCTGGTTTTAATTGCATTTATTTCTTTGTGTTAGAACTTAGATCATATGTTTAGAATAAATTTTGTGTTATTCCTAGTTGTTGTTCACTTGCAGGTTATTCTTTGGATAAGAAAAAATACAAAAATATTTAAATGGTTCTACTTTGATTTAGATTAAATAGCTCTTTAATTTCATTCCAGACAAGTATTTCGATTGTGTGTTTCCATTTAACAAATAGACTAAATTGCAATTACTTTCATTAGTGTAGTTTTGATTACGCAATTCCTTTTTGCAAATAGTATAGTTGTTTCATTTCATTTTAATTCTTCAAGTGTGTTTCCTTCAAGAAATAGTATAATTTGAGTTCCAACACTATCTTTATATTTCTTTAGACCATGACCATCACACGAATACCCAAAAACAAAAGTGAAACTTACTGTAGATAGCTCCAGACACCACTGGATTGATAAAATTAAATGAAGGGAAATTAAAATGACTATGATGACCTCATCATTTTGGGCGTCGTTGCTGGGAAATTAATCTACAGATTTTGTAGGTTAAGGTGTTGGTAAGGTTATCAAAAAAATGCATCAAGAACTTAATAGTTTATGAGTAGGCCTAGAGACGCTTTAGGTCGCTTCATAAAAAATCTTCAATCAATACACTGAGAGAGTCACATTCATCCTCAAAATCCAATCTAGAGGAATTACCAAACCATTTGTCGAATCAAGGATCCCCAGATCCTCTAAATCTCCTATCAGAATGGTACACCTTTTGGGTGGAGATGAGCCAATCAATAGGACCTTTTCATATCCCATATCTATAACCCCTGAGAGAAATGAACCACCTATGAAGAATATCTCTCCCTTGATTTTACCAAATTTTAGGGGAAAAGTTTTAGAATATCTAGACCAATATCTATTCGAATTCAAGGTCCTCTATCAAACTTATGACTATGGAATAGATAATAAGAAGTTTAAACTATTTCCCTCCACTTTAAAAGAATTAGCTTTACATTGATTCATGGGATTAACTGCTAATTCTATACACACTTTGGAGCAAATGGAGATAGTTTTTCTTGATAAATATCAAGATTACTGTAGAATTCAAGATACAAAGGAGGACGTTTTAGAATGAAACAAATGGAAGATGAAAATTTGGACTTGACTATGTTGACTACTTCTTGTTTGTTCATAGAAGATGTGGTAGTAGTTTGGATGAATAACTAAGTAAAATCATCTTTCTAAGAGGAATTAATGAAGATGCTAGAGAAGCCTTAAATCTTATGGGGCGAGAAGACATTAACAAAGTAAGCTTTACAGAAATTGTTGAGTTTAGCAGTAATTATTCCCGTACTCAAGCTAGTAATAGAATCAAAAAAAGAGGGAAGAATAGTAGTGGAGATGTCACTAAAGTCATGGAAGAGTTGGCTAATCTTAAAACTGATATTCTGCTTCACTTGAACACTACCCTAGATGGGATTCAAGCAAGCAAGAAAACTACTGAACCATTAGCCATTTACTATGCTCAATGTAGAGAAAAGCATCCACTGAGAGAATGTACATTAAATCAGACAAAGCTATGTGGAATCTGTGAGAAAAGTCATCCCACAAATGAATGTGGCAAAGATACAAAATTGATTGAAAAAGATCTCACAGGTCAAAGAAGAGTTGAATTTTATGGGGCAAAAATAATCAAATTATGGTTTTAACCAATATGCTAGACAGTTTGGTCCAATAGGCCCTTCTAATTGGGGAGCAAATCAATGGTCTGGACCTTGGAAAGGTCCACCTCCACAAATACAAATGCCACCTTAGTGGGGACCACCTTGGCCTCAACCTGAGTGGATGAATCAGTCCTAGACCACTCCCTAGTGGCAAAACCACAATCAATATTAGTAGCCAAGGGGACCCCAATATACCTAAGGGCCAAGACATTATGGAAATCAACCTCAATCTTTACTTCCTAGACCATCTTAACCAACAAAACAAAATGAATAGGTAAATCAAACTCAACTCCCAGCTCAGCCTATGCCAAATCCCAAAAATAATTGCCCTCAACAGTAGGTCTATAACACTAATCCTAACACAACAACATTGAATATGGTGGAAATTAATGATATTCAACTGTGCTCTTGAAACATTCTAGTAAAATCTCCTTTTGTGGAATTCCCTGAGGAAAATGAGACTTTGCTCAATAATGATAAGATGGAGCAACCTCAGGGAGAAACACCCAAAACAGGGAATTCTGAAAGATGTGCCTATTCCATTTCTAGAGCGACTAAGATAAACTGCTCTAGAGAGATCTAGAGAGCTCCAAAATGCTCAGGATGACTCTCAATTTATTAGAGAACTCCAAAAAATAAACATAGAAGTTCCTCTATTGTGAGCCATTAAAGATATCCCTGAAATAAACCAAACGATCAAAAGCTTATGCTTAAAATCTCCTGGAAGAAAGACGAAGTTGCCAAACACTATCCAAGTAGAGGGAAAACTTGTAGATGTCCTGGTAGGGAAATTAATTCCATAGAAGTATGGAGATCCAGGTAGTACTGTCATTTCAGTAATGATAAAAGGGATGCCAATTTCAAACATATTGATTGATTTAGGGGCTGCTATTAACGTGATGACTGCAAATATTGCAGAAGCTTTAGATTTAACAAATATGCAACCTACATCCACAGTCTTGTAGCTTGTTAATTTATCTATCACCAAACTTGAGGGAGTGTTGGAGGATGTCATTGTCATAATAGACACTTGGGAGTACTATGTGGATTTCCTCATCCTCCAAACAAAAATGAAGAAATCAGGATACCCAATCATATTGGACAGACCTTGGCTGGCTACAACAACAACCCTCATTGACTGTCGATCTGGGAACATGACCATTTCCAATGGAAATAAATTAAAGGATATCTCCATCTACCCACCTACTAAACCATTCCTACAATATGAAAACAAACTATGGGTAGATGACCTTACGGAATTCGATGAAGAATGAGATAGTGGTAGTGGTTTTGTCAACCCAACCAACCTTCTCCAACACCTACCTTTCACAGAAACCAAGGACTATTAGGACTTCCTTCACAAACATGTCACTAGCCTTATAGCCCTCTTTTTAGGTCTGTCAAACAATAACTTTTGTTATGGACATGATCCCAATGAAACAAATACATTTCTAAGTACCCATTATCCCCATTGACAACATATCAAAAGATGAGGATAGGTTTCTTCAGACCAAACCCCACAAAAATGGATTGTTGTTGTTTTAGACTAGGCCTAATTAGGCCACTTTTACAAAGCAACACCACTCCAATCACTCTCCCAATCAAAGACTCCTATACCAATGTTCTTCACAGGTCTCTAATAGGCTGAATCCACCATTTTTATCAACTGAAACAACCCCAAGTTCCCCTAAACACAAATCCTTCATTTAAGCCTAGTTTCAAAAGGGTTTATTGAAAATCCTATCTCCAAACCCTATTACACCTTACCAATGGCTCAGACTCATCAAAATATGTCTAAACATGCTTAACAAACCATCACATAACCTTAACTCATGCATTTTATGCAAATCTCAACTTGGAGCCATCATTTTCAAGTTAAAAATCAATGAAAATCACCCAGGGCAGTGATCAAAAACCTATTCAAACGCATTCCCTGCTTCCCAAAACCACCCCAAAATATAAATCTAACCTATTCCACTCTTTCCACCAAGTTACAGAAGATTTCACCTGAGAAATGGTGAGAAATACACATTTTGTTCTTCAAAACACTAGTTCAGGGTTTTAGACCTGCTAGCAAAGAAACGCTTATAAAATACACAAAACTCCATGAAATCAAACAAAATAAAATGATTTGGAAAGTAGATTAATAGTAATTTAAATCCCAAGTGGTCTTAGGTTGTGAATCATCCATACAAATCTGTACTATTCACTGCAACAGGACTATTATAGGAAAAATTTGGAAGTAGCAGTCACTAAAACCTTCATAACTTCTTCAAAACTTAATGAAATTAAATGAAACCAATTGAAAATGAATGATTATTCAAATATCTTTCCAAAATATCCAATTTAATTCCATTTGGTGTCTGTACAAGGTCGTACCAGCCTCGGTAACAGTCATTTGCAAAAAAAATGCAGAAAAACAGGGGTATATGTTATTATTCTTTACTTCAAACTACTCCAAAACCATTCCCCCCTCTTGGATTTGACCAAAATTGCCTATTTATAACCACTTACATCTCTTTGAACCCACATAACCAACTTAAAAAATTCTACACCTACTTGACTCTTCATATTCCCTCATTAGCATTTTTGCAACTAATGATAAATTTGATAGTTTTTACATTGCTTTGCAAATGTGAACTCAAAATGACTTTTCCACGACCAAAATAGACTCCAATGACCTTAAAACATTATGAATGGCCTTGATATGGCCTTATTACATAAAAATAACTCAAGACCTTTAAAACTCAACCTAAGACTCCTAATTGCCTGATTTGTTCTAGGTGCTCCTGTACCATACTCTCGGCCATGAAATTCTTCCAAGTCCCTTGTAAGTCTTCTACTCTTTGACCTGAAATAATCCTCTGATCTTCAATTATTTGATGCTCCTCCTTGTTCTTGCAACTAATCCAACTTGACTTCATCTTTACCTTTGGCTTGAATTTGTCTATGCAAAGTAATCTTCTTCTTGCCTTGTCTTCCTAGATCAGCATCTCCATGCTTTGATTTGTCTTTACTAGCTTCGTCCATTTGCTTCCACCTTCTTCTTCTTCATCATCCACTACAAAATAGCTCTCATTTTGTCTTTCCTCTTTCATCTTGACCCTTGGAACAAACTCAAACTTACCCACTAGTGCTTGCCTTTCAACTTGATATGGCTGCCTCTTTACAAACTGACTTGCCTCATATTCTCTATCAAAACTTGATGTCATACCTGCAATCAAACATTTTACTCTTGTTTATTGGACTCTCTTCCTCATGATCTCTGCTGCATATTTGAATTTACCCCATTGTCCTTGCCACACATTTAACTTTATTCTACCTTTTGTCTTCTCACTTAGTCTCAGGTCCCCTACTCTTGGAACCTTTATGAAATCAGTTTTTGAGACCTTTGTCATGGTAGCATATGACTGCCTCTCAACCATTCTTGCCACCCAAGGACAACTCTCTATCCTTACGACAACACTATCTCTCTTCTCCTCTTCATTTGGAGACTTCACAGACACTCTTTCTTTGGCCTTCTCTTGGCCTATCTCTATCAAACTCACATCTTTGGTCCCTTCCATCATTGAGACCTTTTCCAAACTCATTGCTTTCACATCTTCACCACTTGGGGTGACTACAACCTTCATCCTTTTCTCTTCAATCTCTACAAACTCTTTCACCAACCTTTGCCTTTCTCCTTGGCTCACTATACTCTATTTTTTTGTCTTGCACTAGACTCTTTTCCTCTGCCAACACTGTATTTTCAGTCTTCTTCTTCACTATTATGACTGTACCTATTTTTTCCTTGTCTTGTTTTACTTTTAATGGACAATTTAATCTCCCTATGATGATCTCTTCCCTTTCTTCCACTGTCCTATCAGACTTATAACCCACTGTTATGATAGTACTTAACTATTCTTTAGCCTCTTTTACCTCCAATGGACAAAACTCTATCACTCTCTTGTCTCCATCATATCTTTCAAACTTATTTTGAATCTTCAAGGTTAATTCATCCTTGACCTTTTCTGGTTCATCTTCCTATTTTGTTTTCAACACTTTATCCTTCTTTACACTCACTGTATCAACATTCTCTTTTCTTATAGTGGTTGCACCTTCTCTATTTTTGTCTTCCTCTTGCATTATGAATTCCTTCTTGCCTATCATCACTATCCTTGCTGTCCTTTCTTGTGCCTTATCATCCTCCTACAATGGTGTTAGTGTGAACTTGATTCCATCTTTCACAATATCATAACTATTCTCCCTACCATCATATATGGCATATTTGTCAAACTACCATGGTCTTCCAAGTAACAAATGACAGTAACTCATTGGTAACACATCACACAATACCTTATCCTTGTATGGACCAATATGAAACTCAACATAAGATTGTTCTTTAACCACTATTGACTGATCATTATTCAACCAAAATGCTATATATGGTGTTTCATGAGGTATCCTCTCTAAATTCAACTTATCCACCATTTCATTTGAAACCAAGTTATCAATTGAACATGAATCTATCAACACTTTGCATACCTTGTTTTTGCACTTGCATTTTGTCTTGAATAGGCTTCTCCTTTGTGTCATCTCCTTCAGCTTAGCATACCTTTCTTGGAACTCTCTAATCTATTTTGCCATATTGTCTTCCAGATGCATCTTGTCTTTTCACCTTCCAACTGTAAATCTGCAACTCCTCACCTTCAAAAGATCTACTCCCTGTAGCTCTATACCACTTTGATGTAGTGGTGGTGGTTTTGTCAACCCAACCAACCTTCTCCAACACCTACCTTTCACAGAAACCAAGGACTATTAGGACTTCCTTCACAAACAGGTCACTAGCCTTCTAGCCCTCTTTTTAGGTCTGTCAGACAATAACTTTTGTTATCGACATGATCCCAATGAAACAAATACATTTCTGAGTACCCATTATCCCCATTGACAACATATCAAAATCTGAGGATAGGTTTCTTCAGACCAAACCCCACAAAAATGGATTGTTGTTGTTTTAGACTAGGCCTAATTAGGCCACTTTTACAAAGCAACACCACTCCAATAAATCTACCAATCAAATAATCCTATACCAATGTTCTTCACAGGTCTCTAATAGACTGAATCTACCATTTTTATCCACTGAAACAACCCCAAGTTCCCCTAAACACAAATCCTTAATTTAAGCCTAATTTCAAGAGGGTTTATTGAAAATCCTATCTCCAAACCCTATTACACCTTACCAATGGCTTAGACTCATCACAATATGTATTCACATGTTTAAAAAACATCACATAACCTTAACTCATGCATTTTATGCAAATCTCAACTTGGAGCCATCATTTTCAAGTCAAAAATTAATGAAAATCACCTAGGGTAGCGATCAAAAACCTATTCAAATGCCTTTCCTACTTCCCAAAACCACCCCAACATCTAAATCTAACCTATTCCACTCTTTCCACCAAGTTACAAAAGATTTTGCCTAAGAAATGGTGAGAAATACACATTTTGTTCTTCAAAGCCCTAGTTCAGGGTTTTAGACCTGCTAACAAAGAAATGCTTTTAAAATACACAAAACTCCATGAAATTGAAAAACATAAAATTATTTGGAAAGTATATTAGTATTAATTTCAATCCCAAGTGGTCTTAGGTCGTGAATCATCTATACAAATCCTTACTATTCACTGCAACAGGACTGTTATAGGAAAAATCTAGAAGTAACAGTCACTAAAGCCTTAATAACTTCTTCAAAACTTAATGAAATTAAATGAAACCAATTGAAAATGAAATATTATTCAGAGACCTTTCCAAAAAATCCAATTTCATGCCATTTTGTGTCCATACATGGCCGTACCATCCTCGGGAACAATCATTTTGTAGAAAAACAGGGGTATATATTATTATTCTTTACTTCAAACTACTCCAAAACCATTCCCCCCTCTTGGGTTCAACCAAAATTTCCTATTTATAACCACTTAATTCTCTTTGAATTGACATAACCAACTTAACAACTTCTACACCTACTAGACTCTTCATATTCCCTCATTAGCATTTTTGCAACTAATGATAACTTTGACAGTTTTTACATTGCTTTGCAAATGTGAACTCAAAATGACTTTTCCATGACCAAAATAGACTCCAATAATCTTAAAACATTATGAATGGCCTTGATATGGCCTTATTACATAAAAATAACTCAAGACCTTTAAAACTCAACCTAAGACTCCTAATTGTTTGATTTGTTCTAAGTGCTCCTGCACCAAAGAAGATGCTTCCACATTAGCTATGGTCACAATTGTCAAACATTTAGAAGAATATAATGAGCAGGAGGACAAAGTTAAACTTTCCTCCCATAATAATACACAACAAGATGTCTCTAGATGGCTCCAGAGAGATCTGAGAGACTCATTGAGAGCATTTAACTATCCATTCTTTGAAGAAGTAGCCTCTAGATTAAACTACCAATAGGCAAAAATGTTACATCAAATCATACCTCACTACTATCCCTTAAATATGCTAATCATTCCTTACATGGAAATCCATTATGTCCACTCTAGGATAAATAAAATCAATGTTTAGCTAGATAAACAACTCTCTATCAATAGTTGGTTGACAAATATGGAAGAGACAAAACTGACTAAGCTATTGCAAAACCATACACAAGATTTCACCTGGGAATATAGGGACATGAAGGGAATTCATCCAAGTGTTTGTATGCATCATATCTACACAAAGGATGTTAGACCCATAAGGCAACCCCAAAGAAGAATTAACCTTGCACTGAGTGAAATAGTGAAAGAGGAGATATAGAAACTATTATAGGTTGGATTCATCTATCTTATTTTTGATAGCAAGTGGGTTTCACCATTGGTAATTGTACTAAAGAAGAATGGAAAGTGGCATGTATGCATTGACTATAGGGAGTTGAACAAAGCCACTAAAAAAGATTATTTCCCTCTCCCTTTCATTGACCAAGTATTGGATAACTTGGCTGGCAGTCGTTACTTTTTCTTTTTAGATGGATTCAATGCCTACAACCAGATCCATGTAGCTCTGGAGGACCAAGATAAGATCACCTTTATATCTCCAGTATGCTTACAAAGTTTTACCTTTTTGGTTATGCAACGCCCCAGCTACCTTTTAGTGAGTCGTTCTTGCATTTTTTGTTGATCTTACCAATACCTGTGCATTGAGGTATACATCGATGATTTCATAGTCCATGGTAAAAATTTTTGATAAAGCTTTAAGTAGCCTCAAAAAGTGCTTGAACAATGCAAGGAACAACAATTGTCCTTAAACCATGAAAAATGCCTTCTTATGACATGACTGGGGGAATAGTTTTGGGTCATCATATCTCCCAGGAAGGTATTAAAGTAGATCCTAAGAAGATTAGGATCATAGTGTAGATTCCTTCACCTCAGACTCAAACTAAGGTAAGAAGATTTTTAGGACATGTTGGCTATTATAGACACTTTATTGAGAATTTTAGTTGAATTGTTGATCCAATGTTTACCCTTCTAAAGAAAGACTTTGAATTTAATTGGACTACCCAATGTAAAGAGGTGTTTGAATCCATAAAAGAACATTTATCACAACACCAGTTATTAAAGGACATATTTGGGGAGAACCTTTCCATATCCATACTAATGCTTCCAATCAGGAAATCAGAGTTGTCTTGGGACAAACAAGTGAGTCTGGGGTTATGCATGCCATCTATTACATCAACAAAAACTTGAACCCTTTAGAGAAAAAATATACAACTACAGAAAAACTCCTAGAAGTAGTGTATGCCATTAACAAATTCCACCACTACATTATACGATACAAGGTATTCATGCATACAGACTATGCAGCCATTAGGTACCTCATGAACAAAGTTTTCATTGGTGGGAGAATCATTCAATGGATTTTGTTATTGCAAGAATTTGCCATAACCATAATTGGCAAACCATGGAAAGATAATGTAGATGCTAACTTTTTGTCAAGATTGATTGTGTAGGGAAATAATGAACCAATTGATGATGCATTTACAGATGAACACCTATTTTCCATTTCAATCAACTCACCATGGTTTGTTGATTTTGACAACTACTTAGCCACATGGAAGTGTCTATTTATTTATTTTATGTAGATAAATTATGGGTATATTGTTAAACCACCTTGATATAAAATAGTAACATATTAAACAACAAAATACTAAAATTATAAAAGTGAGCGGGAGTGGGAGCAGGCAAAACCTTAACCAAGGTGGAAGTGACTCGGAAGAAGCCAGTGATGAGGATGGAGAGGAAGATGGAGTTGCAGGCGATGTTGATGGAGTTGTAGGTGATGAATGGGATCTCCCAATGGATGAGGATGATGACATACACATTTTGGAGCTCTATCTAGATGTTCAACGCTATATATCTCATGCTCGATCAGCGCCCTTTGGCCTGGATCTTTCGAATGTTGTTGGGGATGGTGATCTTTGCAAGGTGCTGAGGATAGGATTTCTCTCCTCCCCACTCAGATCTGATGGCAATGGGAATTTTTTCTCCTATTGTTGGCCTTGTTCCTATTGTTTTGGAAAATCTTGAATCTGGTGTTCTAGTTCAAAAAGACCCTGAGCTTTGGTGCTCAAGGGAGCCTATTTCCACCCAAGATGATGAAGTATTGGATTTGACTTTGGATTCTTAGGTCGATGGTTATATAATAGGCAGCCTATCTTTTGTAGGCTCTTTGGATGCTTTTGCAGTGCTAGGGTTGACGTTGACCTAAGGGGTTGGGCTCTCTACCCTTCTTTCTACAGTCTAACATTCTGATCTATCTAAGCCAGGGGACTTTGGTGCACCTTCTTTGCCTATAGGCTCTGGTGAAAAGGGCCAATATTGGAATGTCTTCATCCTTGATCTAGTGATTGACAGATCTTCCTCATTATGGACTAATGCTCTGGTGGGGAAACATTTTGGTAATAGACCCAATGTGGACAACATCATAAACTAGGTTAAAAGGAAATGGAGGTTGAAAGGCTCTTTGGAGATTCTAGTGATGATGAAGGGATTATTCCTCTTTTCTTTCTCACTTCTAGAAGATAGCTTGTAGATCCTGAAAGGGGGTCCTTTGTTCTTTGGCAGATCCTTTCTTTTCCTCAAGGAATGGGAGACAAGATTGGACCTTGAGAAAGTTCACATTGATAGTGTTCCAGTTTGGGTTAGACTCCCCAGATTAGCTTTAGAGTCTTGGGATGAGGAAGTATGGAAAGTTATTGCTACTTCTTTGGGTGACCTCATTGTTGCTAACGAGGTGACTAAATCTAGGAAGCAATTTTATTTTGCTAGATTATGTGTTACCATTGTTGTTGACAAAGCACTCCCATCTTTTGTTACTCTTTCTTCTAAGCTTGGAATTTGGGTGCAACAAATCATTTATGATGACTCTCAAGTAATGTACCTCAACTATTGCAAACTAGGACATGCTTTGGCAATGTGTAGAGATGGTAAAGGATGGAAGTTCAAGAATAATATTCAGCAAAATCCTCCTCCAATTGAGGTGGCTGCCAAAACTTTAGAAAATATTGAGAGGCATGATAGCCCTCTCATGGACAAGTCCAACTTGGAGTCCCTGGTGGTGGAAAAGAGTTGCAAGTTGGATGTTGTGGTTCATCACAACTCATCCTCAAACAAGGAAAATAGCATAGAGATGCCTTCAAACAACAATGATTACTAGTAAGAGATCTCCCCCAGTTAACTCTTGGGATGCCAATTTGAAGCAATGATCTTTAAAAGTTTTTGGTTTCTGACATAATTAGCCAAGATCAACAAATGAGAACTAAGATGAACTTCCACAAAGCATAAGCACATAAAAGACAAAAATGTATAATCAAGATATTACATCAAAAGTTTACACCAAGAGTTGATGAAAATGTACAAGGATCCTTGCATATATAGGCAAGGAGAAGGAGGTGAGAAGGAGAGAACCAACTATGACTAACCCTCTATGTGATGAACACATGTGTATACAAATGGAGGGTGTTGGAAAAATGTCTCCAACCTCACATAAGGTGAGGAGAGAATATCTCCAACCTCTAATGAGGTGAGGTGTCAAAATGACTAACCTCATGTGAGTACATGTGGTGAGACAAAAAAGTGACTAACCTCAAAAGTGAACTTAACCTTTAATGTCAAAGTTAAGTTAGACCTAGCCACTAAGTGTGACTTAAGCCTAGGTGTGGGTTAGGATAAACCCAATAGTCTAACACCCCCCTTAAGTGATACTTAGGGAGTAGCGATACAAAGATGATGATGGGTCCCGGCTACTAGGCCATGTTAGGTACCCATGTACAAACAACTTTCTCAAAAGGCATAGAAAAGGAGAAAACCCTAATTCTAATAGGAACCCTAATCGTAACTCTAACCCTAACCCTAACCCTAACCTTAACCTTGATTCTACCCTAACTATAACCCTAATTCTAAATCTAACAATAACCCTAATTTGAACCCTAACCCTAACTGTAACTCTAATTATTACCCTAATTCTAATACTAACCCAGCTTAATTCTAAACCTAATTCTAATAGGAACCCTAATCGTAACTCTAACCCTAATCTTAATACTAACTTTAATCCTAATTAAACTCTAACCCTAACTCTAATTTGAACCCTTACCCTAACTATAACTCTAATTCTTACCCTAATTCTAATAGGAACCCTAATCATAATTCTAACCCTAACCCTAACCTAATGCTAACATTAACCCTAATTCTAACCCTATCCCTAACCACATTAGTAATTGTAATCCTAACTCTAATTCTAAACATAACCCTAATCCTAAGTTTAAACCTGATCCTAACCCTAACCCTTATTCTAACCCTAAACATACCTCTAATTTTAATCCTAACCCTAATTCTAATTACAATTCCAACCCTAACCCTAATCCTAATCATAACCTTAATTGTAATTACAACGCTACATCTCACCCTAACCTTAATTGTAACACTAATGCTAACCCTAATGATAACCCTAATTTTATTCTAAATGTTAATTCTAACCCTAACCCTAATTCTACCTCTAGATCTAGTTAATTTCCAATTCTATCCCTAATTCTAACCCTAACTCCAACCCTAATTCTAACCATAGTTGTAACCCTAATTCTAGACCTAATTGTGATAATAATTATAATCCCAATTCTAACCCTAACCCTAATTCTAGTTTTGACCTTAATTCTCATTATAATTGTCTCCCAAATGGTAACCCTAATTCTAATTGTAATTCCAACCCTAACCCTAATTATAACTGTAATCATAACTCTAACCCTAATCGTAACCTTAATTGTAATTGTAACCCTACATCTCACCCTAACCCTAATTCTAACCCTAATTCTAACACTAATTCTAACCCTAATGATAACCCTAATTTTATTCTAAACATTAATTGTAACCCTAACCCTAATTCTACCCCTAGATCTAGTTAATTTCTAATTCTATCCCTACTTCTAACCCTAACTCCAACTCTAATTCTAACCATAGTTGTAACCCTAATTCTAGACCTAATTGTAAGAATAACTGTAATCCCAATTATAACATGAACCCTAACCCTAACCCTATGTTCATTCAAGCCAATACTAACTCTAATTCTACCCTTAGATCTAGTTAATTTCTACTTCTATCCCTAATTCTAACCCTAACTCCAACCCTAATTCTAACCATAGTTGTAACAACTATTTTAGGTAGTAGGAACAATAGTTCAATTGCGACGGCTTGACTCGTAAACGTGAACCAGAGGTACCGCAAATACTTGTCTTGGTTTTGGAAGAAAAAGTGTTTTGATTTTTGTTTGGAAAAAAAAAACTTATATTTTCAAATATCTCCTAAAAATAAATTTTTGAAAACAAATTAATTCTAGAATAACTCTTAATTTAATATAATTCTAGAATAACTCTTATTTTAATATAAAGCTCCCTATTTAATTAAATAATACTTGCTAATTTTATATTATTATATTTAAAATTTACAAATAAAACAAGTATGTCATCTAACAATTAAATCACATCTAAATTCAAGCTACTTAAAATGACTTTTAAAATAATAAATCAATTAGCTATTTTATAGGGATTTGATTTCACACAAGTGAAATTAAATAATACTTAATTAAAGCACATCCCCTAAGAATCTTTCTTCCAGGAGTTTATTTCACAAAAGTAATTTAAAATCAAAAACATTAATCAAAATCTATTATTTATATATATTTAAATAAATAAAGCTTAATAGTTTTGAATTAAAATATAAGACAAAAATAAATAAATTCAAATAAAATATTAAGACTAATTTAACTCCCAATCAGGGCTTAAATTTGATAGTTATGTAGTTGTATTTAGACATTTTTGCTATAAAATACAATCGAAATTTTAAAAAGACTATATCATATGAAAGGAGAGATTTTATACAAACTGTAAAAATTTATATAACATTACAATGATATATATAAGTAATGTTTCTATGACAGTTATATATTCAATGGTGTCCGTCAAAGACTATGACATGCTTTAGTATAAGTAAATCATATAAAAAACAAATATATATTTGTTTTTTATATGATTTACTTATACTAAAGCATGTCATAGTCTTTGACGGACACCATTGAATATATAACTGTCATAGAAAACTTGCTTGACAAGCAATGTTGACTATCAAATTTAAGCACTGCTCCCAATATATTTTTCTTTATTTATAGATATATATGTAGAATTTGAAATAAATTAGCATCACTTCACACATAGATTTTTTTTTATTCGTAATATTAATATTATATTAAACTGAAAATAGGAAATTACATTGTTTTGTGCCAAGACATGGCTCTCTGAACTTTTCTACTGCTATTCAACTACTATCTTCAGACTGTCTAACACCCTATACTGCTCCAAAAAGACCTCGCAGGGTTGAATAAAAACTAGAGACCTCGCAGGATCAAACCATGACTGAAACCTATTAACATATTCTCCAAGCCTCCATTGACCAAAAAGAAGCCATAAAACTATAGACAGAAAACTAAAGGATTACATTACTGAGATTAGACAACTTCCACCTTACCAAAATTCAACAGTTGCAGATTAAAATCTGCCACCCAGTCGAAACCTTCCACTAGCTCGATACCCAACACCTTCTTGATGAAGTCGACAGCAGTTTGAGCATTGTCCTTTGCCACCAGCAATTCGAAACCTTTGATATCCAAAATGAAGGGATATAATTTTACTACTGCCTCTGGATCCTCAAGGAGAGCCATATCCTTGGGTTGCGGGACTCCGACTCCCAAATTAGCCACTTGCAGAATTAAATCCAGGTCCCCCAAGTGCTCTGTGTAGAAGATGCCTTTCATGATGATTTTGACTTCTGCCTTGGGCGTTTCGAGCTCCAGAAGCAAGGTCAGAACCCTCAAAGAGATATCAATATCCACCCTGTAATGCTCATCATTCTGCAAGAAATTCTTTCCCACGATCATTCTGATAGCTCCCACCATCAACTCGTATGAATGACAAAGCATCCTCTTAACCAAAGGTTAGAAACCTGGCCACGAAAAGCCACCTGACACTTGCTACTAACCATCCTGACTGGGGTTTCCATACTGCCACAACTAATTGCTTCAGCGAAGAAGACAACTGTAAATCTGACAAGCATCGAGACTAAGCCAAATGGATGCTAAAACTACAAACTCGTATCCTTTTATGATTTTCACTTGCTTAGAAGCTTCTTGATGAAACATCCTTCCAAATTATTCCTTTCCCATGCAATCATTAAAAAGAATGATATCAGCCCTGTACTCGCATGCTGCCCCATCCTTGCCACCTAAGAAGATGAGGTGGCAAGGCTCCCTCCCAACCTCCCACGCAGTGGCCTTACATCTTTAAGTTATCCCCCTACCATCAGGATCATAAATTTCTTTGATTGACACCCCATTTGCACCAAAGTTAGACAAACTATCCGCTTCTTGATTTCCTTCCCTGAGGATATGATTAAATGAGATCTTTTCAAAATCCTCCAACATTTTTAGTGCCAACTCTAATTTAGCCTGAAGCCTCCAATTTATGAGTTTTCTGGTTCTCAATCCATTGATCACCAACAGAGAGTCTCCCTCTATAACTAAATTACTAATTTGAATTTATTTGCACAAGCTAAGCCCAAGGATAAGTGCCTGAATCTCTACATCATTATTGGTCCTGGGCATTAAAGGAGTTGCTAGTTTACCCACCACTTCACTATTGGAGGTTTGAACAATGCAACCTGCTCCTGAGGGACCCAAATTACCTTTGGAAGCCCTGTCAAAATTTAATTTGCACCATCCTTCTTCCAACGGGGACCATTGAGTGTTTTTCCTTTCCATTAGAGTTGTTTGACCACCTAACCTTGAAATAGGAACTGGTTTGAGCCCTGACCATCTTTTGATCATTTCTACATCCCAACCAGTGAAATAGTGTTGAAATATCCCTCCCTCTGCCAACCTAGAGTTCACTATTTCCACAATGCTTAACTCAATTTTACTAAGCAAAGAGAGGATTGGCATTTCCTTCTCCTGCAAGGTCCTCTTGTTGTGTTCCTTCCACATTTCCCAGATAAGAATAGATGGACCCGCAATCTAGAGGCCGCCAAACATAACCTTCTAATGAAAAATGGACCAAACTGAAAGGCAATCCAAAAGGTTATAAGGGCATGCGGAATACCACCCCAACTTGTTCATGAGCCAATACCATCCTCTAACCACATAAGAACAGTGAACAAATAAGTGATTACCATCTTCCTCTGCTTCTTTGCAGAGAATACACCTGGAGGGTCCCTTAAAACCTAGTCTTCTAAACCTGTCCACTGTAAGAGCTCTGCCCTGTACTGCCAGCTAAGTGAAGACACCTGATTTGGGTAAGCATTGTTTATTCCAACATAACTTTATAGGGATCTTACCATCTTCTACACCAGCACCCTTAAGAGCCTTATATCCATCTTTGGCTGTATATTGCCTAGTAGGAGAGGCACACCATCTGAGAACATATCTTCCCACCCTACTACAAATCAAATGGTTTGCCATAGCTTCTTCAAAATCTTCTACTTCCCTATCGCTGAAACCCAAAATTCACACACTCTTCCATTTGGGGAAGGTGTTCACCTCATCTTGCGGAAAGCAGAGAAAATGTCTAACTCTATCACCCCACAACATCTTGGTTCTTCTCATAACTAGGACTAATTCATCTCTGCTTGCTAGTGCTGGAAAACCTTCCCAAGAGTCTTCCCAAAACCTTGCTTCCCTGCCATCCCAAATTTCCCAAGAGAGGTGATTACAAATAAGACAACGACAGCTTTTGATGAAGTTCCATATCCTTGAACCATCCAAAAGCTCTCTCGAAGAAAAAATGCTATTCTCCTCTTCATCCAAGTACTTGGCTTTAATTAATCTGACCCACTTTAGATCTAGTTTTTCATAAATCAACCAAGCCAACTTAGTGCCTAAAGCTCTATTGTGTAAAAGAAGATCCTTGATACCAGCTCCATCCCTTTCTTTCTGCTCACAAACTTGATTCCAACTGATAAGAGGATACTTAAACTGTTCTGAAGATCCTTGCCAAAAAAACTTTCTCATCTTTTGTGTCAGCTCTTTGATGGTCTTACTTGCTAAAGGTAAATAAGACATCATATATATTAGGATAGCTGAGAGGACTGATTTTATTAAAGTTAGTCTACCCGCCCAAGACAACCATTTGCTTTTCAAGACTTCAATTTATTTTTCACTCTATCCAGCAGAGCATCCCAAGTGTTACCAGGGTGAATACCCTTAATCAAAGGTAGCCTGAGATATTTGCAAGGAAGAGAGCCCCTCTTAAAATTTAAGATTCTCAATATCCTTTCTTCTCTACCTAGAAAGGAGTTAAAGAAACAAACCTCTGATTTTTCTCTACTTACCTCTTGACCTGAAGCTTTGGAATAAAGATCCCGAATATCTCTAAAACTTTTTTCCTCTCCCTCAAAAGTTGAACCAAATAAGAGGGTATCGTCTGCGAATTATTGGTGAGTGAATCTTGGCATTGTTCTTGTGATTTGAATCCCTGTGACATGTCCTTCTAGACAAGCCTTCGCCAATATCTCCCCAGATCTTCTGTCATTATTATGAACAGGAAGGGGGATAGAGGGTCTACTTGCTTGAGACCCCTAGAGGCATTGAAAAAAGCTTCTGGCGAGCTATTAATAAGAATTGAGTATTTTGGACTTGAAACCCATTCAAAGATCCAATTAAGCCAAAGTTGGTTGAAACTGAACGCTGCCAAGACTTTAAAGAGGAATCTCCAATTCACTTTATCATATGCCTTTCAAATATCCAATTTGATTAACATCGAGGGATGCCTATTTCTTTGAACTGAATGTATAGCCTTTTGAGCTATTATTACTCCATCCAAATTCAATCTTTCAAGCACAAAACTAGTTTGCTCTTCTGCTATGATATCTGGAAGAATCTTTTTGATTCTATTGGCCATAGTTTTGGCCAAAATTTTGTAGACCATGTTCCAGAGGGAAATTGGCCTGTATTCATCGAAAGATTCTAGTTTTTCTTTCTTGGGAATCAAAGCTATAAAGGTGTTGTTCATCTCCTTAAGGATCTTTCCTGACTTTCTAGAATCTTTGAAACCATCAATCATTTCCTTTCCCACTATATCCCAGCATCTTTGGAAGAAAGCAGCTGGAAACCCATCGGGTTCTGGAGCTTTCTCAAGGGCGAGCTGAGCCTAGGCTTCCCTGATTTCTTCCTCTGTGAAGCTGCTATTTAACATCTAATTCTACTCATCTGTTACCAACCGAGGGATATTCTCAATGAATTTTTGTTGAGCCAACATATTTGAACCTTCTTCCTCATTTAAAAGATTTTGAAAGTGTTCCACTGCTATTATGTTAATTTCTTCCAGATATATGATTTTTTTTAATTTATAGTCTTCTCTTAATTTTGTTTCCTCTTCTATCTTATTTGTTTGAATTTATAGCTTCTTGTACTCTGCTAGCATACATCTCTTTGTATTTTGTTTTATGATCTTATTTTGTTTACGGGTATGGAGGGTGATCTTATTTTGTTTGTAGGTATGGAGGGTTTGGAGAGTTTGGGGTGTACTGGATGGAAAACTATCTTGCATGCAGTTTTGTTTAATCAGATCTTTTTTTTTTGGTCAAGAGGAGAATCTATTTTAGAATTTTTTTTAAAGGATATTAATTTTTTCAGCTCTTCCCTACCACTACCACTATAGAATGCCTCTGGGGGTAATAATTGCCACTACCCCCATGCATTTAATTTTTTTATTTAATTTTATTTATTCTCCCATTTTTTTTTATGATTTTTTTTTAATTTTATGATTTTTGTTTACTAGTATAGAATGAAATATCTATAACCTATGTAGAAAATAATTATTCTTAAATACATCCACTTCAATAGTCAAAAGTCAATTTTGGCCAAAGACAAATATTTACCACTTTTTGTTGTGAATGAGGTGTAAAATTGCGATTGATTGTTTAACCATTGAAGTGGATGATATTTAAGTACAGTGGTGTAGAACATCTCTAAAAATGTTGTGTCCATTTCTATTTTATTTCTTAGCTAAAGTTTTTTTCTTCTTCTGATTGGACAAAAGTAGGGTACTGGATGTAAGATAGTGTAATGGGACTAGGATTCTAGACGATGAAACATTATAATACCATGCAAAACATCCCTACAAGTGTTGGTGCAACATTCATTTTTGTTTTCTTCTTTGATCATGTGGTTTTTACCCCCTTGATTGGACAAAAGTAAGGCACTGAAAGTGAGTTTCTTGTGATGGGTGCAGATTTATCTTATTTGGTTTTGCCCTCATCATCTACTCAAGCTCTCTGCAATGTGAGGACGACGATTTATCCAGAGCCCAGATTTGAGAGGGAACACATGCAAGGTGACACAGAATATGTTGAAATGTAGAGAGATGTTGGAATTTATTATGCTTCAGGTCATGTCTTGTGTGGCGAAGCATCTGATTGAAACCCATGGCTTTCAACCACAATATGCAGTTTCAGAATTAAACAAGAAAGATTTTTGGCGCATGTTTGATGTTTCTCTCTACAATCTACTAGACTCCACTTTATTAGCTATGCAATGGGCTTGGGAAAATCTCTAACCATCTCCACAGCTATGTGTCGAAGGCCCTCAGTAGATAGAAAACCTGAAATCCACAGATGATATAAATTTTAAAAGAATTGGCAGCCAAAATACAAGATACACTAGGGCTAATTTTTAATGCCCAATATTTACGTTCTAGGAGTAATTCATCATGCTGCATTCTGCACTTTGCGGAAAGCATACATTCAATGGTGAAGAGGAGGGAAGATTTGTTGCATTGACATTATTTCTCACTAACTCTCATAAAGACTGCCCTACCTATTTCATGTTCACCAACAATTAGTTTTTAAGGTTGAGGACGGCTTTTCGAGTTAAATGTCAATTTTAGTTAATAACTAGCAATCACACCTTAGTGTGCAATGGGTACATCAAAATTGAAAGAGTATTGGAATGGTTGACCGTAACCTCAAGTCTATCACACAATAGAACATTTTTTATGTTTTAGTAAATGTCTCTTCAATTTGTTAGTGTAGGTTTTTTATTTTCCTTAGGGATATTTCTTTTTCCTACATATTATTAAGCTTGCTTAGGTTTAAATTATATGTGGTTAATATGAGGACACGTGGCAAAATACATCAGCTACATGTGTAACTCTCTCCCACACATGGGTAGTTGAGTTACACACCTTCTTTTGGCTTTTTGTGCCACCTCTCATAAAGACTATTCTGTCTTTACCTGAGTATGTTATGGGGTAATTAGGTTTCTCACCCTCTTTTGGCTTTATGTGCCATCTCCTTTCTGTCTTCAGTTGAGGAGGTTATGCTACATGTTTTGTCATTTACCAAGTAGGTAAAACCTCCCACCTTTTATGGGTAGTAGGAGTTAATGCACCTCTTGGATGTATATGTCCTATTTTTGCTATATACAACTCTCTACTCTCACTTTCACAAGTTCAATACCAGTTCGGTGAAAGCTCCGTGATAGTATCAAGAGTATTCTCAAATTCTCTTTCTTTGTCTCTATTTTTCTCTCTTTTCAGATTCTCTCTCCATTCTGTTATTTTGATCTTCGATCATTCGTTGACTGGAGTGTATGTGATATACGACCAACATCATATCTTGGCTCGGTTCTCACTTCTCGTAGAATCTAACATGGTATCAGAGCATGTTTGTTTGGTTTAGTTCATTTTTGTAATCTTGATATTTGAGAGATTTGAGACTATTAGATTGCTAATATTTTCTCAAAAGTATGCTTTTCTCTTGAATCCTCAGATGATCTGGAGAATCAAAATAGTTTGAAAGAAAATAACTATATGTATTACTCTGGCATGCATATTTGTGTTCTTGTGAGATCTGGGTGATTGCAGCTCTTTTGGTAATCTTGGAGGCATTTTCAGCATCTCCATAGTGTCCAGAAGGCTTGGAAAAGTCAAGATTGGCTTTTGTTTTATCGAAATCAAAGATCAGAGGACTTAGTTGCACTAGCGGTTTTTTGAGGGGTTCCTAGAGGTAGCTGATAAATTGGTGCATTTTTTGCTCAAATAGACCTCGCCATCGCGCTTAGAGGACGTCAAAACCTAAGGATCGACTGTCTAACAGTTGAATTTGGTTAAAATTGTTTCTAAGGCAAAAAAAAATTACATTTTGAGTCGTACGGCCCAAATCACGCCTAACTGTACGAATTTTTCAAAAATAAAAAATTTATTATTGAGCACTATATTGTAAAGTCTTTATTTTTTAAGAAAAAAAATTTACCATTGTTAAAGCGCTGAATAAAGTGCTTCAAAGTGCTGCAAGTTTAAAAGGGCTTCGACCCTAATAACAGGGCTCGACCCTTATAAAAGGGCTCCATCCACCCACACCTAGCGGGCCGCCCCTCAGTGCACCATCGTTGCCCAAGCAGCACCTAAGCTCCGTCTCTACCCTTCTTCACCACCACCTGCGCACCTCTGCCAGGTTTGGCGGTATTGTTTAGTGATTCTGCTATATTTGGTGGATTCCACCAAAACTGCCCCCCTCTAATTTTATCTGGAGTATCGCCAATTTTGGCGAGAAGCTAAAATTTTCATAACTGTAACTAAAATTGGCAATTCTACCAAAATATTTTTGGCTAAACATAGCTGTGACGTCGGCATGACACAAGTAGTTGGATTTTGAAATTTTGCCCCCTATTCCATTGAGCTTTTTAGTTGGGTAGGCAAACTTCGACAGGTCCGTTCTCGGCCATACGAAGGCCTATTTTGGTGAATTTTTTTATTCAAGGTAGAATTTCATGCTCTACACAGTGGTGAAATTGGTTTTTTGATTTGATGCTCAAGATTCCCAAAAATTGAAGATTCTTCCAGAATTTACTGCGCAGTTCTCATTTTGAGACCTTCCGGGAGCCATAACTTGTGCAAACAGAATCTGTTTTTGGTGTCATTTTTTCTATGTAATCCTCATCAGTGCTCTCAATTTGATTTCATATTGTACTTGAGCTGTAGTTTCAATGTTTTGGCCATTTTGGGCCTTGTAAGAGTCTGAATATTTGATTTTTGCATTGTAAATCACACTAATTATAAAGTGCCAACATTGTAATTTCTGGGGGGTCATTTCAAAAACTAGTGAAAAGGAGGGTGTCTTGTGTGTCTCTTTTTCACACTTCTCTTTCTGCATTTCAGTTTACTTTTCTGTACTCATGGATGCATCTACAGTTCTTGTTTTAACATCATATAACTATTTTGAATGGAAATCAAAGATGATAATCTATCCCAAAAGACATGGTATCTTAGGGTTACAATGGGACTTAAGACAGAACCTCAAGATGCTATAGAAAAGACAAAATGGCTTAATAAATGTGATGAAGCCTTTGGTACTCTGTGTATGTCAGTCTCTCCTGACCTTTTTTTTCACATTGAACCTGCCACTACACCAAATGATGTGTGGACCACATTGGAAAAACTCTTCGGTAATTAGGATGACTTAAGGGGTCATCAATTGGAGATTAAACTCATAGGGTTGAGTTCGAGCAATTTTGACACCATACAAGACTTCTTCACAAAGTTGAAAGCCATCAGATTATAGTTGAAATAGTGTGGAATAGAAAAAGAAGACAAACAATTGATCTTAAGCATTCTTTATAAGCTTGGTCCAAACTATTTTGTCTTTGTTTCTATCTTTTATGCCACAAAAAGTGCCCTAGGTGTGAACTATAAAATGCCTTCTCTAGATAAGTTTTCTATAGAACTCACTTAAGAGCAAATAAACTGGTTCACATGGGTACAATTAAACCCTTGAAGTCACATGCCTTGGCTACAAATCAAGACACAAAAGAATAGAAGGGGTCTAGCAAACAAGGAAAGAAACAAAAGAACTAAGGAGAAAAGAAGAAAGATCAGAAACGTGTTGCTCCAAATGCAGCTAATTAGATCTCTTCATCAAAAGGTGATCAACATAAGAAGGAGAAGGTCAAGTGTTCTTACTGTAAAAGACCAGGACATGATGAGCACAAGTGTTTAAAAAAATAGATTGATCATCTGTCACATCTTCTTGAGAAGAACAACATCAAGGTGCCTGACTCTATCAAATAGATTTCATCATAAGGGTCTTCAAAGGACACAGAAAAGAATAAGGGGAAAGGAAAGGGCAAGGCCCTAGTTGCAGTTGCTTTGAACAACCTGATACCTAGATCATTGACTCAGGTGCTTCGCACAACATGGCTTCTTCACAAGATGGTTTTGCCTCCTTAGAGACATGTACTATGTCTGCCATACTTATGGGTGATGACACTCCTGTTGAAGTGCATGGGAGAGGGTCTGTTGACGTGGGTGAAGGAACATTTTAGGATGTTCTTTGTGTTCCATCTCTGTCAACTAATCTCCTATCTATCTATCAGATCACTCACATAGGCTCTGACAAGTGGGTTGAGTTCACACCAAATAATGTGGTAATCAGTGAGTTGCATGATGGGTCTATAGTTGTTGTGGAAAAAGAATATCATCAATCTAGATTGTATCAATTTTATCACTTTGTTCCTGACCCTCCTTCGATGGTTCTACTCACTCATTTAGATGAGGTAAGTCATTTGTGGCATCAGCGATTTGGCCACTTGAATTACCGCTACTTGCAGTAGCTCAGTCAACAAGACATGGTTTCATGCTTGCCTTCAATTTGATTTTTTGATGGAGTTTTCCAGGGATGCATTCTGGGTAAGCATCCTAAGGAGAAGTATGACAAAGGCAAATCTTGGAGGGCCAAATAGCTTCTGGAGTTGGTACACAGTGACTTGGTAAGATCATTTCCACATCCATCTTTTAGCAGGGCTCAATATGTTCTAGCATTCATTAATGATATTTCTAGATATACTTGGGTATATTTTCTCAAGCAAAAGTCTGAGGTATTTGAGTCCTTTCAAGACTTCAAATCTTTTACAGAGAAACAATCTGGGAAGACCATCAAGATTTTGCATACAGACAATGGGGGGAATATGTCAACCACAGGTTTGAGCAGTTTTGTGCTTCTGAGGGCATTGATCTTCAACACACATTTCCCTATAGTCCACAGTAGAATGGTATCGCAGAATGCAAGAACATGTCCTTGAAAGAGATGGTCAATTATATGATTCACTCCAAGTCTATGGCACCTCAGTACTAGGCGGACGCCATCAACTGTGCCTGTTATATCTAGAACCGCATTCCTCACAAAGTTGTGAAGGGGGGTAACTCCTTTCCAAGCTTGGACCAGTCGGAAACCCATTGTTAAGCACTTCTGAGTGTTTAGCTCTCCTACATGGGCCCACATTCTAGCAAAGAAATGCAAGGCTATGGATCCCACAAAGCAAGCCTTGCATAGTTGTTGGGTACCCAGACAGTGTTAAGGGCTACAGGCTTCTCCACCCTCAACTAATGAGATGTTCATTGAGAGGAGTGTTCATTTCAAGGAAGACTCTTCGAGTTCTTCTCCTACCACTTCTCCATCCACCATTACATTGGAGACATTGCATAATGATGACAGTTCTTCAGAGTATCTTAATCCTCCTGATCCACATGAGGAGTCTTCTTCCTCCACTTCAGATGGCAATAGTGATGATGAGGATCTACCCTCTTCTCCTAGTCATCATTCAGAGGTTGATGATTCTCCTCTAGATTCTCCTACCACAAGGCCACTTTGGGTTCGTCAGACTTTGCAGTCAGCTTGTGATTGGGTTGGTGATCCTTCAAATACAAGAAGAACAAGGTCACAATTTCAGCAGACTCCACATCTCTTTTTTGCTTTAGCTTCTGATCCATAGACTTTTCAGGAAGATTCTGGTGTCCTCGAGTGGGATGCAACAATGCGGGAAGAGATTAGTTCCTTGGAAAGGAATAATACATGAGATTTAGTCCATCTTCCTAAGGGAAGAAAAATTGTTCCATGCAAGTGGATCTATCAGACAAAATTTGCAGCAAATGGGTCAGTTGACAAGCATAAGGCTCACTTGGTCACCAAAGGATTCTCACAAGTGCCCAGGATTGACTACTCTAAGACTTTTGTGCCAGTAGCCAAAATGAATTCCATCTAACTTGTACTTGCTATAGCCACAACCAATCATTGGGAAGTTCATCATATGACCTTCAGGAGGAAATCTACATGGAGCAGCCACAGGGGTTCATTCAGGATCCTTCATTGGTTTATCAACTTCAAAAGTCTCTCTATGGCCTCAAACAAGCTCCTCGAGCCTGGTATGCAAAGATGGACTCCTTCCTTCTGTCAGTTGGGTTCACTCGATGCCATTTTGATCTGAATGTATACATTCTGCAGTAGGATGATACTATGGCATTTCTAGTTCTCTATGTCGATGACTTGTTGATCACAGGGAGTCACTCATCCACCATCAAAGCAGTTAAAATTGCTCTTCATGATCATTTTTGATGTCAGACTTGGGTCTTTTGTACTACTTTTTAGGGATTGAGATCACTCGGTCATCTTCAAGTATCTTCATGGCACAATCCAAGTATGCACTTGACATGCTCTCAAGATTTCTCATGGCTGACTGTAAGCCTGAACCAACTCCATTTTTATCTAGGGTCAAACTTGAGGCTAAGTGTTCTTCACCCTTGGTTGATGGCACTTTATACCGACAACTTGTTAGGATTCTCATCTATTTGACTCACACAAGGCCTGACATTTCATATGTCGTGGGCTATGGTCTCTTGGTTTATGCAGGAGCCACATGAGTTGCATTGGAAAGAAGCTAAGCGGATTCTCCACTATGTTTAGGGAACTCATAGTTATGGTATTCACTATGCAGCAGGCATAGATTTTAACCTGGTAGGATACACCAATTCAGATTGGGCAGGCGATTCTCAGGATTGCAAGTCTACTTCAGGGTATTGCTTCTCACTTGGTTCTGATCTAGTTTGTTGGTCGAGCAAGAAGGAGGTCTGCAATTGCTCTTTCATCTACATAGGCTGAGTATCGAGGGGTAGTTAATGCCACTACTAAGGCAATCTAGCTTCTGAATATTCTCACTGAGTTTGGCATTTCATTCAAAAAGCCCATAGTCATCTTTTGTGACAATCGGAGTGCAATTCAAAGAATCCATTTCATCACCAAAGGACAAAACACATTGAGATACATATGCACTACATTCGGGAGTTGATTCATGCAAACATCATTGATCTCAAGTACATTCAAACATCGGAGCAGATCGCAGCATCTTCACCAAACCCTTCACTAAGAGCAAGTTCCTTCATCTACGAGCTTTGCTAGGGTGCGGCCAATGTCTACTTTAGGAGGGGCTTCTTAGTCCTTCGCTTCACTCTCTATTATGGGGGGTGTTTTCCCTTGCTATTCCTTTGTGGGGGGGCTTCTTCTCTTTTGGGGGGGAATTATTTGTACATGGGTACCTCACCAGGCTTCACTTGTTGGGACCCATATCTTTTCACCCACCTAAGCTATGCTTAAGGGGGGGTGTTAGTGTAGGTTTTTTATTTTCCTTAGGGATAATCTTTTTCCTACATATTATTAAGCTTGCTTACGTTTATTATATGTGGTTAATATGAGGGCACATGGAAAAATACATCAGCTACATGTGTAACTCTCTCCCACACATGGGTAGTTGAGTTACACACCTTCTTTTGGCTTTTTGTACCACCTCTCATAACCACTATTCTATCTTTACCTCAGTATGTTATGGGGTAGTTGGGTTTCTCACCCCTCTTTTGGCTTTATGTGCCACTCCTTTTTCTCTTCACTTGAGGAGGTTATGCCACATGTTTTGTCATTTACCAAGTAGCTAAAACCTCCACCTTTTATGGGTAGTAGGAGTTAATGCACCTCTTGGATGTATATGTCGTATTTTTGCTATATATACAACTCTCTACTCTCACTTTCACAAGTTCAATACTAGTTTGGGTGAAAGCTCCATGAGAGTATTGAGAGTATTCTCAAATTCTCTTGCTTTGTCTCTATTTTTCTCTCTTTTCAGATTTTCTCTTCATTCTACTATTTTGATCTTTGATCATTTGTTGACTGGAATGTATGTGATCTACGACCGACATCATATCTTGGCTTGGTTGCTCGGTCTGTTCTCGCAGAATCTAACACAATTGTGATGGGTGGTAAAGGTAAAATTTGGAAGTATTTATTCATAAGAAGGTTATCCATGTAGCCATGTTCTCTACTTGAAATTTAAAGGTACTCTCTCTCTCTCTCCACATAACATCTTAAGGGTAAATTGATTAAGGTGGAAGATGTGCAGAATTTGACAAAAGAAAGACTTGATGAAATGATTAATTCAGTTGGAGGTTTTGATTTGATAATAGGTAGAAGTCCCTATAATAATTTAATAGGAAACAAGAGTATCTCTACACATATCCTAAAAATATGCTCAGTGATTTTCAAACAAATTTTACATACTTTTTGAAATATTAAATATAGAAACCCATAAAGAAACTCAAAATCTTCTAATGCAGAGGAAAAGAGATTATTTATAAGTGTAAATTGACTAAAGAAAAAATTAGCAACATATGTATTTCACATGGAATGTGGGTGCATTAGGAGGCATGCACACCCTTATTTGAGTTGCATGCAGTACACTTGAGTAGAGGGCATAAGTACAAACAACAAATTATTTGTCTATCTCCCTCTCTATCTATCAATTTCTATTTATCTCTCTTCACTTCTATCTTCATATCTCTCTATCCATCTGTCTCTATTCCCCCTTCTTTCTTACCATA